>VDFB02353493.1:79731280-79846568 GCA_007258455.2 Sequoia sempervirens | reverse complement strand
TCCCAATCTTGGGTCTTATCCTAACCCTAGTGCACCTCTGGTACACACCCTAGGGAACCCAGCTAGTAACCTTGTTGGAACACCTTATGCACTAACACTAGAATACCTTGTTCCACTCCTAAGTCCAACCTAGTACCACTTTTGGAGTACCCTATTCCCACCCTTGGAACACACTAGCACTTTGATTTGGGACACCCTAATCCACTTTTGGAGCACCCCTAGTACTCACTTTTGGTCCTACTCCTCAAGACCTTTGTATTCACTTGAAGCGCCCACCCAGTGAACTACTAGCCCCTTACAATACTTTTAATAGTGCAGCTACAAGCATGGTTAACTCTTCCTTGTCGTTGACAAGGAAAGCCATAATTCCGACTTGATGTGATGCATTGTCAGGAATAGTAGAAGGAGCTTGAGGGATCAAAACATTAACATCACATATCAAAGTTCTGCACGGAGATAGTGAAATCCTGCCTGCAACTTAACAGAAAATATAGCAATTGTATCCAAGAATATACTCGTGACTCCATATTATTTACAAACGTATCATAGACATTAATTTCTCAACAAATGTTTATGCACCACAAAAAAATGCACCACAAAAAATCAATGGTGGTAGCGATTTTATTAATAACTGACCTGAATCGCAAGGAAAACTAGTTTGGACTGTTCCTTAGGCACCTTAATCCACACTGCTTTCTTACTCTTCTCAGCCAAGTACCAATTAAAGCTAAGAGTTAAGAAAGTGATGCCTTCACTGAAGATTCGAAACGACGAACGTCATTGTGCATACTTTCTATGTCCACTTCTACACCATCATATCTGTCTTCCCGAGCATTTAGCAGTTCATGTATTTATTCTCCAGACAATTCATTTAAGACTGTTTCAACGTTTTGGATGGCATTATCATCGGCAGAGGAATGATGGGAATGCCATTAAGACGTGGAAACTATTAAGCACTAAGCAGTGACCTTCCAAAACAAAAGGTTCAATAACTAACAAATAGAAACCTAAGCAAACAATATTAGTGCGACAGGCAATGGTTACCTATTGAGTACTGTTATCAGCGAGACGTAAATTGGCTTCTTCCTGTGTGCAAAAGGAGGAATAAATGAAGTTGTTCAAATAATGATGTCGTACAGTAGGAAGGTGTATATATAGCAATAGTCAGATTTGAGAAGAATCATGCAAATGAAGCTTCTAAGATATCTGGTGAATGCTTCGGCGTTGGTGACAATCAACAGCTGCTGCTCTTCTGTCCCTCCTCTTACGATTTAATATTAGTTACGCATTGGCTAAATTCAGTTCTTATATGCTAACCAAAGACAAAAAGCTACAAAACTTAACAAACATCGAAGAACACGAAAAACATTTACCATTGTTGGGAAGCTTAGTAATTGCGCAGAAGTGACAGCAATACTTGTTATTAACGACGGAGTAGCAACATGGAAACTGTTATTGGTCTTTCCTCTTCTCTTCTACGTTTTAATATAAATAGATGGAAGTCATCGATTATCCGATAAAGAAAATTTACAACCGTTAAGCTAAAGGAACCACAAATTTCTCAACAGTAAGCTTTTAACTGCTGGGAAGGTTCCTGTTAGTCTCGTGGGACTTTCGCCCATGTTTTGGACATTCAGTTCCGATATAGCTTAATATTTGTCAACATTTGAGCGATAGATATATCTGATCGAGTAGAATATTTGACTGCCCCGCCTATCCAAATCTTTCTTGAACAAGCGTCGATCGAAGTAGCTCTATCGGTAACTGATTATCCAAAAAGTCGTCGAAAGCCCCAGGAGACTAACAGGAACCTTCAATGGAGTTAAATGCTTACGTCATACATATACACATACCTTATCAACTTTTATCTTTTTATCCATGTTGGATATAGCTTTTATGAAATAATTATTTAATAGAAAATTTTAAAGGGTTTTAATTTTATTTGAGAGATTTTCTTATGGTTGCAAGATGTTTTTTTTTAATGAGAAAATCAGGAAACGTATACTCACTTTATTATTTGTATTTAATGAAATCAATTATAATTTTCTTCATATTAATTAAAATTGAAAAATATTTATACTTAATTTAATAGATTAATAATTATTTTGATAAAAAATATTAATATTTATTAAAAAAATTAATTTTAAGAGAAATTCATATTATATATTTATAAAGTAAATACTTGTTTTAAATAAATTATATATTTTAGAAAATGAAATATATATTATCATTAATTGGCTTATAAAGAATAAGTTTGTTTTAAAAGTCTATAAACTTACAAAAGTATTTATTCAAATAAATTATACAAGTAAATCAATTATTGACTAATTATAAATAAATTCATCATAAATTGTATAAAGTAAAAGAAGTATCAATTCATGTAATTAAAAAAACAAAACATTTCATTTTCCACTCACAATAAACAATTGAATTTATGTTTGAAAAAGTATAAAGATCAATAAATATTCATCAATGAAAATTATAATAAATGAAGTAAAAATGATCTAGCATCTAATTGTCAATTGATCATAGATGAATGTTATTTTCAAATTGACATTCGCCTCTTGCATATAAATGACCTAAATTCTAGCTCTTAATATTTTTGTGCATAGTATACCCAGCATTAGAACTACCAACCTCAAGAACATCATAATCCTATAACCTAAAACTTCAACAAAGCAATTATTAACACAATAAATGCTTAGCTTTTAATTAATTTCATACTAGATATCCACCAATAGTTTTTCTTCATTAATTATTATAATACATATGCTTTAAAATGGAATTTACATAAATTTTACATTGAAAGTTATATTAAGAATTTATATTGATTGCTTTAAATCTAAGCTAGTAATTTTTAATTCAATTCTCCTAAATATTTGCATGGAATTTATGAAAAATATATGTTGGCCCACATTGCAATTGATTTCCTCATAAACCAAATCTAATTTCTATCATATGCAATTGATAAGTACAAATACTTAATATAGTGGTTTCCTTGAGATCCTATATTTTACATTGAAGGCTTATCCAATTTAAAGAGAAACCTAACTTTTAAAATCAATGGTTGACTCTCTTGAGGACTTGGCCTACGATTGAAATGATTTCCGCGTTATCACCAGTGAAATGAAAATTTAATGCTACCACCGACTTTGCAATGAACGTTCCTCTCGGATACGATTTGAAAAGATTTGTTGTTGAACAACTTCAAGAGGGGTTTTCACCAGCACACTCTAAGCGTTGACCGCTTAGAGTGTTCTGGTGGGCCCACCTGATCTGCTCCGTTCTCCAATCCATTTCTGTTCCACTAAACACTCACCGTTACGGTGTAGACACTCGCGGTTAAAGCTAGCGGTCAGGAGTTCCCGCGCGTGAAGAAAACCAAATTCAAATCTCAAACCTGTTCCCGCGTGTGAAGCAAACCAAATTGAAATCTCAAACACTATTCCCGCGCAGCTGGGGAATATTAGTGGATGCCATAAAGTGTCCTGAGGGAGTTGCACTGTTTCACCGTATGCAGCAAACAGGTCTCCAACTGATCATTATACATTTGCCAGCGTATTCTCAGCCTGTGCCAAAATGGGAGCGTTGGAAAAGGGTTTAGGTATCCAGCAAAAGCATAAAGAAGAGGCGACTTTTATCAGATGTGATTGGAAATAGTCTGGTAGGCATGCTTTCAAAATGTGGAGGCATAGACAAGGCTCGTGAGCTGTTTAACTGAATGCGTCAAAGAAATGCGGTTTCATGGAATGCCATTATTGCAGGATATGTACAAAAAGATTACTTGAAAAGGCTTTAGAAACGTTTATCTCAAGCAAATGCAATTGGTAAGTGTGAAGCCAGCCTCTGTAACCTTTAGCGGCATCCTCCCAGCTTGTGCCAAAATGAGAGCTTTGGATCAGCGTATGGACATCAATCAAAGCTTAAAGGATAGAGGAATTGTGTAAGATGTTGTAGTTGCTACTGCTCTGGTAAACGTGTATGCGAAAAGTGAAATCATAGACAACGCACGTGAACTGTTCAACAAAATGCCTCAAACAAATGTGGTTTCGTAGAATGCCACGATTGCAGGATAGGCACAAAATGGTTTTTTTTAACAGGGCTTTAGAAGCATTCAAGCAAATGAAATTGGCAGGTGTGAAGCCACTCTCTGCAATCTTCCCCAGCATTCTCTTAGAATCGAGTCATTTTGAAGAAGAAATAAAAGCAATTTTGAATTATATATACAAGCATGTATATACCCTTTTCACCTTATAAGTTATTATCTCCTCCTCCACTGCTAAAAAAATACTAGTTATGTATGTAATACATTATATTTTCTAACTAAATATATGTTATGCTTGCCACACGATTAGATATTGGAGTGAAAAAGGCATTACTTGGGAGAGAAAATGACACTCTTGATCTCAACACTATTGTATTGGGTTTCAAATTCTTCATGTCAATGGATACCTTACATTTTCAAGTAAATGTTAATTTTTTATTAAAGTTTTCATATTATTTTTCAAGTCTAGCAATAGGTAAATATGGACATAGAATTTTTTTTGTTTCTGGAGATGTCTTTTCTTAAAGAGATGTATTTCACAACTTCAAGGACCAAAAGGGAAATTCATTTTCCTTACAAAATAATTTGAAAGCAAAATAAGAATCATGTTGGGTTTGTATCTAGCCTCTCAGATTTCTTTTCGTGAGAGAATATCATGGGAGGCTAAAGCATTTACCTCTAGATGTTTAATACAAGCACTTGAAAAGAGTAATGAATTAAAAGACAAAATCCAGATTCTAGTAGAGGCAAGCATACAAACTCTCCTTTTATTATTCTATTTTTATTCAAATTCATATTGTGTGTTAACAACCAAATGACATCATAACTCTCTATTTCTTATAGGTGGAATATGTTATGAGATACCCATGGAGATGTAGAGTAGTCAAATTGGAGGCATGAAACTCTATCCAAATATTTATATAAAACACAAATGCTTGGATGTTGTTGGAGGGAATCTATAAGTAACCCCTAACAACCTTTTCTGAAATAGAAAGAAAATTCAATTAAAGTATAAAATCTAAATTGTTTTGATAATGTTTCTTTTAGGGTGCCAAGTGTATGGAGCAAAAAGATTTAGAATTAGCAATAGTGGATTTCAATATCTTGTAGTCTCGCTAGCAAAATGAACTTAAACAATTGGTCAAGTAGTACAACTATATCTAAATTCTGTGATAGTTAATATCAAATTTTATATTAATTTTGTGTAAGAATTAACTCAACAATATTTTCTAGAAGATTGAAAAGGAATAGAATCAAAAGTACAATAAAAGCATTCAATCTATCATTCATGACATGTATGCTCATTAATTTAGCCTCAAAATAGTGAGTCAAGTTTAAACTCATTAAAAGCTTATGGTAGTTTATCCTTTAAATTGAGCTATATATTTGTAGTGATACAAATATTTAGATGGTGGGATGAGGTGATTGTGAAGAAACTAAGTTTCTTTAGGCATTCATGTGAAATATTATTCTTTCTATACATGTGGATTATATGAGTATGAATTTATAGCAACAAGATCTCACTATGTCATTGTTGATGATATTTTTTATAGTTTTGGAACAATTGATGAGCTCATACCCTTTAGGGAGACTTTGATCAAGTAAGTTATATATCGTAGAGTTTATTACTATCATAATCTAATTTGAAAATAAAATAATTTTTTAAGTCATAATAATACGTGTCTTATCTTTTTTATTTTGAGTTTACTTGGTATATAAAGTTATTTATTCTAACTTCAATATGTAATTGGGATATGCCAATGATAGATCAACTTCCATACTATATGCAAATTAGTCTTCAATTTTCCCATAAAACATATATGAATATAGCTATTAAGGTTGAAACAATACATGATCGTCATGTGCAACAATGGATGAGAGATTATTTAAGCTACGGGTTGTGATTTATTATCAAGTTGATGTTTATTAATCTATACATATTATTTTTATGCATTTATGATTCTCTAAAATTATTTAATGATATTAATTTTAAGTTTCATTTCATATCTCATATTGTAGTGGAAAACACTAATTTGGGCAAAATTCCAAGATGCTAAATGAATCGCTAATGACTATCATCCAACTTTATGTAAATATTTAAAGAAATCCTTGATATCTTCTAGTGTTCATGTGGCTACATTATTTACCTTGATTTTAATTGATACCTATTTCCTAGATAATATTTTGAAGAAAGTTAATAAGTTTGAAAGTAGTGTAGCCTTGGTTTGTTAATTAATCGATGACTCCAAATATTTTTAGGTACCTATCTATCATATTTCATAGTATAAATTTGGATTTATTAAAATTATGAATTGTATGTTTAATAGAAAATTTCATAATGCATTTTTTCTTATTTTTGTTGTTAAAGTGGGAGAGAACATGGAGAGATTGCTCAATCGATAAAATTTTATGTGAAACAATCCTAGAACAATTAGGGAAGAGGCTCTTGATCATATGAGGATTCTTATTGGACTAAACACTAAAGAATTGAACAAGGAGCATTTGTTGTATTATCATTATATACCAACTTGTAAGAGGTTGTATTTTGATTCCATGTATAGATCTATGGCTTGTATTTAGAGGGGCATAGATGGGTTCTCAATATCACATCAAGGTACTAAAAATGACATGAAAATTCTTATTGAAGTGCAATACCTCTCTAAGTTAGAAGAGATAACAAATGAGTTTATTTTATTTGTTGTTCCTTTGAAATTTTAATTGTAGACCCAAAATATAATGGATGAAAAATTCACAACTTGAGTGTTTGGAAAATTTGATTTCCAAGAAAATAAAGTATTGCCCCATTTCATATAATCATTTACATATACATGACAATTAAGGTTTTTAAAATAATCTAATTTTATTGTATCTTATATAGATTTCAAAGTTATATTATATCACTTACTTTTCATTGGATATCACATAAATAATATATTTGAGTTAGAAAAAACATTTATTGATCTAGATTGTCCACTTGAATGCTAATCATCATATCTTAAAACCTTTATTGAGATGATATATTTGTAAAATTGTTGATTTCTCCATTTGGACAAGGTCATTGGAAGGTTTGGGGACATTAAGATAATGAAAGATGGAAACACCATTTCCAAATATATATTCCATTATATGAAATGTGTACTTCTTTCCGAAGGGTTGTTCCAACGTGCACTAGTAAACAACTAGTGCAATAGTGAATATTTATGATGGTTGTGATTTTAACGCATATGATAGATTAGGCGTATGTACCTTTTATATTGATAGCATAGATTTATTGATTTCATGATATACATGAAATATTTGATGAGTTGGTTAGTACTTGACAAAGGAATACAATTTCCTTGATTAAATTATTGTATTACTCAAATTGTTAAGAGAAGTGAACCATTTCTCAACAATTGAAAATATCATAAACAAAATTGTTACACATATTATACTAAATAAGAAATATATAAATTTTATTACAAATGATGCATACAAAAATGTGAAACATTTTAGAAATGGTCAATAAACATACCTTAAAGAAAATTTATTTATAATTTTATATAGAAGAATAGCACTTGTAAGTTCACTTGGATGGACAATCTCATGACTTATAGATAGGAATGCACAAATGTCTTTACAAATAATTTTAAAGAAAATATGTGGGATTATCATTTTCATGATTGTTTAATGTATGAGATGGTATAGAATGCTTTATACCATGAAATATTTGGTTGAAGATGTAGCCACCCAAGAGCTAGGAGTTACAATGAAAGCACAAGAGAGATCAAATATGAGAGAATAATGCTATCATATTAAAGGATACAAGTATATAATGAGAATGAGTTAAGAATAGAAAGAGAACTTCTTGGCTATATAGACCAAGGTGAGACATAGGATTGCATATCCTAGAGTGTAGTCTAAATGTCACAAAGACACCCAATGCCAATAGTGGCCATCTAGGTGTGGTCCTAGGATATGGTCAGTCTTAAAATCCCACACAAGTTTCTTCCAATATGATGATGTAGGTTTAAGAACTAGTCCACAGAGATAGCGCAAAAGATGAATCCACTTGCAATGTGTCAAGATTATCTCACCAATATTTATAGTTCCATCTATCCAATATGATTACAACAAAGTATCTTTTGATATCCATGATAAACTCCTCAACTTTAGTCACAAAATAGACCAATCAAGGGCATATTTTGATAGCCATGAATTCCTTTTCTAGTTACAACTAGATATAGATTTCTAATTAATATTAGCATAAAATAACTTTTAGTACTCCTTTGGGTTCTTTTTTCTATTAGGTCATGTCATTTGGGTTGAAAAATGTTGGGGCTACCTATCAAAGAGTTATGATAGTAATATTCCATGAAATGCTACATTAAATCATGCAATATTATGTAGATGCCATCTTGAGTAAATAAAAAAGAAGGGATAAACACCTACATCTCCACATAATCTTTTGATGGCTACATGAATACAAGGTATGCCTCAACTCAAAGAAATGAGTCTTTGGGGCCATATTAGGTAATATATCAGGCTTCATTGGACATCTCTAGGCATAACATAGAGATGGATCCCACTAAATTTGTAATGATCATTGAAATCTCTCCATTGAGAAATATTAGGTACTCCATAACCTCCAAGGAAATATTTAGGTTATCCATAGGTTCATTGCACAACTAGCCAATAAATGTTATACATTGTCCTATCCCCTCAAGAAAAGTACTAGCTTTCATTAGGACGAGTCTTGTTAGAAGGCCTTTGGTTAGATCAAAGAATACCTTTCTATGTCACCTCTATTGGTGTTGATGGAACCCATGGAAAACAAGTCAAATAATTATTATACATCTCTGCTGCACTAGTTGCCTTGGGAGCACTTCTACCACATAATGATGAATAGGGCCATAAACGAGCAATATATACTATTAGTAAAATATTGGTCATATATGAACTCTACTACATAGCTATGAAAAAGCATGCTTGGACATTGTCTTCACCTTACAAAATCTATATAATTACATGCTTAACCACCACATTCAACTTATTTCCCAAATTAAGCCACTCAATTATCTTATAACAAGGACTTCCCAACAAGATGCATGGCTAAAAAATCATGATATTTAGTGATTTTGGCATTATGTGGATTGCAAAGCAATTAAAGACTAGATTTTAACTAAGTAACTAGTCAAAGAATGACTAATCAATACTCATCCATTGATTCTAGACTTTCCTAATGAGCACATATTGACTCTTGACAATTCTCCTCCTAGAATCTATACATTTTTTATGGCCTTCCCTTGTCCATTATTTTCCCCTTCCTCCACCCTTCATTCCTTCTATCCCATAACATACTTCTACTCTCTTAACTTAATGATCTTCCTTGCCCCATTCTTGACATGGACCCAAACATAAAGTGCCATCCCATTCTTTTTCACCTTCCGTATAATCCTAATATAATCCCATTGTCCTAGCTCCCTCTACTCTCTCACCTTTATTACTTACCCATACTTCTTCCTCTACCATTTTTTGACCATTCTTCCTACACTTGACACTTCCACCATTTTTTCACCCATTCTAGTGAGAACTTGCTATTCCCACCCTAATACCAACCCTAATAATATGTAAATCAGTTATCCTTGTTGGCTCTTTTAAATACCAACCAGATCTTTAAGGAAGCCTATGGATTTGCCAATTCCAATGACTAGCAACCTAAAAGGGGTTGGCCAACGAATGAGAGAAAGCAATAAAGCTTTCCTCCTACACTTTGGGCTCTGTAAGACCCAGGAGGGTAATCCCACAATGCACTCACAACCTTCCTTCATAAGATCTCCATGTACATTGTATATTAAGTAGAAACATTCTCATATCTATGACTCTACAAGTGACAATCTGCAAGGAATTGGAAAATCCTTTACTCTACAAGTGACAATGTCACCAATTCTAGCTGCAAGGTCCTTGAAATTGGTGGTTAGTATTCCATCCCTGGAAGCTATCCTACTACTTTCCTTGGCATCAGCTAGTTGGAACTTGTCCATGAAATGGACATAGTCCTTAGGTTGGCCCTTTTTCTTCTCGGTTCCTTCTAATGTTTAGGGTGGGTCATGGGTTACTTTCTGTTTTTTCTTCTTAGGTATGGGTTTTGAAGATGACATCTCACTGGGTTGGCTCATCTTGGCTTCTTAAGGGTTTATAGGTTTGAATTAAAACTAGGTTTTGGAATTGATACTCTATTCTAGACAACTTAAAATTGAATCCAAAATACAATTTTACCCTTTTTCCTTTATCCCAATTAGAAAACTACACTTAATCAAGAGAAGCCAAGAACCCTAATTCATTCTTGAAAACAACCCAGACATTTTAATTTTATGTGCTAGTTCTTGCACAAAATAACAAGAAAAACTAGTAGGAGTCGATGATAGATAACTTGGGAAAACTTCTCTACAACTTTGTTTGGCCTTTGCTCTGTTCGCTCTGAACTCTTCTTCAACTCCTCAAATGTTAGAATGAGAGAAAAAATGCAAATACAAACCCTTTTACATGAATTCGGTTGAGTGCATTGACCATTAATGGTGCAAGAAGGTTTGCACGAGTGAACAATTACTTCTTCAGTTGGCCATTCCCATTTGAATTTGAACTGGTATTGATCTCTCTATATTTTGTGAGTATCGCTCATCGCATCTTCTTGTTTTACATTAGGATCTCATCAGGCGATAGCTTAGAAGTCAGTGATGAGATATCAGCCATCGATCTTGATTGCGAGAGGATCTTATCCAGATGTTTAAATGCCATCGCTCATCACGTCTTCCCTTTTCATTGAGCAATATTAACCCGCGATAGACCAAACCCACACGATGGGGAGAAGCTTCACCCATCGGTGGTCACAGGTTCCCTTTTGGAAAACATGATGCAACTAGTGATAGTAATAAGGCCAACAATGGGTTAAAACTTAACCACATCGCTCATCATGAGTTTCTTTCTTGTGGCGGCAATGAAACACAATGGGTGATGAACCAAGCGCAGGTAGAAAGATAATGTATCGCTCATCACAGGATGGACATGGATTATTCAGAAGGAACACACGATGGGTGACAAACCACCAATGACAAACTTAAGTCATGCTAACGGGCATGTGAGTATAAGTTGTTTTTAAAAGGACTTCCTAGGCACATCGGGTGACCTAGATGTTGGGGCCAGTTGAACAATGACAATAGAAACCATAAGATGCCACTTAATTAATCAGTAACCTAATGCAACTGATCAACGAGAGAACATAAGAAAAAGGATATCCAAGGGTGCCAATGTAAATAAGACTCTTAAACCCTAGACCTTAATGGCGACAAGACATGGGCATGCAAAAATATGACCATGAAATTAAAGGGACCATAAATTTTTTTAGGGTTCCACCAATCCCATTACTATCCCTTACAACCTTGATTACCTCACAAGCTCTAGTTTGTCCCTAGATGACCCTCACGAGTTAAGATGTTCTACCTCCTCTTCTAATAGAAGACATCTATCCTTTGACACTTCAATCTCTATCCCACCTTCTAGTGTTCTTTCTATCATAGTGATCCCATCCACTCTTATTAACACACTTTTTTAGGATTTCTTCCTACATTGCAAGGATCCACTGTATCATGAACATTGAAAATGGAAAACATAGGGGAGGAGAAAACCAAATGAAAGCAGTAGAAATAACAAGAATAGCTTAATTTCCAAAAGGAACACACTTAATAATGATAAAGGCTCAAGAGAAAAATAAATATAGGAGCCCTTAGGCTCAAAACTTTAAAACATCAAGGCTCACACCAAATTATATGAGCTCAATACATTTATAGCTATCTAATCAAAAGAAAGAAGTGTAGAGAAAATAAAGGAAAAGTATGATTGTCAACATCATGGCTTGCACCAAATGAGCATTAAATCCAATGACAAAAAATTTCTTCATACCAACATGCCACCTATCAAAATTTTGGTCACTCCTCATGACACTTGATTTTCTTTTGGAAGTTGGTTCATGCTACTACATTTCATTATTATGTTGGTGTGGGAAGATCATATTTGAATTTGATATGGGAAGTTCCATCTTTACTTATGTTGGCTATCACCTACAACAACTACCTTTGTCAACTTGGGAGGGCTAGAGCCTTAATGGTGGCATGACCACTTGCAGCCTTAAAGTTAGATTTTTCATTATCCTTGTCCCTACCTCATTAGGCACTCAACTCTAAGTAGTCAAATTTACCTACAAATCCCATGTCAAGATATTGACATTTCATTGATAATAAATAAAATGCTTGATTGAGCCTAGAAATGCTTTAGAGTTTGTTGGCTTGTGTAGTCCTTGCTTACTAAATTTATTTTGGAGAATTAAGGCCAAATTTGAAGTAATTTTAAATTGAGGACTCATGGGTATCCAACCTGGGAATTATCATGATGTAGGATTGGCTCATCAAATAGCTAGAACCATATGTCATATACATTGAATGGCCAATGAGCACCCACAAGCATTTCTTCTTATGAATTGTCTTAACTCTCATGAGCTATTAGATCTTAGCTTTAGTGGCTTATAAAGTGTTAAGTACAATACCACCTCTTCATGCTTTTTTCTATTGATGATCCATCCAAAGACAAAGTGGGCCCACTTAAAATGTCATGTCATGACTAGAAGATCTTGTTATTGCATGGACTATGCAGAAAATTGCCAATTGTTCAAAAGTATCAATGAAAATGTATATTGTTGTTTGAATGGGACCACTGTATTATTGCAATTAAATGGTCAACCTAGCATAGACAAAAGATAACATAATTAATCCAAACAAAAGAATTATACAAAATGTCGAGTAATTGTGAGCATCCCTCTCCCATTTCCTGCTAGTAAAGCATCTTTCCATTTACTTGAAGTGCTCCTCACCTTTTATTTTTTACTTGTTCTCCACCTCCTCCAACTTTTCATGTATCATATATATGTTGATTTTATGAAAGCAATTCAATTAAATATCCATGAAATTAATCTTTGATAAATACCTAAAGCATATATAAGTAGTGATCTACATTGCACTCTATGCATATAATTTTATGAAGCCAATGTCATAGTCTATATTGTCAAATTCTCAAAACAAAAAACAAAAGCAAAATCTAAGTTTCTAAAAATGAAAAAAAAAATTGCTCCTTCAATATTAGTTTAGGTATGACATGGTGCACATTATTATAGTGTGAGCCTATTTTTTAAATCACTTCATTTAGTGTCACCAGTAATCTCCATTAAAAAACATAGAACTCCATGTTTAAAATCATGGAAAAAATTTGTATCTCTCACAATAATTTCTCTTGTAGTAATTGTGGAGATTAATTTCATTGCAATGTGTCAATCAACACATACTTGAAGGTTCTTCACAACTCTAAAGTTGTTCTTGAGGGGCATATCTACAAACCAAAATAAATTGCCAACTTTTTTTGTTTTAAGACTGCAGGAATCGGTTGGGTATCCATCCCCCTATAAACTGCAGTGCGCCTGGTAAACCTTTTTTCACATGACTGCGCGACACGCCCTCTGGTACCATGGGTTTGGGGGGAGACTAGACCTCGTGAACTCTTGCTTGCAACAGGATGCTTTAGCCAATTGAGCTAGGCTCCCCACCCCAAAAATTGCCAACATTTTACCATCATGGTAGATAAATAATTATTTTTCCTCCTTGTCCACATCACTAAGTAAATGTCTTGAATCTAGAAAATATCCTCCTACCTTAATCTCCCAAGCCATTTTCTCCAAATTTGCATATATCTTCTATGTCTTATATGGTTTGTCTTGTACACAAAATGCATGTACCATTTTATGGCCTTCAGTCCAACTACATCTAGGGATCTTTTAATTCTTTTATCTTTTATTAAACTCCTTATCATTGGAACCTCAAACCATTTGCCCAAATCTATATAGATGGTTGAGAAAGTCACATCACTTTTAAGATCCAAATCAAAAAGCAATATCATTGTAAAATAATTCTAAGATTGTGGTCTTGTGGAGAAGCTTGAAGAACTATTTTTATGGAACAAGGGGTTCCATGAGGCCAAAAAATGATATAAGAGTAATTAAAATCTATTTTTAAATAATTAGAAGTCTCTACTTTTTAGTTCATAATTTTAAACTAGTGCATTTGGGGTAGAGCTAGAAATTGCCTCAACCAGCTTATGGAATTTTCTGCTACTTGTCAATAATTTAAAGTTTTTAGATTTCCACCAATTATTTCTTTTTATCATTTTATATTTCTGTACTTTTTTACACAAAATAATAAAATTCATGAGACCACCACTTTCTTAAATTTTGGAGCTTAAACTTTTAAGCTTAACCTGCACTACAAATTTCATGGGACCACCTACTTTAAAATACTGCTAAAAATTTTCAATAACACTTGATACTTTTCTAAGAAGTCCTCCTCCATGAGAATGCAGTGCTTCATTAATTTGAAGATTTTTTTTTGCAAAATTCAATTTTGTGCATATCCTATAATTACTGCATTCCCTGAGATCACATTCCTTTGAGGCATGTGTTGTCAAAGAGGTCATATTTCTTAGAGATATTTTGTCGAACAGTTCACGTGCCTTGTCTATAATTTCACTTTTTGTATACACGTTTACCAGAGCAGTAGCAACTACAACATCTAACACAATTCATCTATCCTTTATGTTTTGATGGATGCCCATACGCACGCTGCTCCAAAGCTCTCATTTTGGCGCAGGCTGGGAAGATGCCGCTAAAGGTTGCAGAGGCTAGCTTCGCACTTGCCAATTGCATTTGCTTGAAATAAACGTTTCTAAAGCCTTTTCAAAAGTTCCATATGGTGCATATCCTGCAATCATGGCATTCCATGAAACCGTATTTCTTTGATGCATTCGGTTAAATAGCTCACGAGCCTTGTCTATGCTTCCACATTTTGAAAACATGCCTACTAGACTATTTCCAACTACATCTGATAAAAGTCGCCTATTCTTTATGCTTTTGTTGGATACCTAAACCCTTTTCCAACGCTCCCATTTTGGCACAGGCTGAGAATACACTGGAAAATGTATAATGATCGGGTTGGAGACCTGTTTGTTGCATACGGTGACACAGTGCAACTCCCTCACGACACTTTATGGCATCCACTAATATTCCCCAGTTACACAGCAATGGTGTTTGAAATTTGAATTTGGTTTGCTTCACGCACGGGAACAGGTTTGAAATTTGAATTTGGTTTTCTTCACGCTCGGGAACTGCTGACCGCTAGCTTTAACCGTGAGTGTCTACATAATAACGGTGAGTGTTTACTGGAACGGAAATGGGTTGGAGAACGGAACAGAACAGGTGGGCCCACCAGAACACTCTAAGCGGTCAACGCTTAGAGTGTGCTGGTTAAGCCAACCCCTCATAATCTCGAAAATTATAAAAAAAATCAAGTTTGTCATTGCACAATCATCCTTTGATGATCTTACCAAAACGCGCATCATCCCTCACAAGGATATCACCCCATGAATTTATGGGGCCTTAAAATTCACAAACCTGGTATACCTCTTAGACCAATAGTTGACACCACCCATTCCCCCACCTACAAACTAGCTACCCATCTTTGTCATATTGATCTTCCCACTTGTAGGGAAATCCAACTCCTTCATCAAAGACTCCACAGACTTTGTGAATTTCATTCAAGACAAAAAGGTTGAGAAAAATGAAATCCTTGTTAGCTTTGATGTTGTGTCCTTATTCACTAAGGTGTCTATGTGCAACTTAGTGGAACTAATCAGATGCAAAACTAATGACAAAATTGCATCTCTTGTCAAGTTATGCTTATGTTCCACTTTCTCTACTTTTCAAGACATGGTTTATGAACAATCTCATGGAGTGGCAATGGGATCTCTTTTGAAAGATTATATGAATTGAATAGATTCACACAAAAAATACTTTAAATCATACTGAAAAAAAACATTCAACTTAGCTGAGAAAATTTGTATAAAAAATTTGCTCAAAACAGAGTTGCATGATTATAAAAAAACTTGAATTACAATAACAATAACAATGTTTTATAGACTGCAAATTTCCCTGGAATAAGAAAAAAACTAAAAACTAAAAAATAAGTCTATTGTAGCAGTTTACCAACTATTGTTTTATTAAAACAAAAAACTAAATAAAACATAAAACTACTTTATCTCCATCATATCATTCCTATCTCCAGCACATCAATCTCATTTTCAATCTCCCCCTGAATGATCAATGGAGGTGAGTCCCAACTGATTTATGAAGGTAATAAAATTCACTATTGCAAGAGATTTGGTAAAGATATTAGCAACTTATTTAGATGAAGGAAAAAAATGTAACCCCACTTTCCCATCTTGAACCAAGTCACGGATGTAATGATGTAGGATCTTTATGTGTTTCATTCTTGCATGAATGCATGATTCTTTGTCATGGAAATAGTGATATTGTTATCACAATAAATGGTGGTTGGATGCTACTGAACCAAATGTAGATCTACCAATATTCTTCTAATCCATAATGCTTGAGAACTTGCTGATGTAGTTGCCATGTATTTTGCTTTTGTTGAAGAAAGAGTCATTATTGCCTATTTTTTACTACTCCAAGAAACAACTCCAAAACCAAGTGAAAAGACATATCCAAATGTAGACTTTCTATCATCCACTGAACTAGCCTAGTTAGAATTTGTGTAACTAACTCAAACTTTTTAGTGGGAGAATAATGAATTCCAAAATTTTGTGTACCAATCACATACCTCAAAATTCTTTTAGCAACTCGCCAATGAGACTCATGTGGATCTTACATGAACCAAGAGGCGAGGTGGTTGTGAGGTACATGAGACTACCAACCAAACTTCTATATAAAGTAGCATCAACCTTGGAACTAACATCCTCGGTTAATTTCTCACCAAGTGTTATGGGGGTTGCAAGTGCTTTGCATGCCAACATTCTAAACTTCCTCAATAAATCAGCAACATACTTGGTTTGAGAAATATATATACCTTCTGATGTTTGTAGTACCTCCACACCAAGAAAATAGTGCATGAGTCCCAGATCTGACATTTCAAATTCTTGTTTCATTTATGCTTGAAACTTCTCCATGAGAGCTTTGTTGTTACCTGCATAAATAAGATCATCAACATAAAGGAAAACTATGAGAATATCATTACGAATACGTTGAACATACAAGGTTGGCTCTAAGTGTCTTTTGTTGAATCCCTTCTTCATGAAATAACTAGCAATTCTAGCATACCAAGCATGAGGAGCTTGCTTCAACCCATAAAGAGCTTTCTTCAACTTGTAGACTAAGTGTTATTTTCCTTGAACTTCATAACCCATAGGTTGTTCCACATAAACTTCCTCATCTATATAACCATTAAGGAATGTTGATTTCACATCCATTTGAAATATTGGCCACTTGTACTGTGCAACTATAAACAATATAATCTTTATTGTATCAAGTCTAACCACAGGAGAAAAAGTTTCTGCATAATCCATTCCATGAGTTTGTGCAAATCCTTTGGCAACTAATCTTGCCTTATGTCATTCAATTGAACCATTTGCATGATATTTGACTTTATAGATCCATTTCACACCAATCACCTATTTATCTTTGGGAAGTTGCACTAATTCCCAAGTATTATTTTTATGAATGGAATTCATCTCATCATTCATAGCATTAACCCATACTGGTTCTTTCACTATTTCTTCATACATAGAGGGTTCAACTTGAATTGTACTAAGTAAAGAAAAATTAACAACTGGAATTACATTTGCACTCCTCTGATAAATATCAACCAAACTCTGTACCTTTCTTGGAACTAATGTTGGAGGTGAATCACTATTTGAATTTGTGCTACTAGAAGAACTGGGTGAACTTGGAGGACTAGAACTTGAGCTTGTGGGGAGAGGAGGAACACTATTATCTTCCATTTTTATGATTATTGATGGACTTTTTTGCACAACATCTTTCCACTACCATACTCCCCTTTCATCAAAAATCACATTTCGACTAACAATCCATTGCTTTGTGTCAGGATTATAGAATCTATATCCTTAGTTGCATTTACAATATCCCACAAAGATACAAAGTTGAGATTTGGCATCCAACTTCTTCCACTTTTGAACTAGAATGTACGCATATATGCCAAACATCCAAAGACTCAAAGATGAGCCATTGAAGGCTTGTGACCACTCTAGGCTTCCTATGGAGTGATGTTTTGAATTGCTTTCGTGGGACTTCTATTCAAAATATATATGGTAGTGGCAACTACTTCTCCCCAAAAATTATTTGGAATATTTTTTGTCTGCATCAAGCTTTGTACCATTTCCATAATGGTATGGTTCTTTCTTTCAGCAATACCATTTTGCTGAGGTGTATATGTGGCAATAAGTTGTCTCTATATGCCATTCTTGATAAAAAATAAGCAAAATCATTAGAGGTAAACTCTCTCCCTCTGTCTATTCTGAGTATCTTGACATGATACCCACTTTGTTTTTCAGCCATAGCTTTAAAATTATTGAAGCATGTAAAGGCTTTAGATTTCTACTTAAGAAAATAAACCCAAGTGTGGCGAGAGTAATTATCAATGAAAGTAAAAAAAAAAGGTTCTTACCCAATGATTTCTCTTGCATTTCACCACAAATGTCAGCAAGCTCTAGAGGAGATTTTTCCCTCCAAGATTTATTCATCAAAAAACTGTCTCGATGATGCTTGCCAAGTGCACACCCTAAACAAACTTCTTCTTTTGCCTTGATTAGAGGAAGCCCTCTTACCATATTATTTTTATTGAGCACAGATAACCCTTGAAAATTTAGATGACCATATCATTGATGTCATAACCACAAATCATATGTAGTTGATTTGAGTGCATGCAACTTACTAGAAACCAATGTGAGAGGAAACAATCTATTCTCTGTCATACAAGAATTTGCTACAAGATGATGATTGTTAGATTTATCAAATATCTTGCAACAATTATCATCAAACACTACTTTATATTTTTTTCCTACAAGCTGCCCAATACTCAAAAGATTATGTTGCAACTGTGGCACAAACAAAGTATCATGAATATGAGTAGTTTCTCCTTGCTTAGTCTTGACTACAAGGGTACCTTTTCCCATTAAATCAACCTTCTTATCATCTCCAAATTTAAATTGACCTCATACTGAATCATCTAACTTGAAAAAGATATCAGATTTACCTGTCATGTGATTGGAGCAGCGATTGTCCAAGAACCAAAAATCCTCTTGGTGTTCATTTTCCAAATTGCATGTGAAGAATGTTGAATTTTTTTTATCTGCAGAAGATTCTTCTGTATAATTGGATCTTGACTTATTCAAGTCATATTTCTTCTTTCTGCACTCAGATTCATAATGACCATACCTTTCACAATAACATCATTGGATACTCCTTCGATCTACAAAACTTTGTCCTCGTCCTCTGTTATTTCCTCTTCCTCTTCCTCTATCTCATCCTCTATTATTAGAAGAAGATTCACCTTGAGATTTAGTGGTGTGAGAGGAAGGATAATTTTCTTCAAGTTTTACAGAAGACTGGAAAGCTTTCACCAAACTTTCTGTAGAATGTTGCATATGTTCTTCATGAGATTGCAAAGAACCCGTCAACTCTGCAACTTTGAAAGTAGTGAAATCTTTACTTTCTTCAATGGCTATTACCACTGGATCAAATTTAGGAGGAAGAGACCTTAGAATTTTTTCTAATTTTTTTTGTTCAGTTAGTTTCCCCTTGAGTCCTAAGCTAATTCACAATACCTTGAGCCCTAGCAATAAATTCATGAATAGACTCAACTTCCTCCATCCTTAAATTTTCAAATTCACTTCGAAAAGTTTGAAGTCTTACCAATCTAATTTTGTTTGTACCTTGATATGCAATTTGTAAAGCCTCCAATGCATCCTTTGATTTTGTCATACCAACAATTTGAGGGAAAATTGAAACATCCAATGCAGATTGAATGGTATCAAGAGCTTTGTTATCCTTCTTTTTGTCTTCTTTCAGCTGATTTCGTTGAATTGTTGTGTCAGGGCATTAAATACATTCTGATATGTAAGTTTTGGGTATCCCACTTCCGCTAATTCCCAGAGTTCTTGGGATAATAGTAGGGTCTTCATTTTGATACTCCAATAATCATAGTTGTCTCCAAAAAACAATGGAACCTGAAATGGTAAATTGTTGCTATTAGCCATCTGGAGATAACTGCTTCTCTAACCTTGCTACTTGCACAATCAAAAAATTCTGCAACCTGCTTTGATACCAAATGAAAGATTATATGTTCAATTGAACATATTCACAAAAAATACTTTAAATCATACTGAAAAAAAAAAACATTAATCTTAGCTGAGAAAATATGTATAATTTTTTTTCTCAAAACAGAGTTAAATGATTATAAAAAGCACTTGAATTGCAATAACAATAACAATGTTTTATAGACTTCAGATTTCCTAGGACTAAGAAAAAAACTAAAAACTAGAAAACAAGCCTTTAGTAGCAGTTTTCCAGCTACTGTTTTATTAAAACATAAAACTAAATAAAACATAAAACTACTTTATCTCCATCGTATCATTCCTATCTCCAACACATCGATCTTATCTTCATCTTTTATCTCTAGTCATTGCCAACCTTTACATAGAACATTTTGAGGACCTTGCTCTCAACTCCTTCCCTCTCAATCCTAGATGGTGGAAATGTTATGTTGATGATACCAATGTATGTTGGCCACATGGCCTTGACCAATTAGACCCCTTCCACATCCACTTAAACAGTCTAGTTCTATGCATCCAATTCACAAAAGAGCTTAAAACAATAACCAACTCCCCTTTCTTGTTTTCACGTCTCAAAGACCCTCTCATTTTTAATATTGCAATTTGTTGCTATTTTATTTAATTGTATGTTATATTATTATTTTTATACTTTTTTCAAAATTAAATTATGTTGTTTGATTGGAACAATGATACTTTTCTTTTGACATTGATATATAATATCTATATATAATAATTATTCATTTATATTTGTATTGCATTAAATATTGTCATTATTAATGCATAAGTTTACTTTATTTTTTTAATATATATAATTTAATTTTCTTGTTATAATATCCTTTTTAATTAATATATTAGTCATACCAATCTTATTATATATGTTTATCCTATAAGTTTATATCAATCTATCTCATTATGTTTAATATATTAGTTGCAATTTTTTTAATAATTGAAGTACTAGATATTAATTATATCTAGTAATTTAATATAATTTTATATGTGACTTTATATCATATGTTTATTTTTATAAAATCTATTGGGTATCATATTTAATATAATATGTATCATAAATTGCTTTAATATGTTGTTTGTTATAACCATTACTTGTTATAATCATCTTGCAATAAATGATTTCAAATATAGTTTAATTTCTTAACATATACTTTAGGTTTTATTAATATTTTGTTATTTGTCAATGTTTATCGATTAAGTTCATATCTATTTGTCTAATTAGGGGAGAGGGCCCATTACTTAAGCACATTTAATAGTTATGATAGTAGTTGTTTATATAATGTCCAATATTTTTATCAATATTGGATCAATAGTTGTGACACCACTACCCATAATTATACAAAATGTATTCCTTTGATCTAAAAAGAAACCAATCGATAAACATGCTCAACTACCCATGATGTGAATGCACAAGTATTGGTCAACTACATCTTGACAAAAAGCATGTTGATGTGGCATCATATTTGATGATGTGGCCCTGAAACGAAAGCTATAAGCAGGGAATTTTCCAAGTAAGCTGCTATTTAGAGTGATTTGAAATTTCCACGTAAAAGCAAAATTAAGATGCTTGACTAGTGAGTCCTCTCCCCTATATTTAATATATTATTACAATTAACTTATTGTAATATGTGGCACATCCTCTTGATGCAACATTTCAAAATTCCTCCACTGAAACATCTCAGATGCAACTTCAACTTCTGCAGATTCTCTAACTTCAAAAGGTGACCTGAATTGCATTCTTACAACCTCAATTCCAATCAAGGAAGACGACTTGTTAATATTAAAATGAGCAAAGAAATAGAATAAAAGACAGAAAACTGAGAACAAGACACAAGAAACACAAATTTTATAGTGGTTCGACAATTACCTACATCCACTTTCAATAGTAGGGGAAACTCTTTTATTGATTCTCAATTACAATACATATTAACAGTCTCCACTCTAATAATTGGAAAAATCAATCTGTGAGAGAAACTTTCCAATCTAGGCAAAAGGCATCCTTATCCAGTTTGTTTGAGAATCTTTCCAATTTGGGCTTCACCAAACCAAATAATCTCCCACTTGAAGACCAAATTGCTGCTTAGAGATATCCCCCACTGTAGACGTTTGGATCAGCCACAATGAAGATTTGAGCTTCGCTAAATTCTGTTCACAGACACACCAAATAATTCACTTTCAGGCTTCCCAATCAAGTGCAACACCTTCCCTTATTACTTCTCCGATTATCAAATGGGAAACATCAAAAGTATCACCCTTGAAAGCAAAAATAAACACATTTTTCTCTTCCATTCTAGTCTCCTGCATCCTCACCTGGGCAATTAAATTTTGCTCATACAACCGCCTCACATATGGACCCATACCCATGGGACAGACATCTATTACACTTACGTCCTTTGGGAAATCAACACCGCTGGAATTTAAATGTCCCAAGTAAAAACCCATGGGAAAGACCAAGAATGGTCTTTGGTTTCAGGGTAGAAAATATCTGCTCATAATTGTCTGCCTGCATGGCATCAGATATCATCGGCAATACAAGGTCACTGTCATGGTTTGCCTCAATGTTGGCCTCACTAAGTATCGCCCCAAACTTAGATTTTGTGCCTTCAAACAAAGCTTCAACAACCATTGGAATATCATACGCCAAGTAGCCATCCAAGTAATTATTTTGGCCGACAATCTTGCTTTCCTCATGGCCATTCTCTGCCACGTTTAGCTCCAGGTTCTGCCCCATCACCACCAACCCAGCCAGGCCGATCCTCCACAACGTTGTGTTATTGAAATCACTTATCTCCGATGCATTATCTCCTATGCTGCTGTTTCCATATAGCGACTCCTTCGGGCGCTAATAACCATCAGACTTGTCTTCTGCTTTGACATGAGCGCTCTCTTCCCATTTTCAGAGATTCAAAACTGGAGTAGGTCCCTTGGCATACGCTATCATTCCGTCTTTTCCTAGTATACCACCACTTCCGCCAGCTTTCCTCAGCTTTTCCAAGAACACACTTGATAGTGATTCCATGATTTGTGTGATGATGTTTCCAATGTTCGCCACCTAATCTAGACCATATTTCATCTTGATCATCATTAGGATGATGCTCTATCGTGTCCTCTACAATCCTTTCTCCCAAGTCAAAAGCACGGTGGCCCATAAAATTGAGAGGTGGGCTGGTGATTTCCTCGATGAATCCTCCATTGCATTCATGAAAAAGAAGATCGGCATCAAGGGCTTCATTATGCACAACAAAAGATGACGAATCACAGTCATGATGGAAAACCGTGGGATCAAACCTTGACGGCGGCGACATAACTCCATTCAAAACCTTCCCTCGCGATTTTCTGTTTAGATCGCCACTGCCTATGCTCTTCTTCGATAGGCTATTTTTCTGCCTGCTGGAGGATTCCACTCGACTGCTTTGGCTTGTATAGAGAGCCCGTGTTGCATTATCATAGGGATGGGCATCATCTTCAACTTTATCAAATGTGTCGAGCCAACCCCTCAGATCTCTTATTTCACCACCATCACTGATGCTTTTCTCCAAGCAAGCCGCAACAACATTATCATTCATCTCCTGGGTATCAAATAATGGATTATTATACACCATTTCTCCTTTTGGCTCGAATAATGGATTATCATAAACCATTATTTATGCCTTTCGATTTTCATCCTCTTCAACCTTTTCTTTGGCCTCTTCCTCAGGGTCATCATCATCTTCACTCATCTGGTGCTAAATTGCATCCTCCTCTCCTTGGGAGGAAACCTCCCCATCTCGAAAGGAAAAATCTATAGTCTCTTCAGCCGAATCCTTTTCATTTTTCTAGCCATCCCACCAATGAACGTGGCATTTCTTTTCAGCTTGCACTTGCACAACACTGCTTTCTTCTGAATCTAAACTGCAAAGAAATTCTTCAATAATAAAATCAACCTCATCATTTAACTCATCCAAAAATATTTGATGAATAGCTCCCACTTCATCATGACTCAGTTCAAAGCCACACGACCAAGACATGAGAGCTCAAGCCCAATCATCCTAATTGGGACTCTCTTCCATATTTGTTTCATCCATATCTGCTTCATCATATTCATCATCTGAAACTCCCTCTTCATCTCATCTCTTCACAATATAAAAGCATTCAACTCCAGGATCTAATACCCAATCGTCTTCCATCTCTGCTCAATACTTTTTAATATAAGGAAATTTTTTACCGATTTCCAACACCGAGCTTCAGGCTCTGATACCAAATGTTAATATTAAAATGAGCAAAGAAATAGGATAGAAGACAGAAAAATCAAAACAATACACAATAGATACAAATTTTATAGTGGTTCAGTAATTGCCTACATCCACTTTCAACAACAGGGGACACTCTTTTATTGATTCTGAATTACAATACATATTTAAAATCAACTTATTTATAAAATGGTCTCCACTCTAATAATTGGAAAAATTAATCTGTAAGAGAAACTTTCCAATGTAGGAAAAAGGAATTCTTATCCAGTTTGTTTGAGAATCTTGCCAATTTGGGCTTCACCAAACCCAACACGACTCACATCTTCCTACCACACCAAGTTTGAATCATCGCGGCACCTCACTTTCTGATTCGGGGAACATTCTTGGTGAGTCCAATCTCCCAGATCTACCAATTACCATTTCTTCCAATGTTCTCTTTCATAAATTCGTACGTCTCCTACGTAGTCATTTGTTTCTCCCTTCATTCCTCCATCCCATCATAATTCCTCGAGCACCATTCTTCCTCCTTATTTTTCCACCCATTCCATCAACTCTGCCAATCTTGCTCATCCTCCCACATTTAATAATTTGAACATTATCACCACACAACCTTCACCCTCGACATCCCCTCCTCCTAGTAAACCTCCCTCCTCCCACCATGGGTTGACAGTTGACAATGATATTATTTACTCCATAAGACATAAATTTACTTCCCTAAGCTTCATTGAAGATTGGGAGTAAATTGGTTGTCAACCTCTCCAATGTGAACATTGAACCTCTTGCCCTCAACTGCGTAAAGCGTTCTTTGGATTTTTCAATCACTCCCCCTTTCCATTCCCAAGTTAGAATTTTTAATTGAAGTTGAAAATGCAATTCAATCCCTTCCTGAACTCGTAACCGATGTGATTAGACAAGACTGTGTAGTGGCTCTTAGATATGCCAAACCCTCCAAGCGAAATGTTCCCAAAAATGAGCTTGTAGCCTTCAAAAGTATCACAAAAAATAATGACATTGTCATTATTAAGGATGATAAAGGGAATGTCATCATCATCCTGACAAACAGGATTACAATTCAAAAATGTTCGATCACCTCTCTAGTAGTGGAAGCTATAAAATCCTCCCTCCTAACCCCATCTCGAAAATCATAAAAAAGGTCAAGTTTGTCATTTCTCAATCATCCTTCCATGATCTCACCAAAAAGTGCATCATCCCTCACAAGGATATCACCCCACTAATTTATGGGCCCTAAAATTCACAAACCTGACATACCTCTTAGACCAATAGGTGACACCACCCATTCCCCCACCTACAAACTAGCTACCCATCTTTGTCAGATTGATCTTCCCATGTAGGGAAATCCAACTCCTTCATCAAAGACTCCACAAACTTTGTGAATTTCATTCAAGACAAAAAGGTTGAGAAAAATGAAATCCTTGTTAGCTTTGATGTTGTGTCCTTATTCACCAAGGTGCCTGTGTGCAACTTAGTGGAACTATTCAAATGCAAAACTAATGACGAGATTGTATCTCTTGTCAAGTTATGCTTATGTTCCACTTTCTCTACTTTTCAAGACGTGGTTTATGAACAATCTCATGGAGTGGCAAGGGGCTCTCTTTTATCCCCAGTCATTGCCAACCTTTACATCGTACATTTTGAGGACCTTGCTCTCAACTCCTTCCTTCTCAAGCCCAGATGATGGAAACATTATGTTGATGATACCAATGTATGTTGGCCACATGGCCTTGACCAATTAGACCTCTTCCACTCCCACTCAAACAGTCTAGTTATGTGCATCCAATTCACAAAAGATCTTAAAACCAATAACCAACTCCCCTTTCTAGATGTCCTCATCATCAAAAATGATGATGGATCCCTTGTCTGTAGTGTTTTTAGAAAAGCAACCCACACCGACCTATACCTGCATGCATCTTCTCACCACCACCCTACCTATAAAGCCAATGTTCTTAAGACTAACAACCTAAGTGTATCACATTTGTGACAATGAACACATAGACCAAGAGCTTTCCCACCTCTACCATGCCTTCAAGCTAAATGGTTATAGTGACAAATTTATTGGTAGAACTTTCAAACTTGCCAAAAACCTTTCCAATCCTAAGCCCAAACTAAGGTGCTTGAATCACCCTACATTTCCACCCTCCCTTATATTGAGCACATTTATAATAATATCTCCAAAATCTTCCATAAAAATGGCCTCTTTTGTGCTTTTAGACCCTTCTCCACCACCAATAAGCTCATCTCTTCTACTAAAGATCATTTTCCAACTATGCTTCATTCGGCTGTTTACAAGATTATTTTCTCTTGTGGAGTTCATACATCAGAGAAATGGGTTGCTCCATCAGGACCTAAATCAGAGAGCATAGTGCTGATATTAGCATGATCGTATCTTGAAATCAGCCCTAGCTTAACACTCCTCCATACCAAACATCACATTTTCCTTGAAGATCCCTAGTTTTGGTTAAAAAGGATAATTTCTTCAAGAGGAAACTTCAAGAGGCCTTCCTTATTAAAGAACACCTCACCATTCTCAACTGTAAGGAAGGATGACACCTTAACCCCACCTAATAACCCTTATTGACCTCATCCTAAGTGCACCCACATCCCTCTTAATCCCTCCTCCCACCTCCTTTCCTTTTTCTCTACCCTCTCTCAAACCTCCGTTTCATCTAACCTTCGGCTCTCCCAGACCACTCTCCCTCTCCCTTTTGGTCTCCTCCCCCTCACCTGTCTCTCCCCATTTTATCTCTCCTCTTTCCCCCCTTTCCCATGTACCTCCAGCCTTAATTCCCTTGGCATACTTCCTCCTTTTCTTGCCAAAGAGAGGACGAACAAGGTCATACAAGTGAAACAGATTCAGGTAGCTATAGGTTTGAAGATGGAAAGAAACGGTTTTGTGAGGAGAGAAGAAATGGAAAGATTGGTGAGGGAATTGATGGAAGGAGAGGAGGGAAGAAAGACGAGGGAGAAAATTAAAGAGTTGAAGGAAAAGGCCAATATTAGAATGATGGATGGAGGGAGGCACAATGAAGGCCACCACCGATGCAACCATAGATTTATCATAGAGACCAAGCTTGAATCCCTAATTTGTGGTGTGATGTAGGAAAAATTTGTTGCTACGCCCCTTGCAATGTCATCTTATTTTTCTTCTTGGTGGTGTGATTAGTGGGAAATTTGTTGCTTTGACCTAGGCTATACTTCTGGCCGTGTTTTGTGCTCTGTTCAACTTGGAGGAAAGGATGTGCTACTTTTATTTTGTTGAGCATAACCCTATTGTACGAACAAAAATCTCATTGTGGTGGTTCTTTTTTAATGCAATTTTTTATCAACTAGACTCAAACTCTGTGAAAATTCTTCTTTCTCATAATTGCACTTATGTTCTAAAAATGGTTGAAGTATAGAATGGTGCAGATTTGTTTCAAACAGTGTTAGTCAATGTCGTTCCCGCTTGATAATAAATCTTTCTTGTAGAGTTTTTGATAAGCCAAGAGAAGAGTGTCAAATGATGATTTGTGTGCTTGGTTTGGTTAAACTGTCCTGGATGGGTGTCCAACTAAATAGGTATCCAATCCAGGCAGCCAACAACTCACACTCTTACTCTTTTTAGGACAAGAATAGGCAAATTTAGCTACAAAGAATTTAAGTTGAAACATAAGGGATCTAACCTTCATGCACACAAATAGAGAATAGAACATGACAGATGGGGCGCCAATTACAGTCTTTTCTTCTTGTTACAATAACAAAATACAACATTTGGGTATGTGCAGGATCATCATGGAAAAATAGACCTTAAGTGGCAAAAAATTCAAAAAATAAAGTTAGGCAACACGTAAAAATTTGAATAAGTTATCTATATTTTTTCAAAAATATGTAAGAATAGAATCTGTAGCAAATTGAATATAGTTTCTAAACTACTAGGTTTTGTTTACAAAACAAAATCCTATGTGGTGAAAATTGAAATTTCAATGCGGTACTTAAATTTCAAGGAAAAAATAAGAAGTAGGTGTCTGTCTGACCACCCTAACCACAATAAAATGATAATATTTTTTATAATATTTTAGATATAAGTAGAGGACTCATGGCCCGATGTGATACATATTATTTTGTAATTTTTTTCCAAGTAAATAATTAATTATGAATTTTTTATTACAACTTTTTAAAAAGTATAAAAACTCATCTGTCTAACCACCTTAACTTGGTCAAAACTTCATGAAATTCAATTTTTCTTTTCTTAATCCTATAGTATGCAAAGCATAAAATGTGACACATGTTTTGGATTCAAAAAATGTGATACTGTTTGAAAGCTATAGATTTTTTTCAATTAGCCTATCAATCAAGACTTTAGTCGTAATTTGAATAGAAAATGAATAATAATTACTTATTAAATTCAAAGTAAAGCATAATTTATATTGGTGGAAAGCTGAGAATCTCCTTTAAAAACCCTTTTCGTTTAATGAATTTTGGGTAAAAAAATAGTCGTCAACCACATACCCATGATATTGCCACTTTTTCGCCCATCATGATCTTGCACATACCCATTTCAAGATTTTTAAACTTCTATCATCATCATGCAATCATGGGGTAAGCTTCCCCTGACCCAGGAGTAAATTTCTGAGTCCCTAGCTCATTTAATGGAGGATTTAACTATTTTTTCTTGGAGAGTTTTATATAACCTATAATATTTCAATTTTTTTAGTTTAGATATGATGATAACAAAGTATTTTTTAATGGAGGATTTTATATCATTTACAAGATCATTTTGTTATCTGACAATCTTAGGCTAATATCTTTTCAGTTGAGGCTTCATCTCTTATGATGTCAATATTTGATCCCTAATGAAATCATTTAGAATCATTCAAAGTCACCACCAGACCAAAAATCCATTGACACTACAACCTAGTTAACAAAATCAAAATCTTACTTAATTTTAAAAAACAAATAATAAATTTAATCACATTCATTCTTCCTCTTAAAAAATTGTTCAGTTGAATGATATTTACATAAAACTAAAATACAAACAAATGTATGATATTTACATAAAACTAAAATACACCATACAATATAAACTCACCAATCCTAAATACACATTATGCTCCTCATTAACGTATACCTATGAACTCTTGTGACTAATACCAAAAAAAAAAATTCCAAACAAATTTAAAATTGAAGATAAAAGAAATGTTCTATTCTTGGCTCCCATCCTTAAAATTCCCTTAAAACAAGGGATACAAAATAATCTTAGGGATGCATCCTTAGGATACAATTGTTTTAGATATTTTAGACCATACCAAACTTAAAAATGTTCAAGGTTAATTTGTTTATGATTCAAATCACTACCTACCTTCAAAATTGGTGTTATTTGATCGAAGGGATGGTATGTAAATTGCAACAATTTTGGTGGTTCGAGTTAAACCCAAATTCTATTAAAAAAACATTTATTTTCATACCCACATTCGATGTGGAAAAAGATAAAGTGCAGACAAAACACACCTATGTATGTAACATTATATCATACCCCTCATCCCCCATTCCACACGCTGGACAAAACGCATAGACAGAAAGACTTGATAGATGATTAGCTATGTGTCATCAAGTGTCTATCATCAGAAAAGGATGTGGCTGGTGGGAAAGTAAAAAAGAAATAGACAAAACGCCATAAATGTCGCCATTTTCCAGATTTCATTTTGTAATTTTCTGGGGAGGGATGTGTGGTTGATGAAAAGGAGTTGCAAGAAAAAGCATTTGGAAGCTGAACCAAAGTATGTTTTTATGCATTATTTTTATCTACATAGGTGTGTTTTGTCTACATTTTTTCCATGTCCACACAGCTAAACATTGCTATTTGCCACATTTCATTTTTTAGTTTCCTAGGGAGTGTGGGCAACAAAATGGAGGCCGAACGAGAGCAACACATTCGATAGGCGTGACGACTAGCCAACGGGTATGCATATCTACCACATATATATGTCATTTTTCCATTTTGTGTAGGAAGTGTGAAGCATTGAATGCCTGCTAAATGGGTTTTATGTTAAGCATTGAATGACTATTCGTTAAAGAAAATGGGTTTTCATTGATGATAAAATAAAATGTTTTATTTGCATGTAGGGTTTTCATTTCAAATGCATAGTTGTTTATGTTTTTTTTGTTTTGAGGGTTTTTTAATTTCACTATGAATAATTGAACGGCTATTCATTGGGAAGATGGGTTTTCATTGATGGGAAAATAAAGGGGTTTTCATTTCAAATGTAGAGGTGTTTTTGTGTGTTTTAGTGGGTTTTTGTGTTGGCTTTTAAATTCTTCCTTTTGACTATTCATTGCAAAGATGGGTTTTCATTGATAAGAAAATAAAGGTTGTTCCTTGTGAAAATAGGTTTTCATTTGAAACGCAATGTGGGTTATGTGTCGGTGGGTTTTCAAAATCATAATTTGGAATAGACGAAAAGCCCAAAATCATACACGCAAACAAAACCTTTTATTTTCCCATTTCCATTCTCATTATGATGGTTGTAATTTCTAAATGGTTTTGAAACATTAGGTGGGTCAAGTAGGTTTGGTAAAAAATAATGTTTTGCATCCTACAATTTTATAAAACAATATGTATTTATTGAAAAGCTTTGTGTTATTTAGATCATCAGAATGTGGTGATAGGAACTGTTTTGTAAACACCTAGTAAGGTATTTGGCATAGTGTGTAGAGGGTTTTACAACATTGTGTGCATTAGAGGTTTCACAAATCATATTGTCACCTCACCTCCCACTGTGTTTTCCAACCTACAATCATAATGTGCATGTATATTTGGATCATATTAAAAAATTGAAATGCATATTTGGATAAATGCATAATGAAATTTCCCTTTCTTCATATGATTGGAAGAAATAAAATGCTCAACATTATTTAGAGTGTTGGAAAACACACTATCCCATGTTAGTTAGTTTGTTTTGAAAAGTTTTGTTTCTTTAGACCAAGAATACAATGAAGTCCACTTTCAAATTTTTGAACAACTCTTTGCTACAATCAAAATGGAATTTCACTTTCTTCATGTGATTGGAACAAATAAAATGCTCACATTTGCAGTGTTGGAAAACACACTGTTTCCTCTCAATTGTTCCTTCAAATATTGGTAAATTATATGAATCGACCTTTAATACTGGTATATTATTATGGACACAAAAAAATTAACCCTTCTACATTTTCGCATGTTGGGGCCCTCCTAGTGGTTTTGGCTTGATTTTGCCTAGATTTAATGTTGTAATGTGGTCAACACATTCACATTAGGTCTTGGACCCTTGTGAACCATTAAGATTTCTAAGATGTCTTGTAAAAGTGTTGTGAAGTGTTGTAACCCACTTTCACACTTTTCTAGGACCCTTTCATTATAATACCCCCTTTTATCACTCACCAAGTCTTATTTCAAAGTGTTGTAAAGAGTTGTAACAAAATCTCATGCTTTTCTAGACTTGTCATCAGTAATTCAACCCCTTATGTTTAAATGACCCCTTAATGCACTTTCCATCCCTACTTAAGTGTATTTTTTAGAATATTATGAGTGTTAAAATTCATTAAATACACTTTAATCCCTGACATCTAGTAAAATTTCCGTGGTGGGACCAAGTCGCCACTTGGGGTGACTTAGTCCCAATGGGCACAAAAATCAAAGTAATTTCAATTTTCTGGTAGGATTTTATTCTCTGGACCTTAAGGTCGGCCTATGATGTGTTATTTTCTAGAAATTTAATAAAATCAAGTATAAATAAAGGGTTTTTCAATCATTTTAATCCTAATTTATTCACCTAATCATCCAAGCAATTATCAAGTAGTCACTCAAGCATTCTAAGCATTATCAAGCATCCATTGGAGCATCTTGTTGCATAACTTCAAATTTCTACATCAAGGGTTTGGTGAGTTTGTGACATTGCATGTTGTTCATTCATCATTCTCTTTGTTTCATTTCATTTTATAGGGTTTGATTACCAAATTGGGGTTTGACCAAGGCAAACCCCTATTCTTTAACCCTTAACCCTTTTAACCCTCTTTGCATGTGTGTTCGCAGGTCTTGTATGTAGATTTTTCAAAGAGAAAGGTGTTAAAAAGTGGTCAACAATTTGTCAAAGGAATTCAAGTCAACAAAGCCCTAATTGAAGCTTGGACACCTCTTTCAACCCATTTTCTGTAGAATCTAAATCAGACACTTGTTAGGAAGGGAAGTGCAGACCGAAAGCTACAAATTCCTACCCCGAATTTCTCAAGATTCCTAGGTGGACTAAGTCACCATTTGTGGCAGATTAGTCCCACTTCCAAGCCTAAAAAGTGATTTTTACATTTCTGAGTACCCATTTGGCAGAAACCTATTTTGCCAAAATCTCCCCGAAACAGGACTAAGTCGCCTAGCTTGGCGTAAGTGTCCCAGTGGGATTCAACATCAAAATTTGTAGGATTCCAAAGCCTCTCTACATCACACTTTAGTTTCCAGGTGCACCTCTCCAGTCTTGTTTATTTATTTTATTGTTTATTGTATTATTAGGTCATTTTGCATACATCACTGTGTTTTCAAACAACTTGTATTTCTTATGTTTTGCATTAATAAATAATTTTTTTTAATCTGTTTATTGTGTTTAGAGATTTCATTTAGACATAATTCATCCATCCTTGCACTAATTTTGAGTGTAGACATTTCCCATTTTGGCCCATCTTTCTCCTTTTGGGTAAAAAACCCTAAAAGTGCAAGAAAGCCATTGGAAACCAAAATATTTGTTTACATTTTGGTGAACCCGAATTTAAAAAAAAAAATCTTCTAATTTCAAGTGCATCCTAGATTTAACTTGCATCAACATTGAATTAGGTTTTGCATTGTTTAATTTGCATCCTATGGTTTTAAAAATTTCATTAGTGAAAAGCTCATATAACTTGCATTTTTGCATTCCATTTCATTGAAAATTCCAAAAAAATTGCATATTCATACTGTGTCTGCATCTGAACATATAAAAACCATAAAATTCCATTTAAAAATTCTAAAAAATCTCAAAAAAATCATCACTGGGACTACTTCGCCACACTGGGTGACTTAGTTCTCCTGCACATTTCGCACAGTAATTTCTAGCACTTTTTGAGCATTTTTTGTATTTCTATTTTATGTTACTGCATCCCTGTCATAGTTTCCAGGTTTTCTATTTTATTCCATTTCTTGCATTTAGTTTACTTCATTCATTTGCATCATGGATTTCTATTTTAATAAGATTTGGATGCCATTAAAATCCTTAGTTGACATGTCAAACTATGCCTTTGGAACTGATCCTAATGACCTTGAGCTTCCTCATGCTCCTTCAACTCCTCATGAATGTCCTCATTGTGACGTTGACATCATTGGAGAAGATGATGATAGCATGAATAAGTTTCTAAATGAATGCTTTGACAACCTTGAAGTTAATACATCCTTTTATCCATCCATGAAACAACAAGACTTTCCTTCAATATCACCTCCTGATATGTTTGGTTACTTACATCTTGAAACAAACAAAGGACCTAAGTTACCTCCATCAAGTGGACCTAGTTCCTTTAAACAAGCAACCCCTCAACCATTCTATGGTAACGAAGTCACTAGTACTCCAATCAACCTTGAAGAAACTTATGGAAAAGGTTTTACCATGTTAAGCAAACAATGATGTGACACAACAATTGAACATAACATTCATCAACTCTTAGAAAAAACTCCAAAAGATGAAAACACAATAGGGTTAGGATATCAAGATCCTCCTCATGATAGCAAGCCTCCTTTAGAATATTGGAGACTTCATGATGATGGCACGATGATCTTTGATTGCCCTCCCTATCTGAATGTCCTCCTTCCACATGAACAACCCCTACATGATAATACTGACAAGGATGATAGGATCACTTTGGGTCCTCCTCCTCCTCATTCTATTTGAGAAAAGGGTGAATCTAGCAAACATAGGAGGCCTTATAAGTTACAAAAACTTAAGTTTCCTCTCCGTCCACCACCTGAATGTGAAAGGAAATTACAAATCCTTTTAAACAAAGGAATCATATTATTACCACCTCTGAATAGGTTGGTGATCTATCCTAAAGATGTTAATGTTTCAGATTGTGCATATCATCATGTTCTTGGACATCAAAGTGATGAATGTTTCCAATTGAAAGAAATACTAAGAAAGTATCATTTTGATGGCAATAATTTCTATCCAATAAATCCATAAACCACCACCGAACACCTTATCATGTAATAGTTGTAGAACATTCTCTTCTCACTATTACATGACCCCTTTCCTATCGCCTATCTTGGCTCATTCTTGTCTTGCACTCAGTGGGGGAAATAAATTTCTAGCCTTGTCCTAGTAATGCATTTCTCATTGTCCCTTCATTGCATCATTCACCTTCCGCTTATACCAATTGAGATTGGGAGGCGAATGACTTGCTCGACAATTGACTTGCATCTTCCTTACTAGTCTTTTACATTTTCTTTTTCTTTTTCTTTTGTGTGTTTGCATGTGTGTAATGTGCTCCCCCATGATGTGTCGTTTGATGTTTTTCTCTCTTTGTGATATTCTTCTATTTGTACCTTCATTCTTCTATATGTCGCACATCACTTTCACCTTTTTATTTTCTCTTTCACTTGCCTTTTCCTTTTGGGGATGACACAAGGCATTGAGACCACAATGTCTCTTTCATATTGACCTAAAAGGCCCCTCTTTTCTTTTTCTTTTCCTTTTCTTGTGTTTTCCTTTTGGAGATGACGCAAGGCATTGAGACCGCAGTGTCTCTCTCATGTTGACCCAAAAGCTTTTTCTTTTTCTTTCATCTTTTCATTTTCTTTTTGCTTGTGTTTTCATTTTGGGGATGATGTAAAGTGTCAAGACACCCTATGTCTATTCCATGTTGACCCAAACAGATCTTTCTTTTTCTTTTTTTCGCTCTCTTTTTGTCATTCTTCCAGTTCTATGTATTTGGGAAATGATGACAGTTCTGAGCTCTTTACAAAACATTGAAGCAAAGAACATAATGACCCCAAATCCATAGATCCCTTATGTGTTTGGTGTTTTCATTTTGGGGGCAACTCCTTCCTTTTATTTTCCTTTCCTTCACATGACATGGCCTTACTCAGAAACGTATGACTTGGCATAGGGGCTTTCCAAGTTGGCTCTCATGTCAAGTGTTTCTTTTTGCATTCTTCATTTGTTACTTTAAATTAATTGCTCATAGTGCAGGTGTGTAGAAATTCCTTTAAAGTGGGGGAATACATTGGCATTATTCATTTTGCATTTTTTTTCTTGGTTCTTAGTGCAGCCTTCTTACTTCATACGATGCGTTTTGTCACTTTGTGGATGACATTGGGTGTGGTGTCCTTCATGAGTGTGATCTATCTTAGCATATTGCATTCCTCTTGGTGGCTTGATGTGACACACTACATCCCCTAAGTTTTGAATTTTCTATTCTTTGATTGGTCCTCTTTTAGAGACATTAGACACAATGTTCCCTAAGTTAAAGACCTCGCATGAACTGAGCAAGACTCCTTTGAACATATTTTGCATGTTGCATTTTACATTTGTTATATGGCCACCTTGAATAACACAACTTGCATTCTTGTAGTGCCATAGTTTTTCTTGTTTCGTGAAGCTCGAAATGTCATTTTATTTTGTGGCACCTTATGAAAGTTATCAGGAGGTATAACTTTGGTATGGTTGAGCGGGAAGCCCATTCTGAGGCATGAATTTTCCCCATAGCCACCTATGTGTGTGTGAGTGCATACTACCCTGAGTGTATGTTTCTCACCTTTTTGGCCTTCCCACCTAGCAGATAGCCATGAGTTTCGTCGCCTCATAGTGAGTATTCATTTCCTTTCTAGACAAACATCCTAGATCTGATCCACAATGGGATGGAAAAATGATCGAAGCTTGATCTGACTTTCTCTTTTTCCTTTCTCCCTCTTCATTTACATCATTCTCACATGTGTTTCTTGTGCTCACGTTTAGTTTTCCATGGGATCTCCATCCTAGGGGCTTGATCATCACTCTTGGTTGTTGTTGTCTCATCTTACTAAGCATTAGTTCATTAAAACCCCTCTTGATTACATGTTCAACTACTTTAGTGTGAGTTTGAAGCAGGTTCATCCTCTCACTAAAGTGGGGGCTAACTTTGGACACGAAAAAAGTCACCCTTCTACTTTTTCTCATGTTTGGGCCCTCCTAGTGGTCTTGGATTGGTTTTTCCTAGATTTAATGTTGTAATGTGGTCAACACATTCACATTAGGTCTTGGAACCTTGTGAATCATTAATATTTCTAGTCTTGATGTCTTGTAAAAGTGTTGTGAAGTGTTGTAACCCACTTTAACACTTTTCTAGGACCCTTTCATTATAATACCCCCTTTCTATCACTCACCAAGTCTTATTTCAAATTTTTGTAAAGAGTTGTAACAAACTCACACTTTTCTAGACTTTTCATCACTAATTCAACCCTTTCTTATGTTTAAATGACCCCTTAATGCACTTTTCGGCCCTACTTAAGTGTATTTTTGAGAATATTCTCGTTAAACTTTATTAAATACACTTTAATCCTCAAAACCTAGTAAATTTCCCTGATGGGACCAAGTCGCCACCTGGGGCGACTTAGTCCCACTAGGAATAAAAATCAAAGTAATTTTAATTTTCTAGCGGGTTTTTATTTTCTTGACGTTAAGGTCAGCCTGTGATGTGTTATTTTTGAGAAATTTAGTAAAATAAAGTATAAATAAAGGGTTTTTCCCTCATTTTGATCTTAGTTCATTGACCTAATCATCCAAGCAATTATCAAGCATTCACTCAAGCATTCTAGGCATGGTCAAGCATCCATTGGAGCATCTTGTTGCATATCTTCAGATTTCTACATCAAGGGTTTGGTGAGTTTGTGACATTGCATGTTGTTCATTCATCATTCTCTCTTTATTTCATTTCATTTTATAGGGTTTGATTACCAAATTGGGGTTTGACCAAGGAAAACCCCCATTCTCTAACCCTTAACCCTATTTCCCCTCTTTGCATGTGTGTTTGTAGGTCTTGTATGTAGATTTTTCAAAGAGAAAGATGTTAAAAAGTGGTCAAAAATCCATCAAATTCATTAAAGTCAACAATTCCCTAATTGAAGCTTGGAGACCTCTTTCAGCTTGTTTTCTAAAGAATTTGAACAAGGTGCCTATTAGGAAGGGAAGTGCGGACCCAAAGCTACATATTCCTACCCTAAATTTCTTGAGATTCCCAGGTGGACTAAGTCACCATATGTGGTGGATTAGTCCCACTACCAAGCCTGAAATATGGTTTTTACATTTATGAGTACCCATTTGGTAGAAACCTTTCTAGCCTAATCTCCCTAAAACATGACTAAGTCACCCAGCTTGGCGTAAGTGTCCCAGTGGGCTTCAATAGTAGAATTTGTAGGATTCCAGAGCCTCTCTACATAACACTTCATTTTCCAGGTTCACCTCTCCAGTCTTGTTTATTTTTGTTATTGTTTACTTGCATTATTAGGTAATTTTGCATACATCACTATGTTTTCAAACAACTTGTATTTCTTAGGTTTTGCATTAATAAATCATTTCTTTAATCATTATTGTATGTAGAGATTACATTTAGGCATACTTCATCCATCCTCACATTGAATTTCAGTGTAGACATTACCCATTTTGGCCCATCTTTTGTCCTTTTGGGTGAAAAACCTTAAAAGTGCAAGAAAGCCATTAGAAGCTAAAATCTTTGTTTACAATTATATGAATCAATCTTTAATTTTGGTATCTAGTATACCATTAGGGGAGAAGCTAAAGTTTAGAAAAAATGCACCTAGGTATGTAATGTTATATCATAATCCCCATCCCCCATCCTACGCACTGGACAAAACACACTAATAGAAAGACTTAACAGACAATTAGCCATGTTTTGTCACATTTCCATCATCAGAAAAGGATGTGCATCCAACAAGAAAGTAGAAAATAAATAGAAAAAATTCCCTAAACGTTGTCATTTTCCATATTCCATTTTACAGTTTGTTGGGGAGGGATGTGCGGGTGACAAAATGGAGTTGCAAGAAAAAGCACCAAGAAATAGAAAAAACACACCTAAATGTCCCTCAAATACTAGTCTAAATGGTTTTGAAACATTAGGTGGGTTGCAAGTTTTGTAAAACACAATTTTTGGCATCTTACAATTTTACAAAACAACATGTATGTATTGAAAAGCTTTGTGTTATTTAGACCATAGGAGTGTGGTGATAGGCACCATTTTGTAAACACCCAGTAAGGTATTTGGCGTCAATGTACTATAGAGGGTTTTACAAAATTTTGTGGGTTGGAGGTTTTGTAAATCATGTTGTCACCTCACCTTCCATTGTGTTTCCCAACCTATAATCATACTATGCATGTATATTTGGGTCATATTAAGAAATTGAAACACAATTTTTACTCTATGTAAGACTTGTTATAAGGTTCCTTTCATTACATTTGTACTCTCTAAATTACATTCATACCATTTTGTATAATTCCAAGTTGCAAAACACTGGTTTTCTCCTCCAACTACTACACGTGCACTCCAACCTTCAACTTTCAATGTGCAGACATGAAACAAAGAGTGTTTTCCCCCTTCTTTCTCCAAACTAAAAATGCATAGGTCAGTCTGCCTCCAATTCCCACACAAGAAAAAAGATTTGAAAATGATAAATCATACTCATATTGTTTGTACTATCTAAATTGCATTCATACTATTTTGTAAAATTCTAGGTTGCAAAACACTAGTTTTTTGAAATCTGCAACCCACATAATGTTTTAAAACCCTTTACAAGTAACGACCCAATTGGTACTCACCCTCATCTCAATTTGGTATGTTTTGTGATTTACTTGAGATCCTTTTGTGAATTAGATAGTAAGAATGTAATGAGATTGGAAAACACTGAGTTCTAAGAAATCTACAACCCACACAGTGTTGTAAAACCCTCTAGGTGTAATTGCCAAATTGGTAAGTTGAGAAAACCGAGTTGATGGACCTATGTACATATAGTCAGTTAGAAACCCCTCACCTACAATTCCCTCTTTCTCTCCAATGTTTTACTTTCATCCTGTAGAATGAGAAAACCCATAACAAAAAGTGTTTTCCAAGAATAGTACTTGTTACAATGTAAAACACATGTCTTAATCATGTCAACACCCTTCCCTCCTGTAGTGAATGGATAGCTTCTAACATAAGGAAAAAAATGGTCAATGTAATTGGATGTGATGGGACACCTGCTTGTTTTCCTCGTCATGATTTTTCTTCCCATTTACCAGTTTCATCACTTTTATCATCCATCTTGGTGGGCCCTACACTATGTCGTCTCATCATGTTATGCATGTTGGTATGTATGTCTTTATGTGTTTTTGTATGTACATAGGTGGGTTTTTTCAAGATATTAGTTGCATTTATAGAGGGTTTTATAAAATTATGTGGGTTGGAGGTTTCATAAATCATGCATTCACCTCCCACGGTGTTTTCCAACCTACAATCATTTAGAGTTTTAATGGTTGTTGGAAAATAATAGGTGTTTATAAAAAAGTTCCTTTCATTGTATTCCTACTTCCTAATTAACAAAATCTTTGCAAGACATTTATTCCCATGCTCTGCACCACATAACTTTGAAAGTACAAAATGAAATAAATTGCAAACCACATTGTGTTTTCCAACCTACAAATTATATTCTACATTTATTTTTTAAATCATGAGGAAATTGAATTGCAATTTTTATGTGTAAGTAAGAGTTGCTATAAATTGTGAAGGTGATTGAACTTTAGTACATTCTTACTATCTACAATCTTTAAGGTTTTCATTAGAAGCATGTTTTCTATATAGAATTCATGTTGGAAAATAGTATGTGTTATGAAACTTGCAACCCAAATATTGTTCTCAACTTTCAGAGTGTCTTTCTAATTAGAGAATGCAAATGTTTTGTTTTTAATAAGTTGTTTACAAAATTTTTCTACCTTTTCACATGGGACTCTCATGTCTCCATCGAACTAATTATCTTTTCTTCACTGGCATCCTATTTTTCCTTCTTTTCATGTTATGTATGTTTTTATGCATTTTTGTATGTACGTAGGTGAGTTTTTTGGTAGATTAGATGCTATTTTTTGGTCAATCAAGGTGATCACCAAGGCTTTTGTTGAATTTTTAACCTTTATTCTTGCAATAATTTGTATTTTTGCAGTCGTCTGTACAAGTAATGGTTCAATTTACAATATCATTGAACAATGGTTACGATACCGATATGTCATTTAGATGTTCATTGAGAGACACAGGATAAAAATAGAAGTCTGATAGTGGTACCTGGTATCCTTATTATATGTCTTCTATGCCTTTATTGATTATTGCAAGTTATGGCCTCTTTCATATGTTAGGAGAGATGAGTTTTTTATATATTCGAATGAATGTTGAGTGTTTCACAGTTCTTGCAAAATGGCAGAATGGCAGATATAATTGTTGATATACATTACTAGTGTTAGTAATAGGTTAAATTGGAAATTAAATTCCAATTGTATAGTTTAATATGTTTATTTATTGTCTATACAAGCTGGCATTTTTCACTCACCACAACATATAATCCTATATTAGTGAAATTTGGAATAAAAGGAATTCTTTGTAGCACCAAATGTCTTTAATTTTCTAATTTAATCTATCACTAACACTTGTCTTCCTTCCAAGTGGTTGATATATTTGAGAAAATTTTTTTGAAGAAAACAAGGGCAGATGGATTGAGAAGGACTCTTTAGGAGACATGAAACTTCTACACTAAAAACAAGTGATTCTAGCTATCATAGCTTGAATTGCAAGTGTACTGGTCAGTTAAATTTCCAAAATTCATTTTACATTTAGAAGTTATGATTGTTTTATAGATGGGATGCTTACTATGGAGAATGCAAAGAATTTCTAGTTTAAATTAAAAAAATGTTACATTATTGCGTGCCTATTATATCCCAAAATTTTACATGAAGGATGTTTCCTCCTTGAAGTGTGACTGTTACATGGGAAATGCTCAAAATAGTAGTGAACGATTATACTGCATCCTTTTAATCATCCCTTTACACAAAAAAACATAAAGAGCTTTGCATTTCAAATGAAAACCCTTTACAGAAGGAAAACCCTTTACTTTCTCGTCAATGAAAACCCATTTTCTTAATGAACATGGTAGATATAGAAATGACAGATTTATATACTTACTAGCTAGTCGCCACACCTGTCAAATGTTTTTAGGTAATGTAGACCCTCAGCTCTCGTTTAGCCTCCAAATGAAAACACCTGCAACTCCATTATGTCGCCCGCACTCCCAAAAAAACTACAAAACAAAAATGTGGAAAATGACAACATTTGGGTGCATTTTTTCTATTGATTTTTTTGTTTCCCACTGGTCGTGCAATCCTTTTCTGGAAATGAGACACGTGACGACAAGCACCTAACCATCTATCAAGTCTTTATGTCGATGTGTTTTTTCCAGCATGTGGGATGGGGGTTATGATATAACATTACATACATAGGTGTGTTTTGTCTACACTTTAGCTTCTCCCCTAACACTATTGGCAAGTCAATTTCACTATCATTTTGAATGACGTCGATGTTCTTTTCCTTATGCAAGAAGCTATCCTTTCAGCATAGGTGAGAAGGGGAGTTGACGTTATTAATACATGTGTTTTAATATGTAAGAAGTAATGTTATTGGAAAAAACTTTGTGTTGTGGGTTTTCTCTTTATACAGGTTGAAAGTGAAAGGTTGGAGAGTAGGTGGGCGAGACAACAAACCAATGGAATTCAGGTGAGTGGTTTGTAACTGATTAGGTTGTTACTTGTAAAGGGTTTTAAAACATTGTGTGGGTTACAAATTTTAAAAAACCAATGTTTTGCAACCTAGAATTTTACACAACAGTATGAATGTCTTGAAAAGGTTTTGTTCTTTAGACCATAAGAATGCAATGAAAGGAACTATTTTTTTAACACCTAGTGTTTTCCATCAACCATTAACACTATGTATGATTGCAGGTTGGAAAACATAGTGGGATGTGAGTGCATGATTTATGAAACCTTCAACCCACACAATGTTGTAAAACCCTGTATGGACGCAACTAATATCCCAACAAAACAAACCTATGTACATACAAAAGCACATAAAAACATACATAACAACATATATAGAAACATACATAACATGATGAGACGATGCAATGCAAGGCCTACCAAGATGGATGATAAAAGTGATGAAACTAGCAGATGGGAGGAAATGTCACAGTGAGGAAAGCAAGGAGGTGTGGACCATCACATTGAATTATGTTGACATTTTTTTTCCTTGTGTGAGAAGCTATCCATTCACTATTGGAGGGAAGGGCATTGATGTGACTAAGACATGTGTTTTAAATTGTAACAAGTACTATTCTTGGAAAAAACTCTATGTTCTAGGTTTTCTCATTCTGCAGGGAGTTGCAGGTCAGGGATATATAAGACTATCCAAATTCACCTGAGGGGTGAGTAACCAATTGGGTTGTTACTTGTAAAGGGTTTGAAAATAATATTTGGGTAACAGGTTTCATAACACCCAATGTTTTCAAACCTACAATTACACATAGACAGTATGAATGTAATAAAAAAATTTGGTTACTTACATAGTGAGAACCCAATTGGTTGGTGACACCTCAGTTGATTTTAGATACTTTTATGTATCCCCCACTGACAATTATATTGATAGTATGAATGTATTCAAAAGTTTATTTTATTTAAATAGAAAGAATGTAATGAAAGGAACCTTCAAAATTTATCACAAGTGTTAGGTAGACTAAAAATTGTGTTTGAAATTCCTCTTATGATTGAAAAAATATATGCTTGCTTACAATAGACAGTGCAAAAATATTTGGAACTTTGACTGTCTATAACACTCGTAATTTTTTTTACATATTATAGCCAACTACGAATGCATGGTTTGGTTGTGTGTTTATAATGTGCATTCTATTTATGTTAATATGAAATTAATCAGTAGGAAATTCCACCTAAAGTCTTATTATTTATGGTAGGTTGCTTATAAATGAAAAAAAAGGTTGAAATTTAAATCGTTTGAGGTTGACTATTTTTCTCATCATGGATACTTTCAAATGAATAATCATATTAAATGCTATTTGTAATAGTAAAAATAGCATTTCTCTATCTTCATTTGATTTTAACAAAAACAATACTCACATTATTTGCAGTGTTGGAAAACACATTGTCCCCTATTAGTTATTTTCTTGTGAAAAGTTTTTGTTTCCTACACACCAATAATGTAAGGAAGTCCACCTTAAAATTTTGTTTCTTATGATTGAAAAAATATATGCTTGCTTACAACAAACGGTGCAATAAATTTTGGAACTTTAATTGTCCCATAACACTTTCAACTTTTTTACATATTAGAGGCAACCATAGATGCGTACTTTAAAAGGGAAAGTGGAAGAAAGTGAGAGAAAGGGTAATTTTGAAATATGCTTTTAAACACATGTATTTGAATTTGATGTGACATTTACATTCCTCCATTACAAGGAAAGGATGGACAAGGAAGTGGTGGGCACAAGCAAGTTAGTGTCCATTTGAGACAGGAAAATGTGCCTCGACAGAGCAACAAGAAGAAAGGGTGCTAGGGGAGAAGATCATTTTCCTAGGAAGAAATCTTCAGAAATAGGAAACTCATTATCCCACTGCATTGATGTAATAGGACGATGCGTTTGCAATTTCTCAATTTCTAGCAAGGAAGCGGAAGAATCTTGGTGGAAAGAGTTTAAAGTAAGCAACACTCATAGCTGTACTTTCATAAAAAAGCTTCAAATGATGAAAACAAAACTAAAACAATGGGATAAGGAAACTTTTAAGAACATTTTTCAAGAAAAGGATAATGTGGGAAAGGACCTAAAGGAACTAAATAATAAGGTAATTAAATATTGTATGTTCCAAGAGGATTATCAAAAAGAAATACAACTAAAAACCCACAATAAAGAAAATTTGGAAAAAGAAGAAATAAGGCCAGGGAGACTTGGTTTTAAAGAAATGAGATGAAAATTCCAAATATTTCCATGCAACATCAAAAACAAGAAGGGAAAAAATAGAATTGATGAGATAATTTCAGAAAATGGAAATGTTGTTAAAGATAGAAGAGCAATAGAATTGGAAACAGTAAAATTTTTTGAGAAAATTTTAAGGGCAGAACAAAATCTTGTACCATGCAATTATAGAAAATCCATTCTTGATTTCATCCCAAAGAGCATCACAAAGGTAGATAATTGTACACTAAACAAAGCAGTTTCAATGGAAGTAGTTCATATTGCTACCTTTTAGCTACACCCAGAGAAAGCACCTAGCCCAGACGGATTTCCAATAATTTTTTTATCAAAAATGTTGGCATCTTATAGGGAAGGAAATTTGGGAAGTGGTAGAGGAATTTGGGACCAAGCAAAAGTTTGTAAGGGATCTTAATAACACTATAATATCACTTATTCCAAAAAAAACCACTTGCAATTCCTTCAGTGATTATAGGCCAATCTCCCTATGCAACACTATTTACAAAATAATTTCCAAAGTATTGGTCAATCATTGAATTCCATTATCTCATTAGAACAAAGTGGCTTTCTTCCAGGCAAGAAAATCATTGATATCATCATAGTAGCCAATGAACTAATGCATACAATGTCTATCGAAAAAAACTATGGAGTGATGATAAAATTATATATATGTAAAGCTTATGACAAAGTCAAATGGAAATTCTCGGTAGAAGTTCTTAAGAGATTTGGATTCAATCGGTCTTTGATAGATCTCATACAACAGTGTGTATCCATAGTAAGATATTCACTAAACATCAATTTTATATGTGGCTTCTTCTCAACAACAAACATACTAAGGCAAGGAGATCCCTTATCACCTTTTTTGTTCATCATAATGGTGGATGTTATGGGGAGGTCCTTTAAGTTAAGAAGGGAAAACAACATATGGAAAGGCATAAAAGTGACATAAGGGATCAATCCAATTACACACACACAATTTGTAGATGATACTGTCTTGTTTGGGGAGGCTAACATGAGATAGGTAGTAGTTATAAAATACACATTAGAGGAATATACCAGGTGTTCAGTACAAGTGGTAAATAAAGAGAAACCCTTAATAATTTTCTTTAAAACCAAAAATGCCACTCATAAAAGAATAGAAAAGCATCTTGGCTTCATAATTGCATCAATTCCAACCAAGTATCTTGGTGCACCATTAATTTCTGGTGCATGCCAATCACAACACTAGATGGAGGTTGCAAAAAAGTGCAGAAATAAGGTTTTGACATGGAAAAACAAATGGATCACATTGGCAGGCATGATAATAATGATTAAATAAATTCTCTCAGTAATGCCAATATATATTATGTCTCATTTTCAAACTACACACAAAGAAAACAAGCCAATTTTTGGACATCAAATGGAGGATCTTCCATATGGAAATTCCTTTAGGAAAGTAGGAAGCTTATAATGAAACATTTGACTTGGAAAGTCAACAATGGACAACAAGCCAATTTTTGGATGGATTCTTGGAATGGGTATAAGCCATTAGAAGAAGTGGGGGGAAATAAAGGATTTCATAGGACCACTTACAAAGTAATTTGGTTATAAATTGAGGGATTATGTATACTTGAATCATCATAAATTTGGCAATCAATATGACTAGCACAAGGTGGAGGCCCTTCCAAATCTGATGGAAATAAAAGAAAGAATAAAACTAGAATTAGATAAAAGAAAGGTCATCATAACAAAAAATGAGGATGAGATTGTGTGGTGTAGAGCTAGAATAGGAGAATATTAAGTCAAACTTGGACATTAGATGCAAAATTTCATAAAAATAGGCCCATCTTGGTCGAATGCACTTTGTTGGCATCCTTCAATATTGCCCAAGGTAGGTTCCTTTCTATGGAAAACACTACAAAAAGGGATATAGTTGATAAATTGAATACCATTAACATTCAAGGTCCTAACAGCTGCACACTATGTTATAATAACTATGAAACAATCATCATCTCATGCTAGGATGTTCATATGCTTCAAAATTTTGGGATTGGATACAAGGTGTGGTAGGTTGGAATGGTGCAAGATGTGAAAAGCTAAATGAATGGATGGCCAACTAGCCAAAAGGAAGGAAGAATTCTCTTTGGGTGATTTATGAGTTGTAACCCCGTCAATGATCATATGGCACATTTAGAAAGAAAGAAATTGTAGAATATTCTGGAGGAAAAGAGCATGGAAGAAGATAAGCTAATACAAAAGATTGAAGAAAGCCAATGTGAACTAGTGAATGTGAAAAGTGTAATCAAGACAAGCACCAAATTTACCAGTTGGGATGAGAATTTGTAGAAAAGCTGGATAAAATTAAAAAGACCCAAAGGACATTTTAAAGATAAATTAAAAAATAGAAAAATAGTGTTTTGGAAGGGGCCAAAACAAGGAAGGTATAAAATCAACTTTGATGGGTCAACAAAAGGTAACCCCAATCTAGTAGGGGTTGGATGTATCATAAGGGATGTAGTTGGGGTAAATGCATTTGTGCCTTGTCTAAAAAGATTAGTTATGCTACAAACAATGAAGTCAAGATGGAGGCCTTAGCCATTGCATAATGGATGTGCATGTACAGTCGAAAAATGGACCCTTCCCATTTTCATGGTCTTTTAGGTCTTGTTTCATAGTGTTGGAGCTATGTTACTTTGATTTTATGATGTATCTTGGATTGAACGTGCTTATTTTGGTGCTAAAATTCAAAGAACGACATCTTGTGAAGGTGTTGTGAAGTGTTGTAAGACATTTCTACATTCTTCTAGACTCTATTTAATGCAATTCAACTAAAAAACACCTTTTCACTCATCAAAAAGTCCTATTTTGAAGTGTTGTAAAGTCTTGTAACAAGATTTCACACTTTTCTAGGCATATTTTCACTATTAACACCTTACTCATGCTTTATTTTGTCTTTTTATGCCTTCATATGCTTATATTAAGTGTATTTTTAGGTCCTATCCTGACAAACAACATTAAACACAACTCTATTTCTGACACTTGGCTATGGGTCCTAGGTGGGACTCATTCACCAAGGGTGGCGAATGAGTCCCCCTTGGCCCTAAATTCAATTTTTTTAAAAATTTCTTTCAGGATTTTACTCAAATTCACTTCATGTCGGCCTATGATGAGGTATGAACGGATAGTAAGGCACAATATTTTTATAAATATGTGATTTTAACCTCATTTTACATCTCCTAACACATTCAAGCAATCTCCCATTCACTCATTCATTCAAGCATTCATAATTCAAGTAATCTTTAAGCACTCAAGAATCTTGCATCATCAACTCAAGCAATTTCAAGCACTTTGGAGCAGCCATTGACATCACTTCATAATTGCATATTCAAGGATATGGTAAGTTTGTAATACTTTCATGTTATTCATTTATCATTTCCTTTTCATTTCATTCATTTCTATTGGGTTTGATTACCAAAGTGGGGTTTGACCAAGGCGAACCCCTATTCACTAACCCTCCAACATTTTCCCCCTTTGCATGTGTCTTTGCAAATTTTTGTTTTGTAGATTTGATAGGTTTAAAGGTGTTGAAAAGTGTATTTCAAGTCAACTAGGCTCTTCAAATCAATTCATCATCTATTCAAGCAATTTGAGTGACTTTTAGCCCATTTTCTATAAAATTGACCCTGACAACTTGATATTCAGTCATTACCAGATCTGGAGTAGCAGTGTTGACCTTTGACTTTTCAAAAATATTGGGGAGGACTTATTCTCTAGCCTTGGTGAATGAGTCCCACTTGAAATCTAGAAATCTGCATTTTGTCAGAAATCAACTCCTGGCTGATAGAAATCAACTCTCAACACTTTTTCAACAGTCGGAGGACTGATTCGCCACCCTTGGTGAATGAGTCCCATTGTGAAAAATCAAAAAATTTCACCAGCATTCTAGACATTCCAAAAATCTCACACATCATCTAGGTGCACTCAGATTTGACCCTGTACTTCTTGTTCTGCATATTTCTTTCAATTTCTTCATATTTCATAGTAGTTTTCATATCACACTGTGTTTTCAAACATAGCATAAATTGCATCTTTGCATTCATTCTAGATCATTTTAATCAATCAATTACACTTAGACTAGTTCATTTACATAACATCACATTGCATACATCCTAATTTGAATGAAACATAAGCATTTTAGGAGCCTAATCTCTCTCTTTCTAGGTGGAAAACCCTAGGAAGAGAGCTAAGCATTTCGGGTTCCTAAAATCTATGGTTCATTTTGGTCAACCAAACTCTTGAACATTTTTAAACTTCTAATTGCATTCATATCTTGCATCCTAGTTTACATTTGCATTAAAATTCAATTAGGACATTGGATTGGTTATTGCATTCTAGGATCTTTCACTTTGCATTAGTGAAAAGCTCATTTAGTTTTCATTCTTGCATTCAAATTCATTGAAAAAACTGAAATTTTGCATTCTGTGCCATTTTTTGCATTCTGAAAAAAATTTAAATCATTCTTAAAATTCTGAAAAATACAAAAAAAATTCATCATAGGACTCATTCACCACCCAGGGCGAATCAGTCCCTCTGCACATTTTAGACATTAATTTTGCACTATTTTTAGCAATTTTCTGCATTTATGTTTCTTGTATTCATCTCTGTTATAGTTAGTAGATCTTTTGTTATTTTCATTTTACATTCTTAGAATAGCTTGCATTTCCATTCACCCTTCCTTTGTGGTACTTGCATGAGTTTTTGGTGCCCTATTGATAATACTTTAGTGAGACGAAGTTCTAGACTCATGGCATCCCGCGATAGTACTTTCATTGTGGACCTTGGGATCTCATGAGCTCCTACTCCTAGTATGGACAATGGTGCATTAGGCCAGGTGACAATACCACTTCCATGCCTTCCCCTTTCCATCCTATGCATGTTGACAATCAAAACAAGTCTCTCCAACAAGAAAAGGTTATTAAAATTCATGAGGAATTTGCACATTTACAACAAGATTTATCCCTTGAAAACATTTCCACCACTACCATACCCGCTATTGAGAACCTTCATCACTTAATTGAAAGTGATGATGGCTTGCAAATGTTCAAACAAATAGCCGAGATTTACAACATGCCTCTTCCCATACTCCATCAACAAACATTCCTGTCACCCAAGGAACATCTCAAGTTCCTCCTCCTTCAACTATAGCTTCCATTCCAACTTACACCAATCTACAAGTCCATACAACTTTACATCAATATAATTATGTCACTACTTTCCCAATTTCCACTAGCATTCCTACTTCCATTGTGGCATCACAACCTCCTTCCACCACTTTCACACCCCTCACTATTCTTTCCACTTCTCCTAACATTACCTACACTCCATCACCATTTTCCCTTCCACCACAACCCCATTATCTTGATCCCTTTATGACACAACTCCTTAACACTATTTCATCCATGCAACACCAACTTTCCACCATTAGTCAAGCTCAAGCCACTACACCCACATATCTTGTTCGTAGTAGCCTCTTATCATTAGAAATCTTACGTACCCCGATGCCACAAGGGATAGAAATGCTGAGATTTGAGAAATATGGAGGAAAAGGAGATCCTATCAACCATGTCAATTCTTTTTACTGCCTTGTGTTGTGACTTTGTCCTTGACGATAAACTTTTAGCAAAAAATATTTCCAAGGACCTTGAAAGATACTGCCTTAGAATGGTCTTCCAACTTGCCTAATCATTCCATCCATTCATTTAATGAATTGGAAGAAGCTTTCATTAATCACTTTCAAGTGTACATGACACCTAAAAAATACAATGGTTGACCTTATGTGATGTAGACAAAACAATGATGAAAAAGTAATTGATTTCATCTCTCGTTACTAGTCCTTATATGCTCAAGTTGATGTCTAAATTCTAGATTCCCATCTATAGAAGATGTTTATTGAGAATTTGCACACTAACCTTCAAGATAAGCTTACGATGATGAAATTCCCTTCATTCATGCATTTTTTTACAACCTTATGTGAGTATCAAAATTTAGTTTCAAGTCGTGAGTCAAAATCCACTTCTAGCCGAATGGACAAAACTAAAAATAACAATCAATACCAAAACAACACACAAATTTTTCGCAAACCTAACCTAGGTTTCTTACAATTTAGTTCACCTCCTCCACCCAGCCACAACCCACTTCACAAGTTTAGAATTCATTGGCCGCCTCTAAAACAACTATGCCTTATCATTATGGTGATCCAAATCAACATTTCACTCCTTTACTTGACACCCTCCACCAAACAATGAACCAACTCATCCAAAAACACATGCTTACCTTACCACCTATTTGACCACTTGATCCTAATAAACCCCTACCTCCTACCTTCAAGCCTAATGCTTATTTTCATTTTCATCGTCAAAATGGCCATGACACTAAACATTGCAAGTGTCTTAAACATTTAATTCGAGACCTCATTGATTTGGGTGAATTGACCATTATGGGTGTTAATGATCAAGGCAATAAGTCCATTGCACCCCCTAACCAAAATCTCCAAATCTTCACCAACCCTATGCCTAAACACACTACCTCGTTCGTCAAGGCTAGTGAACCTTCAAAGCTTGATGTAATGACTATTGATACACACAATGAACAACCTGATATATCTCCTCCTATGCCCCAAGCTAGTCCTATGGATAAACTTGTCACCACGATAGATGTTATCCCTCGCAAGGACTAAACCACTCAATCTCTTGATATTACTTTTTCTACTAAATACATACTACAAAAGCTTCCTAATGGTCCTCTCTACCTAGCTAGAAGAATCTATGATAAACCTACTAATGGGATATTAATAGATCCCACTTGTGGTGAAAATGTGATCACAGAAGAATTTCTATTATTACATGATCTATATCAAGATAACTATGATCCACAGACTGTATGGATTAAAACACATCATGGTTTTGCATGCCCTATGATTGGATCGATTGTGCTTCCTTTACAGAGAGGACCTAAGACTTTGGAGGTAACATTTTCTATTATTCCACAATCCAACCAATTTCATTTGTGGCTAGGCCTCCCTTGGCTTCACTCAATGAAAGCGGTCCCATTATTCATTCACAAGTGCTTAAAATTTCCACATGGCAATGAGGTATTCACCGTACACCATAGTGGATTTAATCCTTTATCTTCCAAAGGTAACTTTTCATTAGAGTTATTTTGGCCTACACCCATCGAACCTATCACCCCTCAAAAGGACTTCTTTTACATCGCTTATCAAAAGTTTAAAGCTTAAAAGATTGGTTAATTATCTCTTTGTAACACATCTCTGCCTACTTCCACTCATCCTATCCTTGATGAAACCATGATTATACCTGAATCCAATATTGAAAAAACCATCACACCCTCTGAAAAATCTTCCCAACCATCGTCTAAACATCCAAGAGATGAAGAAATAATTCCCACCCCACTCCCTCACATCAAACAAGTATATAAAGCGAAAGAGAAAGTGATTGATCCTTCCTCTTCAGTTTCTCTTGCTCTTCCCCTTTCAGAAGTAGAAAAACCTATACTAACTCAATTTTCTCTCACACCTCAACAATTGCAAAACCAAATTAAACACAATCATGGTGCTAAGGAATGAAGACGTTGTTGTCATCTCCTTGCTCATCAATCTTTCCTCATAGACAATAAAGAAAATCAATCTATACCCTTGACAAAAGTAATAAATGATCACCTTCCTACGCAACCACATGGCAGTCCTATACCACCATCAAACCAAAATGAACATATTCAACAACCAACACTTTTGATACATCCATCCTTAGAAATTATCACCCTTCATTCTCCCATCGTTATTAATCTTGATGATGATGATGGAGATGTGGCGATTGGTAACATAGATGAAACAATAAACAATGAATTGAACTCTTTATTTTCATCTACAATGAGCTTAAATGATAAATCCTCTTAGAACCTAGTTCATCACTTGCAATTCCTCCTTTAAATAGTCAATCACCTTCGCATTCCATTGAACATGATTGGGAGGAAGATGAATTGATGGATGACTTGCATTTTCCTACTTAATCTTTTTTTTCAATTCATTTTCCTTTTTCTTTTCATGTGTGTATCGTATTCCCCTGTATCGTGTGTTTGATGTTCCTTCTCTTTGTACACTTCTATATGTATCTCTATTCTTCTATTTGTCGTGCTTTTACTTTTCACTTTTTTTTTGTGTTTTCCTTTTGGGATGATGCAAAGTGTTGAGACACCTTTTATCTCTTCCATGTTGACCCAAAAACCTCCTTTTTTCTTTTCCTTTTTCTTTTCTTGTGTCTTTCCTTTTGGTGATGACACAAGGCATTGAGACCGAAATGTCTCCTTCATGTTGACCCAAAAGCTTTTCACCTTTCTTTTTTGTATTTTTGCTTGTGTTTTCCTTTTGGGGACGATGTAGAGCGTCGAGACCACAACGTCTCTTCCATGTTGACTCAAAATGGACTTTTTTTTCCTTTTCTTTCACTCTCTTTTTGCCATTCTTCCAGTTCTATGTGCTTTGGGGAATGATCACAGTTTTGAGCTCTTTCATAAAAATACATTGTAGCAACGAACATACTGACCCTAAATCCATAGATCCCTTATGTGTTTGGTGTGCTTTCTTTTTTGGGGGGAAACTCATTTCTTTCTTTGCTTTCCATTTCTCCTTGACATGACGCCACTTAACTTTGAAACATATGACTTGGCATAGAGCTTTCCGAGTTGGCTCTTGTGTCTTGTTTTTCTTTCTTGCTTTCCTTCTCTTCTCTACATTCAATTAATTGCTCACAGAATGATGTATAGCAATTCCTTTAAAGTGGGGGGCATAGATTACCATTATTTCATTTGCATTCTTAGTGAAGCCTTGTTGTTTGTGTGATGCATTTGTCACTTTGTGGATGACATTGGTTGTGATGTCTTTCATAAGTTTGATCTATCTCAACATATTGCATTCCTCTTGGTGGTTTGATGTGATGCATTGCATCCCCTAAGCTAAAAATATATTATTCTTTGATTGATCCTCTTTTGGATACATTAGACACAATGTTCCCAAAGTGACTAACCTTACATAAACTAAACAAGACTCCTTTGAACATATTACACGTAGCATTCTCATTCAACCACCTTGCATAACACAACTTGCATGCCTGTGGAGCTGTCTTATTTGTTTGGTCACCTTGCATTACACAACTTGCATGCCTATGGTGCCATTCTATTTTATGAAACTTAAACCAACATTTGCATTTTTCTTTGGCTTTGTGGCACCTTGTTAAAGTTATCAAATGGGTATAGCTTTAACATGGTTGAGTGGGAAGCCAAACTAGCAGCATTACTTTTCTCCATAGCCACTTTTGCATGTTTGTAATTGCATACCGACAAGCGTATGTATCTTACTTTTTTGGGCCTTCTCACCCCGCAGACAACTAGTTCCATGGCCCCATAGTCAGTTCACATTCTTTCTTTTTCAAACAATCAACATAGATCTCTTTTCACAACTAATTGGATTGATGATCGAAGCTTCACTCAAATTATTTTCAACACCCGTGTGTTCCTTTGTCCTTGTGTTCAGTTTGTCATGGAATATTCATCCTAGGGGTTTGATCATCCCTCTTGTTTGTTGTATTCCATCTTGCTAACGTAAGTGCATTCGAACCCTCTTCTTGATTTTCATGGCTACTTTAGTGTGAGGAAGAAAGTTTCTCTCACTAAAGTGGGGGCTAAATGTACCATCAAAAAATGGACCTTTCCCATTTTCATGGTCTTTTAGGTCTTGTTTCATAGTGTTGGAGCTATGTTTCCTTTATTTTATGATGTATCTTGGCTTGAACATTCTTATTTTGGTACTAAAATTCAAAGAACAACGTCTTGTGAAGGTGTTGTGAAGTGTTGTAAGACATTTCTACATTCTTCTAGACTCTATTTAATGCAATTCAACTAAAACAAACCTTTTCACTCATCAACAAGTCCTATTGTGAAGTGTTGTAAAGTCTTGTAACAAGATTTCATGCTTTTCTAGGAATATTTTCACTATTTACACCTTTCTCATGCTTTATTTTGTCTTTTTATGTCCTCATATGCTTATATTAAGTGTATTTTTGGATCGTATCCTGACAAACAACATTAAACACAAATTTATTTCCGACACTTGGTTGTGGGTCCTAGGTGGGACTCATTCGCCAAGGGTGGTGAATGAGTCTCCTTGGCCCTAAATTCAAAAACTTTCAAAATTTCTTTTAGGATTTTACTCAAATTCACTTCATATCGGCCTATGATGAGGTATGAACGGATAGTAAGGCACAAGATTTTTATAAATATGTGATTTTAACCTCATTTTACATCTCCTAACACATTCAAGCAATCTCCCATTCACTCATTCATTCAAGCATTCATAATTCAAGTAATATTCAAGCACTCAAGAATCTTGCATCATCAACTCAAGCAATTTCAAGTACTTTGGAGCAGCCATTAACATCACTTCATATTTGCATATTCAAGGATATGGTAAGTTTGTAATACTTTCATGTTATTCATTTATCATTTCCTTTTCATTTCATTCATTTCTATTAGGTTTAATTACCAAAGAGGGGTTTGACCAAGGCAAACCCCTATTCACTAACCTTCCAACATTTTCCCCCTTTGCATGTGTTTTGTAGCCTTATGTTTTGCAGATTTGACAAGTTTAAAGGTGTTAAAAAGTGGATTTCAAGTCAACTAGGCTCTTCAAATCAATTCATCATCTATTCAAGCAATTTGAGTGACTTTCAGCCCATTTTTTGTAGAATTGACCCCAACAACCTAATATTCAATCATTACCAGATCTAGAGTAGCAGTGTTGACCTTTGAATTTTCAGAATTCTTAGGGAGTACTGATTCACCACCCTTGGTGAATGAGTCCCACTTGAAATCTGGAAATCTGTATTTTGTCATAAATCAACTCCCAGCTATCAAAAATTAGCTCCCAACACTTTTTCAACAGTCGGAGGACTGATTCACCACCCTTGGTGAATGAGTCGCACTATGAAAAATCAGAAATTTTCACTAGCATTCTAGACATTCCAGAAAGGTCACACATCATCTAGGTGCACTCAGATTTGACCGTGTACTTCCTGTTATGCATATTTCTTTCAATTTCTTCATATTTCATAGTAGTTTGCATATCACACTATGTTTCCAAACATAGCATAAATTGCATCTTTGCATTCATTCCAAATCATTTTAATCAATCAATTACACTTAGATTAGTTCATTTACATAACAACACATTGCATACATCCTAATTTGAATGAAATATAAGCCTTTTAGGAGCCTAATCTCTCTCTTTCTAGGTGGAAAACCCTAAGAAGAGAGCTAAGCATTTTGGGTTCCTAAAATATATGGTTCAGTGAAAAGAAAAGAAAATTACTAATATTGATATACGAGATTCATTATTATGTATACAAGAAATAGAAAAATTGGAAACACCACTTGCTAGAAACTAAAATTTTGGGTGGTAAAGATATGGGGACATCTAGAGAAGATGAAGGATTACACCTTGGAACATGTATATAGAGAGGCTAATGGTGTAGCTGATTTTTGGCCAATTTGGGTGTCAACCAAGAATAAGATCTTATCATGGATAGAGATCCAAAGAAGTTTATACGTTTGGAGGGAATACTAATTAAAGAGTAGTCTACATGTATCTAAGTATTGTGATGCCTCTCAAAAATAATGAAGAAATAGTCATAGGTAAAGCATAATAAGGTATTACTACATTTATAATTTTAAAAGAGAAGAATTTATCAGTAGGCATGATTTGTTAAAACATATTAGGTGTCGATGACTTCGATAGCTTAGGCTCAAAATTAGGAATCTAGAACTCATGTTTATGTACTAGATACTTTATAGGTAGGTGACTAGCAAGGCCTTAGTGATTTTACCCTATTCAACCTTTTATTTTACTTATCTTGTGTAATATTGTAGAATTGCACCTAGGGGCAATTCCATATTTCCACATTCTTGCCTAGCATTTATGACACTCCAAAACATTAATGGCAAAGCCCCTCGAGTCATAATTTCACAATTCTAACTATAGGAGTTCAAGTGGCTGAGCAACAGAAGCTTGGTGATGCGTTCCCCGAGAATACAGGATTTGGAAGAACGTGCGGCTCACAAATGTCTATGCAGTGTGCTAGAAACCTAGCCATTTCTCGAGCTCAAAACATGGAATCTAGAATTTTAACCCCCATGACGTGTGTCTTGGTGGTTACATTATGAAAGTAATAGCTCTTTTCCACCTTTGCAAGCATAAGAACCTCTTTTTTCCTCTCATGTAGAGGTTGGAAGATTGGAAGACAACACACTAGCTCTCATTCAAGTTCTTGCTACCACTTTGAGATTTGTTCTCCTTTAATATAATTTCTCTCATAGGCGAAGCCAAGCCAGACTGAGGTCCCCCTAGCAGCAACAACAACTCTCAATCAAGCACTCAATGGTGCATCCGTGTGCTCAGGAGAGGGACTTGGCCCATGGGTAACACTCTCTCTTCCTTTCTTACTTTCCTTTTACAAGAATTTGTCTACTCTTTAGTGGTGCAGGTTCTACTCACAAGTGAGTATTGCTTTCACCACATGCTTTATTTACTCCTTTTGCAATCCTTTCCAACTTGGTTGTCTGTGGATATGGGAGCACCAAAATAGGGGTCTGAATGAGGAAGGCCCCTATACAGCCACCCAACAACTTTCTCCTTGATCTTTTGTGTGCAAGTTATGAGAAAGGAGCTTGGAGTGAAGATTCGAGTGTCCGAGAAAACGGTAAGCTTTCTCTAAGTATTATGATATTTCATTTAGTATTTGGCTTTCTGGTTAGTTAACAATTTTGTTTATATCACTCCTGAGTCTGTGAGTAAAATTGCTTTTTTTCCATTGAGTTCCTGAGTTCTCTATTGCTGGAGACGCCAGTGCGACTTTCAGATGACAACATGTCGTGCTGGCATCCTAGATCTGTGATGACGTCTTCTGGTTGAGAACTCTCTCTTCTGAGATAGAAAAATTCTAATCCGACTCTCTTAGGACCTCTAGCTATTTCCTCTAATACATAATTATGTTCTTGGTTCCATATCATTTTTCTATCCTGATGTGTATAATTGCAGTTCATTCCCTAGTGATCTCTCGAGAAAGGAGAGACCCGTGTGTAGTGAATCCCTCTTATATCACACCTTGAAATCAAAAACTCAATTCTTTCTAGTTTTTTCAAATATTTCATTTTTAGGATTTGAACTGGCACCCAATTATGAATGATTGTTGCTCTTAGTACACCATAATTAGGGGTCTCTAGTATAACCAAGAATCTTTAACTTATAGACCTAGATCTCAAAATTATCCACACACTCTGAAAACTCATCTTTCAATACTTATAGGAGAAGATCAACACTAAATATCTTTTCCTTTCATTCTTTTCCTTCCAAACTCTTTCTATAGTTTCCTCATTTTAAATTATGAGCTGACACTTTCTTCATTAAGAAATCTAGTAATATCCAAGGATAGTAAAAATTTGATTGTGAAACTAATTTCTCTGGTAAACAATTAGTGTTTTAAAATGAAATAAGTATCTATATAATTTATGCCAATGCCTATTGCATACTTATTTTTTATATCAAAATGATGCACAATATTGACAAGATCAACCTTGGAATGATGGCAACCATTATTTTGCTTAATATTTGCATGCCCACTGGAAATTGCAAACACTTTTTATAAAGTCCATTACTTTTCAAAAATGGGCTAATCTATGCCCATGTCCTTTGCAAACCAAATTTTCCTTATCATTCAACCTGAATCAAAGTTTGGAATGATAAGTATAAAATCCACTTTTGGATTGGTGGAAACTATTAACTAATTTAAAATTCAAACAACCACAAGAATTAGCAAACTCTATCTTACAAGGTCATCGCCTTTTGGAATGATGCCAACTATTATTTTTCTTAATATTTGCATGCCCAATGGAAATTGCAAACACTTTTAGAAATTTCTTAATATTTAAAAGGTCTATCTTAAAATCCACTTTTGGAATGATGGAAACCATTATTTTGCTTAATATTTGCATACCCACTAGAAATTGCAAACACTTTCTATAAAGTCCATTACTTTAAAAAAAAATTGTTCACTTTAAGGTTGCCCTCTATTTTAACTTTAGTTATAATAGGTACAAAAACACATACCTCTTGGTATAATTTTGAATTCATGGGATGATTTATGCCCATGTCCTCTACAAACCAAATTTTCCTTATCATTTAACTTGAATCAAAGTTTGGAATGATAAGTATAAAATCCACTTTTGGATCGGTGGAAACTATTAACTAATTTAAAATTAAAATTCCCACAAGAATTAGCAAACTCTATCTTAAAAGGTCATCCCCATAAGGATGCCCTAGCTTAACTCTTGGTTCAAATTCACAACTATTCATATATGCCTGGCCTTGGTACTCAAATATTCTCAATAGGTTTATGTGGCTTCCCACTAATAGAAAAGGGGATTTGGGTAGTCTACTAGGGTTCTTTCCGTAAATATTTTTCAAGGAGAATTGTGTACCTAAATAGGAACTTTCAGGTAAACATTTAGTGTTTTAAAATAAAATAAGTATCTGAATTTTATGACAACATCTATTGCATACTTATTTAAATCATACCATAATTAAACACATTGTTGGCATAAACAACTTTGGAATGATGGTTGCTTAATATTTGGATGCCCTCAAGAAATTGTAAGCACATTTTGTTCACTAGAAGGATGCCCTAGGTTAACTTTGGTTAAAATAGGTACTTATATTTAGACTATTCAGTTTGCTTGCAAAGTCAGTGGCTAATCTATGGATATTTATTCATTCTGATCCAAAATTTAGCAAGATAATGTTAAAATCAACTTTTGGGATGATGGTAACCATTAACTAATTTAAAATTAAAAACCCCACAAGAATTTTCAAACACTTCTTTAAAGAACATTAATCAACATAAACCATTTTGGATCCAATTCACAATTTCAAAATTTTTCATTGATATTCATTAATATAAATCATTGAGTAAACTATACTAGTACATATCTACATTCTTTATTCATATAAGTATGGCCCTCAAATACAAAGGTATTAAATGCATAGGGATATTATGCAAAACCTATGGTTTGTGGCTTCCCAACAAATGGCAAAGGGGCTTCTAGGAGTCTACTAGGTTTTTTTCCCTAACTTCAAAAATCCAAAATCTGGGAATAATTCCAATAATGGCAAAGGGGTTTTAGATGGTGTAGACACGTAAAATATATTGATTGATCTCGTGCACTTGATCCTGATTAACTAACATCATTTCGTCCTGAATCACCTCTTCAACTTATCATCACTCTTCATCCCTTCATTAAATAAATAATCATTTATCTAATTAAGTCATTCTCTCTTGTTAATTAAATTAATCAATTTGGTTTAATTAACCTTAGTCCCCCTTTAATTAAATAAAACAATTTTATTTAATTAATCTCTAAAATATACCTATTAAATTAAATAAATTAAACATTTATCTAATTTAATCTAACATCACCTCCCTTTGGTTAAATAAATCAAAATATTTATTTAACTAAGTCTAAATCATTATTCCTCTCTTTTTGATTTATTTAAATCCAAAAATTTAAATCAAATGGTCAAATCAGCTAATCTCCTTTAAATTAATCAAATCCTAATTAATCTTAGTCTTAATCGATCAAATCCTCTAGATTTTGCAACTTGCACATGAAAATCAATTTAATTGATTTATAAATCATCTATTTTCATTCAAAAAAGGCATCAAAGATGGAATATTCCTCAAATTTGAAATCTCCCCCAAAAAAGTTTTGTCCTCCAAACATAGCATTGAAAATCTCTTACAAGTCCTTTTTTTGAGCCATGTGACATTAACTTTACCTTTCACCTCATCCTTCAAGCCATCTTTTGAATTTGAATCTCCCCCCTCTTTGCACATTCTCCAAAATGCGCTCAAGCTTCCTCCATTCCAATCTTGACAAGTGGCACTTGCCCATTGGATGTTGAATGATCCCACATTCATCCATTTTTCTCATTCCTTCATCTTGTTCTTCTATTTATAGAAGGCTTCTCTTTGTATTTTGGATCCACAACTTAGAAAAAAGTTACTCTCTTCACATTGAGAGCTAATTTTATCCATTTCATAGCAAAGTTCATCATTTTCATGGTTTCATAGCAAGGTTATGCTAAAAATTTCACCAAGGAGCTTCAATCATCCACCAATCTTCATCAAAGCTTACATAGGAGTTGGGAAAGGACCAATTTCCACATCAAATTGGCATGAACTCCCCCATGGGATTGAGAGTTTGCATCTTAAAATAGATTTCATTGCTTTCTTGGTTCATTTCTTCATTGTCTTTCCTATCTGAGCATTTGCAAATGAATTTCATGGGGAATCCTTGTTCTTGCTTGTATTTGATCTAATATTGTGCTTGTATTTGAGTAGGTATAGGATTGGGGTTCAAAGATAGTCATTTCATGACAACATCTATTATGTATCATAGATATACATAGGTATAGGATTGGGGTTCATAGATAGTCATTTCATGACAGATATACTTTGCCATAAATCTTTTTCAAGAAGAATCTAATTATGTATCTAAATAGGAACTTTCTAGAAAATATTTAGGGTTTTAAAATACAATAAGTATATGTTATTTCATGACAACATCTATTACATACTTATTTTTCATACACAAGAATCTACAAATAGTTTCTTTATAAAACATCATTTTTCAATAGAAACCATTCTTTGTAAAGATGCCCTAGCTTAAATTTTGGAGAAAATTCACAGCTTCAAATTTCCTTCATCGATATTCATGTTAATATAGGGGAGAGGGGCCTATAGTGGAGCACCCTAACTTCGCATTTCTCAAAATCTTATTCAGAAATTTCAAATCACTCCCAATTTTGTACAACAGTTTATTTAGCAACTCACGTGCTTCTATATTTTGTTTTAGGGCCACATCATCAAATATGATGTGGCACATCATATATATTTTGTTTTAGGGCCACATCATCAACATGCTTTTTTTGAGGCATCCAAAAAGGCCCCCAAAAAAAGTGAGACCGATAGTGGTGCACTAAGTCATTTTTTATTGGTGCGCTAATGTGGCATCACATGATTTGTCAGTTTGTGTACTTTATGGACAAAAAGTGTTTTGCAATTGGATATTAAGGTGCTCCACTATGGGACACACTAAGGACTACTTCTATCCCCACTATTGAACCCTATCTCACTATAGGCCCCTCTTCCCTAAGTCTTTGAGTAAACATAAATAAAATTATGATAGATCATATTTTCATTCTTTTATCATATAAACTTGGCCCTCAAATACAAAGATATTCAATGCTTAGGGATTTTTTGTAAAACCTAGGGTTTTTGGCTTCCCAACAAATGACAAATAGGCTTCTAGTAATCTACTAGGGTTCTTTCCATAGCCTCAAAAATCCAAAATTTGTGAATAATTGGAAACACTTTTTCCATTATCGATGCCCTTATGGTTAGTCTACTTTGGTAGGATACTCCTCGATCTTACAAAAGTATTCTACCTCTAACCTTACAAAAGTATTCTACCTCTAACTCTTAATCTTCTTTGAACATGATGAATCAAAGTTACGTGAAAACCCACCACCACTTAGTCTCAATGCACCATTAGTTTGATTCCTACCAATTCTAACAAAAATGATAGGTATTCAACATCTGGGTCCTGAAAACGATCTAAATCTTTAGGTCTAGGTATCCCTACCCCTATTTTTGAGGCCTCCACCCTTCCCTCAAATCCTCCACAACTGGGTTAAGTCAACCACAATTTCTTTGGATGCTTGGATATCCAAAAGGGATGCTTCAAAGTGAGACGTAATGTTGGTATTCACCTGGGTACCTTTTGGTTGAGATAAGAAATTGTGTAACCAAAATCAATGTTACTGCTTTGATGGTCAAAAAGTCTTTTTTTTTCCTACAACACCATATTAAGAATTTTCTCACCTATCCTCCCTAAAAATGATAATTAGCTCTTCTTTTTAGTGAGATGGATAAGTGTCTCCATGCTTGAAAACTTTGGATCCTTCATTGTGAGCAAAGCTTAACTTTATATGAGGAATTTGCAAACTTGTTTTCAATAATTTAAGTATCTAGTATGTGCAGAAGGAAATTGCATACTAAAGGCTATCTAAACCAAATAATGACTAATTATGTACTCAATCTTCAAATATGTGAGGGGACTGAACATTCACAACTCACATTGCTAAATTATACTTTACAACTTGCACAAGGATAATCATGCGAGGTGATAATTTGAGGTTATGTCACATTTGCTAACAAATGATATAATATGGCTTGCCACTATTACAGGGTGGCATGAATGTCATACAATTAATCACTAAAGTTGTTGTGTTGGCTTTCAAACCTTTTGCCTTAGGTATTTTCTTTAGGTTTCTTAGTGCCTATTAGGTGTTTTCTCATTGAGTTAAGTTGGGTCTACTGCTATATTCCTTCAATTGAAACTTTAAGCCTGGGATTGGGAAGACTCCAAAAAGATTCAATATCAAGGAAAATGATGAAGTGGATATCATACATGTGAATCTTGAGAGAAAAATGAAATTAATGGTGAACGGAGAAAATTCCATCTCACATGCCATAAATAGATACCTTAAAGGCATTACCCCTATTGGTAACACTTACCATAAAAATATACTTAAAATATATATTAAAACAAATTTTAATTATAACACTGAAAAAATCAATGCCTATGGATAAAATTACACTTAAAATATATATTAAAAATAAATTTTAAATATAACATTGAAATAATCAATGCCTACACAAATCATTGGAATGTGCACCACTATCAGGCCCTCCCCATTAATGAAGAATACTTAGTGAATGGGAGCTTTATTGACCAATGATGACATCTATATGAATGATCCATAATTATAGCTTATGCCTATTTTTTAGCCTACAATATACAATTCTAGTACCTACAATTCTTGTTTTCCTCTACCTTTGATGGAGAAACCCCATGTTGTCATTTCTCGCTCAACATTGGGATGGGGCATTTTCTTCCATTAGCTGATTTTACAAAGAGGCTCTATGAATTTCATGGCTTCTCCATCACCCTCATCATCAGCAAGTGGATGTGGAAATCCCAGCATCCCCCTCTACTACAATGATTGGCCTCCTCTACTCTTGACATACGCTTTACATAGATTCCTCACATCATCGTGCATGAACTAGATGAGCAAGACATGAAGATTGAAACACACATTTCAAAGTTCACACTGAAATAAAAGCCACACATTGAAGATGTTATGCAATCATTATGCTCATTTTCTCCCATCTCTACTTTTATTGTAGACTTTTTCTATACAAACCTACTCAATGTTACTACCAAGCTAAAGATGCCAAGTTATATATATTCATTCTGACCTCTGCTACTTTTTCTTGCTTCATGTTGCATCTTCAAAAAATTGTCCACCTCTATTCTCCTTGATGAATTCGCCATCTAAAAATTATTGCAACAAGATCAAAAAGTATCTTTTGCACAAGCTCCCACTCAAATATAGATTGGTTCAAAAAACCCAACAACCTAATATTGAAACCAGAGGTGATCAGGATCTGATACCACTTGTAAGGAAGCTAAGGTAGAAAAACAACTTCCTATACTAATATTGAGAGGAGGATAATGAAAAACTTTACAGGTCTTTACAACAGTCACAAAAACTTAAAAAAAAAAACATAAATATCATGCATACCACAACATAGTGATTTATGTGGGGAAAACCCTTTTAGGAGGAAAACCCCACACTCCAAAAGCCACGCAACATATTATTCAAAATTCATGAAGATTATAATATACATGCAGAGAAAGCTTCTCACAAGAATATCACCAACCATATATTCAAAGGCAACGCAATCGCTATCATACTCTTAGAATACATCACAATGCACATTTGTAATACAATTCCCTTGTAAAATAGGGTTGCCTTCTAGGGAAAGACAAGCCAACAAAATATTTACTATCAGATCTAAGACCCAATGATGAATGGTCCATATTTATAATAATAAAATATACATAAAATGTGGCTTTTGAGGGCTTTTCCCTTGAATGCCCCTCAGGGCACACAACCCCCAAACCCCCTCATCAAGGAATAAGCCCCCAAACCTTGTAGGGGGATTACCCCCTACACTTTCTCACACTTACCTATCAACAGTAAACCTTTTGTAATTGTAAGGTTGAGACACATTTTCCCAAAAAAATTCCCACTTGTTGAATACCTTGCAAGATCAATGATCTAGAGTATAAACATCATCTCTTAATTGCTAGGGGTCAAAAGGCCAATAAACTCCAAATACCATTTGAACTTCTATTTACTCACATGACTAGTTAAAGAATCAACAACATTCATCAAAGCCTCTACCTTAACCAACTTGACCCTACCATCTTTGATCATATCTCTAACAAAATGATATTGTACATCAATGTGCATGGTCCTGGCTTGAAATGTTAGGTTTTTAGCTAGATAGATCACACCCTAACTATCACAGTAAACTATCACTACACCTTGTTTTATTCCAATATCTTAACATAGTCTCTTAAGCCAAATGGCTTTTTTATAAGCATGAGTAGTTGTCATAGACTTGGCTTTAGTAGTGGACAAAGAAACCATAACCTATTGCTTACTCATCCAACTAATTTCACCACTAAATAAAGTAAAAACATAAGCATTGGTGGATCATCTTCTATTAACATCACCTTCCTAGTCTGAATTAACATAACCATGAATATCAAGGGAATTCTCATCTTTAGTCAAATTACTATTATAACATAAGGAATACTTTGAGGTATCATTAAAATATCTAAAGATTCTTTTAGGTACATCCCAATAAACTCTACCTGGATTAGACATATATCTGAAAAAATATCTCACTTCTTGGGAAATATCCGGTCTAGTACAAACCATATCATACATCAAGTTCTTTCAACTCCACTCTAGTAAGGAACTCTACTCATCTCTTCCATCTCCGATGGGAATGTTGGGCAATCTGAAATAGATAACTTTATTCCATCTATATAAGAAACACACAATAGTCTACAATCCTACATGTTAAACCTCTATAAAGCCATAGCTTTCTATTCACTCTATCTCTACTAATTTCCATCCCAAGAACGTGTCTAGCTGCACCAAGATATTTCATTTCAAATTTAGCTACAAGTTGATACTTTAGTTCAAAAATCATACCTTTCCCTTTACCAATAAATAACAAATCATCAAAATATAATGCAATAAATAGGAAATGATCACTATTAGTTACAGTATAATAAGCATAATGATCTAATTTATAATGTTCAAAATCCTAAAATCAACACATATGTATCAAATTTTTGGTACCACATCTTAGAACTCTATTTTAGGCCATACAAATATTTCTTCAATTTAAATACCAAATTACTTTTACCTTGCACCACATAGTGCTCTAACTATGTCATAAATATCCTCCTCCAAGTTAGGTCATGAAGGAAAGCAATTTTCACATCTATTTTCTCAACCTCTAAATCATAAGCAACAACAATAAAAAGAAAAATCTAATGGATGCCATTTTTACAATAGGAGAAAATATCTCACCATAATCAACAACCTCAACTTGAGAGTAACCTTTCACAACCAACCTTTTCCTTTGTACTTCACAATACCTCCATCTAAAACAATCTTTTTTTGAACACCCATTTGCAACCAACAGGTTTTTGTCCTTTAGGAAATGGTACAAGATCCCATGTATCATTCTTTTTTAAAGCTATCATTTCTTTATCCATAGCAATCTTCCAATATTTTGCATCAATCATACCTAATGCCTCTTCTACAAATGTAGGCTCATTCATGTTACTAAAGAAAAAATACATCTTCAATCATTAGGTGAATACCTCTCAAGTGGCTGTATACTCCTTGTAGACCTACAAACAAGCTGAGTTGGAGGTTCTTTCTCTTCTTCTAAAGATTTAGAGCTAGATGAGCTCTCCTTAAATTCTTTTCTATCTAGGGGTTTTAATTCAACTCTCATGTGTAGAGGGAATTTGAATCACATCTTCCTATTTACTTTGTTTTGGTTGCAATGTAATAGAAGAAGACTTAGTTTCTCTAAAAATAACAATTCTACTATATATTGTAACCTTATGTGCAACAAAATCCCAAAGCTTGTATCCCTTCACACCATAACTATATCTGATGAAGATACATTTCACAACCTTGTTCTCTAACTTTGTTCGCTTCTCCTTTGGCACATGTGCATATTCCTTACAAGACAAAACTCTAAAATGTATTAATGAAGGCTTGTGACTCAACCATGCCTCTATAGGTTTCTTATCAACAAGAGCTAATGCAGGAGACTTGTTGATCAGATAAGAAGCAGTGGTAAGAACTTCAACCCAAAACCTTTGTTGTAGACAAACACTACTCAACATACTCCTAGCCTTCTCCATTAATATCTTGTTTATTCTTTCTACAACTCCATTTGGTTGTTGAGAATATGGATTTGTATTTTGTCTATGATTACCACAATATTTATAGAATCTATCAAAATTATTATATATAAATATTCACCACCATTATCATTCCTCAAAAAAAAAAAAAATCTTCCTAGTTTGCAACTCAACCATTGCTTTAAATTATTTAAATCAACCAAAAACTTTAGATTCACTCTTTAGAAAATATACCCATGGCCTTCTACGATAATCATCAATAAATGAAACATAATATGTGGATTTTCCAATTGAAGGAACATCTACAAGACCAAACACATCAAAATGAATAAGATCCAATGCACCACAAGATTTATGAGAACTTGAGTAAAATTGAATAGGGTTTTGTTTTCCATAAATGTAATGCTTACTAAAATCAAATTCAAGATTATAATCAGACAACCCTTCAACAAGGTTTCTATTTTTCAAGGCCCTTAGATCCTTTCTCCAATGTTGCCAAGTCTTTGGTGCCATAACATAGTTTTCTTTGTAGGTAACTTTGATTCAAAATAAAGAGCACCCTTGTGTACCTAGAATCCATGACATTCCATTGAAGATGAAACCCTCACCTCTTCTAATGAAGTAACCACAAACTTGTTTTTCATAGAAGTACTATTGCACTCGATAGTGCATGCATCAAGCTTATACAATGTGTCATAGTTGACACCTCTAACAATCACCATAGAACATCCAACCACCTTGCATCTTGTACTAGAAAAGACTACCTACACACCTGTATCTATTAGTTTACTCACAGATAACAAATTTCATGTTAATCTAGGGATATGCAACACAACATTAATCATTTTTATTCTACCATTAGGAAACCTTATTCTAATTTTACCATGACCAACAATATTTTTTTAAAAATCATCACCTAAGTACACCTTACCTCCATCAAATTTTCATATTAATAAAACAAATCTCTATTAGAGTTCATATGGAAAGATGCACCTAATCCAATTGATCATAAATCATTACCTGATAAATTTTCCAAAGATGCAATGAATGCATTACCATCTTCCTTCTCAAAGTTAGAATCAAAATCAAATCAATTCTTTTTCTTATTATTTTCTTCTTTGCAGTCCTTATGAATATTTCTAGGGGTGATCCCACAATAGTGGTTTACAATTTTTGTCCAAACTAGACACTGAAATTATTATTTTTAACTAAATCTTCACATTCAAGCACCTATAGCGGCCAAACTATGAGGAATTTGAAGATGATGCAAACTAGAGTCTCATCACATTTTGTCTGTAGATTCTAAAAGTATTTTTTTAAAAAAATTTGGAATCAAATTGCAATTCTTTCTCCATCTCCCACAAAAACTGGTTTTTTAGAAAACAACATTTTTAAAAGTGACCCACACCGTATAACGCACAATTTTTTTTCCATGAAGGATAAAATTCTAATTCTTTGAATTTATATTTGTAACTCTGATATCTAGTCGCGTCCACTTTGTTAGATATTTTTTTATTGAATATTTTTCTTTAATCAAGTTTCAAAAGTCAAACCAATTACAATTTAGACATGGCCGTGTATAACATAACTTTTTTGTATATAAAATTAATTTTTTTGTTGGATCAAGGACTTCAATATCTAGTGCACTCATATTTTTCAATCTTTTTGATAATCTACTATTTTTTCCACATGTAACACAAGACCTTCATTTTGATGAAAACCTATGTTTAATAAAACTAAAAAACAAATACATAATAAATGAAAACATATTAAAATTATATTAGTTGGATAGATCATTGAGGGACTACCTATTTCCAATTGGGTTTGTGAATATTCCTCCTTTTCATCCTCCAGGAGCTCACGAAGTGCCAAAATTTAGGTTTTTTGTGTCTCGGGGAGTGGAGGCACATAAGGGTTGATCAACAAGTTCATTTGGTCACGGTTTGGCGAACAAAGGGGTTCGAGAACCCCTTCACTATCATTTTTTTTTTTTTGGGGAAAAGTTAAAGGGGTTCGATCAAACCCTGGTTTGACGAAACCCCTTATGGGTTTAGTCGAACCAATAGGTTCATATGAACCCCCCAAAAACACTTTTTTTTAGCCTTGGGGTCATTTTTGGTGAGTTTTCCTTCCTCACTTGAATTGTAAACCACTATTGTGGCTTCACCCCCAGGCTTATCACAATTCCAACAAATAAACATTGGACATTCCAGTTGATTTAGATCTCCCCTTAGACTTGGATTTATCAAGCTTCTCCTTCTTCTTTCCTTTTTCCTTAGGTCTTGCACGAACAATTAGGGCCTCCTTGGCACTAATGCATACCTTTCTCCCCATCTCTTCAAAATGAAAAAAACCACCACATCTTTAGTCTTCAAGATAACAAAAGTACTCCCAATAGCCATAACAAGAGAATCCCACGGAATCAAGAAAAGAACACAACAAATTCTAATATTTCTCCTCCTCATCCATTTTGACACCAACTGATGCCAGATGAGCCACCAACATATTGAATACTTCCAAGTGGTCTTTAAGTTGTCCACCCTCTTCTATTATCAAGGAATACAATTTCTTCCTCAAGAAAATATTTTTCACTAAATATTTGGCTTGATACATCTCACTAAGTTTCTTCCATACATTATGTGTAGAGGTATCTTCATGGAAATTTATTGAAATAGAGTCTTCCAAATACAATTTAATTAGACCCTTGGATTTACAGTCCATAACATCATATTGAGCAGCCAAATTAAGATTTGTATTCTTTGAAACATTCTCATCAACAACATTCCATAAATCTCAATCTATCAAGAGATCCTCCATTTTTAGCTTCCACATCTCAAAATTATTTCTAGAAAATTTATCTAGCTCTATTCTCCTTGATATTAAACTCAACATCTAAAAATTCCCGCAACAAGATCACAAAGTATCTTCTACACAAGCTCCTACTCAAATCATGACTAGTTCAAAAAGTACAACCCACAACTAAAACCAAAGGTGATTAGGTTCTTATACTAGTTGTAAGGAAGCTAAGGTAGTGGAACAACTTCTTACACTAATATTGAGAGGAGGATAATGCAAAACTTTATAGATCTTTACAATAGTTACATAAATTTAAACAAAAAACAAACATAATTATCATGCATACCACAACATAGTGATTTACATGGGGAAAACCCTTTCAGGAGAAAAACCTCACACTCCAAAATCCACCCAATATATTATTCAAAAATCACAAATATTATAATATATTTACATAAAAATCTTCTCACATGAGTATCACCAACTAGATATCCAAAGGAAATACAATCACCATCAGATTCTTAATACATCACATAGCACAACTATAATACAATGCCCTCATAAAATAGGGTTTACTTCTAGGGCAAGATAAGCCAATAAAATATCTACTATTTGATTTGAGATCTAATGATGAATAGTCTAGATTTATAATAATAATTTAATATACATAAAGGGTGGCTTTCAGGGGCACTGCCCCCAAACCCCCACTAGGATGTGTGACTTTCATACCTCGCAGGGGGTACCTCCCTGCACCCCTTGTGCTTACCTATCAAAATAAACCTTTTGTAATTGCAAGGTTGAGACACATTTTCCCAACAATAGCAACATCCACTCAGGGATACTTGAAGCTTCCTAAAATGTCTATCGATTTGAAGTTGAAGCGATGAAGAGATGTGGAGCCTCTTGAATTTATGACCTTGTTCTTCTCGTATTTGAAGTGTCACCAAGCCAATAACCTATTGGTCCTACAATTTCTAATGAGTCCAAAGAGGCCCAAATTTTGGAGAGTGTGGAGGAGAATCATCAACCTTTGAATGATGACTATGAGAAGAATGTGAATCGCCATCATCATTTTTGCCATCTAAAGTGGATGAATAAGACTTATCATCAAGATTAGAAGGATTAAGATACTTTGAAGAACTATCATCATGATGTAATGTATCTAGTGTAATAGTGGAAGAAGAGGTAGGAGAAGAATTGGAAGTGCTCTCCTCAAAACAAACACACCTCTCAATGAACAACTGATGAGTGGTAGGATGAAGAATCTTGTAGCCTTTGACACCATATTGGTACCTAGCAAACTATCTTGGCTTTCTCTTCGGATCCATAGCCTTGCATCTATTTTCTAGAATGTGGGCCCATACAAGAGAACCAAACACTCAAAAGTGCTTAATTGTGGGTTTTCATCTAGTCCAAACTTGAAAAGGAGTTACCCCCTTCAAATATTTATGAGAGAATTGATTTTAGATGTAACACACCTAGTTTATGGACTTTGCCTAGTATTGAGGTGCCAAAGATTTGGAGTGTATCATACAATTTGTTATATCCTTCAAATACCTATTCTTTTGTTCTATGACACCATTCTGTTCAGGACTATATGGAACTATGTTTTGTGTTAATACCTTCTAAAGTAGAAAATTTATCAAACTAATTGTTAACATATTCACCCTTATTATCTATATGCATAATATTGATGAACTTACTTGATTGTTTATTTATAAAGGATTTAAAATCCTAAAAAGACTCAAAGACCTCATACCTTTGTTTGAGAATGTAAACCCAAGTGTATTTGGAAAAATCATCAATAAATGTCAAGATATATTGAGCCCTACTAAAGGATGGATGTGGAAAGGGACTTGCCAAGTCACTATAACTAACTCCAATAGTTGATTGGCCCTCCGTTCTTTTCCTTTACCATATTTCTCCTCAATATGCTTACCAAGAATGAAACTTTGACAAACTCCATTAGAAAATCGATCGAAGGCAACCCTGAAATCATGTCTTGTTGACTAAGTTGCTACAAGTAATGATAGTTCAAGTGGCCAAACCATTGATGACACAAATAACTCACCTCATCTGAATGAGAGCTATTTTTTTGAAGGAAATTCAAGAACATAGTGAGAAAATTGATATAGTCTAGAATGATAATCTATTTTTCCCACAATAAATATAGACCCACTATGTATTTCACTGATTACCATTGTATCTAGTGTGAACTCAACTCTGTTTTCAAATCCTATGTGAGTGATCTGATAAATATATAATGTATTAGTTGATAAAGATGGAACATAAATAACATCTTGAATTATTCCTTCGCCCATTTCAATAGACCCTCTCCCATGCACTTCTATAGAAGTATCATCACCCATTAATATGGTAGGATAAACCATGGCTCTAGTGAGGTAAAATAATCTTGTGATGAAGCCATGTGGTGTGAAGCACCCAATTCAATGATCCAAGTGTCAAGTTGTGAAACAAAAACTAGGGCCTTGTCTTTTCCTTTCCTATTACTTTTATTTGTGTCCTTAGAAGACACTTTTGATGAACTTTGCTTGACAAAATGAGGTACCTTAATATTATTGTTCTTAAGAAGAAGATGATTAATTTGTTTCTTTAAATATTTATGTTCATCATAGAAAAAAATCTTACAGTAAAAACACTTGACCTTCTCCTTCTTAGGTTGTTCACCTTTTGATGAAGAGGTTTCATTAAAGCTGCATTTGAAGCAACATGTTTTTAATCTTTCTTCTTCTCTCATTAGTTCTTTTGTTTCTTATCTTGTTTATTAGACCCTTTTTGTTATTTTTTTCCTTGATTTGCAACCAAGGAATGTGACCTAGAGGTTTTAATATTACCCATTTGAATCAATTTATCTTGCTCCCTTAAAAGCTTTAAACAAATTTATCTAGAGAAGGAATTTTGTAGATGGTTCCTAGGGCACATTTAGTAGCATAGAATGTAGAAACACATACAAAATAATTAGGACCAAGATTAGAAATAATACTCAAGATTAGTTGATCATATTTCTTTTTAATTCACCATTGTTTTAATTGCAATCTAATGACCAGTTTTGAATTTTGTGAAGAAGTCTTGTATGCTGCCAAAATTTAGCAAGACTTAACTCTTTGAGTTCATTCTCCAATTTATGACCCCTTAACTCATCCTACTTACCAAAGAGGGTTTCAAAAGTGGTCCAAACTCCAAATTTGGTATAGTGGAAGATTCAATGTGAAAAAGAAGGCCAGGAGAGAGTGGCATACACAAAGTACCAAAGACTTTATTACATTTGTTAAACCATTTTATCTTTTATGCAACATCATGAGGTTCAATTTCAAGTCCCATTGATATCCATGTCTCTTGAGATAGATTATCATTTTAAATTTCCATTCAAAATAGTTTTATGGTGTTAAAACAAGAACTATAAATGCATCTATGAGTGCAAAAAAGTAGATTGAAAGATAGAAAGAAAAGTGTGAAAAAGAAGATACACCCCCCTTTCCACTAGTCTCAAAAATAACTCCCTAGAGATTACAATGTTGGCACTTTATGATTAGTTAAATTACAAGATTTTTACTAGATAAACATGCTTTCTAGGCCTACAATGGTTAAAATTACAATTTTTGATACAAAATATGGAAAAAATAACTTTGTACTTGAGTAGTGTTCTGCAATACCTTGTCAATGCCTATTAGTTTTTGAAAAATGGAGCTCTAAGATGAAAATAGTGACATGTTGAAGAAAAACCACGTACCAACTTCAACCTACAATATCTCATAAAAAAGGAAGAATTTTTTATGAAGAATTTTGTGGATGGAGAGTGCTCATTTTCATCTTTCCATCTAGTATTTGTTTTCCAAAATTTGACACCTAAGGAAAAATTTATGCATTTAAAAAAAAAATGTTGAATTTTTCTTATTGAAACAACTCTTCTAACAAAAACATCTTTCCTTTGACTTAATTTATCCATAATTTTTTGTGACATTTTTCTTTCCATCAAGTAGAAGATGATTTCGTGATGAAAAATTTGAGCTTCAACTTGCAAGAAAATAGTCAACCTATGCTATTGTTACAACATTTTTCGCAACATTTTCTCACCATATGCAAAAACTAACAAAGACCCAAAAGATATTTCATTTCTATGAACAAAACCAATTCAACATTTTTTTTTTGTTTTTAAATGAGCATAATATAAGAATTTGATGCAAAAATAAAATTTCCTTCACTAAAATATTATTAAAATTCCAACCCCTTATTTGCTACTGTGCCTTCTGACCTATGATTTTGGTGAAACGAAAGTCAATCATGACTTTCTTAGGCCTTCTAGATGCTATGGTAAGGGTGAAAATAACTCCAAGATTACCAAAAAGTCGCAATCATCCATATCTCATAGGAACACAAATTTTCACAATAGAGTTTACAAATGCTTATTTTTCCTTCAATTATTCTAATTTACCAATTCATCTAAGGATGCAACAGAAGAGCATATTGTATTTTTGATAAAAATATTACCTATTTATTAGTCTCAATCCCTTTAAAAAAAAAAAATACAATGAGCTATACCAGAAAAATCTGCCTTGATACCATGTTAGATGCTTTGAAAAGTGAGAATTGAGCCAAGCTTTGATGTCGAGTGTAGATCAGATGTAACACCAATTGACATATGATCAAAGATCAAAATATTAGAGTGAAGATAAAATATGAAAAGAGAAAAAATAATGATAATACAAGAGAATTTGAGAATACTCTTATCACTCTGATCAAACTAGTGAAGGTGAGAGGAGAGTGTTGTATATATAGAAAAATAAGAGCATATATGTCCAAGAGGTGCATTAACTCTTACTATCCATAAAAGGTGGAAGGTTTTACCTACTTGGTAAATGCCAAAACAAGTGGCATAACCTCCTTAGCTAAGGACATAATAGAGGTTATGAGAGATGACACATAAAGCCAAAAAATGTGTGTAATCCAACTACCCCATAACCTACTCAGATAAAGATAGAATAGTGGCTATGAGAGGTGGTACATCAAGCCAAAAGAGAGTGTGTAACTCAACTACCCATGTGTGGGAGAGAGTGAGACATGTAGTTGATGTATTCTATCCCATGTCCTCATATTAACCACATCTAATAAACCTAGGTAAGCTTAAAGAATATGTGTAGGAAAAAAATGTTCATAACATAAGTAAAATAAAAAATCTATACTAACAAAACTTACAATTGAAAGAAGCACAAATCCTGAAAATACAGAAACAAATTGATTGAAAACATTCTAGTTTTATAACCATGTTAATCATAAGATACATTTTGTTTGATCTATGTGGTTGCATTTGATTAGTTGGTATTGAATGTTGTTGCATTTGATTTGTTCATATGTGGAAGTTAGGACCAATAAATTTAAGATTACAATTATTTTATTGGATGAATGGTAGTTTGAAATATGCTTTTAATAAATTATTTTATTATATTGTTTTTTCTTGAGTCTTTCAAAAAAATTTAGTTGTTGGAGGCATTCAACATAATAAATGAAGAATAGAGTAGTACTTGGACATATTGGTTTAGAAGTTATTATAGTATTGATATATTGAACAAATCTCTCTTCCATAGAGTATTGTCTATGTAGAAATAAAACATTCATTTGATAGTATTAATGAATTAATTCAAAATCATAATACAATGTGTTTTTATTTTCATTTAATTAATAAATATGGTCAAATGTATATCCTAGTGATTAGATAAATGTCACCCTTACATAAAATGGTAAGAAGTATAATATTAAAATAAGAAAAATAGTATGTTCAACATTTAATATAAATTTTTGACACATATGAATAAATAAATAAATATATGTCATTTCACACCTATATACATTAAAATAATATACTATATATTATTTTACTATTTTGAAAAAATTGATGTGTCTTAAAACTGTTTTAAATTTTAAACATACACTCTTTTTAATAAGATTTATAATAAATATTAATACCTAATAAAATAACTACACTTAAAATATATTATAAACAAATTTTAAATATAACATTGAAATAATCAATGCCTACACAATCGGGTCCTCTCAATTAAGGAAGAATACTTAGTGAAAGGGAGCTTTACCGACCAACAGTGGCATCTATATGAATGGGCCATAATTATAGCTTGTGACCGACTATACTTGTCCCTACGATATACAATTCCAGTATCTGTAATTGTTGATTTCCTCGGCCTTTGATGGAGAAGCCCCATGTCGCCATTTTCCCGCTCAGCGCGGGAATGGTCATTTCCTTCCATTTGCTGAGTTCGCAAAGCGGCTCTGTGAATTTCATGGCTTCTCCATCACCCTCATCATCAGCAAGTGGATGTGGACATCTCAGCAACCCCCTCTGCTACAACGATTGGCGTCCTCTGCTCTTGACATACGCTTTACAGAGATTCCTGAAATCACCGTGGATGAAGCTGAGCAAGACATGAAGATTGAAACACGCATTTCGAAGTTCGTGCTGAAAGCAAAGCCACACATTGAAGATATTCTGCAATCGTTGCGCTCATCTTCGCCCATCTCTGCCTTTGTTACAGACTTCTTTTGTACGGACCTGCTCGACGTTACCGCCAAGCTAAAGATGCCAAGTTATTTGTTTGTTCCGGCCTCTGCTGCTTTTGTTTGCTTCATGTTGCATCTTCCAAAGCTCATTTCGGAGATCAAGGTTTCGTTTAAAGACGCCGATTTTGAACTGCTCGGCATTGTTCAGGACAGATCGAATTCTGCATTTAAATGGACTGTCCACCACGCCTCCCGCTTCAGGGAGGCATCAGGGATCCTCGTAAACACATTTGCTGAACTGGAGGAGGAAGCCATGAAAATCCTAAGCACGCTTGCAACACCCTCCATTTATCCAATAGGCCCGCTGATATTCACAGAGTCTGATGCTCCCGACGAGTCTGGGTGCCTCAAATGGTTAGACGAGCAAACCTCCCCCCTCCGTTCTGTTTGTGGCATTTGGAAGCGGAACCATTTTGTCGACGGAGCCAATTACAGATTTGGCGACTGGACTGGAAGCCAGCGGCCACCGGTTCCTCTGGGTACTTCGTGGGTACAAATCTGGGAGCTCTTCTTCTCTGGAAACGGATATTTCTCAGCTTTTACCAGAGGGTTTTCAGAGTAGAACCAGGGATCGCGCAATGATGGTTCTTAACTGGGCTCCTCAGGTTCCCGTTCTTTCTCATCCATCTACCGGAGGCTTCCTTTCTCATTGCTGATGGAATTCTACGCTGGAGAGCGTTTTGCATGGAGTTCCCATGATCGCTTGGCCTCTGTTTCCCGAACAGAGGATGAACAAGGTCATATATAGATTTGAAGATGGAAAGCAACGGTTTTGTGAGGAGAGAAGAAGTCGAAGGAGCGGTGAGGGAATTGATGGAACCAGAGGAGGGAAGAAAGACCAGGGAGAAAATGAAAGAGTTGAAGGGGAAGGCCAAGATTGCTATGATGGAAGGAGAGAGCACAATGAAGGCCACTGCCGATGCAGCCACAGATTTATCAGAGACCAAGCTCGACTCCCTAGTTTGTGGTGCGATGCAGGCCAGATTTGTTGCTTCGCCCTAGCTGCTATGCCGCCTTCCTTATTCTCTTTGTGGCGTGACTAATGTGAAATTTGGTGCTTTGACCCGGGCTATACTTCTAGTCGAGTTCTCTGCTCTGTTCAGCTTTTAGGCAAGGGTAGGGTATGGTCTGCATGAAGTACGGGTAGTTACGTCATTTGCAGACCAAAATATAAATCATCTATAAATAAATCAGTCAATACCGTTCCTGCTTGATAATAAAATCTTTCTTGGAGAGTTTTTGGTAAGCTGAGATGGGAGTGTAAAATGATGATTTGCGTGTTTCGTTTGATTAAACTTTACAAGTTGATGCAGTCCTGGATGGGTATCCAACTGAACAACTCACGCTCTTAGTCTTTTTCATGACAAGAATAGTTAAATTTAACTGCAGAGCATTTTGAAAAAAAATATGGGGGCTCTAAACTTCATGCGCGCACATAGAGAACAAAACATGACAGATGTAGCAACATTTACAGAGGCTTTTCTCCTCATTAGAATAACAAAATACAACATTCCAAGCTATTTTTACTTCTGTCAACATCATGCAGACATGGGATAAACTTCCTCTGTCCCAGGGGTAGATTTCCTTGGTCCCCAGCTCATGGCAACCACCTGAAACGTTTAACATCACTCTCAAAACCTACACGCAGTCTCTCTCTTTTTGGTTTGCTACGAACTGTTTGACAAAATACAAAAGAAGAACATCTCTACTAAAAATCACATTTTTCTCCCAAAACAAACGGCATTTTCGTTTCACAGTTGATGTTCATGGAAAATTAAGAGCCTCTTTAACTCCCCAGAAATTGCAGGTGAAGTTCTCAGAAATTGATTGTGGGAATCAATTGTTTTAGTTTTGACATGTTGATTACGAACTGTTTGACAAAAATTCAAACCCTAAAACAGAACAATAAATATAAAATGATTAGAAACAAAAATGGTATTGTTATTTTCTATTCTTTTTTTTCTGGATGATGCAGATTGCAGTCAACCGGCGCATACTCCTGCATCACAAGTTGAATTTTGTTTAAATCACTTGGTTTTTTGGGGGGTTTTGCAGGTTTATAGTTAAATGCAATAATATATTACAGTTCTATCTGCCTAAAAATAACAACACAATTGTTATATGATGTATGTAATGTGTTTATACCATTCTTTATTAGTTTATAGTCAAATATGTTTAATAGAATAGATATAATAATATAATATTTTAATATATTTTTTAAATTTTATTTATATTAATAAAATTAAATAAAATGTAAAAATATATGAATTAAAATCAATTTATAAATAATATGGGATAAATAATAAAATAATAATATAAAAAGAAAATGTGTTAAGTTGGTTTGAAAAATAAAAATCATCAAATATATAATTGAAAATATTCTCCTTGTCATCATAATTGTTCTTTGAATTTTATATTTATGCTTAAACAACACTTGATTTAATGATTGAACATAAAAAAATTATTTATATTAATAAAAATTAAAAATATAAATGGACTAAAATCAATCTATGGATAATAAGGGATAAATGATAAAATGATATTATCAAAAGAAAATGTGTTTAGTTCGTTTGAGCAATAAGAATCATCAAATATATATTTGGGAAGCTTTTTCTTACCATCATAACTATTGTATTGAATTTTATATTTATGCTTAAACAACACTTGATTTAATAATTGAACATAATTTTTTTCATTTTAAAAATGAGATAATTATTTACTATTCTTACATATATATGAAGTGATAGGAAGATTAGTGAAACTCAACATTAAATTTAAAATAAAAATCATAAATTTAAGCACATTAATTTCAAGAGTTGTTCAATTGAATATCTTTAAATAAAAATAAAATTGTACCATACAGTGCAAACTCACCCAATCCTAAATACACGTCATGCTCCTCATTAACATACTTATAAACCCTTCTAACTAGTAAAAAAACCACCAAAACAACATTCCAACACAAATTTGAAATTGAAGATAAAGGGAATGTTTTATTCTCATCCCTAAAATAAGGGATGGCGAATAATATTAAGGATGCATTGTTAAAATACAATTGTTTTAGACTAAATTTTCCACATAGTTTAAGACCATATCAAACTTAAAATATTAAAGGTTAATTTGTTTCTAGTTCAAATCTCCACCTTCAACATGGTTGTTATTTGATTAAAGGTGTGATATTTAATTTGTAGAAAATTTAGTTGCTTAAGTTAAATACAAATTCTATGAAAAAAAACACTATAATTTCATAGCCATAAGTTGCAAACTGTAGTGTAGAAAAATGTATCCCTTTGCATTTTTGCACTTGTTTGGGCCCTTCTAGTGGATTTTGGCTTAAGGTTGCCTTGATTTAATGTTGTCATGTGGATGACACATTCACATTAGGTCTTGGGCCCTTGTGAACTAATGGATTTTAATGGTACCTTGCTAAAGTGTTGCAAAGTGTTGTAACTCACTTTCACAGTTTTCTAGGGTTTTATCAAATAACTGAGCATAATAAACCTATTTTTAATCAAAATCAACCTTAATCTTTCCTTATTTGGAGAGTTGTAAAGTGTTGTAACAAAATTTCACACTTTTCTAGGATTGTCATTAATAATTAGGCTTTCTTATGCTTTAATTGGCCCTATTTTGCTTCCACAAGCCTCATTTATTGCATCTTTTCGAGGATAATCCTGACACCAATCATTGACCAATCATAATTCAGGTGTTTTTGGCTTGTGTGGCCCAAATTTATTGTCTATAGATCATTCACCACTTTGGACGAATGGGTCTCACTTGGATCTTTTGGCCCTAGATCAGTTTTTACATATTTCTAAGCATTTTTGGTTTTTGGTCCCATACATTATGCTTCATGGGACTCATTTGCCACCTTGGGCGAATGAGTCCCATGTGGCCCAAAATCAAAATTTAATTCAAATTTTTGGTGGGATTTTATTCTCTTAGATCTAATGTCAGCTTGTAGTGTTGTAATTTCAGGAATTCTTGCATAATTGGGTATAAATACAAGGCTCTTTCACTCATATCCACACCTAGAATTCAAGAGAGTTCACAAGAGATCATTAAGCATTCACAAGAGCATTCAAGAGCATTTCAAGGGTAGATTATCAAGCATTTTAGAGCAGCTCATTCAAGTGTCAATCATCATGTCAAGGATTTCATATATCATGTTTGTTATTGTGCTAACAATTGTGATGTAGGGTTTATCATTCAAGCAAGTGTTTCAAGCAAGATCAACATCAATCAAGCAAGATTCAAGAACCACATCCATTGCAACCATTTCAAGCATACTTGCAACACCTTATTGCTAGGTTTTGGTGAGTTTCAACATTCCTAAATATTTGTTCATTCATCATTCTCCCTTCATATTTGCTTTCATTTCAAGGTTTAATTACCAACAAGGGGTTTGACCAAGCCAAACCCCTATTCACTAACCCCATAACATTTTTCCCTCTCCTTTGTGTATGATTTGCAGGTTTAGGTTCAATATTTCATAAGGATCAAGATTGGAGAAAAAATTTCAAGTGATCAAAGTTGTCAAAGTTGTCATCAAGCCTTGGAGAACCTTGGAGAAGACCTACACATTGTAAATTGAAGATTCGGATTCGAAAACCAATCAAGAGAGTAGAGTAGACAAGAAGTAGTAGAATAAAATTTGAAAGTTGTAGAAAAGCCCAATTGGACTGATTCACCACTTTTGGTGAATGAGTCCCAGTTCCAGTACATTTTCAATATTTTACAGATCTAGACACCCTTTTGGCAGAAACCTGTTCCTGCACATTTTTCTCAAAAATAGGACTAATTCACCTAGCCTAGCAAATGAGTCCCAATTAGCCTTGACAACAAATTTTCTAGTGACTTACACCTCCATTTTTCCTTCTCCAATTTCCTAGGTGCACATCTTTTGTTTTTACAGTTTTCTGTTGCATTTCATTGATCTTTCTAGGTCATTTAGAGTTAGTTTGCATAATTCAATTAGTTTTTTTTTTTACATCTTGCATTCATTGTCTTTTCCAAGTCTAAAATTGGTGGTGAACCCCTCATTAGATCTCATTTAGCCTTTAGGAAAACCCTCTTGCAAGATCTCTTTCTCCTTTGCATTGAGATCTCAAGGGTTTGTTCTTGAGTGAAAGTTGTGAAGATTACCCCTTTCCTTTTAGGTCCTAAAACCCTAAAGGTGAGAGAAGAGCCAATTTTTAACCTTTCATTTTGGTGAACCTACATTTAGAACATCATAATTCTAACTTGGAGTGAATTTACACCCTAGATTTATCTTGCATTAACAATGCATTAGGATAAATGCATTGGTTAATTGACATCCTAGGGTTCTAAATTTTGCATTAGTGAAAATCTCATTTAGCTTGCATTTTTGCATCCAATTTTATTAAGATCATTCAAATTATTCATTTTGATCTTAGGAATAGATCAAAAAACATAAAAAGCATAAAATTCAATTCAAAATTTCAAAAAAAATTCAAAAAAATCATCACTAGGACTCACAAACACCACCTTGGAAAAATCAATCCCTTTACATATTCTACATTGTATTTTCTGGCATTTAAAATTTATTTTTTGAGTTTCTATTTGTTGTTGGAACCTTTCTATTTCAGTTTACATACTTTTTGTTTCATCTATTTCATAACATCTAGTTTAATTTAGTTCATCTTGTGCATCCCTAAAAATCCCAAATTACATCCAAGGCATTTTATTTCACATTGTTGCATAGTTTAGAATCTGAAATTTACATCATGGATGTGTGATTTAGTAAGATTTGGATGTCATTAAAGTCCTTTGTGGATGTGTCAAGCTGTGCTTTTGGAAATGACCCTAATGAAATTGAACTCACTCATGATCACTCAACTCCTAATGCATGTCCTCCTCGTGATGTTGACATAATTGGAGAAGATGATGAAAGTATTAATTAGTTCCTAAATGATTGTCATGACAACCTTGAAGCTAATTCATCCTTTTACCCATCCATGAAACAACCCAATCCTCCTACCATACCACCTCTTGAATTGTTTGGTTATTTACATCCTCAAACAAAAGTTGAACCTAAGGTCCCTACAACAAGTGAACCTAGTTCTTCTAAGTAAGCAAACACTCAACCATTTTATGATAACATTTAAGTAACACACACTCCCATCAATCTTGAAGAAACATATGGAAAATGATTCACAATCTTGAGTAAACAAGGATGTGATGCAACAAGTGAACATGAGATCCATCAAATCCTAGAACAAGTACCAATTAACGAAAACACAAAGGGGTTAGGGTATCAAGATCCCTCTCATAACATAAGGCATCCTAGAGAATATGTAAGGCTTTGTAGTGATGGTATGGTGATCTTTGATTCCCATCCTGACATGAATGTCCTTCTTCCTAAAGAACAACCAATCACTCATAACAATGAGAAGGATGATCTAGGATCACCTTAAGTCCTCCTTCTCAACATTCAATTCGAGAAGTTGGGGAATCTAGCAAATGAAAAAGGCCTTACAAATTACAAAAACTAAAGTTCCCTTCTCCACCACCTGAAAGTGAAAGGAAACTACAATTGCTTTTGAACAAAGAACTAATAACATTACCACCAATGAAATAAATATTAGTGTTATATCCTACATATGCAAAATTTCCACATTGTTGATACCACAAAACTCTTGGACACAATACTAATGAGTGTTGTGCATTCAAGCTAGTATTGAAAAAAATTCACTTAGATGGAAATGATTTTCATTAAGTGATTGCATAGCCTAATTTTTCTCTATTTCTTGTCATGTAATAGTTTTAGAACATTCTATTCTCACTATTACATGGCCTTTCCCATCACCCACCTTGGCTCATTCTTGTCTTCCACTCAGTGGGGGCAAGAAGTAGATAGCTTTGTCCTAGTAATGCATTTTTTGTTGTCCCTTAGCCACGTTATCTACCTTTCACTTATATAGACTGAGATTGGGAGGTGGATGACCTACTCATAGGTTGGTGTGCCTATGCCTTACTAGCCTTTTGCATTATTTCTTTCTTTTTCATTTTCATTTGTGTGATTGCATGTGCATAATGTGATCCCTTGTGATGTTCTATTTTATGTTCTCTCTCTCTTTGTCACATTCCTTTATTTGTACCTTCATTCTTCTCTATGTCATGCATTTATTTCACTTTTTATCTTTCTCTTTTTCATTGGTCTTGTGTTTTCCTTATAGGGATGACGCAAGGCATCAAGACACCCTATGTCTCTTCCATGTTGACACAAAAGGCTTTATTTTTCCTTTTCCTTTTCATTTTCTCTTTCTCTCTTTTGTCTTGTGTTTTCCTTTTGAGGGTGATGCAAGGCATTGAGACAATGACCCAAAAGGTTTTTCTTTATTTTCACTCTCTTTGTGTCATTCTTCCAATTCTATGTGTATTTGGGGGATGATGACAGTTCCAAGCTCTCTAAAAAAGATTGCAACAAAGAACATACTGACCCCAAATCCATAGATCTCTTATGTGTTAGGTGTTTTCATTTTGGGGGCAACCCCTCTCTTTTCTTTATCTCTTACATGACACAATTTAACTTAGAAACATATGAATTGGCATAGGGATTTCCAAGTTGGCTCTCATGTCTTCTTTCTTGTTTGCATTTATCATTTTCTACTTTAAAGTAATTTCTCACAGTATGGTGTTTAGAAATTTCTTTAAAGTGGGGGCATACATTGGTATTATTCTTTTGTAAATTTTCTTTTTCTTGGTTCTTGGTGTAGTTTTCTTACTTCATACGATGCATTTTTTTCTTTGTGGATGACATTGGGTGTGATGTCTCTCAAGAGCATGATCTCTCCTAGCATATTACATTCCTCTTAGTGGCTTGATGTGACACACTCCGTCCCCTAAGTTGTGACTCTTCTATTCTTCAATTGGTCCTCTCTTCGAGACATTATGCACAATGTTCCCTAAGTTAAAGACCTTGCATGAACTAAGAAAAAATCCTTTGAACATTTCCTATTTTTACATGTTGTATTTGTTTTTATATGGCCATCTTTCATAACAAATCTTTCATTCTTGTAGAGCCATCCTGTTTTTTCATGAGCTCCAAGCATATGAAGTTTTGATTGTGTCATGAAGCTTGAAAATCATTTTTTGTGGTGCCTTATTAAAGTTATTAGGGGGTATAACTTTAGTATGGTCTGAGCGAGAAGCCCAACCAAGGAATGAATTTCCCCATAGCCAATTGCATGTGTGTGTGAGTGCATACCATCCATGAGTGTATGTGTCTCACCTTTTAGTTCTCACCCATCAGATAGCTAGGAGTTTCATTGCCTCAGAGTGAGTATACATTTTTTTTGGAAAAATAGCCTAGATTTGATCCACATCGGGATGGAAAAATGATCCAAGCTTGATATGATTCTCTTTTACTTTTTCTCTCTTTCATCTTTGGAAATTTATGATTGTGCTTTGTTGTTGTTCTTTATATCATTCTCATGAGTGTTCTTTTATGCCTATGTTGGTTTGCCATGGGATCTTGATCCTGGGGGCTTGATCACCCCTCTTGATCATTGTCATCTCATATTATTGGCATTGGTACATTTGAACCCCTCTTGATGCGTGATTCTCTACTTTAGTGTGAGTTCGAAGCAATTAATTCATCCTCTCCCTAAAGTAGGGGCTAAATGTAGTGTAGAAAAATGTATTCCTTTATATTTTTGCACTTGTTGGGACCTTATTGTGGATTTTGGCTTAAGGTTTCCTTGATTTAGTGTTGTAATGTGGATGAAACATTCACATTAAGTCTTGGTCCCTTGTGAACTAATGGATTTTAATGGTACCTTGCTAAAGTGTTGCAAAGTGTTGTAACTCACTTTCACACTTTTCTAAAGAGGGTTTTATCAAATAACCGAGCATAATAAACCTATTTTTTAATCAAAATCAACCTTAATCTTTCCTTATTTAGAGTGTTGTAAAGTTTTGTAACACACTTTCAAACTTCTGTACAATTGTCATTAATAATTGGGCTTTCTTATGCTTTAATTAGCCCTATTTTGCATCCACAAACCTCATTTATTGCATCTTTTCGAGGATAATCTCAAAACCAATCATAATTCAGGTGTTTTTGGCTTGTGTGGCCCAAATTTAGTGTATGAGACTCATTCACCACCTTGGTAAAATGGGTCCCACCTAGATCTTTTAGCCTCAAATCAATTTTTACACATTTCTAAGCATTTTTGGTTTTTGGTCCCATACATTATGCCTGATGGGACTCATTCGCCACCTTGGGTGAATGAGTCTCGTGCGGCCCAAAATTAAATTTAATTCAAATTTATGGCATGATTTTATTCTCCTAGATCTAATGTTGGCTTCTAGTGTTGTAATTTTGGGAATTCTTGCATAATTGAGTATAAATACAAGGTTCTTTCACTCATATTCACACCTAGCATTCAAGAGAGTTCACAAGAGATCATTAAGCATTCACAAGAGCATTCAAGAGTATTTCAAGGGTGGATTATCAAGCATTTTAGAGCAACATTCAAGTGCCAATCATCACCAAGGATTTCATATATCATGTTTGTTATTGTGCTAACAATTGTGATGTAGGGTTTATGATTCAAGTAAGTGTTTCAAGAAAGATCAACATCAATCAAGCAAGATTCAAGAACCACATACATTGTAGTCATTTCAAGCATACAAGTTTGCAACACCTTATTGCTAGGGTTTGGTGAGTTGCAACATTGTTGTTTGTTCATTCATCATTCTCCCTTCATACTTGCTTTCATTTCAAGGTTTAATTACCAACAAGGGGTTTGACCACGGAAAAACCTTATTCACTAACCCCAAAACATTTTTCCTTCTCCTTTATGTGTGATTTATAGGTTTAGGTTGCATATTTCATAAGGAGCAAGATTGGAGAAAATTTGTCAAGTGATCAAATTTGTCAAAGTTGTCATCAAGCCTTGGAGAACCTTGGAGAAGACCTACATGTTGTAAATCAAAGATTCATACCCAAAAATTAGTCAAGAAGAGTAGAGCAGACAAGGAAGCGAAGAATCAACTTTCAAAGTTGTAGAAAATCCCAACTAGACTGATTCACCACTTCTAGCGAATGAGTCCTAGTTCTAGTACATTTTCAATATTTTGCAGATCTGGACACCCTTTTGGCAGAAACCTATTCCTACACATTTTCTCAAAAATAGGATTGATTCACCCAGCCTGGTGAATGAGTCCCAATTATCCTTGATATTAGTTTTTCTAGTGACCTAGACCTCCATTCTACCTTCTCTGGTTTCCCAGGTTCACACTTTCTTTTTTTATAGTTTTATGTTGCATTTCATTCATCTGTCTAGGTCATTTAGAGTTAGTTTGATTTCAATTAGGGTTTTGTTTTACATCTTGCAATAATTGTATTTTCCAAGTCTAAACTTGGTGGTAAACCCCTCATTAGATCTTAGACAACCTTTGGGACAACCCTCTTGGAAGATCTCTTTCTCCTTTGCATTGAGATATCAAGGATTTGTTCTTGAGTGAAAGTTGTGAAGATTGCCCCTTTCCTTTTAGGTCCTAAAACCCTAACGGTGAGAGGACATCCAATTTTTAACCTTTCAAAATCATTATCTCCTTTGGTTTGTTTCTTTCTAATATTCTTTCCTTCAACTAAGACCATTTTTTTTATTAACTCACTCATCGATTTAACAAATACTTGCTTTTGAAGGGGAAATGTGAGTGAAGTGGAGGTTAGTTGCAATGAAGCCCTAATAGTGAGATTCTAGAGAAATTGAAGACCATTAGTGGATCCTTAAATAGACATAGAAACCCTAGCCAAAGCAATTAAGCAAAAGAACAAATATTTTCATTCTAAAATGTAAAGTTACATGCAGAAACCCTTGTAGACTTCACTGTGTGAAATTGTTATGCACCTCAAAATGAGGGCTAGGAAGGTTGGGGATAATAACCCTAAATCACAAGATATCATAGAGGAAAAGGAGCACACTCAGAAGGAGAAGATGCAAGGTAAAGGAAACAAGTTGGTGAGGATGCAAGAATGGACAAAGAAATAGATGAATCATTGCCAAAAGAACAAGATGCCAAATCAAGTAAATATTTAGAAATATTACTTCCTAATGAGATTACTAAAGTTATTATTGAATTTCAAAATAGAACTGTTATCTTGTTGTTACTAAAGGCATCCCTATTGAGGAATAGATGGATAATAACCCTAAATCTCGACTAAAGATGCAAGGTAAAGGAAACAAGTTGGTGAGGATGCAAGAATGGACAAAGAAATAGATGAATTTTGCCAAAAAAATAAGATGCCAAATCAAGTAAATATTTAGAAATATTACTTCCTAATGAGATTACTAAAGTTATTATTGAATTTCAAAATAGAACTGTTATCTTGTTGTTACTAAAGGCATCCCTATTGAGGAATTTTCTTTAAATGGGCCCATTTAAATTTGGAAATTGAGGTTGGGAGATAGATTCCCTAGGAGGTCTTGGAAAAGGGTATATTTCATGTATGTTTAAATCAACAAATCATGCTCAAGTCATTTTACAATACGAAACTTGGGTTATTTGTGGATAAATTTGGTACCTACAAGCATGGAGTTTTAACTTTCACCTTGAAGGGCCTTCTCACTCACATTATCCTATGTGGGTCGAACTGCCTTTCCTTAATTTTTCTTTTTGACCCTTCTTAAAAGTTATTGTGGCTCAAATGGGAAAAGTTATTTGGTGTAACCATAATTCTGATAAATTTTTATGTTTAAGGGTTCATCTAAGAGCCTATGTGGTCCAAGTTAATTGAATAATCCATTAACTAAAAATATTAAACTTATTGGTATAGGTTTTGAACTAGACCAACCTATAGTATATTTGAATAAACCAAATGCTTGTTTCTATTTTTTAAAGGAAATTCATAGGATTTATGAGTGTCCTATCAGAAGGAGAAAACTATTTTAGCCATCTCATACCTCTCCTAGCAATCAACCCATCCGTCATTCTACACTTGTTATTGAAAATATATCCCCTTCCTCTCCCAATCCTTGTATTTCTTTTGATGTTTTTGGTGAATCTCCCCCTTCTTAAAAAGAAAAGTTATGTTTGATGGATGGGGATTGGTAAGAAAGAGAAAATAACCACTAATCCCTTCCCATGCTCCCATTTTTGACCCTTCACCTCATGAAATCACCTCCTCATCTTCTCTAAACTTCTCCTAATCCATCAACTCATGAATCTTCTTCTCTGTCCCCTCATTCCTCTCACCCCTCACTCCTCTCCCCAACCATGCTCATGTGGTTCCACTCATTCTCATCATAGATCTAGATCTCCTTCTTCTACCTCCAAATAACATCAATGTGATGAACAAGAGCTTGTAACTTTTGACAACAGTTTCAACATGTTGTCTCAAGTGATGATTCTTCTAATCTTCATCATAAATTTTAAAATTCTTTCAAGGAACGTCAGAGTGCTCTCTCTCCCTCATCCTAAATATAAAGTTAAGGAACTTTAGTTACAAAATGGAAGCCTGATGTTTTATTTCTTCAAGAAGTCAAACTTAGTAGCACTAGGCTTGAGGTTGTGTTATGTAATTTTTGGAAAGATGCCTCATTTTTGCATACATCTCATCCAAAAGGAAAAAGTTTTGTTGTTATTGATATTTTATCATGGATCTCAAAGTTTTTCATTGATAAGGGTGAAGTCCCCTCCCACAGTTATGTTTGGGTTCTTACCATCATCAACTGTCAACTCATTAGATTTTGTTCTATATATACTTTGAAATTCTCTAAAGACTGAATCCAACTTTGGGATTGGATGGCCAATAATTTACCCAATGTAGATTGGATATTAGGTGGTGACTTCCACATGGTAGAGCATCCTCAAGATTGTGGGTAGAATAAATTGATAAATATCATCAAAGATGAATTTGATAGTTGGCTATTTTGTCATAATTCCTTAGGGATGGTTGACCCCATTCATGATTAAATTTCTAGTCACTCAAAAAATTGGTATACCTAGTCCAAATGTAGAATGGGAGGAGATAGTAAATTAAGTAGGCTAGATAAATTTTATATTTCTCCTAGCCTTTCATTGGTCCATGATCCTTTGGGTGGATCATTCTTCTACCATTTCGAATCATTATCCTATTGTTTGTAACATTTTCCTAGCCCAAAATTCAAGTATTTACAATTCTCTCCCATTTAAGCTTAATGTTTCTCATTTAAACAAAATCAATTGCTTGGCTACCCTAGAGGGGATTTGGAACTCTCTACCTAAGCCTAGTGAAGAAGATTCTTGGATTGATTGGTGGTTTGTTGCCATCACTCAACACACTAATTTCCTTTGCTCTTTTGGAAAATAAATATCCTAGCAACAATAACATAAGGAAAAATATTTCCAAGGGAAACTGGCTCATGCTAGAAAACTTCTCAATGTTGATCCTTCCAATATTAATATGCAAAATTCCATTGATGCTACTGAAGATCACCTTCACAAAATTGATAATTATAAAGGTCAGGGGGATAAAGCTAGATCTAGCTTACATTAGATAAAAGAAGGAAACAATGGAATTAATTTTTTTAATTATCTCAATTACAAATATAGAAAAGAAAGAATTGGTGCTATAAGGGATGAATTTGATACTCTTCATTCTAATCCTATTGAAATCTGTAATTTATTCAAACAATTTTATGAAACTTTTTTCAAAGATGATCAATGGCAGTATATTCAAAATTCCCTTGAGGATATGGTTAGAAAGTATATTCCTAACCAAATAGATGCTTATTATAGCCAATATCTTGATAGAACTCTTTCCTAGAAGATTTGAAAAATGTTCCTTTTCTAAGGCCCCTTATTAAATTTTGGGCAATGATGGGATCCAAGTCAATGCAAGATCATGGGGGTCTAAAATAGGCCCCTAAGTGGCAATAAAAATTCAAAAAAATAGACTTAAACTTCACATAAGAATTTGAATAGGTTATTAGCATAATTTTGAAAATATGTAGGAATTGAATTTGTAGAAAATTGAATGAAGTTTGTAAGCTACTAGGCCTTTTTTGGAAAAAAGTGATTTTATTTGGTCAAAATCTAAGATTTCAATCCAATAGTACATTAAAATTTGGAAAAAAATAAAAAGCGGGTGTTTATCTGGCCACCCTAATGGGGAGAACAAACAAATATTATTTTTTGAATCTTTCAATGTAAGTAGAGGACACATGTTCGAATGTGACACATATTTTTGTATTTTTTTTGCAAGTAAACAATTAGTTATGAATTTTCTAGTAGGAATTTTTAAAAATTTACTAAAAACCATTTGTCCAGCCACCCTAACTTGGTAAAAAGTTTATGAAATTCAATTTTATTTTTTTAACTATAATTTGTGAAGCATAGTGTGTGACACATCTTTTGGATTCAAAAAATGTATAACCATTTAAAAGTTATAGATGTTTTTTAATCAGTTCCTATCAATTAGGAATTCACACATAGTGCATGTAGAAAATCAATAATTTAATTACTTATTAAATTCAAAATAAATCATATCTTATATCAGTAGAATGGTGTCAATTTTCTAAATAAACCCTTTTCATTTCATCAAAATAATATGAAAAAAAAGTCATCAGCACAAAGGGTGAAGTTTGAAAAAACTCTTGCAACCCTTGTAAACATGTTGGGGATGTTGGCATTTCAAGGTGGTAACCCCCAAGCCAAATTCCAAAGGAGTAACGAAGCAAAACATATATCCATTATTATTGAATATTTGATAGAAACAAATATTCATTTTTTAAAGGAAAAAGTGGATATCTGTGTAGAGAAGGGAGATATGTCACCCCCAATGCTCTAGGTCACGAGAGAGCCTAAGGGAATGAATTTCCCTAAACTTCCTTAGGTTGTTTGATGGGTTGAGAGAGGCTGAAAAGGAAGGGAAAACAATACACTATTTCCCTTCTACTAAAAATAGGTGTATCCAAAATCGGGTGAGCCGGCCACAAAGGTTTTGTGCTACACATTGGAAATAGCTCACTGTCTAAGGACAAGAGTGTGGGAATCAAACTCTAGCATGACACACTGGAATCTTGTATGGATAGGGGTTCAGAAAATAGATAGAAAACACAAAGGGCCTACTTACAACCTGACTGACATAGTTTAATAGTTTGACAGAGAAAATGTAGGAAATGGAAATTACTATAAGAAGAATACTAAAAACTACTCTAATACGAAAATTACAAAGAAAGAATAGGAAAATGTACCTTTCCACCAATGCTTTGATTCTTCAACTTAAACTCCAAATGGATGAACCAACATTTGCACACACATAAACAAGAAAATGTTGGGTTGTGTTTCAAGGTTTACATCAGTTAGATCCCTACTTTGGTGTTCCCACCTCCATGGACAACCAGATATGCAACAAGATAGAGAATCAATAAAGAAGAGAAAGGAAAAGACACTATCAAATAGAGTGCAAAGATATCTTGAATTCTACTCTATAAGACACAATGATGCAAACAAAATAACAAGAGAAATATCACCTTTCCTCCTATAGCTTAAGACTAAGGGGAAAATATATCACCACACCAAGATAATGGAGCTTTTTCAACCTAAAAAATATGGTGAATATGCAATAAGAACATTGTAGAAGCCAAGTAGAGACCAAGGATCACCAAGAGGAGAGCAAGAGTTAGCTTGGGAGAGTGAGAGAGTGAAAGAATGAACAAGAAGTTGCAAAAATGGATGATAGAATGAGAGAATTACATCCAAGAGTGAAGGAATTAGTTTGAATTGCCAAAATGGAGGTAATAAGTCAATTTTCATTGGTTAAGGAAGGAAAGAAGACGTTACCTTCATAGCCAACATAAGATGTAATGGTTATATAGATTTTAGAGGTAGGAATCTTGTCAGGATGGAAACTCAATGTGAGGACATTCATGTGGCACACATTTTTCCTTGAAAAAAATTCCTCCACCAATGCATAAAGTCAAGGCCACATGGAAGGAATAAGCTGACAGTGATGGGTTTGCATCATCTGACTTATATTTTCTAAAGTAAAGGTAAAATAAATGGGGGATTTTCCTAGGGTGAAAATTTACGCCATTACATTTTGTCCCCACTTTAGCGAGAATACATGTCAATGAAAATCCAAGGTAAAGTAGAAATATATTGAAGAGAATATACCAATAACATGGAGGATGAAAATCTTCAATCTAGCACACCTGGATGTGAAGAGGGGAGAAAAGACTCCATAGGTTCTCATTCTTGCAAATCTAGTTGAACATGAAAGAGAGGAAGCTTTAGAGGTTCTCCTGGTCCTACAAAGCAAGCTATGATCTCACCACAAACATGTTAGGTGAAAAATATTAAGACACACAAACTGGCATGATAAGACACAACTTGATTAGATACATTGACCAAATAAGCCTATGGCCACTAAAAACTAAGTTGCAAAACAGTCACAAGAAAGGCAAGTCTAGTCAGGCTTCCCACAAGCTAGATGCAAGGATATATGATTTTTGACACCAAAACATAGTGACATCGAATATTAGATAAAATACACTTAATTGAAACACATCAAAGAATTCAATGAAAGGAGAAGTTTTCAAAGGGGGTTCCTTTGAAAAAAAACTCTTTAAGACATCAAGGGGTCAATTCAAAGAAATGCTCTAATTGAAAGATACCACATTTTCTGCGTGTTATTTTATCATCAAGGTCCTTTTGAAAGATCCTTTCATTAAGGAATCCATTGGAAAGAATGCTCCTTCTCAAAGGAAATTTTTTAGGCTTTTAAATTTTTGAAAAAGTGCTCCTTTTTCAAAGGAAAGTTTTCAGATCCGTTCACGTACAAGATCCTTTTCAAAAGAAAATTTCATTTAGAAGTCTTGAGATAATCCAATATTTTTGAAAATGAGAGATTTCAATAAGGGACCATTCTTTCAGAAAGGAAATTTTATGCCAAGGAATCATTTTCGAAAGAATTCACCAAATTAAAAATCAAAACATCATGGTAGCCCCCCCTTAGGATGGTGTGTGCTACTCAAAGGAGTACATGACATCTTAAGGAGAGAAAGGGGAGGTAGAGATGTTGTAGAATGTAGCATACAACATGATGTATTTTGTGGTATGTTGTCACACACATGAGGGAAAACATATAAGAATCACAACATCAAGAAGTAGACAGAGATGAAGAAATCAAGAGAGATCGAGGGATCTGAGTGTTTGGGGTCATATATGTTCATAGATACAAATATATGATATGTTGTATGAAAAAACGGTCATAAATCCCTGAAGTAATCAAATCATGAAGAAGAGCACATGAAGAGAAAACAAAATAAAAATTGGGTCAACATGGAAGAGGGCCTAAATTCCCCCAACACTTTGCATTGTCCCCAATATTGAAAAACAAATTCACAACATATAGAAGAATGATAATACATACAGAAGAAGTTCATGATAAATTTTTCTACACATGTATCCAAGCACCTATAAGGGTACCAAGGGTCCTATAGGAAGGATCACAAACACAAAAAGATAAGAAAAGGGGAACACAAACACATAAACTATCTAATCCACAAATAAAGAAGAGGTATCACCCTACTCCTCATTGACGAGTAGGTCATCCTACTCCCAATCTAGATCAGTATATGGGGGTGGGATAGATAGGCCTACAAGGGTGAGATAGCAAAGGTAGTACCCTCTAACTCACCTACAACAAGGGCCAAGGAAGAAGGCCCCTCTAGATCTTCTTCACTGAGATCATGTGAGACAAAATTCATCAATATTGAAAAGATTGAGGTTAAATTTGGGATATCATCCACCAAATTAAACATGCACTTCACCGTGTTGCAAGAATGGAAAGGATGAAGGTGTTTTCATTGATGTCAACTAGTCAATTGGTTGCTATTGGCTATATATATCGAGGATATTGAGAAAATTGTATTGAAGAAAGACTACAGGTGTTTAGTGGTTGCTCTAGGTTTTCCTCCATGTTTTGCTCCTATGTTTGTATAGTTTAGATATGTTGATCATGTTTATTAGAAGATGTTATATCCAAATTTTTAGCTGTTGATTCATTGTATAGTGCAAGTTATGTTCACCAATTGTGAACTGTGGTTTTTTGTGTTTCTGGTTGAGGTTTGGAAGAAATGTTGTTGGTCAAGATTTCTCTTTGGTAAAGTCTTATGACTTGTGGTTCTAGAGTTGAGTTGCTTTGATTTTGTTGAAGATAATTTTGACATCTGGAAGATTCATGCTTAATGGTTCTATGTGTTTTACACTAGTTTGGCCTACCTTGTGTTGAACACTACCTTTGAAGTTGATGAAGTGTGTTGAATCTGTTTGGGTCCTTATGAAGCATGTGGTTGGGCTGCCCTCATTCTAATTCCACCCTAGAATTTTTTGGTGCCAACCTAATTTGAATTTGAATTTGGATAGCTGAATTTGCATATGTTTCAAAGTTGAAGATGGTATAAATACAAGATGAGTTAGTGGTGAAATGGTGCAAGTGCAAGAGAGATATGTGCAAAGAAATAAAGTAGATAGATGGGAGATTGATGCGAATCAATGAGTGTGTATGATGTGAGTATAGCAAATCAATGTGAAGCCTAAATGTTGAGTTTTTGGATGCAGTGAGCTAAAGGTGAACTCTATCATTCATGCATGTCTACAAGTGGTTGAGAAAATTGTGGTGGATTTCTCTATTGCATTGATATTGTCTTCTCTATGTAACATATCTCTTCTATCTTCTTTGTATCTTTGTGGCAGTGAGCCCTCCAGGTTGTTAACCCTATTGGAAAGTGAGTCTTGATTCAGATAGTGAGTCCTTGTTTTGGCAGTGAGCCTTGTTTCTCAGGTAGTGAGCCTCTTGTAATTGGTTTTGATATTCTCTATAGTGCACGAGTTAATCATCACTATGGCTTTTCCCTTATTTGGTTTTCCATGTAAATCTGGTGTTATTGAGTTTATGTGTTGTATCTAAGTTTTTGCATTAGCATTTGATGATTAATCATTTATGTAGTGTTAAGAATTAGTTTATATGAATGAATTAAAAGTTAAATTTGTGACAAATGATTCAATCCCCCCTCTAAGTTATCCTATTCAACAATCGGTATTAGAGCTTAGTTCCTTGGTGAAGAGCTTAACCGCTTGAGGAAGGTTCGAGATGGCTGGAAAAATGGTTTATGATTATCTGATGTTCAATGGAACTAATTATGATTTTTGGAAAATTTATTGATGGAAGAATATCTATAGTATTGTGGATATTATGTGGAGAAAGATAACAAGAATCCTTACACTCCTCCTGGTAATGGTTTGAGTACAACTTATGAGATCAAAAAACTTGAAGCAAACAATAAGGAAAAGTACATCTTGAAGAGCAATCTAGTACATTTCGAGTTGATTAGGGTTCAAAATTTGAAAACTGCTAAGTCTAGGATGTTTTGGAAAGATCACATGAAGTTGATGAAAGAGTGAAATAGGTGAAATTGCAGAATTTGGAGACACAGTTTGAGCTTCTACATATGTCTAAAGATGAGAATGTTAAATCTTATGTACAAAGATTGGATGAGATAATGGTTGGAATGTGAGGACTTGGTGCTACTATAGATGAAACTAGGATTGTAAAGAATATTCTTAGAACTCTCCCTGATGCTTAAAAGGAGAAGGTGTGTGTTATTGAACAAAGTATAGATTATAAGACCTGTACTAAAGATCTTTTGTTGGGATTTTTGACATCTTATGAGATGAGGAAAATGAATCTAAGGAATGGATGCAAATTAGAAACTACTTTTAAGGATATAAAAGCTGAAGATCCAAATGAAGAAAATTTTGACGAAATAGAAGCTAACTTTGTAATAAGGATGAGGAAAGGCTCTGAAAATTATGAAGGTAAGTTACCATTTAAATGCTTTAGTTGTGGATAAATAGGTCATTATGTTTCAAAGTGTTTGGAAATAGCTAAGAGGAATAAATAGAGATATGAGAAAGAAAAGAAAGGAAAGAAGATCAACAGAGCATATTATATGAATGAGAATGCTAGTATATCTGATGAGGATTCAAATTATGAAAAACTTGATGACAATGAATGATTGTTCTTGGCTATAAAGGATGAACTGACTTCTGCTAATTCTTAAAAATAGGTAAAGGAAAGCCCTCCGGAGAAGGAGAAAAATGAAGGTATTGTTATCTTTTCCCTACATGCTAAACAAGAAAAGAACTATTGGGTAGTTGAAAATGGTTGCTCACATCACATGATTGGTGATAGAAGTAAGTTTCTTAAGCTTAAAAAATATGATGGAGGCTTGGCTATGTTTGGAGATGATACTAGTGAAAAAATTTGTGGGATATGTTCAGTAAGTTTTGATGGAAAGCATCATACTGATGATACCTTTATGTTAAGGGTTTAAGGAATAATACTTTGAGTGTTGGATAGATGTGTAGTAAGGGATATGATATTGTGTTTAAGGATGAGAGATGTAAAATCCAAAAAGGATCCAGAACATTGATTGCTGCAGGAAAGAAATCTGAAGGAAATATCTATCAACTTAAGGGTGTTGATGGATGATGCTTTATGACTCAGATTAATGACTATTGGTTATGAATCAAATAATGTGTCACATGAACTTTGATAACTTGGAAAGCATTAGTGCAGTTCAGGTCATGAGATATTTACCAAGGCTTACAAAGCTTGTTAATGCTATTTGCAAGAATTTTCAATTTGGAAAGCAAGAAAAAAGTCATTATAGATCAAAGGAATAGTCTACTACTAGACTACTGGATTTATTCCATACAGATCTCTTTGGTCCTACAAGAGTGAGAAGTCTACTAGTTAAAAGGTAATTTATGCTTTTAATTGATGATTACTCTAGATATACATGGGTTACATTTCTTAGAGAGAAATTAGATGCATTACATAGATTCAATACATTCAAAGCTATGGTTGAAAATGAAGTCAATTTGAGGATAAAATGCTTAAGGTTTGATAGAGGTGGAGAATTCACCTCCCATGAGTTTAATATGTTTTGTGAAGTGCATGGAATAAAGAGACAGTTATCTACTCCAATAACTCCTCAGTAGAATGGAGTTGTTGAAAAAAAAAACAAAATAGTTCAAGAGGCCACTAGATCAATGATTTCTAAGGCTAGTTTACTGGAGGTTTACTGGAAAGAAGATATTCATACTATTGTTTATGTATTGAAATTGAGTTATGTTGGAAACAAGCAGCATGTAGAGGGGGGGTGAATCAGTGTTGTGCAAAAATTAAATTTATTGTTCTAATCTTTAACTCACTTAGGTATACAACAAAAGAAATATGCATGAATAGAAAGAAAACAATCACAACACCATAACACCAAGATTTTTACATGGAAACCCTATTAGGGTAAAAACCATGGTGGATGTCCAATCCACAATATAGTCTGAGTATACCCAAAAGAAAGATTACAAAATGGGAATGCACTTGCATTCAGGCACACTGCCTAGAGCTCACTGCTCAAAATAGAAAGTCTCACTGCCTTACAATGGTTTGGATTAGATCTAAGAGAATGAAATAAAGGAATAGAATCTACAAATGCTTGATTATAGTTTTAGTTTAGCTCAACAGTCTATCTTCTATCCTTCTGACTGATTCAACAATTTTGCTCTATTTTGCACAACTTGCACTACAAAAACCTTAATGCACAAGTGAAATTGTGTATAATCGCTTAATTGACCTTTAGATAATCACAAAAAACCTTCAAAACATATTTTTTCACACCTCTTACACACAAAAATGATATAACTGATCACTTATATATATCTGCAACAAAAGATCTTATCTTTACAAGTCGACTTCAAACAAAATACAAAATATTCTCCATGTGTCGGCTCAAATCATGAATTTTTTTTTATGCACACCTATAAGAGTTAGCCACAAAATATCTTGGACTCAAAACAAAATGCTTGAACATAAAAAAAATTAAATAATTACTCCTTATACATCTGCAACACTACTTTCCTTAAGTTGGCCACAATGAGCAAATAAACAAAAAAACATCTTGCTGGATTTCCTTACTCGCACACCGATTAATGCAACACCACAAAACTTAATAATAAGATAACATAGATGCTTAACCAACTATCCTGGGGATCCACAACTCAAAATTATGATCTGGTGAAGCATATGGACTGACATACTACCCAAATACCTTGTACTTCTTGCTTTCTGTCAATAACACTCTATTCTTTACTTTATCTGCCGGTATGACCAAATTTTGATCTGTGTACCAAAATAATGACTTCAGTTTCCATCAATGACAACACTGGAAGCCATATGCCAACAATCTCGCCCTTTAGCATTGATGGCAACACTTAGTGAAAAATGAATAAGTGTCAAAACCAGTAAGTATGCTACCAAAGTTCAAAATTTCAAAACATAACTTCTTTTCAAACACTGCTCCCCCTTAGAATGTCAAGGAATTTTTCACTACACTTTCTCCCCCTTTGACATCAATGACAAAATTTGGGAAATCTAAAAGACAAAATTTCAAAATTGTACAAACATAACTTGTGACTTACATAAGTTTGAAGACATCTGCAAAATCATTCTTCAACAAACTTATATTTGTGTCCCAAACTCTTCTAAAACTCTCCAAAATGCTTATGTGACCACAAAGTAGATAAGATAGGGTTTCAGTAGCTTCAAGTTTTACTGGGTCACAAGCTGCCATAGCATCTTTGGCCTCTTTTAATGCATTTTCTATTATTTCAATCTTCGGACTGATTAGTCCACTGAGTTTGCATACTCTCCCAACAATCCTTTCATTTTCATGTTTTAAACTACTTATCTTGTCAAGCAAAGATATTATCTGACGTTCTTGTTCACCAACATTACTAGCTACTGGATCAAAAGTATCAGAGATAGTAGCCAGTTGCTTTTCAATATCCTTCACCTTTGTCTCATTGGCTTCAGTGAATTTAGACAAAACTAAACATGACTTATACACTTTTCCTCCTTCAAAAAAATTATCTTGAACATTTCTCATGCAAGTGGCTAGCAAAGTTTTATCTTTTGCAATCAGTTCTTTCAAACTACCAAATCTCTTTTCCTTAAACTCTTGCACCTTAATCAATGCTGATTTTTCAAAATATTCAAAGTGATAACTTACAAAACTTATGAGTTTCTTCAATTCTCCAGAAGAGGAACAAGACAGATCCTTGACATGAGTAGGCATTAATTTCTACAGGACTCTAGATGCAAGGCTTAGAAATTCACTATCCTCTATGTGAGACTTCAGAATCTTCTCATTGGCCTTAGCTTGAGCAATTGAAGCAACCTTCATTGTCTAAATTGGGAATAAAGTAGATAGATTGATTGAGCTTTCATCCAATTCAGGATCAAACTCTTCCTATTGTTCCATTAGAGATTTCTTCACTGCCTCGACAGTGTCTCTTGCCTCCACTCTGATTTCTTGAACATTTTATTCTTCAACTTTGGGTTCTTCAGAGAATGTTTCTGGATTTCCTTTAGGCAGTTCAACTTCTTCATTTTGTGCCTCCTCCTCAGCTAATACCACCTTAAGAACTTCAGTTTCCATAGGTATTTTTGTATTTTCCACATCAGGAGGAATCTAAAAATCCTCAGCATCAGCATTCACTTCCTCATTCTCTAGAACATTTTTAGTATTCGCTTCTTCAACATTTATCTTATTCTTTGACATGAACTCTTCCAAAATTTTCTTGGTTTTGCTAACAATAGCATCATTTTCACCAATCATGAGTTTATTTAGCCTTGTCTTCCTTTTAAAATCCTTCTTGGCATTTTCAAGGAGTGAATTCATCTCCTCAATTGACATTTCTAGACATAGATCTGCAAGAATTCTCTTCCTTAGATTCTCTTCTTCTATTCTGGCACTTAATCTTCTTGACTCCAAAACATCATACAAATTCTTGGGTAAACTAGACATGATTTCAACAAGAACTTTATTAAAAATGTTCATATGTTTAATTGTGGATTCTTCAAGAATTCTTTGATCGAATTCGTCAAAAGTTTCAAAAAATTCACAGAGGGGCTTAAGATTACCATCCTTAATAACTGCATTCTCAACTTCCTCAATTAACATTCCAGGTTTATCATTTTTCACCTTCTTTGCTTTTTCTTCTTTACTGGAAGATTTTCTCTTGTTTAACTTGATAGCCTGAGTTCTGGTAGCTTTCATTTCTCTCAAAACTTCCTTTGACTCATTTTCTTCATCTTCTGAAGTAGCTTCATTTATTCTTGTGTTTTTATTCTTCTTCGTTTTACTGGAGGCCTTGTATTGAGCTAGCTTGGCTGTGGGGGAACTCCTAGTAGATCTAGTGCAAGAAGAAGATGTTTCTGGACTAGCTTGCTCTTTCGATTTTGCTACTTCAACCTCATCTCTCTTCCTTCTTACTTCTTTCAATTTCTCTACAGGTATGCCCATACTTTCTACAAAAACTCTACCTCTTTCCTTACTCTCCTGACTATCACCGGTTTTTTTAGTTCCAAATGAACCTGCATACTTTTCTCTGCATAATTTCCAAACTTCTCTTCTCCTGGATCCGGAGGTGAACTCAGCAAGTCTTTTGCATACATCTTCAAAATGTTTTCCTCTACTTTGTATCCCATAGGCATGATCCATATTGTTCTAGGATCAACTGCTTCCATATGACATTGGTCAATATCCACCATGAAGCAGATAGTATCTTTTTATTGTTCCACAATTGAAGTGGGAATTCTTTCCCTAGCCTGCATCATATTCTAGAAATTTTTGAATTACCCCCAGAGGGTAGTATTCCTGATCTATTGATCACCAATTCTAAAAAACATGTTCCTTATCTGAATAGCTATAGGCTCACCATTTTTCCAATGTACTTTTCCAACACTCAGAACCTCATTCAAGAAATAGAAGAATAAACATAACAACAAATTACAGTATTTGAAAGTATTCTTCTTGTCTTTCTTGATTTTACTCAGATTCTCCATCAATTGACTTTTGAGCAAATGACACAAGTCATAATCAACATTTTGTTTTACCATCTCATTAGCTGCATAGATGGTCATACCAGATATAGAATTATCCTAACTTGAATGATAGATCTTGTAGCCAATGACCATTGATGCAAGTTTCACATCCACTTCAACAATGTCTTCTATTGTCATTTCCCTTCTATCCCATTGAGCACCTGTTTCCTCAATAACCTTGTCATTCTTTATGGATTTCAAGACTAGAAGTTTACCAGTGAAATTTAGACCCGTGGCTGCACATATAGCCTCTTTCATAATTTTAAATGGCACATCCAACCACATGAACTCAGCATGAACACAACTTAGAACATATCACACCCATTCATTTTCTTCAAATATGGGAAATTTTGCAAACTGTGTGAACTTCTTCTCTTATAGGGTTTTAAATTATGGCTTTACAGTAAGATCGTCTCTAATTATATGATGGGAATATAGATTCATTATTTGAGAGCTTCCTAGTTCTTTGATATTGGCATGTATATAAGCCCTAATATCCTCAATATGCAAACCTCCGTACAATACAAATGAAAACGTGCCTAAGGGCTTGGTCTCAATAAACTTATAAGGATGTCATTTGAATTTTGCACGTAGTTTGTCCTTGACTTCGACTACCAAAGGATTGTACATGATTGCAAATTCACATATTCATAGAATTTTTGATAAATACCTTTCGGTTGGATCGAAGTTTGATCAAAGAACCTTCTTCATACTTGAATCTCTCCACAAATCATTAAAGTTCACTCCAGAGCTCTCCAAATTGCTTTTCTCAAAAATTCAAAGTAAAAAATGAAGGATAGAAATTTTCTTTTATCATTTGCACACCTAACCCCTTTTGTCACAATAAATGCTTTTACCCTAGTTCATTTGGTTAGTCTATTTCCATGTACTAAAATAGATGATTCTTTTGCGGTTCTCCAAAACTCTGCAATATTGCTTCCAATTGGCTGAACAACATCTAAAAAGTATTAATTTACTTATTGGATGGGTCCACATTCTAGTATCCATTGCCTACAAGGGGTTAAAATATTTTTCTGACAGCTCCCCCTAGGCCAAAAGCCTAAAACTAATTCCCAAAGGAATTACCAGAAGCAGAAACTGGTGCTAGAGTATTTACCTCAATAGAGGGATTCTTCTTCACCCATTTCTTCTGCATTTTCCTTCTGATCACATTAGTAGTGACTTTATCTTTTCCCTTAGCATCTTGTTGCATGTTTTATTTTATCGGACCTCTTCTATTCCAATAGAATCTAGCAATGTGGCCAAATTTGTTGCAGTTGTATCACATAACACTTCTCTATCTAGGTCAATTGTTCCATTGATTTTGTCTTGATCTGCATTGGTTAGCAATATGCCCAAATCTATTGCATGCATAGTATCTGACATCTCTATGAAAGCTATTCATCACAATTCTGCATTCACTTGATTTATGACCATACTTATAGCAATTAAAGCACTGACTTGAGAATGATGATCCACTTGTGTTCATCCTACTCCTCCACTGAGAAGCCATATGACCAAATTTGTTGCAAGAAAAATAATATCCATTAAATCTTTGAGCATTTGATTGTCTTATTGGATTCCTTCTAGCTCTATTCATTTGATTTCCTTGTCTAAATCTTCCTTGTCTGGATTTCTTTTGTCCAAATCCAAAACTTTCTCCTTCTTCATATCCAAGACCTCATCTATCACCATCAATCCTCTGTCCTTTGATCAATTCATCAAGTTTGGCCGATCTTGCTTTGAATTTCTCCTTGTACTCATTTGTAGCAGTAAGTTCATTTTTTATCATCAAGTTATTTTTCAAGCACTTTTTCATTATTTTTAGATTTCTCTAGTTCATTGTCCAATCAACTGCATTGTTCATATTTTTCTTTCAAGGCTTGTGCAATATTTTCTTCATTCTTTTGTCTATCTTCAATCTCCTTGGTCATTTTCATCATGATGGATTCCATCTCATGCTTCAGGGCAACATCTTTTTTAGAAAACTTTTCACATTCTTCAGTTTTCTCCTTCGAGGCATGACTGAGTTGTTCATCTTTCATGCTTATGTTCTTCTGCTTAAGTTGATCACACAATTCCTTTCTTTTCTCTCTTGATCCATTGATTTTTTCTTTCAATGACTAAATGAATTTCTCTGCACTCTCAATATTTTATTGCAATTCTTGGTTCTTAGACTTTGGCTAGTCAAGATCATCCAAGCCCACCATAAGTTGTTGTTGAAGATTGCTTGCATCCATTGAAAAACACCTTCCAAGAACTTCTCAAGCTGTTAGACTTCTTTCAAGGAACTAGCTTTGATACCAATTGCTGGAAACAAGCAACACAAAGAGGGGGGGTGAATTAGTGTTGTGCAAAAATTAAATTTACTACTCTAATCTTTAACTGAATTAGGCATACAACAAAAGAAATATGCATGAATAGAAAGAAAACAATCACAACACCATAACACCAATATTTTTATATGGAAACCCTGTTAGGGGAAAAACCATGGTGGATGGCCAATCCACAATATAGTCTGAGTATACCCAAAAGAAAATTACAAAATGGGAATGCACTTGCATTCAGGCACACTGCCTAGAGCTCACTACTCAAAATAGAAATGCTCACATCCTTACAATGGTTCAGATTAGATCCAAGAGAATGAACTGAAGGAATAGCATCATCAAATGCTTGATTACAGTTCTGATTAATCTCAACAGTCGATCTTCTATCCTTCTGAATGATTGAACAATTTTTCTTTGTTCTACACAAACTCACACTATAAAAACCTTGACATGCAAGTGAAACTATGCATAATCTCTTAATAAACCTCTAGATAATTGCAAAAACTCTTCAAAACATCTTTTTTCACTTATATATATTTGCAACAAAAGATCTTATCTTTACATGTCGACTTCAAACAAAATACAAAATATTCTCCATGTGTCGATTCAAATCATGAACAATTTTTTATGTGCACCCATACAAGTCAGCCACAACATAGCTTGGATCCAAAACAAAATGCTTGAACATAAAAAAAATTAAATAATTACTCCTTATACACCCACGACATGCTACTTTCATTAAGTCGGCCACAATGAGCAAATAAACAAAAAAACATCCTTTCAAATTTCCTTACTCATGCATTGATTAATGAAACACCACAAAAATTAATAGTAAGATAACATAGATGCTTAACAAACTATCCTAGGGATCCATAACTCAAAATGATGATCCGGTGAAGCATACTTATCGACATACTACCCGGATACCTTGTTCTTCCTACTTTCTATTGGTAACACTTTGTTCTGTACTTTATCTATCGGTATGACCAAATTCTGATTTACAGACCAAAATAATGACTTCAGTTGCCATCAATGACAACACTGAAAGCCATATGCCAAGAAGTTCAAGCTAGAGAAAATAGTACAAAGACCCCCTATGAGCTATGGCATGAAATAATTCCTACTATTAAGTACTTCAAGGTATTCGAAAGCAAATGTTATATCAGAAGAGATGAAGAAACTTTGGGAAAGTTTGATGCAAGAAGTGAAGGAATTTTTCTTGGATATTCTACTTAAATCAAAGCATACAAATGTTTCAATAAAATACTGAGAAAGATTGTATAGAGTGCAAATGTCAAGGTTGATGAAACAATGAAGAATTCAATTGACATTGATGGATATGTATCTGATGAACCTGACTATGTAAGAATAGAAGAGATTAAAGAATAAGAAAAGGATGAGAAAGAGAAGCAGAATGAACAAAATGAAAGAGAAGAAGAAGCTCTAGTAGTCTCAGCTAAGAAACCTAGATATGTACAAAAGAATCATTTAGAAATTCAAATTATTGGAGATAAGGCAAAAGGAGTATTGACTAGAAGCAGAGCTACTGCTGAAGTGAATTTATTTTTATTTTCTGAGATTGAACCGAAGACTATAAGTGAAGCATGTAAAGATGAACATTGGATGGAATCCATGAAAGAAGAACTTATGTAGAATGAGAAGAATCAAACTTGGGAATTGGTCCCAAGACCGACAGACAAAAACATCATTAGATTGAAGTGGGTATTCAAAAATAAGTTGAATCTGAATGGAGAAGTGGTTAGAAACAAAGCAAGGCTTGTGTGTAAAGGTTACTCACAAGTAGAAGGCATCGATTTTTTTAAGAAAAAATTGCTCTGGTAGCAAGAATGGAAGCTATAAGGATGTTCTTAGCATTTCTGCTCATAAATACTTCAAGGTCTATTAGATGGATGCCAAGTCAGCAGTTTTGAATGGTGAGCTAGAAGAAGAGGTCTACATGGAACAATCATAAGGATTTCAGTTGTCAAATCAACTAGATATGGTGTATATATTGAAGAAAGCCTTATATGGATTGAAGCAAGATCCTAGAGCTTGGTATGTGAGGTTAGATAGGTATTTTATTTTTACAAGGTTTCAACAAAGGTACGACAGATAGTAATCTTTATTTTAAGATTGAAAATAACAAAATATTGTTTGTAGTTGTGTAGATGACATTATCTTTGGAGGAAATGAAAATATGCACTAGATGTTTACGGAAGAGATGCAAAAAGAATTTGAAATGTATATGCTTGGAGAGATGAATTTCTTTCTTGGGCTATAGATTAATCAAATGGAAAAAAGGAATTTTTATTTCACCATCCAAGTATTTGAAAGAGATGTTTCAGATGTTTGGGATGGATAGTTCCAAATTGGTATGTACTGGTGACTGGTTGCAAATTGGGTAAAGATGATGATTCACCTAAAGCTGATCAGAGCATGTATAGATCTATAATTGGTGGGATATTGTATTTGATTGCTACTAGACTGGATATCAAGCATGTTGTATATCGTGTGGATAGATTTCAAGAAGATCCTAAGGAGACACATGTTGTTGTTGTTATTTTTAGATATTTGAATGGAACTCCAAATTATGGGTTATGGTATCCTAGAGATATCAAATTTACATTAAGTTCCTATACAGATGCAAATTGGCTTGGATGCATAGATGACAAAAAGAGTACAAGTGGTGGTGCATTCATTCTTGGTTGTAGATGTGTGGCATTGTTGAGTAAAAAGTAAGATTTAGTCTATTTTTCTACTGTTGAAGCTAAGTATATTGCTATTGCATCTTGTTGTAAACAAGTTCTATGGATAAAATAGAAATTGAAAGATATCACAGTGGTGTATGATGATTGAATTTCTATATTTTGTGATAAAACAAGTGCAATTAACATTTAAAAGAATCATGTGATGCACTCAAGGACAAAGCATATATCTATTATGTATCATTTCTTGAGAGAGATCATGGAGAATGAACTAAAACTTGAGTACATTCCAACGAATGATTAGATTGTTGATATATTCTTGAAGGCTCTTCCTAAAGATAATTTTGAGTATCTTGGGAGAAGTTAGGGGTCATTTCCCCTCCTTTCTTGAACTATATGCATATGGAGATGCATTGATATGATGGGTCTATGGATCTATCCTTCTTTTGGATTGATGTTTTGGTGGCTACCTCTCAAGGGGAGCACATAGTGTCAGGTGTTGTCATTGTGAGTATTATGATTTCATGTCAAAGGGGAAATTAATGTAAAATATCTATTTCCTTTTCCATTGATGTCAAAGGGGGAGAAGAAGCATGTTAAAAAGAGGAAAGAGAGGAAGAATATAAAAGATTATCCACTAAGAGGGAGAAACAAAAATAAAAATCTTGAGAAGTGTTTCCTTGATGGTTTTTCACATCATGTATTACCATCACTGACAAAGGGGAAGATTGGTGCAAGAATGGAAATGATGAAGGTGTTTTTATTCATTTCAACTAGTCAACTTATTTTCAACTGATTGATGTTGGTTGTATATGTCGAGGATATTGAGAAAATTGTATTGAAGAAATATTGTAGGTGTTCAATGGTTGCTCTGAGTTTTGCTCTAGGTTTTTCTCCTATGTTTATACAATTTATATATGTTGATCATGGTTGTTAGAAGATTCTATATCCATATTTTTAGTTGTTGATTCATTGTACAGTGCAATTTATGTTCACCAGTTGTGAACTGTGGGTTTCTAGGTTTCTAGTTGAGGTCTAGGAGAAATGTTGTTGGTATGAATTTCTCTTTGGTAAAGTCTTGTGACTTGTGATTCTAGAGTTGAGTTGCTTTGATTTTGTTGAAGATAATTTCAACATCTGGAATATTCGTGCTTGATGGTTCTATTTGTTTTACACTAGTTTGGTCGACCTCGTGTTGAACACTATCTTCAAAGTTGATGAAGTGTGTTGGATCTATTTGGGTCCTTATGAAGCGTTCAGTTGGGTATCCCTGATTCTAATTCCACCCTAGAATGTTTTGGTGCTGACCTAATTTGAATTTGAATTTGGATAGCTGACTTTGGATATGTTTCAAAGTTGAAGATGGTATAAATATAGGATGAGTTAGTGGTAAAATGGTGCAAGTACAAGAGAGATATGTGAAAAGAAATAGAGCAAATAGATGTGATATTGATGTGAATCAGTGAGTGTATGTGATGCGAGTTTGGAAGATCAGTGCAAAGCCTAAATACTAAGTTTTTTAATGTAGTGAGCTAAAGGTAAATTCTATCATTCATGCATGTCTGCAAGTGGTTGAAAAAATTGTGGTGGATTTCTTTGTTGCATTGAGATTTTCTTCTCTGTGTAACATATATTTTCTATCTTCTTTGTATCTTTGTGGCAGTGAGCCCTCTGAGTTGTTAGCCCTATTGGAAAGTGAGTTCTGATCCAAACAGTGAGTCCTTGTTTCGGCAATGAGCCTTATTTCTCATGCAGTGAGCCTCTTGTAATTGGTTTTGATATTCTCTATAGTGTGAGTTAATACTAACAGTGGTTTTTCCCTTATTGGGTTTCCCACGTAAATCAGGTGTTATTGAATTTATGTGTTGGATTTAAGTTTCTACATTAGCATTTGATGATTAATCATTTATGTAGTGTTAAGAATTAGTTTCAGTGAATGAATTAAAGGTTAAATTTGTGACAACTGATTCACCCCCCTCTCACTTGTCCTATTCAACACACCATAGTTCCATGTGTCGATCAAGTGGTAGAAGAAGTAGGTACCCAAGATCCATTTCCAACTTCATCAAGAGGGGTAGTGATGAACTCAAGGGATGCAAGGGTTGGCTCTATCACAGGAACGATGCAAGACAAGACAAAACCACTTCCAAAGAAGGTGACCCCTTCTTCCAACCTCCACTTGCAGTGAGGTCATCCTCCAACTTGCACTTTAGTGGAGGATTTGGAATCCCCACAAAATAATAAAAATTTAGGGAGGAAGAAGACAAAGCTGTGTCAAACACCACCATGATGTTCAACATGTTTATGAGTTGAGAAAAGGGAGGGATATTTGAGATGGACATCAAAAGAGGCTGATTTGCAAAGGGAGTGATGAAAATTTGCACCCTTTTCTAATGAGGATCATCAAAACCTATTGGGGGAGCCAAAAGCATAATAGAGGTGATTGGAACTAAGGCAAGCATAATAGAGGAAGACAAAATAGTAGAAGATATAAAAAGGAGAGGCCATTAGCTCCCCCTTTTTCTTTTGCTACATGTTTGGACACAAGAACATTTCTCTTGCACTTGTGCTCATGTGCAAGCTAGTTATGTCGGCTATGGGTGTTGGAAGACACAACCTCAAAAGAGGTCATAGAATGTTGCTCAACTATAGGAGTATCCTTCACAACAGTGGTCGATGGAAGGATAGGATCTTGGGTAGGAGTAGGAGGGGGAAGTGTAGGCAAGAAGAAACTATGAGAAGAGAAATAGAAACCGATGCCTCGACAACAAACCTCTTCTCATTCTCTACCTTATGGGTAGGTACATAAGCATTAGGAGGCTACAGAGGCTAAGATATATGAGAAAATCCATGAGGACCTTTCCCATTTACATAGACAACAAGCCTAGGAACCATGGGTAAAACAAGAAGCTTGAAGACTTGACACTTCATTTTCTCCATACAGGCACCATTGCATTTCCTGTGCGAGGCATGGGAGCAAGATCCAAAGGTTCTGCAACAGGATGAGAAACAAAATCGAGAGTAGATGATGTGGAAGGAGAATTCCCTTAAGTGTGAGCAAGATTCACCTTCCCTTTTTGTTGGGCAGAAGAAGTAGCTTGCTATTGTGCAATCATGGAATCCTTCATAGAGAATACGTAGGGCGACACTAGATAACAAGCCTTGGGTGTTGAGCTGCTAGTCATATTCCCTAGGAGGGAGAGGTCCGACCGAAGCAAGAAAGAATTCATCCAATGTGAAACCCTCATGTGACACCAATGGTTTATAACCGATGTTGTGCACTACGTGCACAAAACCTTCATGAGGCAATTTTAAACATTTATGAACCACAGGTGACACCATTCATAGAGGTCATCCAATGGATTCCTAACCTAATTCAGAAAAAGTCACACTTTAGAATGATAATGAATGAAGCATCAATATCCTTGGTTCCAACCAAAATTGAAAGAGAAATAGAGCCCAAATGGGTGACAAAGAATCTATCATGCGTATGGATGGTGGTCTCTAACTCTTTGTACTAGTCCCTATGTAAGCTATTTATGAACATAGTCTCCTCCATTATCACATTGAATTGACTCGTTGGATCAACTAAGATGGTAGTTACGACATTTCTATTAATTTGGGTGGGGATACACAAAGGGGATAACTCCTTGTTAGGAGGATCATCATGTGAGGAAAATGTTATGTTAGATGTAGCACTCACATTTTTGAGATGAGGGATATGTGTGAAGGAAACCATGTTCACATACTTAGATGGAACTAACTTTGATGATGTAGAAGATTGTGTTACCAGACAATCACCTACCTATATTCCATTTTTGAATATCCAAGAGTCCTTCTACCTATGTATCTATCGGTAGTAAACTAGTTGCAAAGCTACATGCTTCATGACACAAAAATCTACAACACACCTAGGAAATGAGAGAAATATTCCCCAATACCAAGAAATGAAAACAAGGAGTTCATGTTAGGTTCACCAAAAATGTAGAGAAGGGGAATTTGTCACCCCCAAGGCTCTAGGTCATGGGAGAGCCTAAGGGAGTGAACTTCTAGGGTAAACTACCTTAGGTTATTTGATGTGTTTAGAGAGAGGTTGAAAAGCAAGGGAAAATAGTGCAGTGTTTCCCTTCTACTAAATATAGGTGTATCTAGAACCGATTGAGTTAGACACAAAGGTTTTAGACTACATAATAGATAGCTCACTATCTGAGGACAACAACACAAGAACTAGAATCTAGCATGGTACATTGGCATCTTGTACGGACAAGGGTCCAACAAACAAACGAAAAACATAAAGAGCCTACTTACGATTTGACTAGCACAGTTTTACTGTTTGATAGAGAAAATATAGGAAATATAAAGTACAATAAGAAGAATAATAAAAACTACTATAATATGAAAAATGACAAAGAAAGAATTGGAAAAGGTACCTTTCCACCCATGCTTCATTTATTTAACTTTAACTCCAAAATGATGAACCGGTATTTGCACACACGAAAATGGGAAAAAATTTTGGGCTACGTTGCAAGGTCTACCTCAATCAGACCCCCACTTTGGTGTTCCTACCTCCACAAATAGCCAGATATGCAATGCGATAGAGAAATCCATAAAGAAGAGAAAGGAAAAGACACTATCAAATAAAGTGCAAAGATAGCCTGAATGCTACTCTATAAGACATAATGATGCAAACAAAATAAAAAGAGCAATATCACCTTTCCTCCTTCTATTACTTAAGACTGAGAGGAAAATATGACACCATGCCAAGAGAAGGGACCTTTTTCAACCTACAAAGATGGTGGACCTGCAACAAGAACATTGTAGATGCCAAGTAGAGAGAAAGAATCACCAAGAGGAGAGCAAGAGTGAGCTTGGGAGAGTGAGAGAGTGAAATAATGATCAAGAAGTTGCAAGAGTGATTAATAGAATGAGATAATTGCATCCAACAGTGAAGGTATGAGTTTGAATTGGAAAAATAGAGGTAATAGGTTGATTTTTGTTGGTCAAGGAAGGATAAAAAAAATTACCTTCATAGCCAACCAAAGACATAATGGTTCTTAAGATTAAAGAGGCAGGAATCTTATTAGGATGGAAGTGGCACACGGATATCTGCACAACATGCACACATCTGCGACAAAAATTTTAGGCCACACAGAAGGAATAAGCTGATGGGTTCACATCATTCGACTTATATTTTCTAAAGTAAATATAAAATAAATGGGGGATTTTCCTAGGGTGCAAATTCCCATCTTTATAATCTGATATGAAATGGATATCCATTACTTAAAGCTATATAACAAATATCTATTATTTCAACTTAAGAAAAGATATCCATTTCTTAAAATTAGAAATATTAATATACAAAAACTAATATATATTTAAATTTAAGATGTTATAATATTAATATTAATATAAATATTTTTTATATATTATATATTAATATATAATATAATATATGATAAATATTAAATACTTGGAAACATTAATATAATATTAATATTTAATGTTATATTAAATATAAATATAATATTGTATATATATAGTATATATATACATTATAAAAAATTATTTGATAGAAAGGATATCCATTTTTTAATTAGAAATATTAAAATATATAAATTTATCACTACAGATTAAAATATAACATGTTATAATTTGTTAATATTAATATAAATACTTATATGTATTTAAAATATTAATATATAATATAATATAACATTATATTTAATATAAATATTATACATTAGGGTAAGTGTACCAAGATGGTTCCCAAAAAGGGGGCTTAAGTGGCCACTTTTTTTCTGAAATCAGGAAATATTTCCCTTGGACATGAAATTGAGGATAGCTACACTCAAAATTTTGAGATGGAACACAAACAAGGATCGAAGTGCTCCGAGTCTACTTTCTAAACTACTAATTTTTTTTTAACATGGTTGAGATTAAGGGGTTCAAAAGAGGGATGTACAGAAATTGTCGTTGTTTTTGTCAGAAAAACATAACATAGCAACTCTTGTACGACCCTAGCACGGTGAACTTTTTTCTAGTATTTTTAAAATAACTACAGTCAGAAGTTAGCTAATAGTATCTAGTTGATGCATGATTTTTCATATAATTTTTTAATGAATAATTGATATTTTACTAATTTTCTAAGTGGGCACTTCCTAAAAAGTAGAATTTTGGCCGTGCTCCCCCTACAAATTTTGGAAAGTAATATATTTTTTTTAATTTTAATTTTTTAAAATTTGTATAATGGAGTCTGGTTTCTAAAAATGTAATTTATTTGAAGTTTCGATGAACAGTTAATTTATAACAAAAAAAACACGAAACACTTATTTTTGACAAAAAACAGACATACAAACAAAATAAATTATGGATGAAAGGCCTAACATTGTCAGAAAGTGAAAAAAATTACATCGTTGGAAAGCTAAGAGAGAACTTAACATTACCCATGTGTTTGATTTTTTTGATATTGAACCCAGATGCAATCCTTGGTGAGCACGAACCCGATTATGTGAAAAATTGTAGAATTTTCAAAAAACATCTCTGGTGTTGGGAATGCCCTCCAAGCCTTTGGTTTGGTATTCCAAGGAAAATACCAAATGTAAGGCTCGGGGATTCCCAAAGCAAAATATAACGTGAGTGCGTTATAACGTGCTCACGTTATGTGTTAGTTTTGACAGTTTTTGCTTCTCCGGGGAACATGTCTAGCAACACATAACACACTCGCGTTATGTCTTCCTTTAGTTAAATGTCACTTTATTAAATTTTTATTGATATGTTTGTATTTATATGTATGCCAGTGTGTCATGTATGTATGTATGTATGCCTATAAGTATGTATTTATGCTTGTGGGAGAGAGGGTGAGAGAGGGTGGGAGTGGGAGAGAATGTGGGAGAGTGGGAGACAGGTTTGGAAAGTGTGAGAGAGAGTGGGAGAGAGTGGCAGAGAGTGCGAGAGAGTGGGAGAGTGGGAGAGGGTGGTAGAGAGTGGGAGAGAGGAGGTGGAAGAGAGTGGGGGAGAGAGAGTGTGGGAGAGTGTGGGAGAGTGTGGGATAATGGGAGGTGGGAGATAGGGTGGAAAGGAGGGAGGAGAGTGGAAGAGAGTGGGAGAGTTGGAGAGTGTGAGAGAGTCAGAGAGGGTGGTTGAGAGTGAGAGTGGGAGAGAGTGTTAGCTCTCAAAAATGCAGGCAATATGCCTCAAGAGGCTGCCAATCTCTTGATACACTTCAAGGTAACAGACAAGGTCAAAAGATTTCAACCTTCTACTCTTTAGGTGTTGCTAAACCTGGGTGGGTGTACCTCTCTAAATAGTGTAGACTTAACTTGTGATTATCTCCTTAAAGCAATTTGTTCACAATGGCAATTGGAGGTGAACAAATGAAATCCAACTTGAAAACAGTAATAATATACTGATCTAAATCCTAAAATGTTGAATTAATAGATATAAAGAAATTGAATGAGTTCAAAATGATGAAATACAAAGACCAGTGCCTTATTGGGTATGTGGAGTCAAATGAGATCAGGATGAGCAACACTTCTCTGGAGAAAACTCAAATTATCTGGCATATATTCTATTTACAACTTGTATAAACATGCAATTCTGTAATTACCAAGCTCTACTTGAATAATCCAAATGAATCTCTCTGACTACTGTGATTAACTAAAAGGATTTAGTATTTACTTGAAAGAACCAATCAATCAATCACACAAGTACAACAAATGTGCACTAATAAATTGAATACAAACTTGTTATATCAATTTAAACAATCAGAAAGAATCCATCTTGGAGACAACTTAGCAATACTTTCATTAGATTCAACAAATAATTGGCACCAGAAAAATGCAGCAACATCAACTAATTTTCATAAATACCTCCATTCTGAAATCATGCAACAATAGTCTCTAATCTGATAACTTTATTCTACTATATCTACTTGCAGTGTATCGAATATATAATAACTGGTGGTTCAATTACAATCACAGGATGCCTATTTATACACTAGTATCATGAAGATATATTAAATTGAGATCACATAATGACCCCTCCACGAGGGTGGGTTCTAAAACATGTCTACAATAGCGGTTCTCAATCATCTACATGTCGACCACAACATTTGTATTTATGTTGTTCACCGATTGAAGCAGTCAGCCCGAAACATAGCGATATAGTCATGTTGAAGGCAATTCAATCGTTAGACACCCACAGGTTCTCTTCTGTTTCTCCCACGATTGTACGTAACCTTTAGACATCGGGGAGACCTCTTGTAGACAATTTTATGTCATACCGAAAGTTCATCACACATTCAGGTCGCCGTGACATATTGGTACTCCCGCCGATGTGATGTTCCATCTCATGTGAGTTGATGTGACTTTATAATGTCAGAGAGACCTCATGTAGATCATACAATGTTTCACTAAAGGCACCCATCTACTCATATGTCACTGAGACAACCTATTTTCGGCATGCCGAGAAAAGCGACCTCTGCTTTCCATTCGGCGAGACCCCGGGCACCTCGCCAAGACCACACACCGAAACAAATAGGTCACACCGAGCAGTTATGTTTGTTATATTCATCCTCGCCAAGACATTCAGATTTTCTTACCGACTGAGTTTTCATGTATATTATTGGTGAGACAAAACAATGTCGGGGAGACCTCTTGGAGATAGAGTTATGTTATACCGAAGCACCTCGAATCCATACTTGATCGCCGAGATATAACCGACCTCTCACCGA
>VDFB02353493.1:79643099-79731180 GCA_007258455.2 Sequoia sempervirens | reverse complement strand
TATAATTCCCCACACAACCTTCTCACTTCTCAACAGACCCCCAAATCAAAAGACAGTCTTTACTTAGGTCTCAAAACAAAATATTTTCTAGGTTTTAGGAGCTTGCATTCTCAAATAGGTTTCCAATACCAAAACCCTCGATTTGCTCATAAATATATAGGGTTTTCTATATTTCACAACTCCAAGGCCTTCCAAGCCTCACCAAAGCATCAAACAAGTTTTTTATGGTCTGTAAAAACAAAATAAACCTTCACTAGGCCTTTAGCCTCATTAGATCTCAAAAACACCACTTTGGTTCCTCCTTTTCATGCCAAAATCTCACATTCTCAGCCTAAGATAACATCACCCTCCCTATAGATTCCTTACCACTATTAAAAGAAACATGAAACTTGAAAACAACATATTACAGGCCTTTCCTCTGAATCACAAGTCACCATAGTAGGAGGAAAGGCTCCATATTTAAATTAAAGTAAAACTCATACCCTGTTGGTTTGTATAGGCTGATCATGAAGAATGGAGTTTTTTGTTCACTGAAACAACCAAAGGAGTCTCAAAATAGATTGAAGTCCAAGTTAAGACCTACCACCATAGTGATTTGTTGTTCTACAGACCTAGGACCATTTAGACACCTTTATTTTTCCCATTACAAAGCCTTTCAACATATCCAACAATCACCAATGCTTTTTTTGTACCAAACTGAACAAATTATTAAGTTTTCTATGCTTTTAAGGGCCAAAATTAGCCCACTTTTACAAAGGTACCACCTTCAAAATGTCTTCAAATGTCCTAAAACCTTGGGGAAGCACTTTATATCTATCAAAACTTCAAATTATAGCATTAGATTGTAGAGATTCAATCATTTACCACCCAAACCATAAAACCCTCTCCCTAGGCTTAGAAACCATATGTATTATTGAAAGTAGCACTTGCCAAACAATCCAAAACTTGAAAACTATTGAAACAAGCCTAATATACCTTGTTCATGCTCAATCTAACATAAAATAATGCTTCCCAACTCAAAAACTCAATTTCAATCACCAAAAGCTCAATTTGTTAAGGAAAACTCAACATTTCCTTATTTGGTTTGACGCCCAATCCAAGATCATCCTCCATTAAAGTTTATCATGGCATTTTATAATGTTTCCCTCTTAAAATAAACCACTTCAACTTTGAAAACTAAACATTTGAAAGAGGTGACCATTGGTCTCCCTCTTTAATAGACTTTTACAACCCTTCACTATTAGTTAATTTGACTTGACTTAGCACTTTTTGCACAGGTAAAATTATTTGTCATGCCAAAGAAACGAATTGTTAAAAGGAAAAAACTAACAGATGATCAACTCCAAACCTTTAGAGATAAAGAGAAAAAATGGATGAGGGAATATTGTGAAAAGAAACAGTTGGGAACGATTGACGAAAACAAGCCAATTGAAGAGGAACCTCAACCGTCAAAAAGAGAAAAGAAATTGGCAGCACAAAGGGAACGAATGCGAAAGAGTCATGCTAGGGGAAATGCAGATACTGTAGTTGGATACACACCCTCTACCACAAGTGAATATGAAGGGACACCATTAAGCACAAGTGAATATGGAGGGGCACCATCTACCACAAGTGAGGATGGTTGGACAAAATCCACCACATCCAAAGTTGAGAGTACATCATCACTCAGATTTGAAGAACAATGTATGCCATCATCCCCATGTGAACCTCAAGGTATGTATTTTATTCCACCCTTGGTCAAAGGTACACAATCTAGCCCACCTCAATTAAATATTGATGAAATCGCTAATGCTGAGATGTATGTACCTAAGAGAACACCACCTAGAATTTTGTGTAGAAAGTGAAAGCTTTTGATTAATATTGATGAGGATATTTTGCAGCACATGAAGGTAAGATTCTAGAATGCACTTGTAGAAGATATGCTGATAAGATTTGGAAAATGTTCTTTGAAAGGCTAAATGAGACTATAAGATGTCAACTATTTTTTCAAATGATGCGGGGTTTAAAGTACAGAAACATCATGAAGACTCTTGGGTTGAGAACATTGAATGCATCAAGTGATTTAAACACTATTGTGAAGAATCTAATGGATGCTTATAAGAGTGTGGGTAAGACCTCATGCTCAAAGGATAGTAATGTCACCTGACGTGTCATTACATCAACTTTGGTAAGCTATCAAACAAAGAGATCTCATATCATTAAAAAGACAAGTGAACAAATGGGAATTAGTAGAAAAACTTTATCAAAATCCATTCAAAGGCGGAAAAGAATTGAGGGCACTGATTCAAATGAATTATGGGAATTCTTGGGAAGACTGCCACATAAAGATAAAAAGGTTGTTGAAGCATTGAGAACACTAATTAAATATTATTGGAAGAATAATACAAGGCCATCTTCGAATCAAAGGGATGTCATAAGAAGGGGAATTGATAGTTAGAACCATGAGCCACATCCAAAGCATTTTTTTGATATGACTCAAACCCAATTTTTTCATAAATTTCAAAATGCTTATCATCAAATTAGTATTTCTCAAAGATTTTTTGTAATGTTTAAACCTTTTTATGTCAAGATAAATCACACATGCACTACTTGTTGTTGTAGACTACATATTGAATTCGCTAACCATTATGATGTTTATCATTCTATATGTTTAGATTTGCATACTAATGATGTTTTGCAGGATTGTGGAATAGAAGCCCCACCAAAATGTTCAAGAGAGTTTTTATCAAAAATTTTATGTCAAATAGAGGATGGCCAAATATTCTACAAGACAACATGCTTGGATGGTTCATGCGAGCATTGTGGTGGCTTGCAACGAATGCCAATATGTCAGCATATGGAAAGCACTGATGAGGTGGGGCATAAACTAATAGATTTTGGGAAGTATAAAATATTGGCATACACTACAAAAGATGGGTCTCAAGCAAAAAGGTGTGATTTGGTTATTGAGAAGATTCCAGTGTATTAGTTTATGTCCATGTTTCGTGAGAATCTAGTGTATGAGTATGCAAGGTATACCCATAGAGCCCGATGGCTGGACACACAATTCAAGCTATGCAAGGACACCTTTCCAGTTGGCAGCATAGTATCAGTGGTTGACTTTGTAGAGAACTACACTCTACAGCCACAGTGTGAGGTGAAGTCAAAGTATTACAACTCCACACAGGTTTCGATATTTGTGCACATAACATTCATTCATGCAACTGATAGTACAAAGGACCAAAGGAAGGTATTGAGGGAGTATCACTTTTATATTAGTGATAATCACACACATTCTCCAGAGTTCATGCAAGGCTGCTTCCATATGTTCTATAGTGATTTGGCTCGAAGGGGCATAGCATACGGTCGGCATATAATATGGTCGGATAACTGTGCAGCACAGTTCAAGAACACACACATGTTCTATTGCTTGTGTAGGATGCATCTCACTACGGGTGTTCAACATATGTGGAAATTTTGTGAGGCTGGGCATGAAAAGGGGGAGCATGATGGTGCAGGAGCATGCATGAAAAGAGCGTTAGCATGAAAAGAGTTAAATTATAAAGACAGTGCAAAGTTGACAGATGCAAGTTCAATCGTCGAGTGGTGTAATGCTTCGATAGGTCAAGTTAATGAAGGTATTTCTTCAGTTCATATATTTTTTTGGTTGATGGATGATACTAAAATTGCACCATATGAGGATTGTTGTACACTAACAGGATCAAGTAAGCTACACTCTTTCCTTAGCTCAAATGCAGGTTCATGGAGTATCGATACGCACAAGATGGAATGCTTTTGTTCTTCATGTACAATGCAAGATTGGAATTATTGTGAGTCAGGGGAGTGGGTTGACAAATGGTTGACAAGTTATCTTACCCCACTTCACATATATCACCCTCTAACCACATTGGAACTAACACAGATGGAATCATCGGTCGACTTTGACCACGTATCAAATCTAGTTCAACCAGGTAATATATCTACTTGCTTAGTTTTTCAAATTCCATATTGCTATCTTAATTTGTACTGTATTCATAATGTTGACTAATTTCAAGAGATTTTATGAACATATCAATGCAGGGCATGTTTATGTAGTTATTGCAAATGAAGAAAATGAAGAGGGAACATACTATTACTTGTGTCATTGTGTTGAGGCCAAAAAGAAATTGGAAACCCTAGTTATAGATGGAGAAAACATCAAATACCCTACAAACTCAGTTGTTGTTATTGGAACGTGGCTTAGAAGGTACCCACATAAGAGTGTTAAACATTGGTTGTTTGAGGACTTTGACATGCATCGTAAGATTCTTCATTACTCGAACCTTGTTGTGGCATCCAATGTTTGTTTGAGAAAATATGTGGGTAGACCTTTGAACAAGACCTTGTGGAAGGTCTATGAGTCTGACCATGAGGCAATAGTTGACACAATAAAGAGTAGAGTAGATCCAGATGGTTCATTGGATTAATTTGTAAGTATATGCACAATGGTTCTTATTAATTTATACTTGTATCCATGTTAATTTGTTTGATGCCAATGCTATCATGTCTTATTTTACTTTGCATATCTGTAAGTAACCCAGTAAACATTGAATGGTGTCCCCTTGTAGAAAATATAGATTTATGAGCCATCCAAGAGAATCTCAGGAAAAAAAGCAATGCAACATCCCTATTTTGATGATCTTGACAAATCTCAATTATGATTTTCATCCATTACAAAAGTGTGTGCAAAGCTTGGTGAGGGAATTTCAAGTTATTCATTTGAAGTTAACTTTATCATGAGCACCTATGATGTAGAAATTATAGGAGCATCTCGAATTTCAAGATATTCTAGATTCATGAGAGGTGTTGTGTATAATAGGTATCTTGGAACTCGCAGTGAAGATGTATGAGCAGGAGTGACTAAGTTGAGAGTGCCATGCCTATCTGTAAGTGCCTTCCATCTATTTTCATTTCATTTCCATTTTGGACATGAGTTGTTTCTTTTTATTCTTTTACTTTTCCTATCTGTAACTAAACTAGTAAAAATTGATTGGTCTCTCCTTGTAGAAAATGTTGATTTTGGAGCCATCGAAGAGAATCTTAGCCAAAAAAGCAATGCAACATCCTTATTTTGATGATCTTGACAAATCTCAATTTTGATTTCAAGCCATTATAAAAGAGTGTGCCAAGCTTTGTGAGGGAATCTCAAGTTTCTCATTTGAAGTTAACCTCTAAATGAGAACATATGATGGAGACATTATAAGAGAATCTCGAATGTATGAGTGGAATTGTAAAATATCTGTGAGAACAGAGTACCTAAGGCATTGTAATGAGATTTACTTGTAATGACATTTACTGAAATAATGAAATTTGGTGTAGGGGAACCAAGGTTATTGAGCAAATTTGGTTCACGGAAATCTTTTAAGTTAGTTTTTTGTTTTGAGTTTTTTCAATTGAATAAGGTCATAACACATCCACAATTGATTTATAATGTAATAAATCATGTTAGTTACAAAAAGAATAGTTAGGCATGATTGGAAAGATGTAGAATCATTTGTAAAGGCTATTTAAAGCCTCTTGAAGGCTATTTAAGTCAATATTTGAATTTGTAGCCTTTTGAAGGAAAATATTTGAATATGGTTGTAATTGTACTATTAGTGAGATTGATATTGTTAACCTTTAGAGAGTAGCAGTATTTATGTTGATGAAATTTCCTTTAGATCCAAGGATTCAAAGCAGATCAACCATGTGGTACAAATGATTAAATCCCAGAGATGATCTATAGCAATGAAAGATTCTAAAAATGTAGAGAGAGATACACTGGTGACTCAGGAGAAACTTTAGTGATGCAGAGTCAAGGTGGAGAAGACTCAAACAAATCAGATTTTAGTAAATCAACAACCTTTCTTATTTCATTTGGCCATCTTGGAACAACTACCAACAAAAAGGCTTCGAAACCTAACAATTTGGCTTAAATTTTAGAGAATTCCTCTCAAGGACCATCTCATCATTAATATAGCATCTACTCAAACCCCCAACAACATTCCCAAGCCATACATACAAGGTTTCTTTGCAATTTCTTGGAGATCCTTCAATCTTGCCTACAAAAAGGCTACAAAATTAGCCCTGTTTTACAAACAAACTTCTCTTTAAACTTCTTATAACCCCACAAGCTCTTGGAAAGTCATCAAATAGGTCACAAAACTCCCAATTCCATAGGTTTTAGAAAATCACTCAACCTCTAAGCCATAATTGATTAAAACCCTCAATTTTCTAACAAATATGTAGGGTTTTTAGCATCTCACAACTCCAAGGCCTTCCAAACCTCATGAAAGAATCAAACAAGTTTTGTAGGGTCTGCACACACATAATAAATCTTAACCTATCCTTTAGATTCAGTAGATCTCAAAAACATCACTTTGGTTCCTCCATTTCAAGCCAAAATCTCACATTATCAATCTAAAACAACATCACTAGCCCTATAAATGCCTTACCATTATTAAAAGAGTTAAAAAAAACTTGAAAATAGCACATTGTAAACCTTTCCTCTGAGTCACAATTCACCACAGTAGGAGGAAGGGCTCCATCACAAAAATTAGAGTAAACTCAGACCTTGCTGGTCTGTACAGGCTAAATAAAGAAAAATGGATTTTCCTTTCACTAAAACAACTAAAGGTGTATCAAAATAGATTGAAATATATGTTAAGACCTGCCACCAAAATTTTTCATAAGAGCATGTACTAGGCTATAGACAGAGAAAAGAAACTGAAAACTCAGAAAAATGTTGAAATTCCATAGTTTTAGGCGTTGTGAAGAGCACCAATCTTCAAAAAAACTATTGATTGAACCCCCATTCAGGCTTGAATTATTTTTTTAATACATTTCAAATGAGAATAATCTCCCTTAAATACCCATAACTACCTTTGAACCACCAAACCCTTATTAAGCCTACAAATACTAGTATTTAAGAATGGTTTTGCTTTCTAAGCTTTATCATGCAAATTTAATATTCTAAAGGCCTAGGACCACTTAGACACCCTTATAACATGACTTTTAGACTCTTTCTTTACACTCCCACCTACTTTTTACATAATTTTCCTTTATGGCAATATCAACAATTATTTAATTCAAGAGTTCTTTTGCACATTTGTCCACCCTAACCTACTAATTCCCAAATTACATAAAAGATTGGTCTATTAGACCTTATTCAAGACAAAAAGACCTCAACATACTAACATTTACCAACTATCCTCCAAATTTACCATCAAAAAATCACAAATTGAGGGTGAGGTGTGGGTGCTCCTGCACCATTCATCTTTCAAAAACAAAGTCAATTAGACTAGCAGATGTCTGGATCAGGTTGGCATTTGGTGGAAGAGGAAGAAAGACCACTGGAACTCTAGAGGCCCACCATACTAGATTTTAGTATTGAACCATGAGAATAGAAGACATATTTGATATCATGTATCAAAACATTAAGCATGCATTCTTCCAACCAACGAAGAAGGAGATGATTACTTTGCTTCATTTTCATTTGCATAAGCATATCAAGGCATGGGAACCAAGAAGACTAAGGATGTCCAGTTTATGTGGAGCTAATGGATGTGGTCCAAACTTTAGGAGGGTCAAGAAGGTCAATGTATGATCTTGATGAAATTGAGGAAGAACAACAAGAGAGGGACAGGAAAAATAAAATCAATACAGAGTTTCAAGGTTTTGTCAAGCGAGTAAGAGAGCTATGGGAGTAGTCTCATCTAAAATATTTTGAACTAGACTTTGATATGTACCATTTAGAGAGCTTGGTTTTCATGGAGTTCCTTTCAAAGCCTCTGCTTTTATTATTCTTATGGTAAACTATTTGGTAGAGTTGGTGGGATTACCTTTCTTAGTAGTAATCGCTATTAGTGAGATTGAGATTGTTAACCTTGAGAGAGTAGGACTTGAGAAAAAGGAATTTGATATGGCTATTGCTTTCAAAGACTTCAAGCAGGATGTACTCTGCATTGATTCCATTCCTCAATCTTCACTTGATGGCATCAAGGAATGGCTGAACTCCATGGTTATAAAGTATTATGAAAGAAGAATGAACTTGTACTAGTAGCCAATTTTGAAGACTATTACTGATGATTCAAAGCACATCATTCATGTGGTACAGATGATTAAATCACAAAGGTGATTTGTAGCAATGAAATATTTTGAAAAGGCAGAGAGAGCTACATTGGTGACTCAGGAGAAACTTCAGCTTTCAAAAAACAAAGCTAATTAGGCTGGCAGATGTGTGGATCAACCACACATGAGAGCAGAAGAGAGAGTTGATATCTTGTATCAAAACATTAAGCATGCATTCTTCCAGCCAGTGGAGAAGTAGGTGATTAATTTGCTTCATTTTCATTTGCATAACCATATCAAGGCGTGGGAACCAAGAAGACTAAGGATATCTATTTTTATGTGGAGGTAATGGATGTGGTTCAAACTTTTAGATGGGAAAGAAGGTCAATGTATGATTATTAACATTGAGAGAGTATTTATGTTGAGGAAATTTCCTTTAGATGCAAGGATTCAAAGCACATCAACCACATGTGGTACAAATGATTAAATCCCAGAGATGATTTGTAGCAATGAAAGAGTCTGAAAAGGTAGACAGAGCAACACTAGTGACTCAAGAGAAACTTTAGCTTTCAAAAACAAAGTCAATTAGGCTGGCAGATGTGTCGATCGGGCCATTCCTCTTTCTGTAGCCTCTATAACTTGAGGAATGGGTTTTCACTAACATTATTAAGGTGTGGGAATGATGTGTTAGTGTTGGGGAGGTCTGAAAGTGAGATGGGTGTGAAACCCATGTGTTTAAAAGTGAGTTTTCTTTAAGAAAAATGGTGGTTTTGAAGAGTTAAATTGTGCCTTTGTGTAGGGAAGTATTATTTTATGATTTTTTGAGCTTGTGTAGGGTATCAAAAACTTGTTTGAGTAATTTTTAGGTTGTGGTTAGCTTTGGAAGTATCATTTTCAATAAACCCCTAGGGTTTAGGCTATAATAGAGGGTTTTGTGGTTTACCCATTATACGGTGGTATAACTGAGATATGATTATGGATTTTGAATTTTTGACACCTTAGAATTGTTTCCCCAAGAGTGGGTAAGGTTTGGATAAGTTTAGAGTATAGACCCTTTGTTCAATCGGATCGATCCCTTAAGCGTCCAAAGGGAAAAATGGCTACAAACTTCAACATGAGATTACTTAGACATCATAATGCTTAGAAACTTCTCATCTAATCCTATGGGATCATGTTGGTCCCCTCTAAAATAACCTTTCTTAGTTTTCATTATCTCGAGAGCAGTTTTCTTGTGGTGTCCAATTTTTAGTTGATGGAAAAAGTGTCAAATGGAAGTAGTGGAAAGTTGCAAGGTGGTGCAACTTTCATTCTGTAACTCGTGTGACCAAACAGATTGTTACAACACATCCAAATAGGAATTTTTACGCTAGGAATGGTCCTCTTTCACACCAAAACACGAGGAATCACTTCGAGCTATGTTCAACTGGATCGATCCCTTAAGGGTCTAAAGGGAAAAATGGCTGCAAACTTCAACAAGAGGTTACTCAGACACTATGATGCTTAGAACCTTCTCATCTAATCTGATGGGATCATGTTGAACCCCTCTATAATAGCCTCTCTTGTTTTTTGTTATCTCAAAGTGATTTTCCCGTGGTGTGCAGTTTTTAGTTGATGAAAAAAGTGTCAAATGGAAGCAGTGGAAAGTTGCAAAGTGGTGCAACTTTCATTCTACAACTCATGTGACCAAACAGACTATTCCAACACATCTGAATTTTTAATTTTTATGCTATGCATGGTCCTCTTTCACACCCAAACACGCGGAATCGCTCCAAGCTATGTTCAACCGGATCGATCCGTTAAGGGTCTAAAGGGAAAAATGGCTGAAAACTTCAGCATGAGGTTACTTAGACACTGTGATGCTTAGAAAATTCTCATCTGATTTGATGGGATCACATTGGGCCCCTCTACAATAACCTCTCTCAGTTTTCATTATCTCAAATTTTTTTCCCATGGTGTCCAGTTTTCAGTTGATGAAAAAAGTGTCAAATGGATGTAGTGGAAAGTTGCAAAGTGGTGCAACTTTATTTCTGTAACATGTGTGACCAAACGGATTGTTCCAACACATATGAATAGGAATTTTTAAGATAGAAATGGTCATTTTTTTCACCCAAACACGCGGAATCACTCTAAGCTACGTTCAACTGGATCGATCCCTTAAGGGTCCAAAGGGAAAAATAGCTGCAAACTTCAACATGAGGTTACTTGGACACCGTGATGATTAAATACTTCTCATCTAATCTGATGGGATCATAATGGGTCCCTCTACAATAACCTCTCTCATTTTTCATTATCTCAGAGTGGTTTTCTCGTGGTGTCCAATTTTCAGTTGCTAAAAAAAGTGTCAAATGGAAGTAGTGGAAAGTTGCAAAGTGGTGAAACTTTCGTTCTGCAACTCATGTGACCAAATGAACTATCCAATGCATCCCAATAGGAATTTTTACACTAGGCATAGTCATCTTTAACACCCAAACAAACGTAATCGCTCCGAGCTACATTCAACAGGATTGATCCTTTAAGGGTCTAAAGGGAAAAATGGCTGCAAACTTCAGCATGAGGTTACTCAGACATCGTGATGCTTAGAAATTTCTTATCTAATTGAATTGGATCATATTGGGCCCCTCTACAATAACATCTCTTGGTTTTCATTATCTCAGAGTGGTTTTCCTGTGGTGTCTAGATTTCAGTTGATGGAAAAAGTGTCAAATGGAAGCAATGGAAAGTTGCAAAGTGGAGCAACTTTCATTCTGCAACTCATGTGACTAAACGGACTATTCCAACATGCCTAAATAGGAATTTTCATGCTATATATGGTCCTCTTTCTCACCCAAACACGCGGAACCACTTTGAGCTATGTTCAACTGGATTGATCCCTTAAGGGTCCAAAGGGAAAAATGGCTACAAACTTTAGCATGAGGTTACTTGAACACCATGATGTTTAGAAACTTCTTGTCTAATCCTATGAGATCACATTGGGCCCCTCTACAATAACCTCTCTCGGTTTTCATTATCTCATAGTTGTTTACCCGTGCTGTCCAGTTTTCAATTGATGAAAAAAGTGTCAAATGGAAGTAGTAGAAAGTTACAAAGTGGTGCAACTTTCATTTTGCAACTCGTGTGACCAAATGAACTATTTCAATGTGTCTGAATAGGAATTTTTACACTAGGCATGGTCCTCTTTTGTACCCAAACATGAGGAATAGCTCTGAGCTACGATCAACCAGATCGATCCCTTAAGGGTCCAAAAAGCAAAATGGTTGCAAACTTCAGCATGAGGTTACTCGGACACTGTGATGCGCAGAAAATTCTTGTCTAATCCCATGGGATCATGTTGGGCCCCTCTACAATAACCTCTCTTGGTTTTCATTATCTCAGAGTATTTTTTTTGTGGCGTCCATATTTCAGTTGATGGAAAAACTGTCAAATGGAAGCAGTGGAAAGTTGCAAAGTGGTAAAAATTTTGTTCTGCAACTCATGTGACCAAACACACTATTCCAACACATCCGAATAGGCACGTTCATGCTAGGAATGGTCCTTTTTCTCACCCAAACATGTGGAATCGCACTAAGCTATGTTTAATCAGATAGATCCCTTAAGGGTTTGAGTGTAGTATGTTGAAATAGGCCATTCCACCTATTGTTCAAGTTGTGTCTTAGTGATATGGGCCTGATGTAAGAAGGATAGGGAGTAGGAATAAGAAAATAGCATTAGTAAGGACATTGGAAGAGATTACTAGTGCTGCCTCTATTGAAAATTCAAAATTGAGGCCCCTTAAAAGGAAGGATAGAAGAGGTGAAAAGAAGAAATTGCTTGAAAATAAGTTAGAATAGGTTGGAAATAGGGTGAGATTGTGGAGTTTGATGTGTTCAAAAGGTCTGCAAGAATAGGGGAGGTCAAAAGTATGTTATGGCATGACATGCCCTAGTTGGAAAAATAGGGGTTTTGAATGAAAAAGAGAGGTTTGAGGGAGTAAACGTGGGTAAAGTCAAGGGGCAACATAATTTGGTGGTCAATTAAGTTTGTGCAATAAAAATGAAGAGTGTTGGAAAAGGTTTTGAGGTTCAAGTTCGAGGGTTCAGTTCGCCGGTTTGGCCAAAAAAATTTTGAGGGGGGTTCATTTTGTTTTGGGTTCGTTGGTACAAAAAATATGTAAAAACAAAATATATATCTATGCAACCTAGAAGCATGAATTAGGATTAGAATATCACATATCATCATATAAACAACAAAACCACCATAAACTTGAATGTCATTTAAAACAAAAAAAATTGGCAAAAAAAAATGTGTTTATAACCTACAAAAAATTGTGAATAAAATCACACTAATTTTCGCGTGAAAAAAACCATGAGACCATATCCTGTTGCTTACTATTATGCTTTGATCTAGATTTTTTACAAGCATCCATAGCTTGTTCAAAAGTACTTTTTTTAGGATTTTAGCCATAGCATCAAGGTAGTGAATTGTTTGATAAAATGCTTTGGTAGACATGTATGAAAAATGTGGTAGCATAGACAAGGCAGTGAACTATTTGAAAAATGCCTCAATGAAATGTGGTTTCATGGTGATGGACTGGTATGACGAATGTAGTGATAAGAAAATTGCTATGGATTGTCATGGCATTCCACCACCATTGAGACCACATTTCTTTGAGGCTTTTTTTCAAACAATTCATTGCCTTGTCTATGTTATTGCTTATTATTATGATTTGATAGATTTTTTCCAAGCATCCATAGCTTGTTTGGAAGCACCTATTTTAGGATTTTAGCCATAGCTACAAGGAAGTGAACTGTTTGATAATATGATTTGGTAAACATGTACGAAAAATGTGCTAGCATAGACAAGGCAGTGAACTATTTGAAAAAATGCCTCAAAGAAATGTGGTCTCATGGTGATGGAACGACATGAAAAATGCCATGACAAGAAAATTACTATGGATTGTCATGGCATTCCACCACCATTTGTTAGAAACCAAGATCAGATTTGCAAATCGAAAAGACCTTCCATATAAGAGAAAATCAGAAAAAGCAGAGAGGTTGCAAAAGGATGTGCAACATAATATTATTTGAGAATTCAATAATTACAAGATAATTATTTGCTTTATAAAAGCAAAGATGCATAACCCTAATCTTATCTTGAGCAACAAGATAGCTCAATAAGATAAGGATGACAAATAATTAACCTAGGAATTAAATAATTACCTAAGTAAACTTATGTAAAGTGTAATTAAATATTAATTACACCAACACCTACCCATAAGTGCAACTTAGGGAGAAGCAAATTATTATGCAAAGATGAGTCCCAACAACAAGGCCTGATCAGGAACTCATATACAAATGCAAAGATGAGGTAAAGAAGGAAAACCCAGTGGGACAAAACCTCCCTACAATGAGATGACTGCTGCAAGAAGCACTGGAAGAACACTGCAGAGTAACACTGGAACCGCAATCTAACAAGCAAGGAAAGATACCTCTGTCTACAAGAAACCAAAACTAGAATCATGATAATGTGACAGCAGACCTGATGCCATAGAACACTAGAAAACTCACAAACTGGAACAACCCTGGAATCTGTGAAGCAATAGTAGATGAGATGATGACAGAATTTGGAAGCCGTGTATCTCGATGCCGATGCCAAACTGTGACTAAAACTCTTCCATGGGAAGGAGTACCAAAAAATACTATGGAACATTAACCATTAAAACATGGCCCTCAAACTGAGAAGAATCTGAACCAATGCGGATCAAGAAACATAATCTCCCAATTGAAGTGTGAATCGATGAATCTGACATGTGTTAAGCTATAGCAAAAAAAATGTGGTCAAAAGAAACTAGGTAGCCAGATAACCCATACAAGTTGCAAACAAATCAAGATCATGAATATGGATATCAAAGTGAAAACTACACTCTAATCAGATTTACTATGCAAGAAACCCCCCTGAATGGAACTTTATCTCAGTTCATTTATTACAATAACCCAACGATTGTAAAAGGAGATTATACTAAACATGCATAAAAAAAAAAAAAAAAAAGACTTGAGATCTGTGTAGAGGACTGAATCAGCTTTCTAACGCCACAAGAATGACGAAAAACGGATCACCGAGTCAAAATATATGCCCTCCAGAGTGAAAACAACATCTGATTTCAAAGGCCTGAAAAATAAATTTGGAGTAAGATCTAGTAAAAAAAACCAGCACCATTGGATCGGCATCGAAATCAACTTTCCAATGGTATCTTGTTTGTGAAAAACAGAGATTGTATGCAAAAAATATACCTAATTTGGTGAAAACAGCCCCAGAATGCCCAATAAGGGCTGCAGGGTGCCCAGGGGGCTGAAAAAAAATGAGCCCCTGGTCCCATCCAGGACTAGGGGGCTAGTGGTTGGGGGTTGGGGCAGAGCCCCTAGTTGTCCATACGACCACCGTGGGTGCTGAGGGGGCTGGTGAGGCTGGCACATAACGCCTGGTCCTTAATAGGACCACAGTCGGCGCTTAGCATAGCCCACGGGGGCGAGAATGTGACCGGTGGCGGAATGGTGGGGAAGGCCAATGGAGGTGGCGATTTGGTGGCTGCTTGGTGGCGGGCTGTATTTGCACTATGAGCTCTGACACAAAATAGGAGAAGCATTTTTTTTAATTATTTTTTTTTGTTTTTTGTGCCTCGTAACACATGCTGGGGAGGCCGTATGGCCGCCCAGGGAATTTTTTTTTCCTTCTAGACCAACTGCTCATAAATCGATGAAACGAAGGGCGATCTTAGGTTTTTGGTCGCGTGAACGCGATGGTGACCTCTATTTGTGCTCAAACTACTCTAAAAATTCAGCTACCCCCAGATCTTGCAAAAAATCTCTAAACTTCAAACCCTCACAGATATGGCAAACGATGGCCAAAATTTGCAAATAAAAGTCAATCCTGACTTTTTCTAGTGCTCTGAATCTAATGGTGAAGCCCGATCTAATCCAAAGCACCTCATAGATGAACTCAAGGCATGATACCCTCAAGGAATCTCAAATGAACCCTGTAATGATTTTCTCAAAAATTTGAGAAGGGGTTGCAAATCAAGGCTCTGATACCATGTTAGAAACCAAGATCAGATTTGCAAACCAAAAAGACCTTCCACAGAAGAGAAAATCAGAAAAAGTAGAGAGGTTGCAAAAAGGATGTGCAACATAATATTATTCGAGAATTCAATAATTATAAGATAATGATTTTCTTTATAAAAGAAAAGATGCATAACCCTAATCTTATCTTGAGCAACAAGATAGTTCAATAAGATAAAGATGACAACTAATTAACCTAGGAATTAAAAACAATTACCTAAGTAAACTTATGTAAAGTGTAATTAAATATTAATTACACAACACCATTGAGACCACATTTCTTTGAGGCTTTTATTCAAACAATTCGCTTCCTTGTCTATGCTATTGCTTATTATTATGCTTTGATAGATTTTTTCCAAGCATCCATAGCTTGATTGGAAGCACCTATTTTAGGATTTTAGCCATAGTAGCAAGGAGGTGAACTATTTGATAAAATGCTTTGGTAAACATGTATGAAAATGTCATAGCATAGACAAGGCAGCTAACTATTTGAAAAATGCCTCAAAGAAATGTGGTCTCTCATGGTGATGAATGCCATGACAATCCATAGCTTGTTTGAAAGCACCTTATTTTGGCTTTTAATATAGGTAGCAAAGAATATTTATTTGATAAATGATAGACATGTATAGTTAGCATATAGAAGAAATGAGGGTTCATGGTGATGAATGCCATGACAATCAAATCATTGATTGTCATGGCATTCCATCACCATGAGACCTCATTTCTTTGAGGCATTTTTTCAAAGAGTTCACCGCCTTGTCTATGCTAAGACATTTTTATACATGTCTATCAAACCATTTTATCAAATAGTTCACTGCCTTGTTTATGATATTGCTTACTATCGAATGATTTGATTGTAATGCCATGACAATCAAATGATTTGATTGTCATGGCATTCCATCACCATGAGACCTCATTTCTTTGAGGCATTTTTTCAAAGAGTTCACTGCCTTGTTTATGATATTGCTTACTATTATGCTTTTGATATATTTTTTCCAAGCATCCATAGCTTGTTCGAAAGCACTTGGTTTAGGCTTTCAGCCATAGCAACAAGGCAATGAACTATTTGACAAAATGCTTTGGTAGACATGTATCAAAAATGTGGTAGTATAGACAAGGCAGTGAATTGTTTGAAAAAATGCCTCAAATAAATGTGGTAGTATAGACAAGGTAGTGAATTGTTTAAAAAAATGCCTCAAAGAAATGTGGTAGTATAGACAAGGCAGTGAATTGTTTGAAAAAATTCCTCAAAGAAATGTGGTCTCATAGAATGCCATAACAAGCAAATGCAATTGGGAGCTGCTCCTAGTTATTAGTTATGCAATGTGAAGTAATTGCATAACTGCTTAGGTTGACTTTGTAAAAACTATATTGTAATTGAAATTTTTTCATCTATCAACATCTAGTTATTAGTTATGCAATGTGAAGCAATGCTTTGAGTTTGAAATATGTGCAATGCAATGTAATCAACGATATGAATATAAACCACAAAAATCTATTTTTTACAATTTATTAGTTAAACTCTTTATTTTATTTGCTCTCTATATCTCTATGGTATGGAAATGCCTTTAAATTTTTTTAAAAAATTTTTATCTCTTGTTCTACTTTTTTTTACCTTTTTTTTAAATCTAAATTTTTTTCGATTTTTTCTAAACTTTTTCCCAAAATTTTCAAAAAATCTTATACTTTTGGTTTGTCGATTTTTTCCCCAAAAGATTTTTGCTGCTATAGTATAAGCACATATCTTTTTGTAATATCAAGGATCCTTTTTGAAACTTCCATGCATTGCTAATCTAAAAGGAAAACTCTTTTGCCTAATCTGGATGCAACCATGCTTTTGACATTGTCAAAAAGAGCAAATATGGACACCATCGATAAAAAATATTTGTATTAACCAAATAGCCATGTACGCATACATCAATATATGTTGATATAAGTATAAAATATAGTTACAAAATAGCCATATAGGCTTACAAGAATGCCATATAGGCATACAATGTCAAATATATCCAATACAAGATATGTACAAAATTGACATGTCTAGGCATACAACAAAGGGCTCTGGAATCAAAATTCATTTCTCTCCATGCTCTAGAAATAAATTCTTTCCCTTTGTTTGGTGATCTAATGGTGATAAGTCTGTCACTCATTTTTGTTGTGCTCAAGGAGTGCTCCTACTATTCCTCCTATGGTTTAGCTCCTGGTGAAGTTTTAACTATTACAATAAGAAGTAAAGATATTAATATATAGAAATTACATTATAAAAAATGATATATTTAACAAAATAATCACTTACGGCCATCTCATGATCATTCTCCATGATGGAAATATTTGCATGATGATGCTCATGTGTGCTCAAGACCTATATAAACCATCCAAATAGGAATTAAACTACGAATCAATAATGGTTTGATTTTTCACTAGAACTAACATCTATAACAACGAATGTAAATTGAAATTTAGTAATTTTCCTCATACCTCCTCTATCAGAGCCATCGAGGATTGTCTAGCGGATGAAACATCGATATCCATTTCCCTTGTAAAATTTGGATGTGTTTCCACAACCAACATCTGAAAATAAAACAACAAATTATTCAATCACAAAAAAGTTACAATAGCGATCCACGTCATGACTTATAATGTATGAGATCTAATGAAAAATGTTTTGAGTACAAGTATTAAACTCTATATTTTTGGTAGGCCTTGGCAATTTGATAGGAATACCAAGCATGATGGGGAGAAGAACACATACTCCATTGTGAAGGATGGGAAGACTTACAACCTTTCACCTCTCCTAGAAGAAGACAAGGCAAAGCATGAAGGGCCTAGTGTTTTGATGATGGGTGAGAAGGAGTTCATGAAGACCTTGAAGGAAGGAGGAGGAAGAGGATTCTTCCTAATTATGAAGCCAAAAATTGAAGCAGATCCAGCCACAAAGAAGAAGGAAGATGCACCAAAGGAAGTCCAAGAGTTGTTGGAAAGGTACATGGACATAATGGTGAATGAATTACCTAGCTCCCTACCTCCCATTAGGGATATAAGCCACCATATTGATATGATTCTAGGGGCTACATTTTGCAATAAGGCTGCATACAAGATGACACCTACTAAAAATGAGGAGATTGCAAGACAAGTGCAATATTTGATGGATAAAGGGCTAGTGAGGAAGAGTTTGAGCCCATGTGTTGTTCAAGAGCCATTAATAGGATGGGAATTGGAGGCTTTGCATTGATTCAAAAGCCATTAATAGGATTGCAATTAGATATAGGTTCCCGATGCCAAGAATGGAGGGCCTCATGGATTGTCTATCAGAAGCATCTTACTTTTCCAAGATTGATCTAAAGAGTGGGTACCATCAGATAAGGATCAGAGAGGTGGATGAATGGAAGACAGCTTTTAAGACTAATAAAGGGCTCTATTATTGGTTGGTGATTCCCTTTGGGTTATCAAATGCCCCTTATAAATTTATGTGCCTTATGAATGAGGTATTGAGACATTTCATTGGAAAGTTTGTTGTAGTTTATTTAGATGGCATCCTTGTGTTTAGTAGGTCTAAAGAAGAACATTTGAAGCACCTTGACATGGTACTAAGGAGGTTACAAGAGGAGAATTTGTTGATCAACATGGAAAAGTGTGAATTCATGAAGGAAGAACTAGTCTACCTTGGTTTTGTCATCTCCAAAGGATGTTTGAAGATGGATCCTTCAAAGGTGGATGTTATTCTTACTTGGCCAACACCAAAATCCATGGGAGATGTGAGAAGCTTCCATGGACTTGCAAGCTTTTATAGAAAGTTCATCAAGAAATTTAGCCAAATTTGTGCACCAATCTTGGACACCATCAAAGGAGGTAACAAAGGTCAGTTTTCTTGGACCAATGAGGCTGATAAAGGGTTTGAATATATGAAAATGAGAGTAGCACAATAGCCTATACTTGTGCTCCTTGATTTTGATAAAGTTTTTACCATTGAGTGTGATGCTAGCAATCAAGCAATAGGTGTTGTTTTGAGCCAAGAAGGCAGACCGGTTGCATTTTTCAATGAGAGGCTGAATGAAGTAAAGAGGAATTATTCTTCTTATGATTTGAAATTGTATGTTATGGTCCAAGCCCTCAAAAAGTGGAGGCACTACTTGTTACCTAAATAATTTTTTTTTATACTAATAATCATGCCTTGAGTTTTTTGAATGCGCATGACAAACTCAGTCATAGGAACATGAAGTGGGTAGAGTCTTTGCAAGCCTATACTTTAACAATAAAGAATAAGAAGGGCCAAGAAAATAAGGTGGTAGATTCTCTTGTAAGAAGGGCACTTGTAGTGCAAGATATCCAACTCCAAAGCATGGGGGTTGAAGCATTGAAGGATATGTATCATGAAGATTCAAATTTCAAGGAGGTATACAATGTTTGTGATCAACATTTGAATTATTTTCATGGTGAATTCTCTGACTTTTTATTTCATAATGGTTTTCTCTTCAAAGGAAGCCAATTGTGTGTGCGTAAATGCTCAATGAGGGATAATATCATAAAGGAGAAACACAGTGGGAGTCTTGGAGGTCACTTTGGCCTTAACAAGACCTTGGAACAAGTTAGGATATTTTACTATTGGCCAAAGTTGTAGGTGGATGTGAGAAGGTATGTGGAAGGCTACATAATATGTCAAAGGGAAAAGGGAGCTTCATCCAATGCAAGACTCTATCAGCCACTGCCCATTCCCAATAGGCCTTGGGAGTGTGTAAGTATGGACTTTGTCTTGGGGTTTCCTAGAACCCAAAGAGGTTTTGATAGTATCTTTGTGGTAGTTGATAGATTTAGTAAGATGGCACATTTTATTCATTGCAAATGCACCAATGATGCATCTCATATAGCAGGTCTCTTCTTTAAGGAGGTTGTTAGGATACATGGATTGCCTTTAAGCATTGTTTATGACAGGGATTTTAAATTCATTGGTCACTTTTGGAGGACCTTGTGGAAGAAACTCAAGGCAAAAATCTGTCCTTTAGTTTAGCATACCATCCACAAACGGATGGACAAACTGAAGTGGTGAATAGATCATTGGGAAACCTCTTAAGATGCCTTACCAAGGAGCATGGACAAGCTTGCATATAATGACTCCATGAATAGAAGCATGGGTAGAAGCCCTTTTGAAGTAGTCTATGGCATGCACCCTAGAGGGGTCTATAAACTAAGAGATCTACAAGGAGTTTCTAAGAGAAGTGCTCAACGTGAGGACTTTGTTGTTACAATCAGGGATATTCATCAAAAAGTGAAGGAAACCCTTCAAAAGAATGTTGAGAAATATAAGGAAAAATCATATTTAAAGAAGAGGAATGTCCAATTCAAGGTTGGAGACTTGCTGATGGCACACTTGAAGAAGGAGATACTTCCAAAAGGAAAGTATACCAAACTCTTGATGAAGAAGATAGGACCTTGCAAGGTGGTCCACAAGTTTGGCCAAAATGCTTATGAAATAGAGCTACCTCCTAGGGTGGCAATCTCTCCTATCTTCAACATTTCTGACTTGTATCCTTTCAAAGTTTTTGTGAATGTAGGTGATGGAGTAGGTACAACAACAATGGAGGATGCAGATTGGGTGAAGGAACTACCCTCCAGCCAACCTATGACTCTTGAATGCATCCTAGACACCAAGGAGACAAAGAAGATTAGAAGGAAGGTTTACCAGGAATACCTGGTCAAATGGCAAGGTCTACCTCAAGAGGATGCAACATGGATGTTAGAAAATGATATTAAACAACATGGAACTATTGTAGAAGACTTGGTCTCAAAGAGGACTTGAGATATTTTTCTTGCTTGGGAGTATGGTACAGGAGTACCCATGGGTCTAAGGGACCTAAAATAGTTTTTCATGCTTTTTTTCTTGGTTTATTGATGGAATAAGGTCTTATGGACCATTTCAATGCTTTGTAGTAGGTCTTCTAGGTTTTTGGTTGAGTTTTTGGTCTTGGTGACCAACTTCTTTGTACAACAAGGTCTCCATCCTCCTTTGTAAGTCCAGTGCATCTTGGAAAAATAAGGAAAAATGATGCCTTACTGTATATAGACACCTAAGGGGAGTCACCCTACTTTTTGACAATGTTTAAAATTCCTTTGACACATTTTGGAAGGCTCTTTGTGGTCGAGTTGGTAGAAGTTGCTCACATTGCCTTAACTAGGCAATTAAAACTCAAAGCATGAGATTAGTTATTTTCCAATGTCTCTCTTTTCAAAAGATAGTTGCAAGAAGTTGGAGGGAGTTTGTAAGACTTCAAATATTCCTCTATTGGTTGAGGCAAGGTTGATGTTGATGTTTTGAAGAAGTTTCAATAACAAGTTTGTTCTATTTCATGTGTTTTTCTGAAGAATTTGTTGATCTCGTACTTGATACGAACTGTATGTTCACTTTCATGCTCCAAGCCCATAATGTTTGGATAGTTAATTGGATAATATTTCCTTTGGTATTGGAGTGGTGAGATTTCATTGAGTATCAAGGGAGATATTCCAATTTCTCTATCGGGTGGTCTGAAAACCCTTAAAATCAGGGTTTTGGGTGAAAAATGTATATTTCTTCCATTCCCACATAATAAAATTGCTAAATCTTAGTGGTATGGAAGATATAAGGCTGTAATATCATTTCCTCAATGTTTTGGAGAATGGAAGGCTCATTGTTTGAAGTTGTACATGAATTTTGGCTTGACATCTCTATGTGGCAAGCATAATTGACAAGCAAAAAAAAAGAGTTTTTACATGATTTTGAAGAATCTATTTAAGAGCCACTTAGGAATGGTGGAAACAGGTTTGGAGAACCTGTAGGAGTCTAAATTTGGGCTTTTGGGTGAAGGGGAGATCCTAGATAGTCAATACCTAGGTGTAGGTCTGTGAATTAGGCCTTTTGGAGCAATGGTAGAAAGGGCCATTGTGAGTGATGTTTTGACAGTCAAGAGGAAAGGTTTTGGAACCTTGTATGGGTTCATCTTAGGGGTCTAAATCCATAGGTTTGTTTTTTTAATAGTCTTCCTTGTGTTTTTTATTCTGGTTGTCCTATTGGGCAAGGGCTACAAGCCTTAAGAGAGAGTGAGATCTAAGTCACCATAGTGATGGGTGTTTGTTGTAACCTAAATGCTAGAGGGTTGTTAAACCTTTTTTTGACTTAATGAGACATGATCCAAATGTTTTCAAGCTTTGTGAGTGGTCTGAGTTGTGAACCCTAGGTGTGTGGGGTTGATCTCTTAAAGAATAGTGGAGTTTAGGACTCCTCATAAGAGTATTTGAGAGAAGCATTCAATGGAGTGACTTTGCCATTTGTGATTGTGATTTTTCCTTCCTTGCCACTCTGCATCATTTCTAAAGCTTTTGTAGGCTATTTCCACGGTGTTTGTGGTGGTGGCAGGAGTATTTAAGGTTTGTAAGTACCTTAAGCAATAAACCCTCCTTTGTAGGGCTTGATTTGTGCATAGAATAAGCTTAGTCAATAAACATGATGTGAGTAATTTTATGGAAGTCAGATGACATGATTGAGGTGTAAATGGTTGATTGTAGTATCTTGGTCTTGAGGAACTAGCTGGTAAAAGTGAAAATTTGGTGAGTTGTTTAAGGAATTGAAAGATTTAGAGCTCTTTATCAAGTTTTTGCTTTGAATTTAGATAAATTGATGATGACAAAGGTGTGTTGGGATCTTATAGATATAGGTTGTAACATGAAAGATTGGTTTTTGGTTATTTTTCCTAGGTAAAGCAAATTGAGTGGAAGGGTTCCTTGGTGAATGATGAAAGAGTGGATTGTTTAGTGACTCTAATTAGGTTTCTTGTGCAAAGATCAGTCATTTTTGCTGATAAATAAGATGTTTGAAGCTTGACGATGATAAGAAGTATTGAAATGAGTTGGCTTGTTGTTGCCTTGTGGTTTACAAATGAAACAATGTGATTTTTGACGAAAATAGAAAGAAATTTTAGTTGCTTATTCAATTTGATCTTCTCCTAATTCAATTGGGTCAGATGTTGGTGCAGGAGCACCTAGTTCATCAAATACTTTTCAATTTTGCAAAAAGGATGAGTGTTCAAATTTGTATTGATTCAATCACAAAATGTCATGGAAAAATGATGTAAAGAATGTTCAAGGTCATATGAGGTCTTATTTGAATGTATTTTAGGTTATGGGTAAGTTCTAGGTGGTCAAAGTGGGAAAATGCAAACAATGCAATAATGTAATATTGTTAAAAGTTGTTAAATTGAAAAAAACAAGGAAATCAGGCATATTAAGGGTTAAAAGGGGTAGTTTCAACTGATGAAAAGATAGTTACGGAAAAGGAAATATCTTTAAAAGGCATGTAAAGGCGAGAAAAATTAGAAGTTTGTGTTCTTGTAATTAGATTTTGAAATAAAAATTCCATGTTTCTAAGTTTGTAGCATTACTCCATTGTTTTGTTTTCTTGTGTTGGTAATTTAGGAACACCCAAAGTTAAATCATAGTGTGAGTACATGTAAAGAGGAGTTAGTTTCCAATTTCAAGAGTTGGACTTGGTTAGTTTTAGGAAACAAAAGAATAAGAGGCAGTTTTTAGTGCCCGACAAAGTCCTTTTAGAAGCAAGTTTGAGAGTCCAATAGGGTTTTTCTTTACTACTCCACCAATGTAGGTCAAGTAAATTGGTGGAGTAGGTTAATGTTAGGATTTTTTTCATGTTTTGATGATTGTAAGTGTAGGGAAAAGCAAGAATACCATTGTGGAGTTGTTGCTCCACTAGAAAATAAAGGATTTTCCTACACAAAGTGATGCTACAGTCATGGGTCATGAATAAATAAATCTTGCAGAGGCTTGGAAATGATGTAGAAAGTCTTGGTAGACATAAAAATCATGTTCTAGGTGGTGGCTAGAGAAATAGAGTTTTGCAAGATTTTTTTCACAAAACCCTCCTTGATTTGTGCTTTTACACCCTATAAATGAGGGTTTATTGAATTAGAACATTTTCATGGTTTTCAATCCCTATAAATGGTGAAATATTGAGTTATAAGACATGCTTGAAGACTTTTTTGAGGTTTTGAGTGATTTGGAATGGTTTTGAAGGGGTCTCCTTTGTAAAACAGGCCTAATCTACTAGCCTTTCTTTAGAGGACAGTCTGAAATCTGATGATTTTCTTTATGTCAAATGTCTAAGAACTTTGATATGTTGTGATGTGTTGGAAAGTGTTTCTAAATGTGCATTGATTTTTTTAATAAGCTTTGAGATAGGAATGTAACTACCCGATTCAATGGTTGACAAACCTATTAGAGGAATATGATATTGTCTGATCAAAACAAAGATGTTTGTTTAAACAGTGGAAAGGATGATATTGAATGCTTGGTTATTATCAAACTAATGATATGATTGATGTTACTAAATTTGGTTAAGGTGTATAAGACAGGTTTGGTGACTTTGATGGTTGGATGGGTGAGTATTATGAAGCCTTTTGAGCAAATTGGTGATTAACCACAAGATGATAATCAAGATTCTGTTGTAACAAGATTTTTTAACCTGTAAATAGACTACTGTAGTCAAAATATGGTGAGTATAGTGCTTTGATAATGGACTAATAATAGTGAGGTATGGTTTAGTTGATTTGTTGCCTTGGTGAATAAATGAAAGGATGAATTGTTCAAGTGTCAATAATCAGGTTTATGTTGTTTTTATGGTGGTTGAGAATGATGTGAATCTAATTGATTAAGTCAAAGTTTTCTTTAATGGTTTTTCTTTGAATGAGTCAATTGGAATACTGATTAGTGGAATGATGAATGATGGCCTATGGAATGGCTAAGGGAATTTGAGTGGATTTTGGTTGAATGAAAAGTAGATTTTTGATGAAATTATATTTGATCTTCTCCTAATTCTATTTGGGATTGAAATCCCTTGAAGAAATGATGTTGATGGTGTTTGTTGGATGCTCTGCATCAGATGTACCTTGATGATTGAGTGTTTTGATATGATGCTCTACATCACTAACTGCCTTGTCTATGCTATTGCTTACTATTATGGTTTCATAGATTTTTTCCAAGCATCCATAGTTTTTTCGTGCCAGTGCACCTTTGCAAGCACATGCCTCCATGTGAAGTAATTGCATTGTGATGCTTATGTTGAGTTTCTAAACAACTATATTGTACAGTTGAAATTTTGTCATCTATCAACATCTAGTTATTAGTTATGGAATTTGAAGTAATGCTTTAAGTTTGAATGATGTGTAATGCAATGTAACCAACAATATGAATATAAACTACACAAATATATTAAGTAGAATTCATTAGTTAAGTTCTCTTTATTCTATTACCTCTATGTACGTTTGAGTGAATCCACTGGCACTAGGAGGTTTTTTCTTGAAACTGCCAATACTAGCATGTTCAACATCCAAAATCACATGTACTAAAATAACATTCATAAAAAAATGCATTATCATGTAATAAATTTATAATTGTTTACTAGTTACATACCCCACTGATAGGTGTACTACAGAAATAAGTAGGTGGAGGACTGGTGTATCCAGTCTCAACACTGTGACCATACAATTTTATTAAAATAATAAAACTAAATTAGTTAATCTTGCATTTTAGAATCAAAATTTAATAAATTAAATTTAATGAACATGATGACTTTTACCTGACTATCAATGCCATATGCACGATGCAAAATTTCAGTCATCCTCTCCATCCCCATAGTAGCATACGGATCCTGTGTAGCAGCATACAGATCCTATGTAGTAGCATACGGATCCTGTGTAGCAGCATACAGATCCTACGTAGCAACCTCCTGAGTGTCGGTGGGGTCATATGAACAAGTCACCCTACAGGATTGACACACATGGGTGCGAAGGCCACCACCCAAAGACTCCCCTAGATGGTGTTGTACAATAGGGCTAGTATGATGGATGACACTCCAGGTCAAAGTGTTGATTGCCTACAATGTCTCTACATCAAAACTCTCCTTCGCAATGGCAGTCATAACAATGTGCTCACAAGGCAGCCTAGCGAGAGGTCATCTCCCTTGTTGCGCAAGATCTAGCTATGCACCGGGCCTATCTTGAGCCGACCCCCCACCTCTCCATTGGAAATCCCTCATATCAAAATAATTTTGGATTTGGTTCAATACAAACTCATTGTATAGTTTCCTAAGAAAATATTGGGGGACTTCACAATTGTTGCATGGTGGGTAATCAAAGACCAAGTACCACCTATCATAAAAATGGTTCCTAATCTCTTGGTGGTGGCACCAATGAATAAGAAACCTCTTTGCATTGAGGCTAAGATTTTGATTTGTTCTAGGGTCAGTGAATAAAGAGCACAAATCACCTTTAGTAATTTTTAAATCTTTTACTTGTTTATATGATAGTTTATCTGCATAATATTCCCTAGCTGCCTACCTCCTATCTTGCCATCCCATTATTTGTTGGGTTATTGAATCTACATTTTTTAACATCTCTTTCATTGAATTTGCTAGTGTCATTCTTTTTGTGGTTGAAGCATTTGGATCACTCAACCTACTGATGAGATCCTCAATTTGTTTTTTGTTGTTCTCAATTTCACTCCTCAAATTTTGTTGAGTGCCAGGAGGGTGTTGAGTGATTGGTGGGGGAGGTTGATTTTGTTGAGGATTTCGTTGAGGAGGATTTTCCTGTTCTTCCTATTGAGGATTTTGAGGATTTACAGGATTATTTGTATCTCGTACATTTTTTTATAAAAACAATCAAATATAACCTAAAACCAACAAAATCAACTTGAAACTAAGAAATTCAAAACAAATAGCAAACAATACTTACCTCCTACACCTCTTCGTCATCGTGGTGCCATCTTTGCAAAGGAAAATCACCTATTGTTCATGAATTTTGTAGAATGCCTCCTCCTAGAACACGAGCACAAAAATGAGGGTTTTTGGCCATGGGAAGAGTAGAAAAATAGACAAGAGAAAATGAATAGATTTCACTTTTTTTTTTGCTTTTAAAATGACATAACACGAGTGCATTATAATGCACTCATGTTATGTCATTTTCAATTTTTTTTTAAGTTGGAAAAAAAAGTGTAACCCAACTTCATGCACCCACCCATTATATTATATTTATATATATATATTGAAAAAGGGGTAAAAACTTTATTGAATCAGGAAAGCATTACAAAGATAGGAGAAAGGATCCCACCAATGGGCTGAAAAAACCAAGAATTAATCCACACCCAAGAAATACATCATATCCTCTATTACCCATTCCTCCAGAGCAAGAGCCAAGTCACTTGGAAGGTTGCCCAAATCATCCACATACCAAGAACCCATCCTTTCAGTAGCCCACCTAGCCAAACCATCAGCCACCTTGTTCCATTCCCAAGGAACATGGCTAAAGGAAATGAATTCCAAAGTAGAACACAAAGAAATAATCTGCTTAACTACCACAACCAACTGCCAATTCATATCCTCCAAATGTTGCTTATGCAACATTTCAACAACAACTTGAGAATCAAATTCAAAAACAACCTATTGCCATCCAAGGCCACTCCACCACCAAGTGGATAGCAATAGCCTCCATAAGGTTATTAGTATTCCAACCTCTGTACATAGAAAAGAAAAATACCACCACTCCCGAGCAATCCACACCAATACCTCCAATGCCTGCATGCCCAAGATTCCTCCTAGAAGAGTTGTATGTATTTATTTTTAATTCCCCCTATTTAGGAGGCAACTAACAACCACCATGACCAACCCTCTCCTGACCACAACCATGGTGCACCCTACTTAAAATTATCTTGCCCAGCCCCCAATGAGGCCCAAAGAATTAACCACTCCCAAATCCCCCAGATCAACTAGCACTAACAAATAACACTTAGCATTTAAAGTCTCCTAAAGATCCCCCAAAATCCTCATCCAAACTTGCTCAATAAACAACTTCTTATCTAAGAAAATATTCCTATTACGCTCCAACTAGATATTCCAAATGATCAAACTAGGGCCAATGATCCAAGAAATACTGAGAAAAGAAGTCTTGGCAAGAGAGGACCCTTGTCTCCTCCAAAATTCATCCAAGGAAGAAACATGGCTACATGGGAGGCTCTATATATTCCACCATAGATGCCAAATAGCTTTTGTGAAAGAAAACTAAAAGAAGAGATGTGGGAAAAATTCTTCATGCTTAGCACACATAACACATGCAGGGGCCTTGAAGCCCCCGCTTCCAAAGATTCTCCCAAGTAAGACACTTACCTTGCACCATCATCCAAGAGAAAAAATTACACTTAGGCCAAGCAAACTTGTTCCAAACATGCTTCCACCAAGACACCTCAGAGCTCCAAAAAACTAGCTTATCCAGAACCTAATAACCAGAGGCAACCAAATTTTTTCCCTTCAGGTTAGGACCCCAAGCCAACACATATTTCCTTGGAAGAGAATTGCAAACGTGATTTGATAAAATATTAACAAGCTCTTGATGATCCTCTGCCACACCACCAAGAGGCCACATTAGAGGATCCTTCCACCTAGACATAGTAACCTGGCCCATATTCTATTGAGATTTTAAATTATCCACGTAACACCAACCTACCTTCATAAAAACTTGGCACAAATTTTCTATAGATGAGGATGAGAAGTCAAAATGGGAGGGTTCCCATCCCATGAATCATGCCAGAAAAGGGAACCCCGTCCCCCATTGCAAATCCAAAAAAACCCCTACTTTACAAGCTTATCACCCCTTTTCAGGGTCCCCCAGATCATAGAACCCTTCCCCTCCAAGCTAAATCTAGCAACCTTATTGCTCTCCATCATACCCAAATATTTGAAGGTGAGAATTTTAGCCTAGAAAAATAGTTGTTATTGAGAACACCACCACCAGTATAATTTGGCTACTAAAGCCTACTCATTCAGATCAGTCCTGCAAAGACCACGACCCCCCTCTTGCTTTGTCCTGCAAACAACATCCCACCTAACCAAAATTCACTTCTATGAAGTAAATTTCTAGACCATGAGAAATGATGAGATAATTACTCAAATTCCTTTATGAAGTTGGAAGGAGCTGAGAGAACAAAGAATCTATAAAGGGGAAGAGCCTGAACCACCAACTTCAAAAGAATCGCTCTATCTACCATAGAAAGCCACCTACAGGTCCAATGACTAACCAAACTTTGAAACTTATCAAGATTCTCCTGCCAAAAATGTTTAGGAAGTGAACGAATAGCTAGATGGATTCCAAGATAGATAAGGGGTAGTGAACCAGTCTAGAAATGAAGGATACCTGATATTCTCTTTTGGACCGCCTTAGGATATGGAAGTAGATGAAGGACTTCCCTTCATTAATATGCTACCCAGAGGTAGCGAAATAGCTATCCAACACACTGTGCCATCTAATAGCTTCCTCAACCTTTTCCTTTCCCATCAGAGCATTATCATCTACAAACAAAATATGAGACTAAGAGGAAAAATCATTTCCCCAACTCCAACCTTGAATCCAGCCGCTCTCAACCTAGGAATGAATAAACCTCCCCAATCCTTCAACAAGCAGGATGAACAGGAAGGGAGACAAAGGATCTCCTTGTCTAAGTCCTCTAGACTCACCAAACAAATTTGTGGGCATACCATTAATTAACACTGAAAAGGAGGACGAAGTAACACAACTCTTAACCCATTCAATCTAGCCACCAGCAAAGCCAAAAGCTTCAAGAATCTTAAATAAGAAGCTCCATTTAATCCGATCATAAGCTTTAGCCCTATCCAACTTAATGAACATAGCCTTTTCCTTAGAAGACTCCATAGAATGAATGGTTTCCACAACAATAACAACACCATCCATGATCTTCCTAGCAATAACGAAACCCCCTTGTTCCTTAGAAATTAACCCACTTAGCCAAGGTTTCATACTTTCCATAATCAACTTAGTAATAATCTTGTAAACAATGTTACAAAGATAAATTGTCCTAAAAAGATCCAAAGAGATAGCCCCCTCCATCTTTGGAATAAGAGCCAAAAAAGTTACATTTAGAGATCTCAACATTTGTTTACTCATACAGAATTCCTGAACCACCTCTAGGAGATCCAACTTAACCACTTTCTAGAATTCCTCAAAAAAATCAACTGGGAATCCATTGGGTCTAGGAGATTTTCCTTTCTTCATCTGAAAACAACATTTTCAAGCTCCAAAAAGGTGATAAGAGAAATTAGAGCTTCATTAATTTCATCTAAGACCAGTTACAGAATGCAATCAAGGATCCTAGCTTCATCCTCCTCTGCAGGAGAAGAATCTTCAAAGAATAAAGCAGAGAAAAACCAAACACATTCAATAGAAATAAAAGAAGAGGAGGAAAAAATTTCTCCCTCTAGTGTTAAAAGGGAGGAAATAACATTACGTTGTCTACAATATTTGATATAATTGTGAAATAAATAATTATTTCGATCACCAACTTGAAGCCAATCAATACAAGATTTTTTCTTCCAAAAAAAATCTTCTCTTAACTCCCATTCCTCAACATCCTTCACCATAGAAACCTCCAACAGACCTAGCTCCTCCATGAGGCCTTGATCACAAATCTTCCTAGTGATCAAATCCAAACTATCCTAAGCCTTTTGTTTTGCATGAAACAAATTACCAAAGTGTTTCATGTTCCAACATTTCAACCTATATTTAACATATTGAAGCCTCTTGGAGAAAGAGTACATAGTCATGCCATAAATCGGCTTCCCAAGATGCCACCACCAAAGAAGTAAATCATGAAGAGACTCATCCTTGAGCCACATAAGTTGGAACTTAAAAGACTGCTTAACACCACACTAGAGAAACTCAACCAAAAGCTTAATAGGCCAATGATAAGAGCCTCGACTATCAAATATCTCAAAACTGGTCACCCACTTGTCTCCCAAACAAAAACTACACACCAAAAATTTATCCAGTCTTTTAGAAATAGTTGCATCTTCCCTTCTCCTATTTCTCCAAGTAAAGACTTCATTTGTTGGCTTAATGTCAACCAACCTCAAAAGAGCCACATTATCTTGCAAGAACCCTAAGGAAGGCTCCAAGTGGGCACTACCTCCCCTCTTCTCCTTTAAAGACATAACTGGATTAAAGTCCCCAACAAGGATCCAAGGAAAATATAGATCTAGATACCTCACATATTTAACATGCTCCCACAACCAAAATTTACCTTGAAAGTCATTTGGTGCATAAATATTAGAGAAAATAACTTTTTCCCTAGACTCAAGATGAGAAGCAACACAATAAATTGAGCTCCTAGACGAGATCCACCAGATAGGACTGAATTTCTAAGGATCCCATAAACAAGCCACTCCACCAGAGCTACCAAGTGCTCCAACACATTGACAATGGCCATGACCCAAAATCTTTGAAGCCACCCACAACATAGAATCAATAGATAACTTAGTCTCTTGAAGGAACACCATATTAGGAGAATGAACACGAACCATGTCTCGAATAGCCTTTTGTCGAGGAATGCTATTCATACCCCTCACATTCCAAGAAAGAACTATCATCATTGAGGTTGGGAGAAGTGAGCATCAACAGTCTTCACCGAATCAACCTCAAATAATGTCTCACCAACTAACTTTAGCTTTTCTTGGTCTTTCTTCCAACTAACCTTAGAAGGTTTCTCACGAGCCCCCTTCTTGAATTTTTTTTGCTACAAACCCAAGGAAGAGGAATAAGACTTATTTTTACCTACAACAGAACCACTTCATACCTCTGAGATAACCCCACCCTCACTAGGGGATCCCATGGAATCTGCATTAATCCCACCATCTTCCTCCATCACCTGAGCCAAAGGGGTCAAGATAGAATCCAATTGACAACCAAAACATCAAGCTTTTCCACCTTAGAAATCTCCATAGGCTGCACATCAGGTAACTCCTCAGCACCAGCACCAACTTCCAACTCCATGTCAGCTGAGAACCCTTCCTAATCTAACTCATCTTGAACCTCAAATCTATTGAGAGTTTCACCCTCCTTCCTATCCTTGAAAGTTGGCTTCTGACCCTAACCACGATTGTGAGGCTTGATCACAACAAAACCATCTTTATCTGATGCCCCCCTACATGGGAGTCTTACCTTTATCCACCTTAAGAGTAGACTAATGGGGAGGATTACTTGCACCTGAAACACCAGACGCTTAAGGATGTATTCACTAAAGGTGACCTTATTCATGACATAAAGGACACTAGAAAAGTAATGTCTCATAATCCAACGGTTGAGTCTAGGAGTAGGAAACAACAATCAAGTCAATATAATTTGGAAATGGCTAACTCAAATAAATCTCGAATCATACCTGCACATAAGATAAAATCCTCTTATCCAAAGTTTTCTATGAAGGGCCAATTGGTTTTCCCAGAAACAAAGCAATCGACTACAAGATATCACTTCTCTAGCATTCAAGTAGCGATCGAGGGAGTCAGACCCAAACTGGGACCCTAGAAGGTAACTCCTCTATTGAATTAAAAATAACATGCCATGGTTTGATGAAGAGACCCACCTGGTTATAGAAATATGACCCTCCTTCAAATGCCTTGTTCCAATCTAAAATGCATGAGAAATCCACCAAAAAGAAATTGTTTGTAGCCATCAAAATATCAAAATTGCCTTATGGGTTCCATGTTTTCTAAATCCACATGTCAAGGAATGGAAGAGAAACCATCATTCCAATAAACTTACATATAAAAACATGGCTGGAGAAATAATCAAGATCCTTTGCCACTGATTCAAGCTAAATCACCAAAATTGGTCAATCTTGTGCCCTTTCTAAGCATTCGTTCACCTTGTGTAATTTTATAGCTCCATTTTAGGTTATACTCGAACCAAACAAAAAATGGTTTGAGACCCCAGATTCCACACCCACCAAGGGACAAACTCCCATAGTCATTTCATTTGATATATGCAAATCCATCAAGACTTGATAGCGGTGAGACCCCAACCAAGACCACCGGCAACCCCACACCCAGACCGTTGCAGCTCCCTACACAACTTGCACCACAGAAGACAACAAACAAAAAAAATCCAAGCTAGGCCCTAGTCACATGCCACTCCCACTCCTAGGTCAAAAAAAGAGAAGAGCCAACACCTCAAAAGAGAAGAGCCCTGACTGCTAGCAAATGGAAGAGACCCAAAGCAAAAGAAGTCAATCCCAGGAAAAGCATGTTGAAAAATATCCACACTTAATTGAAGTAAATAAAAGGAAGACTCCAAAGTAACTTGTGAGTAGCTAAACAATAGGAAATGGAATAAGCTAGGTCCCCAAGACCCCCCGCATGCAAACTAACACCCCCCTCACATAGAGAAAACCAGCAATGCCCAGTTAGGGCACGATTGCCCTAGCAGGCCTGTAAGCACCTCTAGAATGATCCATCTCTGAAAAAACCTAAATCTATATTATATTTATATTATAATATTAAATTTATAGTTAATAATATAATATATTATAAAAATTATTTGATGGATTGAGTAATCCATTCCACCCCACCTCTCTTTCTACCTACCTATCCCTCCTTCCCAACTTCACCCCTCTTTTTACTTATCTCACCACCTACCCCTCCCTCTCTCCCTAACTCTCTCTATACCTACCTCTCCTACCCTACCTCTCTCTATCTCCATCCATCCCTCTTTCTCCCCTCCCTCTATCCCTCCCACCCTACCACTTCCTATTTCCTTCCTTCCCTCTCTCTCCCTCCCTCTCTCCCTCATACACACACATAACCTCTCTCCACCTACCCATTCCTCCCTCCCTAAATCTCTCTATACCTATCCCTCCCACCCTACCACTCCCTATCTCCCTCACACACACAACCTCTCTGCACCTACTCCTCCCTCTCTCCCTAACTCTCTCTATACCTATCCATCCAACCCTTCCACTCCATATCTCGCTCCTTCCCTCTTTCTCTCCTTCCCTTTATCCCTCCTACCCTACCACTCCCTATCTCCTTCCCTCTCTCTCTCCACCTATCACTTCCTCCAACCCTCACTCTCTCTATTCCTATCCCTCCCACCCTACAACTCCATAACTACCTCCTTTCATCTTTCTTTCCCTCCACCTATCCCTCCCTCTCTCCCTACCTCTCTCCACCTATCCCTCCCTCTCCCTAACTCTCTCTATACCTACCTTTCCTACCCTACCTCTCTTCACCTACCACTACCTTCCTCCTTAACTCTCCATGTACCTATTCCTCCTATCCTACCTCTCTATCTCCCTCCTTCCCTCTTTTTTCCCCTCCCTCTCTCCCTCCCACCATACCAATCCATGTCCCCCTCCTTCCCTCTCTCTCCCTCCCACCTTACCAATCCCTATTTCCCTCCTTCCATCTTTCTCTCCCTCTCGCCTTACCAACCCACCTTACCAATCCCCATCTCCCTCTCTTTCGCTCCCTCCACCTATCCCTCCCTCTCTCCCTCACACACGCACAACCTCTCTTCACCTACCTCTCCCTCTCTCCCTAACTCTCTTTATACCTACCTCTTAGGTACCCTACCCCTCCCTTCCTCCCTAACTCTCTCTATACCTATCCCTCCTATCCTACCTCTCTCTATCTCCCCCTTTCCCTCTCTTACTCCCAACCTACCAATCCATATCTCCCTCCTTCCCTCACTCTCTATCTCACCTGACCAATACCTATCTCACTCCTTCCCTCTTTCTCTCCCTCCCTCTATCCCTCTCATCCTACCACTCCATCTATCCTTCCTTCCCTCTTTGTCTCCCTCCACCTATCCCTCCCTCTCTCCCTCACACACAAGCACAACCTCTCTCCACCTACCCCTACCTCTCTCCATAAATTTTTCTATACCTACCTATCCTACCCTACCACTATCCACCTACCCCTCATTTCCTCCCTAACTCTCTATACCTATCCTTCCTATCCTACCTCTCTCTATCTCCCGTATTCCCTCTTTATGTCCCTCCCTCTCTCCCTCCCACCCTACCAATCCCTATATCCCTTGTTCCATCTCTCTCCCTCCCACCTTACCAATCCCTATCTCCCTCCTTCCCTCCTTCCCTCTTTCTCTCCCTCCCTCTATCCCTCCCTCCCTACCACTCCCTACCTCCCTCCTTCCCTCTTTCTCTCCCTCCACCTATCCCTCCCTCTCTCCCTCACACACAACACAACATCTCTCCACCTACCTCTCCCTCTCTTTCTAACTCTCTATATGTCTACCTCTCCTACCTTACACCACTCTCTCTATACCTATCCCTCTTATCATAGCTCTCTTTATCTCCCTCCTTCCCTCTTTTTGTCCCTCCCTCTCTCCCTCCCACCCTACCAATCCTTATCTCCCTCCTTCCATCTCTCTCCCTCCTAGCACCTTACCAATCCCTATCTCACTCATTCCCTCTTTCTCTCCCCCTCTATCCCTCACACCCTACCACTCACTATCTCCCTCATTCCATTTTTCTCTCCCTCCACCTATCCCTCCCTCTCTCCCTCACACACATAACCTCTCTCCACCTACCCCTCCATCTCTCCTTAACTCTCGAGCTATACTTACTACTCTCCACAAACCCCTCCCTTCCTCCCTAACTCTCTCTATGCCTATCCCTCCTATCCTACCTCTCTATCTCCCTCCTTCTCCCTTTTTGTCCCTCCCTCTCCTCCTGATGTAGGAGAATCCTAGGTTTCAAGCAATCTTGCATCAACCAAAATTATTTGCATTCATGTTTTCTTGCATTTTAGTAGTTAACTGTCAGGACCTAGTCTTAGTATTTCATACCACGTTATACCACATTGTAACATCAAAGCTCACAGAGAAAGATATATGATTTTCATTACAAGATATACATCATATCTTGATATCAATTGTTTTGGAGATTCCAGTATGAAGATATTGCTAACAGAATATCAACTATAATTGGATAGAGAGCATTCATAGACCAGTCTTGGATTTTCAAATGTGTGGACCTATCCCGTGACTTGTGGAGCTTAGGAAACCATTTTATAAGGATACACATCCATCGAGGAACCTTTGTTCCGATCCGCATCATGTTTATCCAAGGATCAAAGGAGAATCATATGTTTTGTCTGAGCTTCACACATTTCATCAACTTTGGGGTTTGAGACCTCTTGAGGCCAACGCAGAACTTTTTCGAAGCTGGGAATTGATATATATAAGAATTGTGTAGTTGAATTAGGTAGTAGTGATAGAGAGATAGAGAAGTAGGAAGATATATGGGATTTAAGAGATTCAACTCACATTGTATTTATGGGCTTAGCACCATATCATTTTGTAATCAGTAAGTCGTAAGGTAGGGCATGTTGCTTGTGAATAATTGATCATTATCTATATATCCATGTGGGATTGCAATTCCAATTCTTTGAGTTTTTGTTGTGTTTACTCTTGCTGCAAGGTTGGATAGTCCTATTCTTGGACCCTCCATCCTTGACTGCACCAAGTGTTATCGAATCAAGTTGCGGACCTTGGGAGAGGAGAGAAAAGTTGAGCAAGGCATTCCATAAGATCTTTGTGTGGACAGATCACCGACTTGAGACAACCTATTGTGTTTATCAATAGATCGCTGATAGTGAGGCATTTGCAACCCTATAGCTAGATTGCTGACTTGAGGCAGTTGCACTAGATCCTAGGAAGAGATGTTTTTGAGGAGAATTAATACTACTATTAATGTTGCTAGAAATATTGATGAGATGATGGAAATGATGAGAAAAATGAAAGTGAGATTAGATGTTGTTGAAGAAGACAGAAGAAAATGCGTAAAACCTAGACCTAATAATGAAAGTGATGATGATGAAGTTTAAACTACAGAGCTAACTATTAAAGAAACTTCAGAAGAGGAAGAATCAAATCAGATGAAAATTTTGAAGGCTATTTCAAAAATAGGAAAGCAACCTAGAATGGAGATTTCGAACTATACCAGTAACCTAAACCCTAAGGAGTTGATTGATTGGATAAATGACATTGAAGAATACTTTGAATATGGAGAAATTGAAGATCTGAAGAGAGTGAGATTTTTGAAGACTAAACTGAAAGGACATGCTACAATATGGTGGAAGGAAGTTCAATTGGAGAGAAATAGAAAAGTAAAAGAGAATATTGTGAAATGGGATAGAATGGTGACAAAATTGAAGAACTAGTTTATACCTCTGGACTATGAGTTGGAGTTGTTGAAGAGATTGAAAAACTTGAGATAGAAGGAAAATACTATGAAAGAATACACTAATGAATTTCATAAGATCATCATCAGGACTAGACATAGTGAAGCAAGCAAGGAGAAAGTGGCAAGATATATCAATGGGCTGAGAATGAACATTCAGGAAGAGTCTAGTCTGGTAAGGATGAATTCGGTGGAGGAAGCATACCAATTTGCATTAAAGGTGGAGTACAAGTTAAACAAAAGACATGAATAGAGAAAGAGAGGAAGAGGAGGTAGATTTCAGAAAGGAAGGTCACATTCTGGAGTAGAAAAACCATATGCAGAGAAAAATAAGGACAAACATTCATAACGCAAGGAAGAGAGGGACTCTAATTCATACCATAAAGGAAGAGGTGATAGAAATTCTTACCATCACAATAGAGGAGGCTAAAATTCTTACCATAATGATGGATACTAGAGAGATGAGAAAGGATATGACAAGAGAACTTTTAGAGGAACCTATTTTAAGTGGGGAGGAGGACATAGAGCATTTGAGTGTTTCCAAGAAAGTAAGAAGATTGAAAATCATGCAAGAACTTGATATGCAGAGGAAGAACCAGTGGAATCACCAAGTTCCAAAGGAAGTCCCGAGAAGGGAGAATCATTATTCATGAGGAGAGAATTGTTCTAAAATAAAGAAGAACCTGAGAGAATTGTTCTAAAATAAAGAGGAACCTAAGGAAGCACCATAGAGGAAAAGTTTGATCCAGACTAGATGCAAAGCAAGAGGTAAGTGTTACAAAGTTGTCATTGATAGTGGTAGCACATATAACCTATTTTTTGAGGAAATGGTGACAAATTTGAATTTGGAAAGAAGAAAATATCTGAAGCCTTATAGGATAGCCTAGATTCAAGATGAGCACAAGATACTAGTAAGTGAGCAATGTCTAGTAAAATTTTATATAGGGTCATATCATGATGAAGTACTATGTGATATTATGCCAATGGATGAATGTCATATGTTGTTGGGTAGACCTTGGAAGTAAGATAAGAAATATATACATGATGGGAGAAAGAATACATGTACCATAATGTCCAATGGAAAGAGAATCACCTTGAAACCTTTGGAAGATGAACCTGAAAGTGATGTGGAACAACTACAATCAATTTGGTAGATTGAAGGAAATTTCTGGATGGATTGAGACATGAAAACATGTGTTTTTCTTTGATTCCAAGGAAGTGCAGAGCCCTAGATGCGGAGAGAATCACCACGAGAGAAGAAGAATCGCCGAAGAAGGAAGTCATTGATCTATTGATAGAGTACCAAGATCTTGTATCATAGAATGTGCCTGATCAATTACCACCAATCTGGAGTATCATTCATCATATGTATCTTATTCTAGGAGCTAGTTTTCCAAACAAAGTTGTGCACCAGATGACACCAAAAGAGAATGCAAAGCTAAATAGAAAGATACAAGAACTATTGAAGAAAGGATTGATCAAAGAAAGTATGAGCCCATGTGTGGTACCAGTTGTACTTTCACCTAAGAAAGATGGAGAATGGAGGATGTGTATAGATTCAAGAGCTATCAATAAGATCATAGTGAAGTATAGATTCCTATTGCCTAGGATGGATGACACCATGGACAGTCTGAGTGCAACAAATTATTTCACCAAGATAGACCTAAAGAGTGGATACCATCAGATCAAGATTAGAGAGGGAGATGAATGGAAGACTGCTTTCAAGAAAAATGAGGGATTGCATGAGTGGTTGGTCATGCTATTTGGACTAACTAATGCACCTAGTACATTTATGAGGCTGATGAATGAAGTCTTGAAGAAATTCTTGGGAAATTTTGTCATTGTTTATCTAGATGATATTCTGATTTTCAGTAAGACTAAGGAAGAACATTTGGAACACATCAGACAAGTATTTTAGTTGCTAAGAGAAGAGAAGTTTTTGATAAACATCAAGAAGTGTACTTTCATGAAGGAAGAACTAGTATATTTGGGATTTGTGATATCTATGGAAGGATTGAAGATGGACCTTGCGAAGGTTAAAGAAATAGTTGAATGGCCTACACTTGTGAACATTGGAAAGGTAAGATCATTTAATGGACTAGCGAGTTTTTATTGGAAGTTCATTAGAAATTTTTGTAGTATTTGCATGCCTATGACAGAGACAATGAGGGGTGACTGAAAGGAATTCAAGTGGACATCAGGAGCACATAAGAGTTTTGATTCGTTGAAGAAAAAGGTGATAGAACAACCTATGTTAGCACTACCAAACTTTGATAAGTGAACCATATATTTTTGGGCATGAAGATTATAGGCTACTCTTGCACTCTTAGGATATTTTGCCTAAAAGGAGAGAGATAAATCTCATGAAAAATCAATGTGGTTCACTCAAATTAAGATGTGTATGATGTTATTAAGGATAAATGAGATGATCTAAATGCAACTAAGCTAAGTAATTGACTGATTATGAATGCAAAACCTAAGAAATATGTAATGTTTGAAAACACAATGTGATATGCAAGCATGAACTAATCATGAACAAATACAAAACAAAAAAGAAGGTTGAATCAGAGTGCACCTGGAAAAGAATGAAGAATATAGAGTGTGTTGAATGTTGACAGAGATCACTTAAAATCACCAGTAGGACTCATTTGCCACTAATGGTGAATTCGTCCTACTTCTGATAAAAACTTCTGAAAACAGGTTTCTGAGTGTCCAAATCTAAAATCTGACAAAATATAAATTTCCAACCTTAAGGTGGGACTCATTCACCAGTAATGGTGAATCAGTCCTCTCACAAATTTTTGTGAAATCAGGGACCAATTCTGTAGCACCAAATCTAAAGTTGTCTTCTTGTTGGGTTGATGGAGTCAAATCTATAGAAAATGGACTATAGGTCATCTTTAAGCTTCAAATAGGTTGTAGTTGACTTGAAACACTTTGTTGACTTGATGACCACCTTTCAACACCTAATTGCTTGGTAAATATGCATACACAAGGCTGCAAACACACATGCAAGAGGAGGAAATGGTTAAGGGTTAGGTTATAGGGATTTTCCTTGGTCAAATCCCACTTTGCTAATCAAACCCTTAATGAATAAAAAAAATGAAATGAACAAGGAAAGATGAATAAACAACATTAAAATGTCCTAAACTCACCAACCTTGTTGAATAAATTTGAAGATATATCAATGGTTGCTCCAAGATACTTGATTGATGTTTGATTAAATGATGCAAAGTGCTTGAATGCTTGAATCAATGAGTGAATTAGAGAACTTGGTGAATGGGGGTTAAAATGGATGTAAAAACACTTATTTATACACACTTGTGCCTTAGTAACCCAAAGATACCTCATCATAGGCCAACATAAGGTGATTTTAAATAAAAACCCAAAATAAATTTTGAAATATTTTAAATTTTGAGCTAAGAGGGACTCATTCACCACCCATGGAGAATGGGTCCCACTTTGGACTTGAAAATGGGTGTCAAGAATTATCTTACATTTAATGTTGTTTGTCAGGTTTACATTTAAAAACACACTTAATTTAAGCCTTATAAGGGCATGAAGGGGTCAAATAAAGCATAAGAAAGGTGTAAATAGTGAAATTAAGCCTAGAAAAGCATGAAATCTTATTACAAGACTTTACAACACTTTAGAATAGGACTTGATAAGTGATTAAAAGGTGATTTTTAGGTGAATTGTAATGAAAAGAGTCTACAAAAGTGTAGAAATGTGTTACAACACTTCACAACACCTTCATAAGATGTCATAATTTGAATTTTAAAGACCTAATGTGAATGTTTAAGCCAAATTGCAACATAAAATCAAAGCAAAATGGACAAAGCATCATGAAGAAAGACCTAAAAGACCATGAAAATGTCAAAGGAACATTTTCCTACGGCATAATAAGGTATTCCAAGTAGATTGTGATGCTAATGGGAGTGCAATAGGAGTTGTGTCAAGTTAGGAAGGGAGACCAATCCCTTAATTTAGTGAAAATTTGAATGATGCTAGGAGAAGATATTTAGTCTATGATTAGGAATTCTATGCAATGATACAAGCCTTGAAGAAGTTGAGACATTACTTGTTACCTAAGGAATTTGTGTTGTATATGGATTATCAAGCTTTACAATATTTGAATAGTCAAGAGAAGTTGAACCAGAGACATATGAGATGGGTGGATTTCTTGCTGAGTTACACATTTGTGTTGAAGCACCAGAGTGGAAACTCAAACAAGGTAGTAGATGCATTAAGCAAGAGAAGAATTTTGTTGACAGAGATGAGAATTAAAGTATTAGGTTTTGAAGAACTGAAGCATATGTATGAGGGTGACATTGATTTTGTTGAGGCATGGAAGGCTTGCAAGGAACCTGTAGAGACAGATAGAAGCAAATGGTTGGATTATTTCATTCAAGAAGGTATGTTATTCAAGAACAACTAGTTATGTATCCCTAGAAGTTCAATGAGAGAGAATTTGATCAAGGAAAAGAATTATGGAGGATTAGTAGGACATTTTGGAATTGATAAGACCGTAGCATTGGTGAGTGAGAACTATTTTTGGTCACAGTTGTATAAGGATGTCATGAAATATATTCAAAGTTGTAGGATTTTCCAAGTTGTAAAAGGAAACAGTCAGAACACTAGAATGTATACATCATTGACAGTACCAAAGAGACCATGGGAAGACATTAGCATGGATTTTTTGTTGGGATTGCCTAAGACACCAAGAGGATTTGACTCTATATTTGTGGTTGTGGATAGATTTTCTAAGATGGTGCATTTCCTACCTTGTAAGAAAATTAGTGATGTAATACATGGTGTAGACCAAATTTTCAAGGAGATTGTGAGATTACATGGACTACCAAAGAGTATAGTATCAAACATAGACACTAGATTCATTGGATATTCTGGAAAACATTCTAAAAGAACATGAAGATAGATTTGAAGTATAGTTCAACATTTCACCCACAAATAGATGAACAAATAGAAGTGGTAAATAGGAGTTTTGGAAACTTTTTGAGGTTTTTGACTGAAGGTAAAGCAGGAAATTGTGACTTAATACTACCACAAGCAGAATTTTCATACAACAATTCAATAAACCAGAGCATAGGGAAGACACCATTTGAAATTGTGACATGATAGCAACCCAGAGGAGTAGTCAAATTAAGAGATATCAGTATGGAGAATACAAGGAGTGTGGAGGTAGAAGAATTTGTAGGATTCATGGAAATAATGAACACTCAAGTTAAGAACAATCTGGAGAAGATGAAAAATACCTAAAAGGAGAAAGTAGATGAGAAGAGAAGACATAAGGAGTTTGCAGTAGGAGAGGAAGTAATGGTATATCTAAGAAAAGACAGATTTCCAGTTACGAAATATAATTAGTTGAAGATGAAGAAGTTTGGATCTTGTAAGATCATCAGGAAGTTTGATTCTAGAAATGTATATGAAATGGAACTACCAGAGAAATTTGGCATATCACCTATATTAAACATTGCATACCTATACTAGTATCATGAAGGAGAGTCACCAGATGACAAAGAAGTTGGTTTTCCATACTAGATAGCACATAATCTAAAGAAAATTGAGGAAATTTTAGACAATAGAATCAAATTTAGTACCAGAGGAAGGCAATACAAGGAATATCTAGTCATATGGAAAGGAAGACCAGAGGAAGATTCATCATGCATTTCTCATGTTGAGGTGGACCGCATTGGTTTTCCTCTAGCCCTAGGAAAGTGAGAGGCTCACTTTTCTTCAACATTGAGTGTCTAAAGCAAGAGCATCCCAAGTTTCAAGCAATCTTTCATCAACAAAAAATATATGCATTCATGTTTTCTTGCATTTTAGCAATTAATTGTCAGGACCTAGTCTCAGTATTTCATACCGCATTATACCACATTGTAACATTAGATCTCATAGATCAAGATATATGATCTTCATTGGAACATCTACATCATATCCAGAATTCAAGTGTTTTGGAAATCCTAGTATGAAGATATTGCTAACATAATATTAGTTGTAATTGGACAAAGAGAATTCATAGAACAGTATTGGATTTTCAAGTGTGTAGACCTATCCCATGACTAGTGCAGCTCAAGAAATAATTTCATAAGGATGCACATCCATTGAGGAACCTTCATTTTGATATGCATCATGTTTATTCAAGGATCAAAGGAGAATCATATGTTTTGGCTGACCTTCACAAGTTTAATCAACTTTGGGGTTTGAGACCTCTTGAAGCTGATGTAGACCTCTTCCAGAGCTGGGAATTGATATATATATATCAGCATTGTGTAGTTCCATTAGGTAGTAGTGATAGAGAGATAGAGAAGTAGGAAGATACAGGGGATAAGAGCTTTAACCCACATTGTATTTTTGGGCTTAGCACCTGTATAAGAACGAATTTGCACCCTAGGCGCAATTCCCCTTTTTTCCTCTATACACTTTAGAAAACCTAAGTCAGAGGTTAATTCACTTAAGCTCGCTAATGGTAGTCCACCTGGCACCTGTTTTGTGTGTCAGTGGAGGAATTTCTGTCGGGGATGTCTGCACAATGCTCAAACATCTGTGCAATGCACTTACATCCCTGGAAGATTCCTGTGGTTGAGCCAGCAGAGGTGTTACTCTTCCCATTGGTAGTGAAGTTGTCATGCCTTCTTTGGTCAACCAACCCGAATATGGCCATTTTCTTTCTCATTCCTTGATATTCAATCTTTGAACTTGCATTTGGAGGGGGAAAGAAGAAAGGTTGGAAGAAAGATTGGAAGAACTCTACATCACATCAAGCATTCACTCTTGCATCCATTCACAAGCTCACTCTCACTCATTCCAAGCATTCCATAGCAGCAATATCACACTCCATCACGTCGATAGACCAAGTTTGGGACCACATCATTATAGCAAAGCTTGAGTTCCTCTCATTTCTCCCCAAGTAGCCTTGAGTGCTCTTGGTGAGGTGGTAAGCTTCCCTCTCCTCTCCTTTATCATTTAGTTGAGTAGCATAGTACTATTTTGTAGTGCTTGTGTTTTTGTCACTCTTTATCCTCTTGGTTGTTCATGGAGGTGGGGACACCTAAACGGGGGTCTGACTGAGGCAGGCCCCTATACAGCCACCCCCCAATATTCTCTTTCTTGTTGTGTGTAGGTGGATGCATTTTGAGGAGCTAGTTGGCGAATAGGGTCTTATACAAAATTGTCTTTGCCACATTAGCCTTGGTATATCTACTTTACCACCTTTTCTTGTACTTCTCTTATTTCATAGTATTATTTTGTTCTCCTAAAATTTGTTAAGCTAGGTTGTTAGTCATTTTCAGGAGTCCAACCTTGTCTTTGTTGTTATCTGACCATACAGACTATAGTGCATTTCTGAGATGCCAGTGTGCCACACTATTGTTTGAAGTCTGCGTTGATGTCCTTAGACAAAGAGCTCCCTGAGTTGTAGAGTTGGACCTAAAAACTAACTCACCTAGCCCCACCTTGAAACTTGGGATTGCAGAGTGATTGTCGGACATCATAATCCTCATCATTCTTATCCTCACACCCTAAACATACACTTAGCTAAGGTAAGTTAGGGCAGCCTCTCGTGTCTTGCCCTCTGTGACCTGGGGTCTTGCACATGTTGGTCCCCCTCTCTTACAACACCATATCATTCTATAATCAATAATCCAAAAGGTAGGGCATGTTTTCTATGAATAATTGATCATTATCTATATATCCATATGGGAACTATATTCCAATTCTTTGAGTTTTTGTTGCATTTACTCTTGCTGCAAGGTTGGATATTCCTATTCCTTGACCCTCCATCCTTGACTACACCACCCTCTCCCACTCTACCAATCTCTATCTCCCTCCTTCCCTATCTATCCCTCCCACCTTACTAATCCCTATCTCCATCCTTTGCTCTTTCTCTCTGTCCCTCTATCCCTCCCACCCTACCACTCCATATCTCCCTCCACATATCCCTTCCTCTCTCCCTCACACATAGGCACAACCTCTCTTGACCTACCCATCCTTCTCTCCCTAACTTTCTCTATACCTACCTCTCCTACCCTACCACTCTCCACCTACCCCTCCCTTCCTCCCTAACTCTTTGTACCTATCCCTCCTATCCTATCTCTCTCTATCTCCCTCCTTCCCTCTTTTTTCCCCTCCCTATCTCCCTCCCACCCTACCAATCCCTATCTCCTTCCTTCCCTCTCTATCCCTCCCACCTTACCAATCCATAGCTTTCTCCTTCCCTCTTTCTCTCCCTCCCACTATCCATCCCATCCTACCACTCTCTATCTCTCACCTTCCCTCTTTCTCTCCCTCCACCTATCCCTCCCTCTTTCCCTAACTCTCTCTATACCTACCTCTCCTACCCTACCACTCTCCATGTACCCCTCCCTTGCTAACTCTCTATACTTATCCCTCCTATCCCACCTCTCTCTATCTCCCTCCTTCCCTCTCTTTTTATAGTCAATTTTAATCCAAGAAAGAATAGTAATATCAATATGAAGGTTATGCAATCAAGAAGCCAACCACATGGTCATAATGAGAATAGGAGACAAACAACAACAACAACTATACAATGAAGGAGGTTTCCAACAATGCGATGAACTTAGAGAAGGGTACAAAGGATAGTGAGCATAATGTTGAGGACAGCGACCATGAAGAAGGGTAATGAATGCATTATTGACCAAGAAGATAGTAGGGGCAGACCTATGATAGTTTTAGGTAATGGAGCAAAGGAAAAATTACATCCATTACCAAGGTCTAATTGAATGAAACAAAGGGGTAGATTGTATCCAATGATTTGTACACTCATTGAATATGACATTTTGCTACATAATATAGGTAGTAGGAAATTACAACTATCATAGTCCATTTTTTCTAATAGACTCTTCACACAAAATTATCTTAAAATATCTTAATATCAAATTTGTATGGTGTGTGTAGTGTGCTTGTTAATAGACTAAGGTTATTTCACATTGATTCATGTGTGATGGTTCCAATGGAATGTGCATATATGTTATGGATCAAGATTGAATGGTGTGTATGGCATATCACCCTATGGGTATCATTTTTTTTGTGTGATCCTTGCAACATTACTAATTGCATGAAGCTCTTATGCTTTTCCTAGTGTGTTTATTTATTCATATGATTAATGAAATTTTCTCTTGTGTGTGATGACTATATGGATTTTTTGTAAGATGTCAAAAGGCATACATCATTGATTTGTATGGGTTTTTTTTTAGGGTTGTATCAAAATCCTCTCCTATGCATTGTGTGTTTGTTCGTGAATCATGGTTGAGTGACATGCATCCTCATACATAATGATTGTATAGCTTCTCTGTGAAGGGTCTAATGACATGATTAGGTTATATGGGTTTTGTTTGAAGGATAAAGGTGTGTTATTATTATATGGGTTTTATTTGATGATTGCATTAAATTTCTATGGTGTGTTTAATGTGCTTCTTCATGCGTCATAGTCAAGTGATTGATTTTAATTATGATGATTAAATTCATTTTATGCAAAGGGTCTTGTGACATTCACTATTGTGCATGATAGGATTATAGGGATTTTGTGTGAAGGGTCAAATGACATATATTCCATCGAGTTGTATGGGTCTTGTTTTATGGCTGCACCAAACTCCTATAATGTGCATGTTGTAATTTTTATTGCATCATGATTGAGTGACATTAATTTTTATCATAGTGATTGTATAGATTTTGTGTGAAGAGTAGTGAAAAAATAGATTGTGGGAGTGAAAAAAATATACTATGGTAGTTGCATTATAACCCTAGAGATATGCATTAACCATAAATTATCTTAAGCTAGCTATTCACCTACAACTCTTGAGAACATAATGAGAAAATAACACAAATGACTCTTATAGGCCAATGACATGAAGATACAAATAATAATTGCAATGGTGAATAATGATGGCCCATACTGCTAGGAGTGGAATTAATTTGTGTAGTATCTTCTTGTCATGATAGAATTCCACTAATCATCTGTCTAGCTAAAATGAAAAAGAATGAATTCCACTAACCATGATGGAAATGGACTACTATAAGCAATACAAATGGAATACATAAGTATGTTTGTGTTAGGTTTAAATCCTCTCTATAATTTTACATGAATTCATCTAAATTATGTCATGTTTTTCATTTTTTTTCTTCAAAATCTTAATGTAGTAATGGAAAAAGTATCCTTTTCCCTTACTTGGTTTGGATAATTAACATTAAAACTAAATTAATAGTGTTTTAATGTGTTGTACACATTCACATCATTCTAGGACCTTTATTTGATTAAAATATGCCTTAATTGATCCTTTGCAAGAGTGTTGTAAAGTGTTCTAACACATTTTCATGCTTTTCTAGGATTTATTTAATTAATTAAGCCTAGTGGGCCAATTTTAATAAATTGTATTTAAATTTTACCTTATTTAGGTGTTGTAAAGTGTTGTAACAAACTTTCACATTTATCTAGGGTCCCCATAATTAATGGTGGTTAATTTAGTTTAATTGACACCTTTAATTCAAATTCAAGCCCCTTTCTTAAGGATCTATCCTGACACCCAATAATGATATTGTATGAAATTTAATTTGGAAAATCTGATGCCCCGAAAAGTGTTGCTAGGACCCCTTCACTTTTACTAGTAAAAGGTATCCTCTCCACATAGGAAACCTCTTTGTTTACATTTTTGAGGCTAGTTTTTGATGTTATTTCACCTCCCCGAAGCTTGGTCTTGGAAACTATACTAGGACCCATTCGCCTTTAGTGGCGAATGGGCCCTCCCTTAATTGGACCCCTCTTTTTGAATTTAATTGTGGCAGAATCCTTATAATTTTAATACCCATATTTGAGGTTGGCTTGAATTATTTGAATTTTAGGGTTAATTCACATTGTTTCACTTAGAAATTTTGAGAGAGCATCTTTATAGAAAATTGGAGCTCATAAGAGCATTACAAGAGAATTCACAAGGAACTACAAGGAAGATTTCTAGAGTTTATGGAAGCAATTCAAGATCAATTTATCATGTCAGGGGTTTAATGCATTCATGCATGTAGTTGAGCTAAGATAGTTAATGTTGCATTGAGGATCTATTTACAAGCATCATTTGACATCCAAGATCTACATTCTTCATGGCCACTACATGTTAGTTTGTAGATTTGTTTCACATGAAATCATACAAGGTGACATCAATTGTATTATTTCATCATTTTATTTAATTACCTACAATGGGTTTGACTGAGGCAAACCCCCATTCACTAACAATTAACAAGTTTTCCCTCCCTTGAATGTTTGATTGCATGTTTTAGGTTTAAGAGCAAGATTTGGAGCAAAATTGTCAAAGTTGTCAAGTTGCAAAGTTGCCACCTTTATTGCAATATCACGAAAAGAGCTCTATAGAATTAATCTCCAACTTTCAAGAGCTAAAAACCTAGGAATTAAGAGTGCAAAAATTGAAGTACAAGATCCAAAAGTTAGTTTTTTGAAACCCTAAAAGGACCCATTCACCATTAAAGGAAAATAAATTGAAGTACAAGACCCAAAATTTAGTTTTCTAAAACACTAAAAGGACCCATTCACCATTAAAGCCGAATGAGTCCTTAGTGAGCCACAAAAAAGTACTTTTTGTGAGAGGCATATAATGTTTATCCCTTCCAAACTCTCTTTAAAGGTTGTAGGTTCCATTAGTTCTATGTTCAAGCTTCCAAATGCACTTTATAGGTCAATATTTGGATTTTATTTGTTGTGTTTAATATTTCTCCTAGATTCCATGTTCAGTTATTTATGTCAAGACACTTTGTGCCAAAGTGGGACACTTTGCACTAGAACACGATTACTTTTGAGATAAGTTTTAAGTGTCCTCCACTCATTTGATTTGCATGAAATAAATTGTGTCTGATAACTCTATGTTTAATCTACTCATACATGGTCTTACATTTCAATTTTGAGTTGCTTTCCTATTTTATTTAAATCTCCTAAAAGTGCATTTTAGTCATATTTAGCCATTTTATACATAAAGAAAATTGCAAGATTCTTCAAAGAATTCACTCACCCATGAAAGTGGATTTTAACTTGAGGGATCTCATTCCTAAATGAAATAGAAGAGTAGTTAGGTTCATTATACTCGCTTTTCCCTTTCTATTTATAGTAATTTTGGTGAAATATCCCAAATTTTGTATAAAGCCCCCATGTGTAGTGAACCCTAACCTCTTTTTCTATGTTTCATTTTGGATTTTGGTGAACCCGAGTTTTGAACATTCTAACTTCTGATTTGGAGTGGATTTAAACCCTAGATCTTAGTTTTGAAATAGATTGCATTAGGTTTGTACTAGTTGCATTACATTTAGGGTTTTTTAAAATTGCATTAGTTTGCATTGCATATAGAGGTTTAAATTTGTATTCTTGCATTGCTTAAATCTGAAAAATTCAAAAATAGGCATGCATATTACATTGATTTTGAATAGTGTTTTCATATTAGTGTACTTTTCATCATTCATGTTCAAAAATTGAGTCAAAATTGCACTTCAAAAAGTATCATATAAGTCATCATTTACCCTTCACTTCACTTGCATTAGGTCATCAAATTCTATAAATTTCTCTCATCAAATTTATAGTTTGAAACTGGGCACAAAAAGCACATAAAATAACTTTAAAATTGTAGTTTTCACCTCTTTAAAACCTTGATTTAGGACCCATTCAACTTTACTAGTGAATGATTCCCTGATCAAGTTGGGCTTGTACCTTCTGGCATTTGAAATGCATCAAAAATTACCTAGAAATCACCAGAAACATTTCAAAAATCCTTATCCAAGACCCACTCGCCCTTACTGGTGAATGAGTCCCTGTTAGATCCTAATTTGAATTTTTTGGGATTTGAAACCTTAGTTTTAGGATTTTGTTTGGTGTTGTCACTTTCCTATTTTAGTTTTTTTATTTTCTATTTCATTAAATTCATTGCATTTATCTTCATTTACTTCATTGAGTGCATTTTCAAAATTCAAAATCGCATTTACAATATTTCATTTTTAGATTATTACACAACATAATCAGTCAATTATCATATTCTAAATCTAAAAATTGCATTCTCCTTTTGCATGTTTGATCTATCATTGTCGCATTTCAAGTTTCTAGGACAAGAATTATATCATGCTTTCATTGCAAAAACCTATGGTTATCATACTTCATGTTCTATTTTCAGATCTTGTTGAGTGTTCTAATAAATTTTTGTTAATTGCATATGAATATGAGGTCCTTTCCCCTATCTTTTTGTTCATCATTGATCCCTCTCCTAGTATCCCTTCTATGAGTGAGGTTAGTTTAGTGAAAGAGAATACAACCTTGGGTAATCATAACAATCACATTTGTTCTCTCCTAATATCTCTCCTAGTTGTGAAGAAGATATTTCGATGTTAGAATAACTAATCAATGAGAGTTTTGAGAACCCTAGTTGTTTCTCTCCCCTTACCCGTCCTATTAGGCAAGACATTACTAAACAAGAGGACATAACAATAGGTAATCATGGTAATCACATGATACAAAAAGAGACCATTGAAACCTATTTACATAACACATCTCCCAACTTCTTCCCCTCTTGTGATAATGTTATACATGATGAGGATATGTTGATGTTAGATAAACAAATCTTTAAGATCTATAACAACCCTCTTTATTTTTCTTCCCCTACCTATCCTATTTTTGGAGAAATTATAGGACATAGGGATGTAATTGTAGATGATCATGATAATCACATTGGTTCTCCTAATATCCTTCCTAGTCATGTAGGAAATAGATTAGTGTTAGAAGAAACACTTGACAGTCATGAAAATCTCATTTCCCCCTTTCCTAGTCCTCCTACCATTTGGGGATATCTATTTCAATGAAAGGATCCAATCATTGACAAGCATGATTATCCTTCTCTTGACACCTCTCCTCTTTGTGATGAACATCTTAAAAACTCCCCTACTAGGGTAGATATTATGGCACAAGAGAATGAGACCTTAGAGAAAAAGGATGAAATCATGGACAATCATGACAATCAATTTTTTCCTTCTCCTATTTGCAAAGAAGATACTTTGATGTTAGAAGATAAAATCAATAAGAGTCATGAGAATCTTAGTTTCCTCTCTCCCCCTAGAAGGAATAAATTATTGGACAATAGAATTCCATCATTGATAAGCAAGACAATCCAACCATTGATAGCTCCCTTACTTGCAATGAAGTCATTTTAGAAGAACCAACATCTAGATGTCATGCACATCTAGTTTGTTGTCTTCCTAAAAAATATCCTCCTAGGTAGGATATAATGGTGGAAGAAAATGAAAACAATAGTGATGTGACTTCTTTATATGATGGTAAAGAGATGACACTAGACTGCACTTTATTAGAAATACATCAAATCGAAGTCACTAAGGTTATGAATGCATAAGTTTTTGTTAGATCCCCCTTAATTAATGGACCTCCTAGATACCTTGTGGAGCATCCTAAGAATCCTCTAATTATCTACCCACCCTCACAAAAAACTCAATTCCAAAACAAAAATGTGCTTATCCTTGAGCCACCTAAGAATAATGTTTCACAACAATTGAATTATAACACCATTGCTCAAACATATAACAATAGGAACAATCCACAACCAAAACAAACACCTTCAACATCCCTCCTATTGCCTAATCAAATCTTTCCTAGTGCTTCTTGTTTTATTGCAAACAATGGAAAGGAATACAATCTTGTTGAACACCTTAAGAACACTCCCACTAAGATTTTTGTATGGGAACTGCTTCAAACAACACCTAGTTATCTAGCATACTCCAAGAGGCCTTGCAAAAATTTATGTTTTCTTCTAACAACAGTTCAAATGATGTTGCATCATTAATTCAATAGATGAATGAAATGAACTTAGACATAGTTTTTCACCAGTGTGAGTTTCCTCCCTTGGAAATTCAGAAGAATGATGAAGCTTTCAACATAATAGTCCATGTTGGCCAAACTACAATAAAATGAACTCTTGTCGACAATGGTTTGGCCCTAAATGTATGTACTGTGAACCTTTTGAAAAGACTTAAGATGAGTAAGAAAAATATTGAACCTAATTTTCTATCGATTCGAGGATTAGACAATATAGGAAAACAATCGCTCAGAGTCATTAAATTACCTATCAGAATTGAGGAAGTAACATTACAAACTTTGGTCCACGTTATGCTCGAGGATCTTTCTTATAATGTCCTTTTAGGAAGACCATGGATTCATGAAATGAATGGTGTACCTTCTACTTTGCATCATGTCATGAAGTATATCTATAACAAAAAATTCTACACACTAAAATTTGATCCCAAACTCGTGAAACATAGATTTTAGGACCTAATGGACTCTCTAACTCTTATAGGTTTTTTCACCCAAAAGGAGAGAGATTAGATCCTAAAATACTAGGAGTTCATTCAATTTAGGACATATGTGATGTGATGCGATGTAATTTAACTAAAATAAATGCAATTGACTGATTAAAATGATCTGAAATGAATGCAAAAGTGTAATTTAAGCTATGTGTGAAAACACACTATGATATGCAAGCAACTATGAAATATGAAGAAGTAGAAAGAAATATGCAAAAAAAAAGTACAAGGTCAAATATGAGTGCACCTAGATGATGTGTAAGGTATTTGGAATGTCTGGAATGTTGATGAAATTTATGATTTTTTACAGTGGGACTCATTTGCCAAGGGTGGTGAATCAGTCCTCCTACTATTGAAAAAGTGTTAGGAACTGATTTCTGACAGTCAAGAAGTGATTTCTGAAAAAAGTGCAAATTTTCAGATTTTAGGTGGGACTCATTCACCAAGGGTGGAAAATCAGTCCTCCCCAAGATATCTAAAAATTCAAAGGTCAACACTACTTCTCTAGATTTGGAAATGACTAAATATCATGTTGTCGGGGTCAACTCTGCAGAAAACGAGTTGAAGTTACTCAAATTGTTTGAATAGATGATGAATTAACTTGAAGAGACTAGTTGACTTGAATTCCACTTTTCAACACCTTTAAACCTATCAAATCTGCAAAACAAAGGTTGCAAAGACACATGCAAAGGGGAAAAATGTTAGGGGGTTAGTGAATAGGGGTTTGCCTTGGTCAAACCCCGCTTTAGTAATTAAACCTAATTGAAATGAATGACATACAAGAGAAATGATAAATTAATAACATGAAAGTATTACAAACTTACCATATCCTTGAATATGAAAATTTGAAGTGATGTCAATGGTTGCTCCAAAATACTTGAAAGTGCTTGAATTGAATATGCAAAATGCTTGATTGCTTAAGTGAATGTGTGATTGAATGCTTGAATGAATAAGTGATTGTAGGAGATGTAAAATGAGGTTAAAAATTCCTATTTATACAAATCTTGTGCCTTAGTATCCGTTCATACCTCATCATAGGCCGACATGAAGTGAATTTTTAGTAAAATCCCAAAAGAATTTTGAAATATTTTGAATTTGGGGCCAAGGGGGACTCATTCGCCACCCTTAGCGAATGAGTCCCACCTGGGACCCACAGCCAAGTGTTAGAAATAAATTTTTGTTTAATGTTTTTTAGGAGAGGACCCAAAAATGCACTTAGTATAAGCATATGAGGGTATAAAGAGACAAAATAAAGCATGAGAAGGGTGTAAATAGGGAAAATATGCCTAAAAAAGTATGAAACCTTGTTACAAGACTTTACAACACTTCAAAATAGGACTTGTTGATGAGTGAAAAGGTTGTTTTTAGGTGAATTGTATTAAATAGAGTCTAGAAGAATGTAGAAATGTTTTACAACACTTCACAAAACCTTCACAAGACATTGTTCTTTGAGTTTTAGCACCGAAATAAGCATGTTCAAGCCAATATACATCATAAAATTAAAGCAACATAGCTCCAACACTATGAAACAACGCCTAAAAGACCATGAAAATGGGAAGGGTCCATTTTTTATGGTACAACCTGAAAGTTGTTTGATGGCTGAGAGAGAAGGACAAGATCCTTTGAAAGAATTGTATACAACTAAAAAAGTGAAAATCACAAAGGAAGAAGAACACGAGAATCAAATTGAGGAAGTCACAAAGTTATTGGATGATGATTTGGGTTCCTTAGATTTCACACCAACATTCATGGGTGAATACAAATTCATAACAAAAGAATTTGATAAGGGAAATGAAAAGTAGTAATGTAGACACAAAATTAAAAATCATCCACCTCAACTACTTCAAAGTATCAAGAAAATTACACAACACATTTCAATGAGGTTAATTATGAACAACCACTGAATCCTAAAGAAGTGTAAAAAATTTATGGAAGAGGTTGTGAACTTATGAAATAACTTGGTTACAGTGGAAAAGGATGTAGTGCTAGAGAACAAGGTATCTATGTCCCTATAGATCCTAACATGCAAGAAACAACTCATGGTCTTGGTTATTGTCATTTGATAGAAATACAAGCCTCAAACAAGCCTTCACTTAATGTCAATAACCTTAAAAAAGAATCTTCTAAGACAAATTTAACATTAGTGCATCTTGAACTAATAGACACTAATGCTCCTAATTATTATCCTTTGAAAGACTCGCTTAACATCAATTTCATCACGCAAAACACTAACAATTGGATTTTGTTAGATTTTACACCCTCCTTTCAAGGAGAGTACAAAATCTCACAATCTAAAGAGTCTTGTGTGAGTATGATATCTAATACTAAGCAAGAGATATCTTTGTCACAAAATAAGGAAACATGTTCCACTATTCATCAAGCAAGTATCTTGTTGAGACTTCTCCATGATTGTTTGATATCCCTCCCTCCATGAACATGAAAGAAATTTTATTACAAGAGTTGATTTTGTGCATATCATAGAGTTCATGGTAATTCTACTAATGAATGCAAGTCTTTGAGTAGTAAAATACAAAATATTAAAGATTTTGGTCCTTTCCCTTATGTGGGGGCACCTAATTCCTCTAATGGATACTAATTTTCACTCTACCATGCATCTTATCAATCATTTTGGCTCATCCTTGTCTTGCACTAAGTGGGGGAAAGGGGTTAGGTAGCATTGTCCTCATATGTCACCTGTTGTCTCTTGTGGCTAGTTGACCACCTTTCATGTATATATAAGAGTGAGCTTGGGATGTGGATTGTTGATAAATGTGACTCAAATTTATTGGCTTGATCTACTTCTTGTAGCAGTTGTTTTTTTCCCTTATTCAGCTTGTATGTCACAGGATCGCTGAAAATCTTAACTATAGAACCTATGTCGCAGGGTTTTAAATTTTCATAACTTTCTATCTTAGTGACATTGGGGTTCTCATGATTATCAGCATGTCGCAAGTTTTGGGATTTTCATAACCTCCAATAGAGGTTGTGAAGTTTAGTTTTTTAGGGACATAGTGATCCTGAGCGAGCATTGGTTTTTCAATAGTGATGTGGATGTCATGGTGGCTATGGGGACCAAAGTGTATTGGTTAAAGGTGATCTTGATCTATGGTTACAACATGCTTGATCCAACAGCACCTGCTAACCCTGCACCCCTTGTGGTGGGTCCCAACAGACTTTTGTGGGGTGTGCGGGAGTGGTAAGCAGTGATGACATGACGTCATGTTGGGAGTTAAATATTTAAGTCTTTTCTGTGAGACTTGTTGATATTGTAGATTTCCATCTTGATTCTCTGGAATTACACAAGTGGTGTTTGCATGTCTTGGTGGACCCTCACCATGGCAAGTGGTATATGAAAGATAATTGATAGTTGGAAAGTGATGGTTGGTTGTCAACTACTAACGGATTAAACGATGATCGACTTAGCCAGTTTAAACTATTTTGTAACCGTTTATCTATGGAAGTTGATCGGATGACTTGGCAACCATTGGCCCCACATGCTAAACTAATAATTGATGGTTTTTCTTCTGTAATGACTGGAAACTGAATTTGTATGTTTCCATGCATGGGTCTGAAGATGTTTTTGAATGGGATTCTCTTAGAAGGAAAAATGCAATAAATTTGTAATACTTTGTAATAGTGTTAAAAATGTTGAAGAATGTGAAGCCGAAGACTTGTATTGGTTGAAGGATGGGCTAGCTGAGAGACTAGCAGGTAAAATTTGTGCTAAATGAGGAAGGTTGAGGTCGTGAGGCTAAGCTAGGAGAGAGAAAGAGAGATGAAGGCTAGAGCAAAATGAAATTATGTTTTGAAGGTGGTAACTCATCCACTCTCTCTGTGGATCGAATGTGAAACCTCCCTCTATGTGAATATGCTTTGTATGATGTGAGAGAGTGTTGTAATAGAGTGATAATTTTAAACACTTGAGAGGTTGATCAGAGGTCCATTAGAGAGAGCATCTACACTGTATACTGTGAGAGGGTATTGTAATAGTGTGAAGATCGTATAAGGGGTTATGATGTCCAATTTTTCTCCAAAGTGAAACAAGATGTAGTCTTTGTAAAGGCTTAGTGCTTGAGTTGTATTTGTAACTATTTTATTTCATGCATAATATAATAGGCAATCTGGGCTTTTGGAGTGTTGGGTTTTTTACCGAAAAGGGTCTTCCCCACGTAAATCTATGTGTTTTGTCTCATCTTTCATGTTTCATGTTACTTGGTTAGAATCTGTTAATGCTTGTTGTTGAAACTGGTTTTGCATGAGTTTCTCTTAGAAGGGTTAATGTGGGAAATGTATTGTGTTTGATTCTACTTTGTGGTACAATTGTATGTTTCTTTGAGGAAATTTAATAAAATTAAAAGTTACCAAAGGCATTACTATTCTTGGAGGTTTCTCCGAGATGATCAAAATTTCCCAACAAGTGGTATCGGATCCTTCTTCTGGTTTCTAGTTCTGGGTATTTCTCCTGTCAATATTTCTTAGTTTATCAGGCTTGAAGAAATTTGGAGGAATCATTTGGTATATTGATCCTTCGGTGAGTGGAAGTCTTGTGGTATTTAGAGATAACACACAGCATGAAGGGTGGTGAAGATGGAGAAAAAGGAGTTGGTTATGTTTAATTGATCTATGTCTCCTAGTTGGCAACAGTATAACTTTGATGCATGACGTGGAACTTTCTACTTCGTGGTTGTGTTGCAAAAAAGCTTTCATATTGGGTGTTTGTGTTAGAGGCTCCTTGGTGATATGGAGAAGCTTGAGTTGTTTCTCAACCATGGAAGAGAGTGCTTATGCTAGGTGGTGTTTCCTAGTGTTGGAAGGCATTGTTTTCTATAAACCTCGAATGCATGATGGCTATGGAGTTAATCATTAGATGATTTGAAAGCTTCTAAAATAGCCTATCTCTTTCTCAGATGCATGTGCATATTAGGGGTTTTGGACTTGGTTTGAAAAAATCTTGGGAGTTCCTGAACTACTATTCATTTTAAAGATGTGTTGTACTTGCATGTTCTATGATTTTTTGCAGGTTTTACATGGTCAAAAAAACTTCTTGTTTGCTTGATAGATTCCTAGACTATGGTGCTCATTGTGGACATGTTTGGAAAATCAAATTTGGTCATGATCTAATGTTGGAGTCTTGGTGTCTACATGGTTATCTTCTTTGAAATCTCAGTTTATGATTACTAATGTGATAATGAGTTTGCATGTTTCAGTGATTCGATCTATGAGTTATACAGGTGTGTGGGTTGTCCACTCATTCATTTGAAATGGGATTACTCATATGTGGACTATCTATATCCACCAGGTTTGATTTATTGATGTTGCAGATTTCATTAGTTGTCCTTTTCTATAGTCATTTGTTCATTGGTATGTTGTTTCGAGATTGAGAGGATGGATGATAAGTGAGTCCTTGGATAGTTGTTTATGGAGTCCTATAGCATGGTGAATATCCTTACTTATGAGATCTTGGTTTCACTTGGGATAATTAGCAGAACAACTATATGTTTGTGGACCTTGAATTTCTTTTTTTTAGTTTTGGAGATAGTAGGTCATGATACTTGGAAAGCTCGATATCACTGTTCATTCAGAGCTTTAGCAATGACTATTAATAATCAATCTTCCTTAGTGTTGCAGATGTTACTAGGAGGAACTCTTTGATCATGTTGTTGCAGAAGCATTCTTTCGCATTGGCAGGGTTACTATTTTAAGATGGTTAGAATTTTTTAAACTAGGGAGGACTTGTGTATTCTTTGGGTTGAGGTGCTGATGGTGCTTGATAGGTGATGTCGGTTCAGAGCTTGTTTATTTTATGTCATGGTATACTCTTTCTTATGCATTGGAGTTTTGACATTGTGCATTGCTCTTGAGACATTGGTTTCTTCACTTGGAGCCTGGTATCTCCTAAGAGGGGATGGAAATATCATGATGTCATGATAAGCTCCTAATTCAGATGATTGGAGCTTTGATAATGGTCTGGTAATTCTTTGTGTATTGGGTAATTTAATCATTTCCTTAATACTTCATGATATTGTAGTGATGCATTTGGAGTCTAGCATGAAATGATCAGTTGCTAGTACTCATGGATACAAGGACAATGAGGTGAGCCTATATTTGATGGTTTCTCTTAATGATATTTCAACAAAAATTCTAAGAAGCCTACACCTTGGTTGGACTCGAGTTTGATAGAGACCTATGAGGAGATTTCTCTTAGATTAGTCATGATGACTTGCATGTCTTGGGGGAGCATTATCTTTCCCACTCTTGGTCTACTCGATGGTTTATTACTTAAGAGGTATTACCCATTGTTTCTCTCAGGTACTTTATGCTTTCTTTCACGATATGGGTCTTGAACTGTTTAATGGTTTTGGAGGATTCATAGAGGAAGATGGATTATCTCCTTGTTTATGATATCTTCTATTGATAAAAATAATTAGGAGATGCTTTATGGGTTTTTTTTTCCTAAGATGGGAAATGGAATGGTTTGATCTTCTTTGAGAGGCTTACATCCATATGTTGTGTTTGATCTTGGAGATTGAACAGTTGGGTGTTGCTATGATATTCTCTTTGGGAAGTTTTGAAGAAGATCATACTTGTCACAGTTGGCTTTTAGAGGTGTATGTAGGAGTATATTCTATAGGTACATGATGTGTAGTGTTTATCTCTTTGGTCTTAGTTATCTTCCTGAAGGTTTGATTTCATATCACATTGGCTTGAGATTTGGTCAAAGCTGGTGTTTTCACTCAAGATTCTTGAGTGGTAACCCTAAAGTTATTTATCTCTTTCCTATGTTGGGTGTGAAGAACTTGGGAAAGCTGTGAAGATTGGTGGTGAGAATTATTCTTGGAGGTTATTAATTTGCAGGTCTTACATATCATTGTGGATGTTTCCTTGAAACTACATGTTTACAATCTTTGTTTGATGCTATTGGTAGACTCGTTATGCCTTGATCTTTTCAAATTTGGCATTACCCATGTAGTGGGAGTTCTTGGATGTGTTTAGTCTTCTTCAACTGGTTGGAACTTGGAGCTTGTATTTGCTATTGATGGGTTGGTTGTGTTGTTGGCATGAGTTTTATGATGTGGATACCTTTAAGGTATGGATGATTGGATGATCTAGCACTTGTTGCAGGTGCTATTTTTAGTCATGTGGGTTTATCAGTTGGATGGGAGTAGTCTATTTTCTAGTTGTTATTCTAGCTTTATGTTCTATCTTGTTTTTGGAGGATGTTTTTCATGGTTGTGTTTAGGTTGAAGCTTTGAAGTTGATGATGTTGATACTTTTGTATAAGATATGAGAATAGTGGAGTGGTGGCAGTATGTTGAAGCCTTTGATATCAGATGGATATGGTGCTTATGTTCCTTATAGTAGTGCATACTCATCATGGGTCATTTCTTTCCTTTGGAGGATGGCAAGAATTGTTGCTTGATATGGTGAACATCTTAGATGTTGGTGCACGTGTCTTAGTTGGAGCATGAAAGCATTGGTTGAGGATATTTCTTGTTGCATGGATGGATGATACAGTAAACTATAGCTTTGGAAGGAGCTAGTAAGTTCTTTGTCAAGTGGGAGAATGTTGAGAAATGTCACTCAAATCTACTGGCTTGATCAACTTCCTAGATCAGTTATGTTTTTCCCTTATTCAGCTTGTATGTCACAGGATCGCTGAAAATCTTAACTATAGAACCTATGTCATGGGGTTTTTAATTTTCATAACTTTCTGACTTAGCAACATTGGGGTTCTCATGCTTATCGACATGTTGTGGGTTTTGGGAATTTCATAACCTCCGATAGAGGTTGTGAAGTTAAATTTTTTAGTGACATAGTGATCCTGAGCGGGCATTGGTTTGTCAATAATGACATGGATGTCACAGTGGCTATGGGGACCATAGTGTATTGGTTAAAGGTGATCTTGATCTACAGTTGTGATGTGCTTGATCCAATGGTGCTTGCTAACCTCGTGCCCCTTCTGGTGGGTCCCAAAAGAATTTTGCGGGGTGTGTGGGAGTGGTAAGTGGTGATGACATGATGTCATGTTGGGAGTTAAATCTTGATTCTTTGGAATTACACAAGTGGTATACATGTCTCTTAGTGGACCCTCACCACAACAAGTGGTATATGAAAGAGAATTGATAGTTGGAAAGTGATGGTTGGTTGCCGACTATTGACAGATTAAATGACAATTGACTCAATAGGTTTGAACTGTTTTGTAACCGTTTATCTATGGAAGTTGATCAGATGACTTGGCAACCATTGGCCCGACATGGCAAACTAATAATTAATGGTTTGTCTTCTATAATGACTGGAAACTGAATTGGTATGTTCCCGCACATGGGTTTGAAGATTTTTTTTTCGACTGGGATTCTCTCAGAAGGAAAAATACTATAAATTTGTAATATTTTGTAATAGTGTTAAAAACAATAAAGAATGTGAAGCTGAAGACCTGTGTTGGTCGAAGGCTAGGCTGGCCAAGAGGCTGGCTAGTAAAAGTTGTGCTAACTGAGGAAGGTCGAGGCTGTGAAGCCAAGCTAGGAGAGAGAGAGTTGAAGGCTAGAGAAGGAGAAGGAAATTATGTTTTGAAGGTGGTAACTCATCCACTCTCTCTCTATGGATCAAATATGAAACCTCCCTCTATGTGAATTTTCTCTGTATGTTGTGAGAGAGTGTTGTAACAAAGTGAGGATTGTAAACACTTGAGAGGTTGATCAGAGGTCCATGAGAGAGAGGATCTACACTGTATATTGTGAGAGGGTATTGTAATAGTGTGAAGATCATAGAAGGGGTTATGTTGTCCAATTTTACTCCAGAGTGAAACAAGATGTAATCTCTATAAAGGCTTAGTCCTTGAGTTGTATTTGTAATTGTTTTGTTGCATGAATAATATAATAGGCGATTTGGGCTTTTGGAGTGTGGGGTTTTTTACCCGAAAGGGTTTTCCCCACATAAATCTATATGTTCTATCTCATCTTTCATGTTTCATGTTTCTTGGTTAGAATCTATTAATGCTTGTTGTTGAAACTAGTTTTGCATCAGTTTCTCTTAGAAGGGTTAATGTGAGAAATGCATTATGTCTAATTCCACTTTGTGGCATAGTTGTACGTGTCCTTGAGGTAATTTAATAAAATTAAAAGTTACCGAAGGAACTACTATTCTTGGAGGTTTCTCCTATATGATCAAAATTCCCCAACATGGATGGGATGCCTTAAGTTGGCTTGCATGTGGTGTACTAAGTTTTGGGGGAAACCCCTTCCCTTTTTATGACGTAGCTTATCAAAAACATATGACTTGGAATAGGGTTTTCTAAGGAAATCTCTCATGTCTTCTTCTACTTTAAAGTAATTGCTCACAAAAATTGTGTTAGCAACCACTTTAAAGTGGGGGCATACATCAACATTCATGTTTCACTGTGTGATTTTCTTTATTATTGTGATGTGTTCTTTTCTGGGTGGTGTCATTGGGCTTGATTTCCTCCAAGAGTGTGATATTTATTTGAATTTTCATCTCTTGAAGACGTTAGGCATGATGTTCCCTAAGATGAGGCCTTACATGAACAAATCAAAATCCCTTTTAACAAAATTTTACATGAAAAAAGCATTTTCAAAAAGCATTACATTGTGGTGACTTATTGAAGTTATCAAGAGGATAACTAGTACAGTTAGTATGATGGGAACCAAATACATTGGCATAAATTTTTCTTTATATGGTGGGAATCCAACACACTAGCATGACTTTCTCACTAAAAAACTTCTTTGGGACAACTCACCTAGTAGACAGACTAAGGTTCCACTACCCTAGAGTGAGCAACATATGTAATGGACAAACATCCCCATTCCACATCATGTTGGAATGGTTATGCTTGATTCTTTGTTTTTGTTTATTTGTCTTGGCCTTTAACAAGGTATGGTTATGTATCTTTGTTATTGTTGCATACTTAAGTGTCTTGGTTGTCTACTTTAGTGCGAGTTTTTTTGAAATGCACAAGACAATTGAGAGGGGGGGAAATTAGTTGTCACCAATCACATTCAAAAATCTCAAACAATTATTAACTCCACATCCACTTTAATTTTTTATTGAGTATGAGCATGAAGTACAAATAACAAAAGGTAATATCAACACAAAAAACACCAAATTTACATGGAAAACCCAATAAGGGAAAAACCACAGTGAAGATTAACTCACAATATAAGAGTAATTGGAAAACTAATTACAATGAGGCCCACTGCTAAAGATAGGACTCATTATCTAGATACAAGGCTCGCTGCCTACAAATAGGTCTCACCATCCAGAAGGGAGGATCACTGGCTACAGATAAAGAAAGATAATAGAAAATCTACCATAGCAACTTGCACACATCCGCAGCCTTGATCAAAGAATTATAGACACCATTAGCTCACTCCTTTTAGGAGTCTAACAAATTAAAGTACTACTGCCTCAATTCACTTTCACACACTCTTGCTTCTCAAATTTTTGGCATGTTTCATGCATTCAATCTATAACATCTTGACTTGTATTTATACCATCTTCATCTTTAGAAACTTTCTCCAAGGTTGGCTACACACACTTCATATTACAAATTCAAATTAGGTCAAAAACTCAATATTATTGTGGTGAAAGACAATGAGAGCAGATGAAACCAACACTTAACCAAGACCCAAAAAAACATCTCAGATAAATCACTTGCTTCCTTCATTAATACTTATCCTTCGCATGACATGTAGACACCAAGTCAGCCAAACCTACTAAAAAAACAAATGAAATTTGAAGTACACATTTCTGCAACAAGAGGATAACATGTGGACCACATAACATGCTTCATCATACATTGGAACACATATTGGATGCCTTCATATTCATATGTAGCTAATGCAACAACCTTCATACACAAAATACTTTCCATTAGTCCATCCAGACTATACAGACACACATAGTAATTTTGAACCTATTCTTTCAGAGCACCAAACCATGAACAACTTTGAAAGAAAATAGATAACACCATTACAAGCCTTCTACTAGATCTACAAGACCTAAAATAAACCAACAGAGGACTATGGAGTAGATACATTTCTCCCAGTCCATGGATAAACAACTCTATCATACCAGTTCACAAACTGGTGAACAAAAATTTCACTCTTCATCAAATTAGAAGCTCTAATCTAGGATATATCACCCAAGGATTCCCTTAAACAACACGTCAAATCCGCACAAGCATAGGATCAACACAGAAGAAATACAAAGAACAAACTAGTGCACATTTACACACACAGTAATTTTGAACCTAGTCTTTCAGAGCACCAAACCATGAACACCTTTGAAAGAACAGAGATAACACCATTACAAGCCTTCTACTAGATCTACAAGACCTGAAACAAACCAACGGAGGACTACGGTGTAGATACATTTCTCCCAGTCCATGGACAAACAACTCTTTCAGACCATTTCACAAACTGGTGAACACAAATTCCACTCTTCATCAAACTAGAAGCTCTAATCTAGGATATATCACCCAAGGATGTCCTTAAACAACACTTCAGATCCATACAAGCATAGGATCAACATAGAATAAATGCAAAGAACAAACTGGAGTACATTCTAAATACACACAATTTTTTCTTCACTATTTCTCAAAAAAACTTGGTAACTCATCATATTAGCACACTTGCAACATCATAAAGATAGCTCCATGTACTCGCAACATCTCTACAGTATCTCAACTATACATGCACAACTCTCAATCACTTGTTTCCTTTCTCTGCACCAACCTATACTATGTTGATATCAATGACAACATTAATGACAACACCACCATACTCATTCATACTTACAACAATCTCCCCCTTTTTCATTGATGGAAACACATGATGTGAAAAACTACCAAAGAAACAATACACACTCTCCTTTATTTTCTATATTAGACAACCTACAAAACATTCTTGCACTCTCTTTTCCTTACAATATTCTCTCTGTATCTCTCCTCCTTTCAACTTTTTCTTTTTCACATGACTCTCTCCCCACTTTTGACATCAATGGAAAAGAAAAAAGATTCTAATCACTCCCCCTTACAAGTTCATCCACATATCATAATATAAAAATGATACTTCCTACTCCCCCTGATGAGTAGACCCCAATCATCAATCCAAACAAATGGAGAATCTGTAGATCCACTGGACTAATGCACCTCCATGTGCACCTAGTTTGAAGGAGGGGCAGTAACCCCCAACTTCTCCCCAAGATACTCAAAAGTATCCTTCGAAAGAGCCTTAGTAAATATATCAGCAATTTGATCCTTTGTAGGAACATATTTGAGCCTAACTTCATTGTCCAATACCTTTTCTCTCAAGAAATTATATCTAATAGATATGTGCTTTGTCCTTGAATACATTATTGGATTCTTTGAAATATTTATTACACTTGTATTATCATAGAAGATAGGTATAGGCTCATCACATATCACTCCTATATCATTCAATGTTTGCTTCATCCATAATACATGTGTGCAACAAGATGTTGTTGCAATGTACTCAGTCTCTACAGTGGATAAAGAGACTGAATCCTATTTCTTGCTTAACCATGAAACTAATATTCCTCCAAGAAAGAATACACCACCACTTGTACTCTTCTGGTCATCCACACAACCAACCAAATCTACATTATTCTAAGCAATCAAAGTGAAATCAATATCCTTAGGATACCACAGGCCATAATCTAGAGTGCCTTTTAGATATTTGAATATTCTCTTCATAGCTGTAATATGTGTTTCTTTAGGCTCTGCTTGAAATATGGCAACCAAACATACTATATGCAAGATATCTAGTCTAGTAGCAGTAAGATATAATAGTCTAGCAATCATAGATTTGTACATGCTCTCATCAACTTTAGAAGAATCATCATTCTTACTCATTTTGCATCCAATCAGCATAGGGGTACAGACTGGTTTGGAATCATCCATTCCAAAATTCTTCAACAGTTATTTAACATACTTTTATTGTAAAATGAATATGTCCTTATCAATTTGATTCACTTGAAGTACAATAAAGAAGTTCAACTCACCAATCATAGACATTTCAAACTCCTTTTGCATCTCCTCTACAAATCTCTTGCACATACCCTCATTTCCTCTAAAGATAATATCATCAACATACACAACCACTATCAACATTTTTTTTCCTTCAATTTTGAAATAGAGATTACTATCTACGGAGCCTCTGCTAAACCTTTGCTATGTCAAATATCTGTCCAACCAAGCATACCATGCCCTGGGAGCCTATTTAAGTCCATATAGTGCCTTTTCAACTTACATACCATGTCTTGTTTATCTGATAACCAAATCCCTCTGGTTGTTCCATGTACACCTCTTCTTCCAATTCTCAATTCAGGAATGCAAACTTAACATCCATATGATATACCTTGAAATATTTGTGAGCAAAAATGCAAAAAAAATTTGAATAGCCTCCATTCTTGCCACCAGGGCAAATGTATCCTCAAATTCTATTCCTTCAACATATGAATAACCTTTGCATACAAGTCTTGCTTTGTTTCTTACTACTTCACCATTCTCATTCAGCTTATTCCTAAATACCCACTTTGAGCCAATTATGTTCTTGTTTATAGGTCTAGGAACCAATTCTTGTGTCTAATTTTTATCTATCTACTGCAACTCCTGTTTCATTGCTCTAACCCAATTCTCATATTTTCATGATTCACACACTATTTTAGGTTCTATTTTGGAAAGTAAACATAGATTTACCTCAGCTTCCACCACTTTTCTTCTTGTCTTTACACCTTCACTTTTATCTCCAATTATCTATTCTTCAGGGTGATTCTTTTGTACATATTTTGGGGTCTTAGGAGCAAGTTTGAATCTTCTTCTTCTTAAATATATTCTTCTTCTTCCTTATTATCTTCTTGTATTTGTCTACAATTAGGTTCAAATAGTTCAACTTCACTTATTTCAACTAGTCTGTGCATATCTTCATCAACTTTTACATTTGCACTTTCAACTATCTTTCTCAATATTTTATTGAAGCATCTATAAGCTTTGTTATTAGTTGAATATCCAAGGAAAATTCCTTCATCACATCTTGCATCAAAATTTCCAAGGTTCTCATCATCTCTTTTAATATAACATCTACTTCCAAACACCTTAAAGTACTTAAGAGTAGGAATCTTGCCAGTCCATAGTTCATAAGGAGTCTGTGTTGTTACCTCTAATTTGAACTCTATTAAGAATATAAGTAGTAGTGTAGATTGCTTCTCTCCAGTATACATCAAGTACATTTTCCTCTTTCATCATAGTCCTTTCTACCTCTTGAATAGTTTGATTCTTCCTATCTATAACTCCATTCTACTGCGGAGTTCAAGGAGCAAAAAAATGTCTCTTTATACCATGCTCTTCAAAAAATGTATTAAACTCACTGGAAGTGAATTCTCCACCTCTGTCAAACCTTAACATTTAATACTCAGGTTCACTTCATTCTCTACCCTAGCCTTGAACACTTTGAATCTATCTAGAGCTTGAGATTTCTCCCTAAGAAAAGTAACCCATGCCATTCTAGAATAATCATCAATTAAAAGAATAAAATACCTATCACCATTAAGAATTCATATTCTTGTGGGACCACAAAGGTTTGTATGAATCGATTCCAGCATTTTGGTAGTTGATTGTTCTTTTCGTTTAAATTTGTATCTTGTTTGTTTTCCCAATTGACAACTTCTACAAATTGTATTGGTGGGCTTTGTGATTTTAGTTAGATCCCTGACAACTTCTCTTGAACTAATCCTGATCATATTGTCAAGTTTTACACATCCCATCCTTTGGTGCCATAGCCAACTTTCATTAACTTGAGACACAAAACATTGGCCATCAACACCCTTAAGTTGATAAATGTTTCCATATGTTCTTCCTACAACTACCACGGTTCTAAACCCTTTTTTGATCTCACAGGTATTATCCTGGAACACAAGTTTAAATCCTTTGCTACACATTTTTCCAACACTCAAGATATTATACCTTAAGCCCTTAACATAATAGACATCATCAATATTGTGTTTTCCATCAAAACTAATTGTTCTTTTTCCAACAATATTTGCACCAGAATCATCTCCAAATATGACTAATCCTCCATCATACTTTTCAAGTTTAGTAAAATTACTTTTGTCTCTGGTCATGTGATTTCAACAGCCACTATCAATTACCCAATAATCTTCATCTTTTCTAGCATGAAAGGAAGTAACCAGAGTACCTTCCATCTCATCCTTCTTATTTTCTAGACCACATTCCCTTGCACTATTGGGATGTGGTGACTAATCATGCTATACTATATAGGGCATGGTATACTGTTCATCCCGGCCCCCTGTCCTTGTCGGGGTCTGGGGCCGGGCTGGGCCCTGAGCAGGGGTTCGGGGGCAGCAGCCCCCGAAAAGAGGGGGTTCGGGGGCTTATTATCTCTGTTATTTTTGTGTATGGTTCTATTTGTACATCTTGAAGCACAGTGACCAATATTTCCACAACTAAAATATTTAAAAGTTAACATACATTTATACTTGCTAGTACCTTTCTTTAATTTCCTTGTAAAGTTTTCTTCCAACTCCTCTGAACCTTCACTATCTGGATCATTTTCTGTCTTAGTGGCTTTGAAGGCTATTTTTGTTTTCTCCTTTTCTTTTCCAAATTTCCTCATTTCAAATGTGGTCAAGGTGCCAAATAGTTTTTCTTTAGTGAATTTCTTTGGATCATACACTTCCTCAATAGTTGATACCTTATCTCTATAACTCTCTAGTAGGGTCATCAAAATCTTCTTGATTACATCTTCATCTATCAGAGTACCACCTTGATTTTTGACTTGATTTGCTACAATATCAGCCCTTTGAAAGTAGCTTGCAATGTCTTCACCTTCTTTCATTTTCAAGTTCTCATATTTTTTCTTTTCTATTAGCTTCTTTGATAGTTTGACTCTATCATTTCCTTCATATATATCTTTCAACATTTCCCACACTTCATAAGGAGTGCCTAATGAAATAAGTTTTGTCTTCTTAGTCTTAGACAAAGCACTATAGATTGCATGCCTTGATTTTTCATTTTCCTCATAGGAAGAAATCTCATCTACAAAAGAAGAACCACTTGCTGGCTCAACATATTTTGTCTCAATAGCTTTCCAAGTCTTGAAGCCAAGAGAGATCAAGTAACCTCTCATCTATGCTTTCCATTCACTATAGTTAGATCCATCAAACATAGGGATTGACAATTTGTGTGCCATCAAATCTACCTCAAGTGGTTAAGCTCTTCTTCTGATGAACCAAAGCTCTAATACCAATTTTTGAAATGCAAAAGACAATTGAGAGGGGGGGTGAATCAGTTGTCACCAATCACATTCACAAATCTCAAATAATTATTAACTCCACATCCACTTTAATTTGTTATTAAGTATGAGCATGAAATGAAAATAACAAAAAGAAATATCAACAAAAGAAACACCAAATTTATGTGGAAAACCCAATAAGGGAAAATCCATGGTGAGGATTAACTCACAATATAAGAGTAATTGCAAAACTTATTACAAAGAGGCTCACTACTAAAGCTAGGACTCACTATTTGGATACAAGGCTCACTGCCTATAGATAGGACTCAATGTCTAGAAGGGAGGCTTACTTCCTATAGATAAAGAAAGATAATAGAAAATCTACCACAACAACTTTCACACATCCCCATCCTTGATTAGAGAATTACAGACACCATCAGCTCACTACTTTCAAGAGTCTAACACATGAAATTATTGTTGCCTCAATTCATTTTCGCACACTCTTGCTTCTTACACTTGTGGCATGTTTCATACATTTAACCCATAACATCTCAACTTGTATCTATACCATCTTCATCCTTAGAAACTTTCTCCAAGGTCGACTACACACACTTCATATTACAAATTCAAATTAGACCAACAACTCAACATTCCTGCGGTGGAAGAGAATGAGAACGAGCCTAACCAATACTTAACCAAGACCCAAAAAAACATCTTAGATCAATCACATGCTTCCTTAATTGATATTTATCCTTTGCATGATGTGTAGACACTAGGTTAGCCAAACCTAATGAAAACACAAATGAACTTTGAAGTACATATTTCCACAACAAGAGGATAATATGTGGACCACATAACACGCTTCATCATACACTAGAGCACATCTTGGATGCCTTCAAAATCATCCATAGCTAATGCGAAAACCTTCATACATAGAATAATTTTCATTAGTCCATCTAGATTGTACAGACACACAATAATTTTGAACCTAGTCTTCTTGAGCACCAAACCATGAAAACCTTTGAAAAAACATAGATAACACCATTACAATCCTTCTACCAAATCCGCAAGACCTGGAACAAACCAGCATAGGAATGGGGAGCAGATACATTTCTCCTAGTCCATAGACAAACAACTCTAATAGACTAGTTCATAAATCGGTGAACACAACTTTCACTCTTCATCAAACCAAAAGCTCTAATCCAGGATATATCACCCAAGGATGCCCTTAAATAGCACTTCAGATCTGCACAAGCATAGGATCAACATAGAAGAAATGCATAGCACAAACTGGAGCACATTTTAAACACACACACAATTCTATCTTCACTATTTCTCAAAATCACTTCATAACTCATCATATTAGCACACCTACAACATCATAAAGATAGCTCCATGTACTCACAACATCTCTATAGTATCTCAACTATACATGGACAACTTGCAATCACTTGTTTCCTTTCTCTGCAATAACCTATACTATGTTGACATCAATGAAAACATTAATGACAACACAACCATACTCATTCATACTTGCAACAAGTTTGACATGGGTTCATCCTCTCACTAAAGTGGGGGAAAATTGTAGTAACAGAAAAAGTAACCTTTTCCCTTACTTGGTTTGTATAATTAACATTAAAATTGAATTAATGGTGTCTTGGAAAAGTGTTGTAATGTGTTATACACATTCACATCATTCTAGCACCTTTATTTGATTAAAATAATCCTTAATTTATCCTTTGCAAGAGTATTGTAAAGTGTTGTAACACACTTTCACACTTTTCTAGGATTTATTTAATTAATCAAGCCTAGTGGGCCACTTTTAATAAAATGTATTTAACTTGTACCTTATTTAGTTGTTGTAAAGTGTTGTAACACACTTTCACATTTATATAGCATCACCTTAATTAATGGTGGTTAATTGAGTTTAATTAACCCCTTTAATTAAAATTCAAGCCCCCTTTTTAATGATCTATCCTAACACCCAATAATGATATTGTATGAAATTTAATTTAGAAAATTTGATATCTTGAAAAGTATTACTAGGACCCATTCGCCTTTACTGATGCAAGGTGTCCTCTCCACATATGACACATCTTTCTTTACATTTTTGAGGCGGGGTTTTGATGTTATTTCACCTCCCCGAAGCTTGGTCCTGGAAACTATGCTAGGAACCATTCCCCTTTAGTGGAAAATGGGTCCTCCCTTAATAGGACCCCTCTTTTTGAATTTAATTGTGGTAGGATCCTTATAATTTTAATACCCATATTTGAGATCGGCTTGAATTCTTTGAATTTTTGGGTTAATCTTTCAATTTAGTATAAATAAGGGGTTAATTCACATTTTTTCACCTGGCAATTTTGAGAGAGCATCTTTATAGAAAATTGGAGTTCACAAGAGCATTACAATAGAATTCACAAGGCACTACAAGGAAAATTTCTAGATTTTATGGAAGCAATTCAAGATCAATTTATCATGTCAAGGGTTTAATGAATTCATGCATGTGGTTGAGCTAAGATAGTTAATGTTGCATTGAGGATCTATTTACAAGCATCATTTCACATCCAAGATCTGCATTCTTCATGGCCACTACATGTTAGTTTTCAGATTTGTTTCACAAGACATCATCCAAGGTGACATCAATTGCATTATTTCACATTTCATGCTTCACTTCATTTATTTCATCATTTGGTTTGATTACCTACAAGGGGTTTGATTGAGGTAAACCCCCATGCACTAACAATCAGCAAGTTTTCCCTCCCTTAAATGTGTGATTGCAATTTTTAGGTTGAGCAATATTTGGAGTGAAATTGTCAAAGTTGTCAAGTTACAAAGTTGCCACCTTTATTGCAAGATCATGGAAAGAGATCTACAAAATTAATCTACAACTTTTGGGAGCTGAAAACCTAGGAATTGAGAGTGTAGAAATTGAAGTACAGGACCCAAAAGTTAGTTTTCTGAAACCCTAAAAGGACCCATTTTCCATTAAAGGTGAATGAGTCCTCAGTGAGCCATGAAAAAACACTTTTTGTGAGAGGCATGTGATGTTTATCCCTTCCAAAATCTCCTTAAAGGCTATAGGTTCCATTAGTTTTATGTTCAAGATTCCAAATGCACTTTATAGGTCACAATTTGGAATTTATTTGCTATGTTTATTCTTTCTCCCAAATTCCATGTTCAGTCATTTTTGTCAAGACAATTTGTGCCAAAGTGGGATACTTTGTGTGAGAACAGGACTACTTTTTAGATAAGTTTTAAGTGTCCTCCACTCATCCAATTTGCATGAAATAAATTGTGTATAATAGACTATGTTTAATCTACTTAGATCTTGTCTTACATTTTAGTTTTGATTTGGTTTGGTATTTTATTTCCATCTCCCAAAAGTGCATTTAGTCATATTTATCCATTTTATATACAAGGAAAATTACAAGATTCCTAAAAGAATTCACTCACTCAAGGGTTGAAAGTGGATTTTAACTTGAGGGATCTCATTTCCTGAATGAAATAAAAGATTAGTTAGGGTTCTTACACTCATTTTCCCCTTTCTATTTATAATAAATTTGGTGAAATAGCCCAAATTTGGTATAAATCCCCATGTTTAGTGAACCCTAACCCCATTTTCTATGTTTCACTTAAAAATAAAACTTTTTTTATGAAACTTCCATCCAATTCAATGTTGAATTCTATGTAAAATTATTATGATCAATAAAATAGTGAAAGGAATGGTCTATATTGTCAAAACTAAACAAAAAAACTCTATAAATATTTCAATTCTACAAATATGAATATATTAGTTGAGATAATCAAATATGATGTAGAAACTTCAAATTATCTTCTTTTACATTGTTCAACAAGAAAATTGGTGCTCAGAAGGTAATGGAGACAGCATAATATGGTACAACAATAATTCAATTGCATGAAAAGGCATTTTCTTGTTGAAGAAAGCATAGAACCAAAAAAGGAAGAGAATTGTGGGCATGTATCATAGGTCAACTCCCTTTTTACCATTTTTTGCAAAGGAAATTTGGTGAGCACCAAATGTGATGTGAAATAGCCTTTCAATTTGGCAAGTGTCAAATGTTATGTTTAGAGGCCTTGCACTTTGGTGAGTGTTAAATATGCTCTATAGAAAATTTGTGATTACAAAATCCTTGACCCTACACGGAGACCTATAGAGGGGAGAGAGAAGAGTGGGAAAGACCTAGTATAATAGCAAGGGATGGAGGGAGAGGTTTAATAAGCTTTACTAATAATGAATAGGATAAGATCGTAGAGTGGGAGAGACCTAAAGGAGCAGTAATGAGATAAGAAGTGAGAGATGTAGAGATGGCTAAGGAAGGATGGAGAGATAGAGAAGGATTAAGCCCTTAAGCCTAAACCATAATCCCTCAACTATATAGCTTAAACCCTGATCCCTCAACCCTATACATTAAAACCTCAACCCTAATCCCTCAACCCTATACCTTAAACCATAATCCATCAACCCTCAAACCTTAAACCCTTAAAACTTCTACCCTCCACCTTATACATTAAAACCTAAACCATAATCCATCAACCCTATACCTTAAACCTTAATCCTTCAACCCTCAACCCTTAAACCCTCAAACCTTAAACCCTAATCTCTCAACCCTCAAAATTTAAACCTTAAACCTTAATCCATCTTGACATTCAACCCTTAAACATTCAACCCTCAACCCTCAACCTTCAACCCTTAAAACCTCCACCCTCTACTTTTACATTAAACCATCTACCCTAATCCATCAATCATATACCTTAAACCTTAATTCCTCAACCTTCAACCCTTAAACCCTCAACCCTTAAAACCTCAACCCTCAACCCTCTACCCTATACATTAAATCCTCAACCCTATACCTTAAACCTTAATCAATAAACCTTCAACCTTTAAACCCTAATATCTCAACTCTCAACCCTAATCCCTATCTCTAAGCCCTCAACCCTTAAAACCTCAGCCCTCAACCTTCAAGCATTAAACCTCAATCCCTCAACCCTCAACCCTTAAACCTTGATTCTTCAACCCTCAAACCTCTACCCTATACATTAAACCTTCAACCCTCTATCCTATATATTGAAACCTCAACCCTAATCCCTATCTCTAAACCCTTAACCATTAAAACCTCAACCCTCAACCCTCAACCCTCAACCCTCAAACCTTAAAACCTCAAACCTAAAACCCTAATTCCTCAACCCTCAAACCTCAACCCTTAAACCCTCAACCCTCAATCCTTAAACCCTCAAGCATCAACCCTTAAACCCTAAAACCTTACACCCTAATTATTAAACCCTCAACCATCACACCTTAAACCCTTAATCCCTCAACCCTCAACACGTAAACCTTCACCCCTCAACCATCTACCCTCTACCCTATACATTAAACCCTCAACCCTAATCCCTCAACCCTATACCTTAAACCCCAATCCCTCAACCCTTAAACCCTTAAACCCTCTACCCTCTACCCTATACATTAAACCCTCAACCCTATACCTTAAACCCTAGTCTCTCAACCCTTAAACCCTCAATTCTTAAACTCCAATCCCTCAACCCTATACCTTAAACCCTAATCCCTCAACCCTCAACCCTTAAACCCTCAAACCTTAAACCCTTAATCTCTCAACCCTCAACCCTTAAACCCTCAAACCTCAAACCTATACCCTATACATTAAACCCTCAACCCTAATCCATCATCCCTCAAAGTTTATACCTTAATCCCTCAACCCCCAACCCTTAAACCCTAATTCATCAACCCTCAACCCTAATACCTATCCCTAAACCATCAACCCTCAACCCTTAAAGCCTCAACCTCAAACCTCAACCCTTAAACCCTAAACCCTTAAAACCTTAAACCATCAACCCTTAAACCTCAACCCTATACCTTAAACACTAATCCCTAATCCCTCAACCCTTAAACCCTCAACCCTAAAAACCTCAACCTTCTACCCTATACATTAAACCTTCAACCCTAATCCCTCAACACTATATATTAAACCTTAATCCCTCAACCCTTAAAACCTAATACCTCAACTCTCAACCCTAATCCCTATCCATCAAACCTAATCCATATCTCTAAACCCTCAAATTTCAACCCTCTACCCTATACATTAAACCCTCAACCCTAATCACTATCTATAAACCTTCAACCCTCAACCCTATACCTTAAACCCTCAACCCTCAACCCTCTACCTTATACATAGAACCCCTCAATCCTAATCTCTCAAACCTATACCTTAAACATTAATCCCTCAACACTCAACCCTTCAACCCTAATCCCTATCCCTAAACCCTCAAGCCTCAACCCGTAAACCCTCAACCCTCTATACTCTACTCTATACATTAAACCATCAACCCTATACCTTAAACCTAAATCCATGAAATATCAACCCTTAAAATCTTAATACCTAAACTCTCAACCCTTCAACCCTCAACCCTCAACCATCAATCCTCAAGCCTCAACCATTAAACCTTAAACCCTTAAACCCTTAATCCCTCAACCCTCTACTCTCTACCATGTATATTAAACCCTAAACCATAATCACTTAACCCTATACCCTAAACCATAATCCCTCAACCCTTAAACCTTAATGGCTCAACCCTTAAACTCTTAAACCCTCAACCCTCAACACTCTACCCTATACATTAAACCCCCAACCTTATACCTTAAATCTTAATCCCTCAACCCTCAACCCTAATCCCTCAACCTTATACCTTAAACCGTAATCACTCAACCCTCGAACCTTAAACCCTTAATCCCTCAAACCTCAACCCTTAAACTCTAAAACCTCATCTCTCTACGCTATACATTAAACTCTCAACCCTAATTTTTCAACTCTCAAACCTTAAACCTTAATCCCTCAACCCTCGACCCTAAAAACTATAATTCCTCAACCTTCAACCATTAAACCCTACACCCTTAAAACATTAAACCATCAACCCTTAACCCTCAATCCTATACCTTAAATCCTAATCCCTCAACCCTCAACCCTTAAATCCTACTCCTCAATCCTCAACCCTTCAACCATCAACCCTATAACCTATACATTAAACCTTCAGCCCTAATCCCTCAACCTTATACATTAAACCTTAAACCCTCTACCCTCTACCCTATACCATATACATTAAACTCTCAACCCTAATCCATATTGCTAAACCCTCAACCATAAGCCCTATACCTTAAACCCTCAACCCTATAACTTAAACCTTAATCCCAGAACCCTCAACCTTTAAACCCTAATACCTCAACCCTCAACCCTCAACCCTCTAACCTATGCATTAAATCCTCAACCCTAATCCCTCAACCCTATGACCTCAACCCAAATCCCTCAACCCTTAAACCTTAATACCTCAGCCCTTAAACCCCTAAACCCTCAACCCTCTACCCTACACATTAAACCCTCAACCCTATGTATTAAACCTTAACCACTCAACCCTATACCTAAAACTTTAATTCCTCATCCCTCAACCCTTAAACCCTCAAACCTTAAACACTAATTCCTCAACCTGTACTATAGAAAAATGGATCTTTAGACATTTTCACGATCATTTGGGTATTTTTCCTATGATTCTTGGCCTATTTTGCTTAGATTTAATGTTGTAATGTGACTTACACATTCACATTAGGTCTTGAATATTTAAATTATTAAGACTTTATGATGTCTTGTAAAGTTGTTGGGAAGTGTTGTAACACATTTCTACACTTGTCTAGACTCTTATTATTATAATTCATCCAAATATTCCCTTTTTATCCCTAACCAAGTCTTATTTTAAAATGTTATAAATATTTGTAACAAACCTTCACACTTTTCTAGGCTTTTCATCAATATTTACACCTTCCTTATGCTTTAGTGACCCCTTTATGCACTTATAGGCCATATTTAAGTGTCTTGTTAAACAAGAACCCAACAAACATTATTTAAATTATTGTAATTCTTGACAACCACTGAAAATCCTTGAGTGGGACTAATTCTCCATTAGGGGTGAATTAGTCCCTCTTGGCACAAAATTCAAGATAATTTTAAATTACTTTCAGGTTTTTAATCATTAAGACCTAAGGTCATCCTATGATGAGGTATTTATGGGAATTAGGGCATATTTGTGTATAAATACATGATTTTCCCTCTCATTTGACCCCATTCAACTAACTCATTCATTATTTATCTATCATTCATTTTATCATTCTTCTCAAGCAAGCTAGGGCATCAAGAGAGCATTTAAGATCATTTTTAGACATTCAAAGGCTGAATACTCATCTATTGTTGCATCAAATCAAGATCAGTCATTAAGGCAAGGGTTTTATTCCATTGTTTCATGTTTCATTACTTTGTTTCATCATTTTGGTTTAATTACCTAAAAGGGGTTTGACCAAGGCAAACTCCCATGCCCTAACATTCAACATTTTTCTCTTCCTCTTTGTGTGATTATAGATTTAGGTACCTTGAAGGCTTGAAAAACATCAAAGAATAGGTTGAAAAATTATTAAGATAATCTCCTTTTCAACTAGGTCAAATCATCCACAAGAAGTCATCCAAAATGCCATAAATCATAATTTCATATTTGGGTATCTGAGGAGCAAAAAGAGAAAACATAAAGCTACAAATTCCAACTTTGAGTTTTTAGAAATTCAGAGGTGGAATAATTCTCCATTGGTGGTGAATTATTCCCACTGTTAGTATAGAAAGTAAGTTTTCTTCAGATCTGGACACCTAGTAACCTGAAACCTATTCTAGAAGACTTTGTCAAAAGCAAGACTAATTCACCCAAAATGGTGAATTAGTCCCAGTTGGATTTTTTTGTGTCCTCTACAGCATTTCAGACCTCCATCCAACCACTTTCCAACTTTCAAGTGCACACTTTCAGTTTTACAAGTTTTTGTTTTGTTTCACAATCATTTCTAGGTCATTTTTGCATATCACGATGTGTTTTCAAACAAGTTACATTTCTTAGGTTTTGCATTCGTAACTCATTTAATTTTTAAGTGTAATACATTTAGATCATTACATTGGCATATTTCATTCATATTTCATCTACTCTTCCATTCGCTTTGAGCACGTGACAATTGCCCATTTTGGCCCTTCTTTATCCTTTTAGGTGAAAAACCCTAGAAGTGCTAGAAAGGATTAGGGTGCCAAAATCCATTGTTACATTTTTGTGAGCTTTCCTTTAGAACACTTTCTTTTTTTAATTAATGGTCCTTCATTTCCTAGATTTTCTTGCATTAACTTTGCATTGCATTCTAGGGTTTCAACTTTTTACATTAGTCAAATTACATATAGTTTGCATTTTTTTCTTTCAAATCATTGAAAAACACCTGAAAACTATATTTGCATTTAGTCTTCAGGTCATCCAACACAAAAATCATCAAAATCAATTGCAAATTTTTAAATTTTTTGAAAAAAAACCCTTATTGGGACTCATTCACCATTCTAGGCGAATTAGTTACTATCCAGATTTTTCACTATCTATCATAGCATCAGAAACCTCATTTATGTGCTTCCTAAGCCTCCTAGTATCATATAATATAATTTTGGAAAGTTTTTGGAACATTTTTTTTATGCATTTAGGCCAAAAACATCATTTTACACTACTCATTCTTCAAATCACTTCAATTACAAACATCATTAGATCTTAAAATGCTCACATTTCTGAAATTTTAGATAACATTAATAAAGTACTTTTCACTTTTGCATACGTCATGTTTCTATTCATAAAATTTTGCATTATTTTGGTAAAAGTGCTTTTCATTATTGCATATACATTGTGTGCATTCTTCAAATCTTGCATAAATTGGATAAGAATGTTTTGCATTTTTGTACATACATTGTTTATATTGCTGAAACATTGCATGAAATGGTTACAAGTGTTTTTAATTCTTGTTCACACAATGCTAGTATCTTATATAACTAGACATATTAGGAAACATTCCCTATCTTATCCCTCTAATAGTGTTTTAGTGTAAGAGAATACAACCTTGGAAATTCCTAGTGATCATATTTGCTCTTCCCCTAATATCTCTCCTATTGATGAAGTAGATATTTTGGTGTTAGAAGAACCAATCAATGAGAATTTTGAGAATCCAAGTTGTTTCTCTCCTCTTACCCCTTTTTATGGACATGAAATTCATTACCAACATAACACAACCATAGATAATCATGACACTACAATTTCTTCTTCTCCTATCATTTCTCATTGTTGTGAAAATGATACTTTGATGTTAGAAAACCTATTCCATGAAGCTCATGAGAATCTTAGTTCTCCCCCTTCACCTAACAAAACCCTTCTTGGGCAAGACCATTCAACCATTGATCATTCTCCTACTTGTGATGAAGTCCTTTTAGAAGAACCAACCTTAGAATGTTAAGAAAATTCGGTTTGTAGTTCTCCTCAAAACCCTCCTCCTAGGAAGGATATCATGATGCAAGACAAGAATAAAAATAATGATCTAGAATCTCACTCACAAAGGGATGTTAACATTATTCAGCCTCAACTCATTCTTTACCCCCCTTCACACCAACCTCAAACTCAAAACAAACCCAAATTAATCCTCTACCCACCTAAGAACAATGTTTCACAGCAACTAAGTCATAATACCATTGCTCATACATATAACACTAGAAATAATCTGCAACCACCACAACCAACCCCAACAACCTTACCTTTTTCTAATCCCATCTTACCAAGCCCTCCTTGTTTATCTCTACAAAGTGGAAAGGAGTACAATCTTGTTGAACAACTAAAGAATACTCCTGCTAAAATCTCATTATAGGACCTTATTCAAGCCTCTCCTCACTATCACAACATGATTCTAGAAACCTTGCAACAAGTTCCTGTCCCTTCTAATATGCAACCAAATGATAGAGTAGTCATGATACAAGCCATAAATTTTGACATTGTTTTCTACCAAAGTGAGCTCCCTCCTTTGGATGTACAAAAACAAAATGAAGATTTTATGAGCACCACTCAATGAAAATGAAAAGGGATTAAGAGAACCCTTGTAGATACTGGTTCCACTCTTAATGTATATGGAGTGAACCTTCTTGATAGACTTAGTGTCAATAAATGACACATTCAACCTGATCCTTTATCCATCAAGGGATTTGACAATATAAGCAAACAACTACTTGGTGTGATCACTTTAACTATTAAAGTTGAAGTGGCCACATTGGAAACACCAATCCATGTTATGCCTAATGATCTTGCATATAACCTTCTCTTAGGAAAAATATGGATTCATGCAATGAATGGTGTGCCTTCTACTCTTCATCACAAAATGAAATACATCTACAACAACAAAGTGTACACACTTGAAGTTGACCCTCATCCAAACTATTGTTTAAACATTGAGAAAAACAAAGAGAATCCCTTGAACACATTAACACCAACCACACAAGTGGACCCCATCCAACATTTTGAACCAGTCATGAGGCTAGTCTTAGATGATTATTGGGGTTCCTTATACTTCAAACCCACCTCCTTTGAAGAATACCATATCATACACATAGACTCTAGCAAGGGAAAAGAAATTGTAGTTTTTTCAACACACAACTCGGACAACCCTTCACAAGCATCCACCTCAAGCACTTTAGAACAACAAACATCAGGTTACACAACAACCTTTGATGAACTTAATCATGAACAACCACCAACTTCAAAAGCAATGAAAAAGCTTTATGGAAAAGTTTATGAACTCATGAAACAACTTGGATATATTGGAAAAGGATGTGGTGCTCGAGAAAAAGGTATCCACAACCCTATAGAGCCTAACACACAACAAATGACTCATGGTGTTGGTTACTATCCTTTGATCGAGATAAACAAGCCATCCCTTAACATCAATACTATTACAAAACATCCTTCTAAACCAACCTTAACAATAGTACATCCTGAGTTGATTGACACTACTAGTCTTAATATTTCTCCTGAACCAAAACACACAAATAACTCTTTTCTTAACATCAATGTTATCACAAATAGAACTAAATATTTGCATTCGATAGATTTTCCCTCCTCCTGTAAGAGTGAGAAAAAAATATTGCAATTGAAAAAACCTTGTGTAGGTATGACATATTGTACTAAGAAAGACTTCTCTTTTCCACCAACAACAAAAACTACTTCTCCCCTTGATCAAGAGGGTATCTTGTCAAGACTTCTCTAAGATCACTTGATATCTCTTCCCCCATGAACTCACAAGAAATTCTATTGCAAGAATTCATTTTTTGCATATCATAGAGTTCACAGGCATTATAGTAATGAATGCAAGGCTTTGAGTAGTCAAATCCAACATCTTAAGGAATTTGGTAATATCCCTTATGTGGGGGCACCTAATTCCTCTAATTTCCACTGATTTTCACTCTATCATGCATCTTATCACTCATTTTGGCTCACCCTTTTCCTGCACTAAGTGGGGGCGAGGGGATAAGTAGACTTGTCCTCGTATGTCACTTGTTGTTGCCTCCTTAGGCTAGCCATTAACCTTTCATGAACATATAAGAGCAAGCTTGGGATGTGGATGACATGCCGTAAGTTGGCTTGCATGTGACATACTACCTTATTCATGGTGTAGCTTATCAAAAAGATATGACTTAGCATAGGGATTTCTAAATAATCTCTCATGTCTTCTTCTACTTTAAAGAAATTTCTCACATCAATGGTGTTCACAACCATTTTAAAGTGGGGGAATACATTGACACTCACATTTCATTGTGCAATTTTCTTTTTCTTGTGATTCACTCTCTTGGACACATTTGGCACTATGTTCCCCAGGATGAGACCTTGCACTTGTCCTCTCATGGAAACAAGATGAGACTGTTTTCACTTATCCTCTCTTGGAGACATTAAGCATGATGTTCCCTAAGATGTGACATTGCACAAACTAAGAAAAATACCTTTGAACAAACCTTACACCATTTCGCATTTATAATGTCCATTTTTTGGTGACTTATTAAATTTATCAGGACGTATAACTTTGGTATGGTTGAGTAGGAAGCCCATTCTGAGGCACAACTTTCCCCATAGCCACCTACATGTTTGTGAGTGCATACTAGCTGTGAGTGTATGTTTCTCACATTTTGGGACTTCTCACCTAGTGGAAAACCATGAGTTTCGTCACCCCAGAGTGAGTATGCATTTTATTTTTCACACAAACAACCTATATCTAATCCACAACGTGTTGGACAAATGGTCGAAGCTTGATCCACCTTTTTATTTTCGGTTTTCTCTTCCTTCTAGTTATTGCCATTGTATGATCATGTATCATGTCTTGTTGCAAATCATTCATCCTTGCGCATGTCCTTTTGTGCTTATGTCAATTTGACTTTGGATCTTTGATCTTGGGGGCTTGGCCACCTCCTTTGATATTTGTTGTCCTTTTTCATCCATGTGGGTATGATTGGACCCCTCTTGGATGTCTACTTTAGTGTGAGTTTGAAGCATGCTCATCCTCTCACTAAAGTGGGGGCTAAATCTACCATAGACAAATGGATCTTTGGACATTTTCACAGTCATTAGGGCCTTTTTCCTATGATTCTTGGCCTATTTTGCTTAGATTTAATGTTGCAATGTGACTTACACATTCACATTAGGTCTTGAATATTTAAATTATTAATACTTTATAATGTCTTTTAAAAGTGTTGTGAAGTGTTGTAACACATTTCTATACTTTTCTAGACTCTTCTTATTATAATTCATCCAAATATTCTCTTTTTATCCCTTACCAAGTCTTATTTTAAAATGTTGTAAAGAGTTGTAACAAACCTTCACACTTTTCTAAGCTTTTCATCAATATTTACACCTTCCTTATGCTTTAATGGCCCCTTTATGGACTTATAGGTCATATTTAAGTGTCTTCTTAAACAAGAACCTACCAAACATTATTTAAATTATCATAATTCCTTACAACCACTCAAAATCCTTGAGTGGGACTTTATAATTCATCATTAGAGAAAAATTAGTCCCTTTTGGCACAAAATCCAAGATAATTTCAAATTACTTTTAGGTTTTTATTCGTTAAGACCTAAGGTCGGCCTACGATGAGGTATTTATGGGAATTAGGGCATAATTTTGTATAAATACATGATTTTCCATCTCATTTGACCCCATTCAACTAAATCATTCATTTTATCATTCTTCTCAAGCAAGCTAGGGCATCAAGAGAGCATTCAAGATCATTTTTAGACATTCAAAGGATGAATACTCATCTATTGTTGCAACAAATCAAGATCAGTCATCAAGGCAAGGTTTTTATTCCATTGTTCCATGTTTCATTACTTTATTTCATCATTGTGGTTTAATTACCTAAAAGGGGTTTGACCAAGGAAAACCCCCATGCCCTAACATTCAACATTTTTCTCTTCCTCTTTGTGGGATTGCAGATTTAGGTACCTTGAAGGCTTGGAAAACATTGAAGAATAGATTGCAAACTTATTGAGATCATCTCCTTGTAAACTAGGTCAAATCATCCACAAGAATTCATCCAAAGTGCCATAAATCAAAATTTCAAATTTAGGTATCTAAGGAGTAGAAAGAGAAAACAGAAAGCTACAGATTCCAACTTTGAGTTTTTAGAGACTCAAAGGTGGAATAATTCTCCATTGGTGGAAAATTAGTCCCACTGTCAGTATAGAAACTAAGTTTTCTTTAGATTCGAGCACCCAATACCCTTAAACATGTTCCGACAGACTTTGTCAAAAATAGGACTAATTCGCCCAGAATGGTGAATTAGTCCCAGTGGGATTTTTTAGTGTCCTCTGTAGCATTCCAAACCTCCATCCAACCACTTTCCAACTTTCAGGTGCACACTTTCAATTTTACAATTTTATGTTTTGTTTCACCATCATTTCTAGGTCATTTTTGCATATCACAATGTGTTTTCAAACAAGTTATATTTCTTAGGTTTTTCATTTGTAACTCATTTAATTTTTTAGTGTATTAATTTAGATCATTACATTGGCATACTTCATTCATATTCCATCTACTCTTGCATTAGCTTTGAGTGTGACAATTGCCCATTTTGGCCCTCCTTTCTCCTTTTAGGTGAAAAACCCTAGAAGTGCTAGAAAGGATTAGGGTTCCAAAATCTGTTGTTACACAACCCTATACCTTCCCTCAACCCTTAACCCTTAAACCCTCAAACCTTAAACCCTTAATCCCTCAACCCTTAACTGTAACACTCGAGATTTGATGTTCATATAACCTCATCATTTGCAAAAACTCATTACATTCCAAATATAATAAAAGTAAAGGATGCATAGATCAAGATCTTTCCATAAATGCTCAAAAGGAAAGTTCAATAATAAATTTTTATTCCATGTATACAAAAGAGGTAAATTGCACTATCAACAAAGATCTTTGCATATCAATGAGTTTCCATAAATTCATTCAAGTTTCAATTACATCATTAACTTTCAATCAATACATCTATTTTAATGTTACATCATAACTTCCATTCCAATACATCTATTTCAATGTTACATCATAACTTCCATTCCAATACATCTATTTCAATGTTACAATACTGAATTTCAAATAAAGTTGCATTTACAAGGGGGATCTACAAGCCATTCAAAATATTACTTGAATACATTTATAGCATGTGAACCTCTAAACCTCAACTGCCGTGACACCATTGGTCTTCTTGCAAGCTAGGGCCAAGAGTGTGATTAAGGTGCCTTTTCCACCCAACCACGAAGTACAAGACTTCCCCAGGTTTCCTCCTAACTTGAAGAAATTCCCATCCCTGCATGAGGATCCTAGCAACCTGAAACAACAACACAGGAGGGAACTCTCGATGCAAGCTTGATGCCTATATGCATTCCTAACATGAGAATCACATATTTCTTGCAAATAGGAGGTGGCAGAGACCTATATTCATTTAGTTCTAGGCTTTTAATTCCATCTATTTCAATGGTGCATGTGTTTGGCCAAGCATAAATAAAACAAATGATAGTTTTAGAAAAGGTAAAACTACCGTCTCTGTGGGTACACCTTCGGCATCCTGTCCCAGAATTTTCACAAAATACAATAAATAATACATTTTCCATCTAAGTTCACATTCAATTTTACACATTTCTAATTCCAAAGAAATTTCATCATTTTCCAATGTGCACACAAAGATTATCAAAATAGCTTTTCATGCATACACTCAGTATGAGAAATTTTTATATATGTATTTCTATTTAAAGTTACTAAATTAAAATCAATCCAAGTTCTATTTTCTAAAATAGCTTGATCAAAGTAAATAGACTTGATAGATTCAGAAAAAGAAATCTACTCTTTTCAGAAAATTCACTAGGTTTAAATGTGTTTTCAATAATCTACATTTGCTATAAAGTTTCATCTTCAGCTTTTAACATAGCCTTATGTGTATTTCACTAAGTTCAAAAATGATATATGGTGACTCATACAATGCATCGATATTCAGAAATATAATAGTTTTAGAAAAGAAAAACAAAGTAGATAACTAGATTTGTGTATGAATACAAGTTTGCTACTGTACACAGAGTTATTTATGTGAATTTATTCTGCATCTTTTCTAAGTTTTAACTTTCAGATAAATAAGCTCATCATTCAGATTTGATAAGATATTTATTATGCATGTATATATATGTATATATGTATATATATATATATACATAAATACATAATAAGTTTACAAAAGAACATGCTGTGAACATTTTCACAATGCTATGATTTCTGCACATTACCAAAGGCAATGAATAAAATTTTCTATTGAAAATAGAGACACAAATGTTAGTATGTATATATATACACATATATGTATATCTATGTTTATATATATATATTGATATATATGTTTACATGTTTTTTTATGTGACAGCGTTGTGCCCACATGAATTTTCCAATGCAAATTTCTATTGGTAGAGAAATTTCTCAAAGAATACAAATGCAGACTTACAAATTTGCATAGACACGGGTTACAAGTCTAGAGGGGTTGACACCTCCCCCATAGGGGAAGGCGCTACCTATGAGGGGGCAGTGCCTCCTCCACAAGCCAAGGCATGTGGAGGGCATTGTCCCTCTCATAGTACTGCCCCTTCCTCTATGGGTCGAGGTTGGGGTTTATTCCCCAAATAACAATTTCATGCCATGAAAAAAAAATTCAACGCCCTTCCAAAAATTTCACACAGTTTACTACGAAATTCTCACAAATTTTGATTGAGTATAGAGTAAATGAAAATGTATAATTATATATATATATATATTTATTTATTTATTTATATGCACAAAGTTATATGCATATATATAAATATATATATACACTAATACATTTGACTGCAAAATTCAACGAAACTGTCTAACGTAATATGTAAAATTCGATGTTCATTCGGTGCTTGTAAAATTTGGTGTGTAATTTCCAATTTTTTTAAAGTTTATCCCCGATGTTTGTCGAAAGTTCGACGAACCTGGGGTTCATCAAAATGTCGGCTATCATTTTCGTCGAATTTTCGACAAAGATGAAAAATAAAAAAAAATCAAATTGTGGCCGACATAAAGAAAAGTGAGTTCGCACCTAATTTATTGTGACAGTGTTTTGCTCTACTTGAGACAGTTTGTGGAGAACTAAGGATGATTTTCTTGGGAAAAATCAGAAAAAATTCAAGAAGATATTGCCAGGTTGAGGGTAGTCATTGTCTTTTGCAGAATTCAGTTGTGAAGTTAGATTTGTAGTTCCAGGTTTGAAAATCATATTTTAAAGCAACATCTCATCATATTTCATTTTTAGAAGTTAAGGGTTTTGATAATTTCATGTCCAGATTTTGTTGTATGGAATCACCATAAGATCACAACCAAGGAACAAATTCTTGTGACTGTAATTATGTGATCCATAACTCTATTGGTCATGTGGCACAGTTGTGCTATAACAAATACAAGATGCATTCATGTGTGACCCAAGTTTAATGTGGCTATGTTGTGATAGAAATGGAGGCACTCATATAATATAGTTAATTCAGGTTGTATAATGTAGGTGTCAATCATCATTGGGTGCATTCAGGTTGTCTCAAGTTTAATAGGTTAGGATGTAATTATAGCATGATCAAAGAGTGATTACCTCTTGCTGTAATAAAGAGCCTATAACTTTGGTTGATATGCAGAGTGGTTGTGTTATATCAGTTATGTAGTGCATTCAAGCACAACCCATGTTTAATGGGCTATTCTAGAGAGTGATCAAGATTTTATAAACCTTATGAATGTTACTTGGCATATATTTGCATAATCTCAAATTCCTTCAGAGGCTTTTGAAGTATCAATGTATCCTATATAGGGTTTAGAATTATTTCTTTTAATTAAAAAAATAAATAAATGATGTATTTCCCTGTAATTAGATAATGTGGAGATCTCCTAAATCTACCCCAGCACACTATCCTCTTTGGTATTGTATTCATTACTCTAGCTACTAGGGTTTTGCATGTGACATTTTTAATATCTTTATGACCGTGGCTTTTAAATAGATCTCAATCTTTGCTTTAATCCTTTTCATGGTAACCCTTGAGTTCCATAATCCACCTTCAATCTCTTCCAAAAATTTTGTCTTAAGCTAGATTGCATAGTATGCATATAAAGCAAGTCCTTCATACCTTCCATTGTTCCAAACCACCACTCACTACCTTGCTTAAAATGTTGCCTCCATAAGCACAATAGCATGTTTTAAAATCATGGTTGCCAGTGATTGACCATTAAGGTCACCACTTTCATCATTAAGATACAATGATATTTTTGTCTTCAAACTCAAGGCGTTATGGAAGATAAGATTGTGAATTGTTTGTTGTGTATGATTTGATTTTCTTGCACATTTACTGCTTTTCTAACTTCCTTTAAGACTAGGTATTGCACCCTTAGCTGCAATCTCAAATAGCTCACTCATTGTCACTTGAAGATTCCTTTTATGAGCATCCTTCTATAAAATCAAACTATTCCCTATAGACTGCCTACTTACTACAGGGGACTCATTGTTTCATGGTATTGTAGTTCTTAAGATCCTTCAACCTTATTGACACTACTTCACAGTCTACAAGGTATTATTCACTATTCTCCCATCTTTGATGAGTCTCAAAACACTGCTCAAACATGTAATCCACTACCTCCATTATACATTAATAGCTAAGAAGAAACATTGAACCTATGATTACCACTGTTACTTCATTTGGA
>VDFB02353493.1:79630475-79642999 GCA_007258455.2 Sequoia sempervirens | reverse complement strand
AAGGCTTTGTTAGACAAGAGCATCCCGGGGTTCTATGTAGAAAGTATATATGCATACTGCACCATGGTGTACATTAGTGAATATCTTCCAAGTTTGTAGCAGCATCCGCTTTTAGATTCTGATTTGGGGATCCCAACTCTATTAACAAATTCAAAGGGGAGTACCTGTTGGGGAAAGGTAGATTGAGGAAAGTGAGAGGTAATTATAAGATGGTCATGGAGATTAATTGAATATATTTACATATGATTTTATGTATATTGTACTTATTTAATTTTAATCTTCATATTATACATCAATTATAAACTACAGTATACTATGGTAATTAACTAATTATACGCCATTTGTGAATTTCATTTTTTTTTGATATAGTTGGTCGAGAGTGGGATGCACTACATTTGTACATTGTAAACAATCTTGATTGGATGATGGTATGGATTGAACGATGTCAACAATTTGGTCACGCATTAATATGGGAAGGTGTGGTTTCATTGGTTAAAGAAGCTCATTGTAATGGAGATTCCAATGTTACACAAAGGGAAATTAATTTAGCATATGGTTTAAGAGATAAATAGGTATGTATAAATATATTAATCACCCATATTATTTAATTATTTTCAAGTATATTGATGTATATATATCTTGAGATTGTTTTCTTTGCATACATTCAGCCAAGAATAAATATGTTAATCAACTGACGATATTGCAATAATTTTTACATGTTTGACATATTGCAGGTGAAACACCACAAGGCTATGTGGTGCAATGGTCATAAATTTAGAATCAAAATGTTGGATGAAATAAAAAAAACTTGTGATTCTGGTATAACTGCAGTCTTTCAAGTGACTAATGTTTCATCTAGAAGCGACATACATCCAGAAGTCTCAAAAAATTGATACTATGGGATTTTGGATTATATACTTGAGTGTGAATTTAAGTCCTTCAGATTAATTTTGTTCGTCGTCCTATGGTACAGGCTATGATTGAATGAAAATGATCCTAATAGAACTGTTATTGAACATGATAATGGATTTACCATGGTTAATATAAGGTTGATCGAGCGAGCTGGAAATGAGCCCTATGTTCTTCCAAGCCAATGTGAGTAGGTATTTTACTCAGAGGTTCCAAGTAAACCAGGTTAGTCATTTGTTGTTAGACATGATCCAAGAGGAAGTCCGGTAAAGTATAATGTGGTGGAAGAAGAAGATATCAAAGAACTAGAAGATGATGTAGATGATGATCAAGATCAATGGTTAGTTGATGATGTCCCTAACGAAGATTTCGAAGAGGAGCAACTAGATCATGATGATGTAGGAGTTAATGTTCATGAAGATGATATCCGTGTGGATGATGACATTATCAAAACTAATATCGATGATGATGATAATGATATGACCAATCCTTACAATGTCAAATCTGGATCGGATGATATAGACAAAGAGTTGGATGAAGAAGAAGATCAATGATATTGAAATGTATAAGTTATGTGATTATATTATCTATTTGATATTAATTTCTTGATAGAATTATATTTGACTTATGTGGTTATATAATTAATTCATGATGTTTTTAATTTTTATGCCATTACATGATTAATTTAATGATGTACTTCTTAATGTTTGAAAGGTCAAAAAATTAAAACATTTCAATAGTGATGTTAACAACCTTAGGATTAGTGTGTTTTATGTTTCATGTGATCATAAAAGATTAAAAAGTCAGTTGTAGAGGTAGTTTTTTAGTGGTTGATGTCTATGTTGGTTCTTTTTACAATGTAACCAGGTTTGTCTTCTAATCGACCTATGGAATTGCTAATTCCAATTGAAGGCAGTTCAAAGGACCTGGACCAACTGACGAGGACTTTAAAAGCCTCCTACACTTCGGGCTCTGCAAGACCTGGGAGGGTGATCCCTTAATGTGTTTACAACCTCTGCACCATTATTATAAACAACATTAACAATAGCATATGATATCACTTAATAGCTCAACACAATAAGATAATATCAACTAGAATTGGTTGTTCATAGACAATATCAACTATCTAGAGCGTGAGATAACTAAACACAATCCATTGTATAAGATAGTCAATGATTTGCAATTTGTAGCAAGCTTCCCAGGAAAGACAAACAAATAATTTAACTACACTAATAATTACAACTTGGATTAGTGCCATATATCCATTGGCAGAGTCAAATCTCTTATAAGTATCTAGAGGCTATAACAGATTTAATACATCACATATAAGATCCCTCGACAATATTGCATTCATAATTCTTACATTAGTTGCATTCTAACCCAGACTACTTATCAAATCCTTATACAACACATATCCGCCAATAATCCCATTCAAGCATTTTGATTAATTCCTTGAATTAAAGCTAAAATAGAATCATACACACCACAATAGTGAGATGGATAAAACAACCCTTAGTTATTTCATTCAAAGTTCAGATATGCATGTACAATGGAGAGACATGAACTCGAATTTTTATTTCAACTCAAATGCTAGTATTGTTATACAACATTAAATCTCTATGAACTCAAAACCTAGTACATAATGACTCAAAACCTAAATTGCATTTCTCTAAAACCATCATATATGCAGAATATATCTACTTATAATCCCATTCAAGCATTTTAATTAATTCCTTGAATTAAAGCTAAAATAGAATCATACACACTACAACAGTGAGCTTAATGGAACAACCCTTAGTTATTTTATTCAAAGTTTAGATATGCACATATAATGGAGAGAGACGAGCTTGAAATTATCATTTTGATTCAAATGCTAATACTATTATGCAACATTAAATCCTCATGAACTTAAAACCTATCACAGAGTGACTTAGAACCTAAATTGTATTTCTCTCTAAAACCATTGATCTTTACAATCAGCTCTACAACTTTGCCTAGACTCGATCAAAATTATCTAACTTCCTAACCCGTACTTCTGGCCTTGAAATCCTTCTTATAGAAAAATGAAGGAGCAAACAAGCTTCGGGCCAGAAAGTACACACGTCACCAGCTGATTAAAGCACTTGATGATATTCCAAAAATTGTTACAACTGCAATCATCCTAGAGCATATTCATGTTCATCATGTCGACTGAGGAAAGTTGATGTGATTCAAAAACCACAAGAAACCCATACCGAGAAAGTCATCAATACAAAACTAGGGCCGTTGTAACCACATCATCATATTTTCCACCTATCCATAGTCCACTCTCTTTTACTCATCATCATTCAAATACTTAGCTACCCACTTCCGGTATTCTTCATCAGTAGGTCAATTAAAATTAATCACCTCATTTACCTTTGTACTATAAGGCATATACTTTACCGCTACCTGATTCACATCTCTTTCAAAAGACTCCAAAAATGAGTTGGTACCAATAATCTTATCCATACAACTCACCAACAAATCATAATATGAGTCATCACAAATTAATTTAATTTGATTATTGATGACCTTATTTGCTTAATCCTGCCATTGTTGGAGTGTTCTGATTTTCCCTTGCTCATCAATTATATTAGGTAACAATGTGTTACCCCAATCATTGAAATTCTTTACCAACTCTTTAATCTTCCTACTCAAATCATCTGGTAGGGTTTGAAAACCTTGTAATGATTTTACTAACACATGAGTAGGCTTCAATGATTGGGGCCTATTATTTATATCCAACCTTGAGGTTTTATTCATGATATCTAGATCATTGGCCCTAGGGATCCAATTTTTAATTATTTGTACCACTACCTCATGATCCCTATCAATATTCTTTATTGCTTCCAACAACAAAGAATATAAAGAATGTACAGATTGCAATTTACTATCTACCCCTTTATTTAAGTGCTCCAAAATAGTAGTAACAATCTCCTTTTCTTTTGAAAGAAATCCCTCCTCTGTTATCCTTAATGATGTTTGTAATTTATCAATTTTTTGTATGAGCTTCATCTTCATTGGATCAACAGAGCACTCAGTTTCTTCATCAATTTGTTCTAGAGGAGGGGTGAGAGTAGGATTCTGAATGGGAGACCCTAGTGTGGAAACAGTTGGAGAAGTAGGAGGCATTGACCCTACTATGGGAGGTAATGTACTAGTTCTTGGAGCATTTGATGTTTCCCCAATCTGTCTATATTTGAACCTTTCCACTTCAATTTCCAATTCAACATTCTTTTGTTGCATTTTACTATATTCTTCAATCAAAATGTTATACTTCTCCATTAGGCTCTTCCTTTCAGCCTTCTCCCTTTCAGCAGTCCTTTGGGCCAATTTGGCCACATTTATAGTTAAATTAGTGGCCTCGGTGGTTGAATTCTCTGAAGCTCTCTTTATTATTAATCCTCCTCTAAAATTAGGATTAATATCAACAATATCTAGTTTTCTCCCTTGTGGAGCCAATGCCCAAATTGCCAAGGTCTCATATTCTTCACTGAAGGCAGAGTTTTGCAATGTTGCCTTAACCTCTTCCTCAGACTCTTGAAAAGGATTCTTAGACTTCATAATAGCATTAAAAGCTACTGCATCTACAATATCCCACTCAAGAAAAATCAATACACCAGCCTGACTCACCAGTTGTCTTCCTTCTTTAGGAGTGATGTTCTTGAACTCTTCCATCAATTCAACTTTTACTTCTTCATCATTCTCCTGGTCTAACCTGTTAGGCCTTAGTTCCCTTCTCTCCCTACATTTATCTTGACACTCTTCAAATTTCATTCTCCATGGTAATTGCAAGAATACAGGATTTTTCACAAATGTATTATCATCTAAAAACTCCCTGCATGCTTCCATTCTTGCATCTTGCACACTTTTACCTTTCATATCTAAATCGGACAAAACCAATTCAGCTAACCTAGGAGGGGAAAGCATACCAACCTGCATGTCCTGATCAGTAACAATAATTGCATCTTTCAGATCCTCATGTGGGTGATCAGTTCTCTTCCTCTTAGGGCTTGGCTCAGATGGTGGTGATGGGGGACTATCTTTTGGTGACGACTCTAAATCAATGATCTTAACTGCCCCGGGTACTTTGAATTTTGGACTTGGTCATGGTGGCACCTTCATTATTTGCTTCCCCTTCCTATCTACTTCCTCCTCATCACTGCTACTATCCTTTTTCTTTCTATAGATGGGTCACTTTTTTGTAGGCTGGTATACTGGTCTTGTTTCAATTGGCCCAGCACTTTGTTCTTGCATACCCAGACTTAGCCTTAAATTTATCTTTTTAGCTCTCAAGGTGTCCATAATCTCCTTGAAGTTCTTCATTAGAAAATCAATTTTCTTATGGTATGGACTAAACTCCAACAGTGGATAATACTTCGGATCTATTTCATGCACAACATCTAGTAGCTTACTATAAGCTATCCATTTCTCCTTGTTCAAATCCTACTTATTTAGATCAAATTCATTTCTAATTAGGTCCTCAGGGAAGTTGAACTCATGTGCAAATTTTCCAGCTTTTATTCTTTGTCTGAAAAGAGCAAAGAAACCCTCAGGATCATGTTGTCACCTTGGACCACATCTCAAATGGTAATCAGCAAAGAATTTATCAAAATGTGTCCAACCTCCCTTTGAAAATAAAAATTCAGACACCACTGTATAATCAGGGAAGAATGTTCCTTTCCCCCTTCTAGTGAAGTTTTCTTCATGAATACAACCTATCTGCCACATAACTTTTGAAAACCCTACTCTTGGTGGCACATTGTATGGCAGTATGTGAGGGGCTCCCTGAAATCCATATACTCTCAAAACAATGCTGACTGGGTATGGGATAATGTCACCTCAGTTATGGTAAACCCTCAACTTTGGCTTCCTCCCCTTTGGCCTAAGGAAATCATGCAATTCCTTAGGGATCCTAGGTACATTCACCATCAATCTAGCCCTTAATCTAGAAGCAAAACAATTATCAAATTGCACATAACTAGTGCTTTCCTTATTATAGGATAAATCTGTAGCTCATATCTGTACTGGCAACCTTTCTTCATCAACTGATTGCCTTAATTTCATCTTCTCAGAAAAGAAATCAGCATTCCTAAATAGAAACGTATGCATCAGCATAGAATACCAAAAGAATTGAGTACCAGTATCATTTTTCTACAGCTTCGACAGCCCTTCATGTATCCTCTCAACTAAGAAAGAAGTAAAGTCATATGTCACAGAGAAGTTAGGGTGTTGTATTTGCACCCCATGAACATGTATGCAATAGGCATTACCGCACCAGAACTAAAACCCAAAATCTGACATAATGAATAGAAAGTGGCCAGGAAAGGTTTTGCAAAATAATTCAATCTGAAAGGTTCCTGATCACTAGGGCTGATATAAAATTGTGAACCTCCTACCCTGACTAGATGAGGTGGAAGTAGCTTAGCCCTAAAAAGAGATTTCAGCTTTGCATACTCCTGCTTCATTTCCTCAAGATTGATAAGAACCAAGTCTTCACTTGGCTCACTCAAATCAAAAATCTGTTGGATATCTTCTCTATTAATTTCTAGTAGCACCCCTCCATCATTATCCCTAATTACCCATGTAATAGGGTCATACCTCGCAGCCACTGCCCTAAGTAAGTCCACATCAGGGAATACATTTGGTAGAACCAGCTTCCCCATGTCATACATCCATCCATTTGAAAAAGGGTGAGGAAAATTCCTCTATCCATACCACAATCTGAACATTTCTAAGCTAGTGAGAGGAACCCTAGCATCAGCAATGTTGGAATAATTACACACTAACCCCTCCCTTGGATTTTCCCTCACATCAACACTACACCTTCTATCATTCGTTGATAACGGAAATTGATCCAGGAAATCATCGTACAAGTTTCTTTTCAAATATTCAATGTGGCTAGAGTACTACTTGGTTGGTGCCATCTTGGACAAACTAGGGCTTTGTTACAATGTTACACTTCAATTGGCTAGGACTAAGCAGAGATAGGAAACTATAGAGTAAAAAACTATAATTCCTCACAATTTATGATTAAACTATAGCCTTAACAAGAGATTTCAATAAGCTCAATAACAAGCATAGCAAACCCCTTTCCCAAATTTATGTGCAGAATGATTGGGAGGCTCAGAAAATAAACTTACGGCTCTTTTTGCATAAACTCCAAATTTTGGCTACAGTGGCTCGCAATTTCACCTTCGACTCTGAAACTATTTTCACAAAATAATTGGATGCTTTGTGACACAAATGAGGTAGGAAAATTGATTTTATGTCGATCAAATCTCGCTAGTAAATGTCTCATCCACCATTAAAGCTCATTTGTGGGTTGCACGAACGGCTCCAACCACATTTGATACAGATTTAAATTTGAACTGTTGATCCTCCAGTTTGATCAAATCATCGACAACCACCTTCAAAATAGGTTGACATAATTGCCAACACGGCAATAAGGGGCCCACCATGCCATACGCCACAAATGAAAACCATGTGGCGGTTGCCCGCAATACCGTAATCCCTCGATTTACCATCATGGGATGGTGGGCAACCATTGATCCTTCTCATCAAAGATCCAGCTCCTTCAAAAATGGTCGTTGTCCTTTTCATTAACTATCAAGCATCTTTTCCCTCAAAATTATAACATTCGCGTTGAAATAAAGCATGTGCATCTCACAAGCACTTTAGTAATCCAACCCTTAACACATTTAGAACCAGCTAATGCTTCCTTCACTCTTTAGACCTCATCGGATGAGACATGTGGCAAGTGCCCATGATATCATGATCCTATAATTCTTGATCACAAGATGGCGAGCACCGTTGATCTGCAAGAAATAGATCAACGGCAGCGCTAATTCAACCCTCTACAAAATAAAATCATTGATGGCCACCTTCAAAATAAGCTGACACAATTGCCAACACGGCGATAAGGGGCCCACCTTACCATACACTACGAAGGAAGTCCACGTGGCAGTTGCCCGCGATATCACAATCCTAAAACTTCTGATCATGCGATGGCAGAAAACCATTGATCCTGAGCATCAATGATCTTGTTCCTTTAACACAGTCATTATCCATGTCGTTAACCTTCAAGCAACTTTTCTAGCAAGATTATAACATATCCATCAATTTAGAACGTGCGTCTCAAGAATACTTTAGTAATCCACCCCTTAATACATTTAAAGCTGGCTAGTGTTTTCTTTACTCTTTAGGCTTCATCAGATGAGACACGTGGCGCTCGCCTGTGATTTTGCAATCAACCCAAGCACCATCGCAGGATGGCGGGGAATGGCTCAAATCAAATGGCAGTTGGTCAGCAATAGTGCAAATTTGATCCCCCATATAGGACACGTGGCGCCCGCCCGTGATTTCGCGATCCTTCAATTCCCAATCACAGGATGGCAGGCACCATTGATATCTGCAGGAAATAGATCAATGGCAACACTAAATCAACCCTTAATGAATAAAACATTCATTAAAAGGAGAAGTGGGCATTACTAGGTGGACAACAAATAAAAAAATTATATTTATAGAAGAAAAATAAATTAAATTTTCAATTTGTTTTATAATTTCACTTTTAACTTTAAATGTATATTCACTCATTAAGTTGTATTTTTTTTACAATCACATTTTTATTTTAGATGTTTGTTTATAAAATATAAAGATGCATTAAAACTATATTAGAAATATTTTTGTTTTTATTATATAGCATTCATAAAATTAAATTAACATAGAATAATTTCACAATATCACTTAACCAATCAAGAAAAAATTAATCATTACTATGCAACATTATTCTCACATCAAACTAACAAATAAACATTGAAAACAAATTTATTTTTTTATATTATAACATTCATAACTTAAACCTTTTATACACAATATCAAGTTAATTATAAAAACACATAAAATTATTTATAAGCAACTTAAATTTTTTAACAATTTAATATAAATAAGAAAAATTTAATAAGAATTATAGATAAATTTATGAAATATTGATTTACTTATCAAGAAAAAATCAATGATAAATTTACTTATTATAGATAAATTTACTTACCAATCTATTTTAACCATCAAGAAAAAATTAATCATTAGTGATTGCAACATTATTGGCACATCTTTTAAACTGACAAATAAGGTTAAGGTTCAATTAGTATTCAATTTGGGTTAGGGATCAATTAGGGTTATAATTCAATAAGGGTTTAATTAAGGTCAGGGTTAAGATTAGTCTTAAATTAGGGCTAGGATTGGAGTTAGGGTTCAATTAAGGTAAGGGTTATTGTCTATTTTAGGGTTAGGGTTCAATTAGAGTTCTCTAGGGTTTTGATACAATTAGGGTTAGGTTTCAACAATACCTAGGGTTATGATTATAGTTTAATTAGTGTTAGAGCTAGGGTTATAAAACGAGTTCAATCAGGTTAGGGTCAAGGTTTAATTAGTGTTAGAGTTAGGGTTGCAATAATAAAATTTTCCATAATGATATGGAAAGGAATTCAATTGGATTCATATACAAATGCAAAAATAGGAATTGGTAAATAAAAATTCTCTAGAACTAAAGTTATAAAAAAAAATACAATCCTTAGCTTAATCATTTATTCTTTGTTAGGGTTGGGATAAGAATTTAACGAGGCCAACCGAGACTTAGGGAATAAAACCCTGTGGAGGAAATAAAGTATTAAAATCAAAGTTGGGTTTTAATTTTAATCCAGTGACGTAAGCCTAAGCCATTAACCCCAATGGTCATGTCGTCGACAACTTAGCCAAATCCTTTCATTAAATACTAACCGAGCAATGTGTAGGTTTTTTAGATTCAAAGATATGGGAGAAGATCTCGATCATACCCTGCCAACTCGCAGACCTAAGGTGTCACCCTGTTATTTGGCACGAGGTCAGCAAAAGGAAGATGTGTGTCTTGTATGGATTAATGTTATTGGTCATGAGGAAGTTGGACGATGCTTCGTTGGATGTCAAACCGAGTTATCCCGAGATAAACCGTTTGATCTACCAATTCTTCAGGAGATCAGCGGGCAGTATTTGAAGTTGGAAAATGGCACATGGTGGTCGTTTTATTGTACAACTAGTGAAGCATTAATGAATTATTCCTTGCTTGTGTAGTCACATCAATCTCAATCTGTGTGAAGATGTTGTTGGCAATCATGAAGGGTGATCTTTGGATTCTCATGCAGCTCTAGTTAAACGGTGACAGTACAAATGCTGGCAAATTGCCATGTTTACACATGCATTTTTACTAAGCATTGATGAAGGTTGCCATTACCTTGCACAATAAATACAAGAGGAATTAACTGCTAATAGTGTCATGATTGTAGCAGTTAGAGCACTTTGTGGGCTGATTCTAATCAAGTTTGAGTGCTTGTCTGAGAAGAGAAAATGAGTAAGTCAGTAAGGAGGTCTGTTCGTTCGAGCTCACAAAAGCTTTGTCTTGCTATTCAGGAAAGTGCTTTGGTTGACAAGCCTAGGCTTGTGCCCACTAGATGCAGTAGAAGGTTGCAATTCCAGGACGTTGCTGCTCAACTGGTAGATGACAAAGGCAAGCAGTCGGTGGTGTGCTCCTTATCTGGATGCCAACACTTGCCCATTGACCTTACGAGCAACACTTTTGATGATGTAACTGAGACCGACTCCGACTACTGTCGGTATTTACATCGCTTCAATCACAATCTGCCCTTTGATGAGGAAGTGATATTTAAGGTGCCATTGGCTATTAAAACCCCAAGCAGACAGACTAGAACCATATTGGGCAATGACAAGAAAGAAGAGGAGGCTGAGGGTCTACCGTATTGGGAAACAACTAGAAGCGGGCGTGTATACCCGGGGTCTTAGTGTTGGTAAGGGCAGAGTGGCAGGTAAAAAAGAAGTTGTTGTGGTGCCTTAGTGGAAATTTGGTTGCCTGGTTTTTTGTGTGGATACAAATTAAGGGGAATTTTGATGACAATTTGTGTTCCCTTTTCTTTAAGCTTTCCCCAATTCATGCACTATATATGTTTTGCAGATTCAACGTGTGGGAAGTTTTGTAATGAAAGTCAAATGCAATGGAGATTTTGTTCAAATGAAAATTTGTGGTGAAATTACATTTGAGCCCGAAGCTTGTTGCTCCCTTGTCATATAAAAGGGAATTCAAGGCTTATTTATAGGGAGAGAACTGATGAAAGCTCTAGCTAGGTTTTGAGTTGAATATATGGGTAGAAAGATATTTTTCCTTTGATGAGGAAGTGATATATGTGGTGCCATTGGCTGTTAAAACGCCAAGCAGACGGAATAGAATAGATAGCCTATTTTAAGTTTTGGATGAATATATGCAAATTATCTTAAATTGTATGCAGATATGACTTATAAGCATGAATAAATGTATAATTCTAATATATTTTCTCTCCTTATGTGGATTTGAGTGAGTTTTGAATGAAATGTTAATGATGTTGTCATTCTTCTTTTGAGAATTTGTTCAATTGTGTGTCTATGTTTTGGGTAGAATTCAATTTTAAAATTTTGAGGTTTCATATTTAAATGTGTGAGATTGATCTAATATTCCAGAAAATGAATGTTAAAATATCATGAAAAAAATTGGCATAGAATGAATGTAGAAGTAAAATTATATTTGCATATATTCATAAAATAAGATCTAATAAACAAAAAATATATGCAATTAGAAATAAAGGAAAAATAATTCAACCCAAATTTAGATAAGATAGATAATTAGACTATATGATAACTTTAAGGCTAGGGTTAGGGTTTGATTAGGATTAGTGTTCGCTTAGGGTTATGATTAGAGTTATGAATCTACAATTAGGGTTCAATTAATGTTCACTTAGGGTTTCTTTCTTAGGAGAAGTTTATTGAATGGTAAGTGTATTTTATAAAATTAATATGTCAAGAATTAATTTTAGATAATACTACATGTAGTTTTTCATATGGTATTAAATTGTAGATTAAAATTGATGATAAATTTCCTTCCTTCTTTTGCATTGTAAGCTACCATAATATATGGCCTTAAAATTATATTCATATTTTGAGCTTTTCTAAACTATACAACACGACATCCAACAAAAAAAATTGTTATGCATTTTTTCCAAGCACAAATCCTTAGAATTCTTAATGTGTTACTTAGGTTAATTCTTTATTGCAATAAATAAATACACACTAATATATATATTATGGATTTGAGGGAAAATATTAAAATATTTATATATATAGAAAAATTTAAATGTAAGGGATTCAAGTACATACCTTTGCTTTTGTTAATGTTGATGAAGATACAAATCTTGATAAGTGCCAAATTTGATGACATGATATAAAAAACTGGAATATCTTTTTTCTATGTGACACTTGAAATTTTGTACAAAACTATAACTAACTCTATGTCAAATTTGTGACTTTGGACCTATTTTGCATCAATAAATATGAGCTTTGACACATGCCTCCTAATCTAGCATACAATATGTACTTAAATGCTCAAAATAGTTGGGAGTAGTGTTGAGATTGGTGGATCTTTGCGAAGTTCCAATGCTTCTTTGTATCTCTCCCTATAGATAGAGGCAGAGATGAATATAGAATGAGAGAGGCAAAGGGATAAAAATAGATAGAGA
>VDFB02353493.1:79608661-79630375 GCA_007258455.2 Sequoia sempervirens | reverse complement strand
AGAAAATTGTTTTTATCTCAGGCTAATTATGTTGAAAAGGTGTTGTAGAGATTTCATATGGAGAATGCAAAAGCTGTCAGCACACCTTTGCCTAGTCATGTCAAATTGACTAAGGATATGTGTCTGAAGACACAAGAGGAGGAAGAAAAAATGTCCAAGGTACCATATGCTTCAGCTGTAGGCAGTTTAATGTATGCCATGGTATGCACAAGACCAGATATTTCCCATGTTGTAGGAGTTGTTAGCAGGCATTTGAGTCATCCCAGAGTTGAGCATTGGAATGCGGTAAAATGGATTCTTAGTTCTTTTAGAGGTACATCCAATAATTTTTTACGTTTTGGGGGTTCTAATATTGATTTAAAAGGCTATGTTGACTCAGATTTAGCAGGGGATATAGATACCAGGCGAAGTACCACAAGTTATGTATTTACAGTTGGTGGGACAGCAGTGAGTTGGATTTCTCGATTGTAGAAGGTGGTTGCTTTATCCACCACAGAGGCAGAGTATGTTGCTGCAATAGAGGTGGCAAAGGAGATGATATGGCTGCAATTTTTCATGGATGAGTGGGGAAAACAACAGGCAGGAAATTACTTGTTTACAAACAGCCAGAGTGCTATACATCTTGCAAAGAATTTGGCTCTGCATTCTAAAACAAAACACATCCAGTTGAGATATCATTTCATTCAGTCAGTGTTGGAGGATGGACAGGTTAAGCTGGACAAGATACATACAGATGTCAATCCAGCGGATATGTTTACGAAGGCAGTGACAAGGGAGAAGCTGAGCTCCTCTTCAGCTTCGGTTGGTCTTCAAGGTTGAATTCAAGTATAACATAGCAGTAGGGTCCAAGGTACTTATTTCTAGTGGGAGCTATAATTGCAACAATGTCGTCCAGGATCAGTCTCCAAGTGGGAGATTGTGTTGGTATGGAGCCTGATCAGTCTGCAAGTGGGAGATTGTTGGTATGTGGCAACTGGTCATGCTATACTATATAGCCCATGGTATACTATTCATCCTGGCCCCCTGTCCTTGCCGGGGTCTGGGGCTGGGCGGGGGTTTGGGGGCAGCAGCCCCCGAGAAAAAATTTCTTCCTACTTTTTTTGCGTGATCACCAAAAAAGGGAAAAATCAATGAAAAAGGAAAAATCCAATTTTGTAGAAACCCTAAAATCTAGAAGCTTCTAAGCTTGTTAAAAAGGGGTTTGGATGGGTATTACTGGGCGAGAAAAACGCGATTATTTGCAAGATTGTAATAGGCTTTACAATAGATAATAAAAGTATTGGATGGTTGTGGTTTGGTGGATGTAGCCAGGATTGGGTGAACCATGTTAAATTCTATGTGTTAAGATTTATTCTATGTGTGTTTTTAGTTTCTCTGTTTATTATTTAAATCTGCATTTAATTGTTAGATATCTGCCATCTCTAACCCTAACATGCACATCTTCCATGGTTAGTAGACATAGATTTATTGTCCAAGGCTAGAAATAAGCATTCATCTTTATCATCCTCAAAATCAAATTCATCATCAGAAATTCCAGTATCTTCTCTAACATATAATATAATTTCTTGAACTTTTGTCCTTTTTGTATTTATTATCTCTGTTATTTTTGTGTATGGTTCTATTTGTACATCTTGAAGCACAGTGACCAATATTTCCACAACTAAAATATTTAAAAGTTAACATACATTTATACTTGCTAGTACCTTTCTTTAATTTCCTTGTAAAGTTTTCTTCCAACTCCTCTGAACCTTCACTATCTGGATCATTTTCTGTCTTAGTGGCTTTGAAGGCTATTTTTGTTTTCTCCTTTTCTTTTCCAAATTTCCTCATTTCAAATGTGGTCAAGGTGCCAAATAGTTTTTCTTTAGTGAATTTCTTTGGATCATACACTTCCTCAATAGTTGATACCTTATCTCTATAACTCTCTAGTAGGGTCATCAAAATCTTCTTGATTACATCTTCATCTATCAGAGTACCACCTTGATTTTTGACTTGATTTGCTACAATATCAGCCCTTTGAAAGTAGCTTGCAATGTCTTCACCTTCTTTCATTTTCAAGTTCTCATATTTTTTCTTTTCTATTAGCTTCTTTGATAGTTTGACTCTATCATTTCCTTCATATATATCTTTCAACATTTCCCACACTTCATAAGGAGTGCCTAATGAAATAAGTTTTGTCTTCTTAGTCTTAGACAAAGCACTATAGATTGCATGCCTTGATTTTTCATTTTCCTCATAGGAAGAAATCTCATCTACAAAAGAAGAACCACTTGCTGGCTCAACATATTTTGTCTCAATAGCTTTCCAAGTCTTGAAGCCAAGAGAGATCAAGTAACCTCTCATCTATGCTTTCCATTCACTATAGTTAGATCCATCAAACATAGGGATTGACAATTTGTGTGCCATCAAATCTACCTCAAGTGGTTAAGCTCTTCTTCTGATGAACCAAAGCTCTAATACCAATTTTTGAAATGCAAAAGACAATTGAGAGGGGGGGTGAATCAGTTGTCACCAATCACATTCACAAATCTCAAATAATTATTAACTCCACATCCACTTTAATTTGTTATTAAGTATGAGCATGAAATGAAAATAACAAAAAGAAATATCAACAAAAGAAACACCAAATTTATGTGGAAAACCCAATAAGGGAAAATCCATGGTGAGGATTAACTCACAATATAAGAGTAATTGCAAAACTTATTACAAAGAGGCTCACTACTAAAGCTAGGACTCACTATTTGGATACAAGGCTCACTGCCTATAGATAGGACTCAATGTCTAGAAGGGAGGCTTACTTCCTATAGATAAAGAAAGATAATAGAAAATCTACCACAACAACTTTCACACATCCCCATCCTTGATTAGAGAATTACAGACACCATCAGCTCACTACTTTCAAGAGTCTAACACATGAAATTATTGTTGCCTCAATTCATTTTCGCACACTCTTGCTTCTTACACTTGTGGCATGTTTCATACATTTAACCCATAACATCTCAACTTGTATCTATACCATCTTCATCCTTAGAAACTTTCTCCAAGGTCGACTACACACACTTCATATTACAAATTCAAATTAGACCAACAACTCAACATTCCTGCGGTGGAAGAGAATGAGAACGAGCCTAACCAATACTTAACCAAGACCCAAAAAAACATCTTAGATCAATCACATGCTTCCTTAATTGATATTTATCCTTTGCATGATGTGTAGACACTAGGTTAGCCAAACCTAATGAAAACACAAATGAACTTTGAAGTACATATTTCCACAACAAGAGGATAATATGTGGACCACATAACACGCTTCATCATACACTAGAGCACATCTTGGATGCCTTCAAAATCATCCATAGCTAATGCGAAAACCTTCATACATAGAATAATTTTCATTAGTCCATCTAGATTGTACAGACACACAATAATTTTGAACCTAGTCTTCTTGAGCACCAAACCATGAAAACCTTTGAAAAAACATAGATAACACCATTACAATCCTTCTACCAAATCCGCAAGACCTGGAACAAACCAGCATAGGAATGGGGAGCAGATACATTTCTCCTAGTCCATAGACAAACAACTCTAATAGACTAGTTCATAAATCGGTGAACACAACTTTCACTCTTCATCAAACCAAAAGCTCTAATCCAGGATATATCACCCAAGGATGCCCTTAAATAGCACTTCAGATCTGCACAAGCATAGGATCAACATAGAAGAAATGCATAGCACAAACTGGAGCACATTTTAAACACACACACAATTCTATCTTCACTATTTCTCAAAATCACTTCATAACTCATCATATTAGCACACCTACAACATCATAAAGATAGCTCCATGTACTCACAACATCTCTATAGTATCTCAACTATACATGGACAACTTGCAATCACTTGTTTCCTTTCTCTGCAATAACCTATACTATGTTGACATCAATGAAAACATTAATGACAACACAACCATACTCATTCATACTTGCAACAAGTTTGACATGGGTTCATCCTCTCACTAAAGTGGGGGAAAATTGTAGTAACAGAAAAAGTAACCTTTTCCCTTACTTGGTTTGTATAATTAACATTAAAATTGAATTAATGGTGTCTTGGAAAAGTGTTGTAATGTGTTATACACATTCACATCATTCTAGCACCTTTATTTGATTAAAATAATCCTTAATTTATCCTTTGCAAGAGTATTGTAAAGTGTTGTAACACACTTTCACACTTTTCTAGGATTTATTTAATTAATCAAGCCTAGTGGGCCACTTTTAATAAAATGTATTTAACTTGTACCTTATTTAGTTGTTGTAAAGTGTTGTAACACACTTTCACATTTATATAGCATCACCTTAATTAATGGTGGTTAATTGAGTTTAATTAACCCCTTTAATTAAAATTCAAGCCCCCTTTTTAATGATCTATCCTAACACCCAATAATGATATTGTATGAAATTTAATTTAGAAAATTTGATATCTTGAAAAGTATTACTAGGACCCATTCGCCTTTACTGATGCAAGGTGTCCTCTCCACATATGACACATCTTTCTTTACATTTTTGAGGCGGGGTTTTGATGTTATTTCACCTCCCCGAAGCTTGGTCCTGGAAACTATGCTAGGAACCATTCCCCTTTAGTGGAAAATGGGTCCTCCCTTAATAGGACCCCTCTTTTTGAATTTAATTGTGGTAGGATCCTTATAATTTTAATACCCATATTTGAGATCGGCTTGAATTCTTTGAATTTTTGGGTTAATCTTTCAATTTAGTATAAATAAGGGGTTAATTCACATTTTTTCACCTGGCAATTTTGAGAGAGCATCTTTATAGAAAATTGGAGTTCACAAGAGCATTACAATAGAATTCACAAGGCACTACAAGGAAAATTTCTAGATTTTATGGAAGCAATTCAAGATCAATTTATCATGTCAAGGGTTTAATGAATTCATGCATGTGGTTGAGCTAAGATAGTTAATGTTGCATTGAGGATCTATTTACAAGCATCATTTCACATCCAAGATCTGCATTCTTCATGGCCACTACATGTTAGTTTTCAGATTTGTTTCACAAGACATCATCCAAGGTGACATCAATTGCATTATTTCACATTTCATGCTTCACTTCATTTATTTCATCATTTGGTTTGATTACCTACAAGGGGTTTGATTGAGGTAAACCCCCATGCACTAACAATCAGCAAGTTTTCCCTCCCTTAAATGTGTGATTGCAATTTTTAGGTTGAGCAATATTTGGAGTGAAATTGTCAAAGTTGTCAAGTTACAAAGTTGCCACCTTTATTGCAAGATCATGGAAAGAGATCTACAAAATTAATCTACAACTTTTGGGAGCTGAAAACCTAGGAATTGAGAGTGTAGAAATTGAAGTACAGGACCCAAAAGTTAGTTTTCTGAAACCCTAAAAGGACCCATTTTCCATTAAAGGTGAATGAGTCCTCAGTGAGCCATGAAAAAACACTTTTTGTGAGAGGCATGTGATGTTTATCCCTTCCAAAATCTCCTTAAAGGCTATAGGTTCCATTAGTTTTATCTTCAAGATTCCAAATGCACTTTATAGGTCACAATTTGGAATTTATTTGCTATGTTTATTCTTTCTCCCAAATTCCATGTTCAGTCATTTTTGTCAAGACAATTTGTGCCAAAGTGGGATACTTTGTGTGAGAACAGGACTACTTTTTAGATAAGTTTTAAGTGTCCTCCACTCATCCAATTTGCATGAAATAAATTGTGTATAATAGACTATGTTTAATCTACTTAGATCTTGTCTTACATTTTAGTTTTGATTTGGTTTGGTATTTTATTTCCATCTCCCAAAAGTGCATTTAGTCATATTTATCCATTTTATATACAAGGAAAATTACAAGATTCCTAAAAGAATTCACTCACTCAAGGGTTGAAAGTGGATTTTAACTTGAGGGATCTCATTTCCTGAATGAAATAAAAGATTAGTTAGGGTTCTTACACTCATTTTCCCCTTTCTATTTATAATAAATTTGGTGAAATAGCCCAAATTTGGTATAAATCCCCATGTTTAGTGAACCCTAACCCCATTTTCTATGTTTCACTTAAAAATAAAACTTTTTTTATGAAACTTCCATCCAATTCAATGTTGAATTCTATGTAAAATTATTATGATCAATAAAATAGTGAAAGGAATGGTCTATATTGTCAAAACTAAACAAAAAAACTCTATAAATATTTCAATTCTACAAATATGAATATATTAGTTGAGATAATCAAATATGATGTAGAAACTTCAAATTATCTTCTTTTACATTGTTCAACAAGAAAATTGGTGCTCAGAAGGTAATGGAGACAGCATAATATGGTACAACAATAATTCAATTGCATGAAAAGGCATTTTCTTGTTGAAGAAAGCATAGAACCAAAAAAGGAAGAGAATTGTGGGCATGTATCATAGGTCAACTCCCTTTTTACCATTTTTTGCAAAGGAAATTTGGTGAGCACCAAATGTGATGTGAAATAGCCTTTCAATTTGGCAAGTGTCAAATGTTATGTTTAGAGGCCTTGCACTTTGGTGAGTGTTAAATATGCTCTATAGAAAATTTGTGATTACAAAATCCTTGACCCTACATGGGGACCTATAGAGGGGAGAGAGAAGAGTGGGAGAGACCTAGTATAATAGCAAGGGATGGAGGGAGAGGTTTAATAAGCTTTACTAATAATGAACAGGATAAGATAGTAGAGTGGGAGAGACCTAGAGAAGCAGTAATGAGATAAGAAGTGAGAGATGTAGAGATGGCTAAGGAAGGATGGAGAGATAGAGAAGGATTAAGCCCTTAAGCCTAAACCATAATCCCTCAACTATATAGCTTAAACCCTGATCCCTCAACCCTATACATTAAAACCTCAACCCTAATCCCTCAACCCTATACCTTAAACCATAATCCATCAACCCTCAAACCTTAAACCCTTAAAACTTCTACCCTCCACCTTATACATTAAAACCTAAACCATAATCCATCAACCCTATACCTTAAACCTTAATCCTTCAACCCTCAACCCTTAAACCCTCAAACCTTAAACCCTAATCTCTCAACCCTCAAAATTTAAACCTTAAACCTTAATCCATCTTGACATTCAACCCTTAAACATTCAACCCTCAACCCTCAACCTTCAACCCTTAAAACCTCCACCCTCTACTTTTACATTAAACCATCTACCCTAATCCATCAATCATATACCTTAAACCTTAATTCCTCAACCTTCAACCCTTAAACCCTCAACCCTTAAAACCTCAACCCTCAACCCTCTACCCTATACATTAAATCCTCAACCCTATACCTTAAACCTTAATCAATAAACCTTCAACCTTTAAACCCTAATATCTCAACTCTCAACCCTAATCCCTATCTCTAAGCCCTCAACCCTTAAAACCTCAGCCCTCAACCTTCAAGCATTAAACCTCAATCCCTCAACCCTCAACCCTTAAACCTTGATTCTTCAACCCTCAAACCTCTACCCTATACATTAAACCTTCAACCCTCTATCCTATATATTGAAACCTCAACCCTAATCCCTATCTCTAAACCCTTAACCATTAAAACCTCAACCCTCAACCCTCAACCCTCAACCCTCAAACCTTAAAACCTCAAACCTAAAACCCTAATTCCTCAACCCTCAAACCTCAACCCTTAAACCCTCAACCCTCAATCCTTAAACCCTCAAGCATCAACCCTTAAACCCTAAAACCTTACACCCTAATTATTAAACCCTCAACCATCACACCTTAAACCCTTAATCCCTCAACCCTCAACACGTAAACCTTCACCCCTCAACCATCTACCCTCTACCCTATACATTAAACCCTCAACCCTAATCCCTCAACCCTATACCTTAAACCCCAATCCCTCAACCCTTAAACCCTTAAACCCTCTACCCTCTACCCTATACATTAAACCCTCAACCCTATACCTTAAACCCTAGTCTCTCAACCCTTAAACCCTCAATTCTTAAACTCCAATCCCTCAACCCTATACCTTAAACCCTAATCCCTCAACCCTCAACCCTTAAACCCTCAAACCTTAAACCCTTAATCTCTCAACCCTCAACCCTTAAACCCTCAAACCTCAAACCTATACCCTATACATTAAACCCTCAACCCTAATCCATCATCCCTCAAAGTTTATACCTTAATCCCTCAACCCCCAACCCTTAAACCCTAATTCATCAACCCTCAACCCTAATACCTATCCCTAAACCATCAACCCTCAACCCTTAAAGCCTCAACCTCAAACCTCAACCCTTAAACCCTAAACCCTTAAAACCTTAAACCATCAACCCTTAAACCTCAACCCTATACCTTAAACACTAATCCCTAATCCCTCAACCCTTAAACCCTCAACCCTAAAAACCTCAACCTTCTACCCTATACATTAAACCTTCAACCCTAATCCCTCAACACTATATATTAAACCTTAATCCCTCAACCCTTAAAACCTAATACCTCAACTCTCAACCCTAATCCCTATCCATCAAACCTAATCCATATCTCTAAACCCTCAAATTTCAACCCTCTACCCTATACATTAAACCCTCAACCCTAATCACTATCTATAAACCTTCAACCCTCAACCCTATACCTTAAACCCTCAACCCTCAACCCTCTACCTTATACATAGAACCCCTCAATCCTAATCTCTCAAACCTATACCTTAAACATTAATCCCTCAACACTCAACCCTTCAACCCTAATCCCTATCCCTAAACCCTCAAGCCTCAACCCGTAAACCCTCAACCCTCTATACTCTACTCTATACATTAAACCATCAACCCTATACCTTAAACCTAAATCCATGAAATATCAACCCTTAAAATCTTAATACCTAAACTCTCAACCCTTCAACCCTCAACCCTCAACCATCAATCCTCAAGCCTCAACCATTAAACCTTAAACCCTTAAACCCTTAATCCCTCAACCCTCTACTCTCTACCATGTATATTAAACCCTAAACCATAATCACTTAACCCTATACCCTAAACCATAATCCCTCAACCCTTAAACCTTAATGGCTCAACCCTTAAACTCTTAAACCCTCAACCCTCAACACTCTACCCTATACATTAAACCCCCAACCTTATACCTTAAATCTTAATCCCTCAACCCTCAACCCTAATCCCTCAACCTTATACCTTAAACCGTAATCACTCAACCCTCGAACCTTAAACCCTTAATCCCTCAAACCTCAACCCTTAAACTCTAAAACCTCATCTCTCTACGCTATACATTAAACTCTCAACCCTAATTTTTCAACTCTCAAACCTTAAACCTTAATCCCTCAACCCTCGACCCTAAAAACTATAATTCCTCAACCTTCAACCATTAAACCCTACACCCTTAAAACATTAAACCATCAACCCTTAACCCTCAATCCTATACCTTAAATCCTAATCCCTCAACCCTCAACCCTTAAATCCTACTCCTCAATCCTCAACCCTTCAACCATCAACCCTATAACCTATACATTAAACCTTCAGCCCTAATCCCTCAACCTTATACATTAAACCTTAAACCCTCTACCCTCTACCCTATACCATATACATTAAACTCTCAACCCTAATCCATATTGCTAAACCCTCAACCATAAGCCCTATACCTTAAACCCTCAACCCTATAACTTAAACCTTAATCCCAGAACCCTCAACCTTTAAACCCTAATACCTCAACCCTCAACCCTCAACCCTCTAACCTATGCATTAAATCCTCAACCCTAATCCCTCAACCCTATGACCTCAACCCAAATCCCTCAACCCTTAAACCTTAATACCTCAGCCCTTAAACCCCTAAACCCTCAACCCTCTACCCCTAAACCCTCAACCCTCTACCCTACACATTAAACCCTCAACCCTATGTATTAAACCTTAACCACTCAACCCTATACCTAAAACTTTAATTCCTCATCCCTCAACCCTTAAACCCTCAAACCTTAAACACTAATTCCTCAACCTGTACTATAGAAAAATGGATCTTTAGACATTTTCACGATCATTTGGGTATTTTTCCTATGATTCTTGGCCTATTTTGCTTAGATTTAATGTTGTAATGTGACTTACACATTCACATTAGGTCTTGAATATTTAAATTATTAAGACTTTATGATGTCTTGTAAAGTTGTTGGGAAGTGTTGTAACACATTTCTACACTTGTCTAGACTCTTATTATTATAATTCATCCAAATATTCCCTTTTTATCCCTAACCAAGTCTTATTTTAAAATGTTATAAATATTTGTAACAAACCTTCACACTTTTCTAGGCTTTTCATCAATATTTACACCTTCCTTATGCTTTAGTGACCCCTTTATGCACTTATAGGCCATATTTAAGTGTCTTGTTAAACAAGAACCCAACAAACATTATTTAAATTATTGTAATTCTTGACAACCACTGAAAATCCTTGAGTGGGACTAATTCTCCATTAGGGGTGAATTAGTCCCTCTTGGCACAAAATTCAAGATAATTTTAAATTACTTTCAGGTTTTTAATCATTAAGACCTAAGGTCATCCTATGATGAGGTATTTATGGGAATTAGGGCATATTTGTGTATAAATACATGATTTTCCCTCTCATTTGACCCCATTCAACTAACTCATTCATTATTTATCTATCATTCATTTTATCATTCTTCTCAAGCAAGCTAGGGCATCAAGAGAGCATTTAAGATCATTTTTAGACATTCAAAGGCTGAATACTCATCTATTGTTGCATCAAATCAAGATCAGTCATTAAGGCAAGGGTTTTATTCCATTGTTTCATGTTTCATTACTTTGTTTCATCATTTTGGTTTAATTACCTAAAAGGGGTTTGACCAAGGCAAACTCCCATGCCCTAACATTCAACATTTTTCTCTTCCTCTTTGTGTGATTATAGATTTAGGTACCTTGAAGGCTTGAAAAACATCAAAGAATAGGTTGAAAAATTATTAAGATAATCTCCTTTTCAACTAGGTCAAATCATCCACAAGAAGTCATCCAAAATGCCATAAATCATAATTTCATATTTGGGTATCTGAGGAGCAAAAAGAGAAAACATAAAGCTACAAATTCCAACTTTGAGTTTTTAGAAATTCAGAGGTGGAATAATTCTCCATTGGTGGTGAATTATTCCCACTGTTAGTATAGAAAGTAAGTTTTCTTCAGATCTGGACACCTAGTAACCTGAAACCTATTCTAGAAGACTTTGTCAAAAGCAAGACTAATTCACCCAAAATGGTGAATTAGTCCCAGTTGGATTTTTTTGTGTCCTCTACAGCATTTCAGACCTCCATCCAACCACTTTCCAACTTTCAAGTGCACACTTTCAGTTTTACAAGTTTTTGTTTTGTTTCACAATCATTTCTAGGTCATTTTTGCATATCACGATGTGTTTTCAAACAAGTTACATTTCTTAGGTTTTGCATTCGTAACTCATTTAATTTTTAAGTGTAATACATTTAGATCATTACATTGGCATATTTCATTCATATTTCATCTACTCTTCCATTCGCTTTGAGCACGTGACAATTGCCCATTTTGGCCCTTCTTTATCCTTTTAGGTGAAAAACCCTAGAAGTGCTAGAAAGGATTAGGGTGCCAAAATCCATTGTTACATTTTTGTGAGCTTTCCTTTAGAACACTTTCTTTTTTTAATTAATGGTCCTTCATTTCCTAGATTTTCTTGCATTAACTTTGCATTGCATTCTAGGGTTTCAACTTTTTACATTAGTCAAATTACATATAGTTTGCATTTTTTTCTTTCAAATCATTGAAAAACACCTGAAAACTATATTTGCATTTAGTCTTCAGGTCATCCAACACAAAAATCATCAAAATCAATTGCAAATTTTTAAATTTTTTGAAAAAAAACCCTTATTGGGACTCATTCACCATTCTAGGCGAATTAGTTACTATCCAGATTTTTCACTATCTATCATAGCATCAGAAACCTCATTTATGTGCTTCCTAAGCCTCCTAGTATCATATAATATAATTTTGGAAAGTTTTTGGAACATTTTTTTTATGCATTTAGGCCAAAAACATCATTTTACACTACTCATTCTTCAAATCACTTCAATTACAAACATCATTAGATCTTAAAATGCTCACATTTCTGAAATTTTAGATAACATTAATAAAGTACTTTTCACTTTTGCATACGTCATGTTTCTATTCATAAAATTTTGCATTATTTTGGTAAAAGTGCTTTTCATTATTGCATATACATTGTGTGCATTCTTCAAATCTTGCATAAATTGGATAAGAATGTTTTGCATTTTTGTACATACATTGTTTATATTGCTGAAACATTGCATGAAATGGTTACAAGTGTTTTTAATTCTTGTTCACACAATGCTAGTATCTTATATAACTAGACATATTAGGAAACATTCCCTATCTTATCCCTCTAATAGTGTTTTAGTGTAAGAGAATACAACCTTGGAAATTCCTAGTGATCATATTTGCTCTTCCCCTAATATCTCTCCTATTGATGAAGTAGATATTTTGGTGTTAGAAGAACCAATCAATGAGAATTTTGAGAATCCAAGTTGTTTCTCTCCTCTTACCCCTTTTTATGGACATGAAATTCATTACCAACATAACACAACCATAGATAATCATGACACTACAATTTCTTCTTCTCCTATCATTTCTCATTGTTGTGAAAATGATACTTTGATGTTAGAAAACCTATTCCATGAAGCTCATGAGAATCTTAGTTCTCCCCCTTCACCTAACAAAACCCTTCTTGGGCAAGACCATTCAACCATTGATCATTCTCCTACTTGTGATGAAGTCCTTTTAGAAGAACCAACCTTAGAATGTTAAGAAAATTCGGTTTGTAGTTCTCCTCAAAACCCTCCTCCTAGGAAGGATATCATGATGCAAGACAAGAATAAAAATAATGATCTAGAATCTCACTCACAAAGGGATGTTAACATTATTCAGCCTCAACTCATTCTTTACCCCCCTTCACACCAACCTCAAACTCAAAACAAACCCAAATTAATCCTCTACCCACCTAAGAACAATGTTTCACAGCAACTAAGTCATAATACCATTGCTCATACATATAACACTAGAAATAATCTGCAACCACCACAACCAACCCCAACAACCTTACCTTTTTCTAATCCCATCTTACCAAGCCCTCCTTGTTTATCTCTACAAAGTGGAAAGGAGTACAATCTTGTTGAACAACTAAAGAATACTCCTGCTAAAATCTCATTATAGGACCTTATTCAAGCCTCTCCTCACTATCACAACATGATTCTAGAAACCTTGCAACAAGTTCCTGTCCCTTCTAATATGCAACCAAATGATAGAGTAGTCATGATACAAGCCATAAATTTTGACATTGTTTTCTACCAAAGTGAGCTCCCTCCTTTGGATGTACAAAAACAAAATGAAGATTTTATGAGCACCACTCAATGAAAATGAAAAGGGATTAAGAGAACCCTTGTAGATACTGGTTCCACTCTTAATGTATATGGAGTGAACCTTCTTGATAGACTTAGTGTCAATAAATGACACATTCAACCTGATCCTTTATCCATCAAGGGATTTGACAATATAAGCAAACAACTACTTGGTGTGATCACTTTAACTATTAAAGTTGAAGTGGCCACATTGGAAACACCAATCCATGTTATGCCTAATGATCTTGCATATAACCTTCTCTTAGGAAAAATATGGATTCATGCAATGAATGGTGTGCCTTCTACTCTTCATCACAAAATGAAATACATCTACAACAACAAAGTGTACACACTTGAAGTTGACCCTCATCCAAACTATTGTTTAAACATTGAGAAAAACAAAGAGAATCCCTTGAACACATTAACACCAACCACACAAGTGGACCCCATCCAACATTTTGAACCAGTCATGAGGCTAGTCTTAGATGATTATTGGGGTTCCTTATACTTCAAACCCACCTCCTTTGAAGAATACCATATCATACACATAGACTCTAGCAAGGGAAAAGAAATTGTAGTTTTTTCAACACACAACTCGGACAACCCTTCACAAGCATCCACCTCAAGCACTTTAGAACAACAAACATCAGGTTACACAACAACCTTTGATGAACTTAATCATGAACAACCACCAACTTCAAAAGCAATGAAAAAGCTTTATGGAAAAGTTTATGAACTCATGAAACAACTTGGATATATTGGAAAAGGATGTGGTGCTCGAGAAAAAGGTATCCACAACCCTATAGAGCCTAACACACAACAAATGACTCATGGTGTTGGTTACTATCCTTTGATCGAGATAAACAAGCCATCCCTTAACATCAATACTATTACAAAACATCCTTCTAAACCAACCTTAACAATAGTACATCCTGAGTTGATTGACACTACTAGTCTTAATATTTCTCCTGAACCAAAACACACAAATAACTCTTTTCTTAACATCAATGTTATCACAAATAGAACTAAATATTTGCATTCGATAGATTTTCCCTCCTCCTGTAAGAGTGAGAAAAAAATATTGCAATTGAAAAAACCTTGTGTAGGTATGACATATTGTACTAAGAAAGACTTCTCTTTTCCACCAACAACAAAAACTACTTCTCCCCTTGATCAAGAGGGTATCTTGTCAAGACTTCTCTAAGATCACTTGATATCTCTTCCCCCATGAACTCACAAGAAATTCTATTGCAAGAATTCATTTTTTGCATATCATAGAGTTCACAGGCATTATAGTAATGAATGCAAGGCTTTGAGTAGTCAAATCCAACATCTTAAGGAATTTGGTAATATCCCTTATGTGGGGGCACCTAATTCCTCTAATTTCCACTGATTTTCACTCTATCATGCATCTTATCACTCATTTTGGCTCACCCTTTTCCTGCACTAAGTGGGGGCGAGGGGATAAGTAGACTTGTCCTCGTATGTCACTTGTTGTTGCCTCCTTAGGCTAGCCATTAACCTTTCATGAACATATAAGAGCAAGCTTGGGATGTGGATGACATGCCGTAAGTTGGCTTGCATGTGACATACTACCTTATTCATGGTGTAGCTTATCAAAAAGATATGACTTAGCATAGGGATTTCTAAATAATCTCTCATGTCTTCTTCTACTTTAAAGAAATTTCTCACATCAATGGTGTTCACAACCATTTTAAAGTGGGGGAATACATTGACACTCACATTTCATTGTGCAATTTTCTTTTTCTTGTGATTCACTCTCTTGGACACATTTGGCACTATGTTCCCCAGGATGAGACCTTGCACTTGTCCTCTCATGGAAACAAGATGAGACTGTTTTCACTTATCCTCTCTTGGAGACATTAAGCATGATGTTCCCTAAGATGTGACATTGCACAAACTAAGAAAAATACCTTTGAACAAACCTTACACCATTTCGCATTTATAATGTCCATTTTTTGGTGACTTATTAAATTTATCAGGACGTATAACTTTGGTATGGTTGAGTAGGAAGCCCATTCTGAGGCACAACTTTCCCCATAGCCACCTACATGTTTGTGAGTGCATACTAGCTGTGAGTGTATGTTTCTCACATTTTGGGACTTCTCACCTAGTGGAAAACCATGAGTTTCGTCACCCCAGAGTGAGTATGCATTTTATTTTTCACACAAACAACCTATATCTAATCCACAACGTGTTGGACAAATGGTCGAAGCTTGATCCACCTTTTTATTTTCGGTTTTCTCTTCCTTCTAGTTATTGCCATTGTATGATCATGTATCATGTCTTGTTGCAAATCATTCATCCTTGCGCATGTCCTTTTGTGCTTATGTCAATTTGACTTTGGATCTTTGATCTTGGGGGCTTGGCCACCTCCTTTGATATTTGTTGTCCTTTTTCATCCATGTGGGTATGATTGGACCCCTCTTGGATGTCTACTTTAGTGTGAGTTTGAAGCATGCTCATCCTCTCACTAAAGTGGGGGCTAAATCTACCATAGACAAATGGATCTTTGGACATTTTCACAGTCATTAGGGCCTTTTTCCTATGATTCTTGGCCTATTTTGCTTAGATTTAATGTTGCAATGTGACTTACACATTCACATTAGGTCTTGAATATTTAAATTATTAATACTTTATAATGTCTTTTAAAAGTGTTGTGAAGTGTTGTAACACATTTCTATACTTTTCTAGACTCTTCTTATTATAATTCATCCAAATATTCTCTTTTTATCCCTTACCAAGTCTTATTTTAAAATGTTGTAAAGAGTTGTAACAAACCTTCACACTTTTCTAAGCTTTTCATCAATATTTACACCTTCCTTATGCTTTAATGGCCCCTTTATGGACTTATAGGTCATATTTAAGTGTCTTCTTAAACAAGAACCTACCAAACATTATTTAAATTATCATAATTCCTTACAACCACTCAAAATCCTTGAGTGGGACTTTATAATTCATCATTAGAGAAAAATTAGTCCCTTTTGGCACAAAATCCAAGATAATTTCAAATTACTTTTAGGTTTTTATTCGTTAAGACCTAAGGTCGGCCTACGATGAGGTATTTATGGGAATTAGGGCATAATTTTGTATAAATACATGATTTTCCATCTCATTTGACCCCATTCAACTAAATCATTCATTTTATCATTCTTCTCAAGCAAGCTAGGGCATCAAGAGAGCATTCAAGATCATTTTTAGACATTCAAAGGATGAATACTCATCTATTGTTGCAACAAATCAAGATCAGTCATCAAGGCAAGGTTTTTATTCCATTGTTCCATGTTTCATTACTTTATTTCATCATTGTGGTTTAATTACCTAAAAGGGGTTTGACCAAGGAAAACCCCCATGCCCTAACATTCAACATTTTTCTCTTCCTCTTTGTGGGATTGCAGATTTAGGTACCTTGAAGGCTTGGAAAACATTGAAGAATAGATTGCAAACTTATTGAGATCATCTCCTTGTAAACTAGGTCAAATCATCCACAAGAATTCATCCAAAGTGCCATAAATCAAAATTTCAAATTTAGGTATCTAAGGAGTAGAAAGAGAAAACAGAAAGCTACAGATTCCAACTTTGAGTTTTTAGAGACTCAAAGGTGGAATAATTCTCCATTGGTGGAAAATTAGTCCCACTGTCAGTATAGAAACTAAGTTTTCTTTAGATTCGAGCACCCAATACCCTTAAACATGTTCCGACAGACTTTGTCAAAAATAGGACTAATTCGCCCAGAATGGTGAATTAGTCCCAGTGGGATTTTTTAGTGTCCTCTGTAGCATTCCAAACCTCCATCCAACCACTTTCCAACTTTCAGGTGCACACTTTCAATTTTACAATTTTATGTTTTGTTTCACCATCATTTCTAGGTCATTTTTGCATATCACAATGTGTTTTCAAACAAGTTATATTTCTTAGGTTTTTCATTTGTAACTCATTTAATTTTTTAGTGTATTAATTTAGATCATTACATTGGCATACTTCATTCATATTCCATCTACTCTTGCATTAGCTTTGAGTGTGACAATTGCCCATTTTGGCCCTCCTTTCTCCTTTTAGGTGAAAAACCCTAGAAGTGCTAGAAAGGATTAGGGTTCCAAAATCTGTTGTTACACAACCCTATACCTTCCCTCAACCCTTAACCCTTAAACCCTCAAACCTTAAACCCTTAATCCCTCAACCCTTAACTGTAACACTCGAGATTTGATGTTCATATAACCTCATCATTTGCAAAAACTCATTACATTCCAAATATAATAAAAGTAAAGGATGCATAGATCAAGATCTTTCCATAAATGCTCAAAAGGAAAGTTCAATAATAAATTTTTATTCCATGTATACAAAAGAGGTAAATTGCACTATCAACAAAGATCTTTGCATATCAATGAGTTTCCATAAATTCATTCAAGTTTCAATTACATCATTAACTTTCAATCAATACATCTATTTTAATGTTACATCATAACTTCCATTCCAATACATCTATTTCAATGTTACATCATAACTTCCATTCCAATACATCTATTTCAATGTTACAATACTGAATTTCAAATAAAGTTGCATTTACAAGGGGGATCTACAAGCCATTCAAAATATTACTTGAATACATTTATAGCATGTGAACCTCTAAACCTCAACTGCCGTGACACCATTGGTCTTCTTGCAAGCTAGGGCCAAGAGTGTGATTAAGGTGCCTTTTCCACCCAACCACGAAGTACAAGACTTCCCCAGGTTTCCTCCTAACTTGAAGAAATTCCCATCCCTGCATGAGGATCCTAGCAACCTGAAACAACAACACAGGAGGGAACTCTCGATGCAAGCTTGATGCCTATATGCATTCCTAACATGAGAATCACATATTTCTTGCAAATAGGAGGTGGCAGAGACCTATATTCATTTAGTTCTAGGCTTTTAATTCCATCTATTTCAATGGTGCATGTGTTTGGCCAAGCATAAATAAAACAAATGATAGTTTTAGAAAAGGTAAAACTACCGTCTCTGTGGGTACACCTTCGGCATCCTGTCCCAGAATTTTCACAAAATACAATAAATAATACATTTTCCATCTAAGTTCACATTCAATTTTACACATTTCTAATTCCAAAGAAATTTCATCATTTTCCAATGTGCACACAAAGATTATCAAAATAGCTTTTCATGCATACACTCAGTATGAGAAATTTTTATATATGTATTTCTATTTAAAGTTACTAAATTAAAATCAATCCAAGTTCTATTTTCTAAAATAGCTTGATCAAAGTAAATAGACTTGATAGATTCAGAAAAAGAAATCTACTCTTTTCAGAAAATTCACTAGGTTTAAATGTGTTTTCAATAATCTACATTTGCTATAAAGTTTCATCTTCAGCTTTTAACATAGCCTTATGTGTATTTCACTAAGTTCAAAAATGATATATGGTGACTCATACAATGCATCGATATTCAGAAATATAATAGTTTTAGAAAAGAAAAACAAAGTAGATAACTAGATTTGTGTATGAATACAAGTTTGCTACTGTACACAGAGTTATTTATGTGAATTTATTCTGCATCTTTTCTAAGTTTTAACTTTTAGATAAATAAGCTCATCATTCAAATTTGATTAGATATTTATTATGCATGTATATATATGTATATATGTGTATATATATATACACAAATACATAATAAGTTTACAAAAGAACATGTTGTGAACATTTTCACAATGCTATGATTTTTGTACATTACCAAAGGCAGTGAATAAAATTTTATATTGAAAACAGAGACACAAATGTCAGTATGTATGTATATATATATATACACACATATATGTATATATATGTTTATATATATATTGATATATATGTTTACATGTTTTTTTATGTGACAGCATTGTGCCCACATGAATTTTCCAATGCAAATTCTATTGGCAGAGAAATTTCTCAAAGAATACAAATGCAGACTTACAAATTTGCATAGACACGGGTTACAAGTCTAGAGGGGTTGACGCCTCCCCCATAGGGGAAGGCGCTACCTATGAGGGGGCAGTGCCTCCTCCACAGGCCAAGGCATGTGGAGGGCGTTGTCCCTCTCACAGTACTGCCCCTTCCTCTATGGGTCGAGGTTGGGGTTTATTCCCCAAATAACAATTTCATGCCATGAAAAAAAAATTCAACGCCCTTCCAAAAATTTCACACAGTTTACTACGAAATTCTCACAAATTTTGATTGAGTATAGAGTAAATGAAAATGTATAATTATATATATATATATTTATTTATTTATTTATATGCACAAAGTTATATGCATATATATAAATATATATATACATATATATATATATTTACAAAATCTCAGCATAAATATTTAGCACTGAGAAGCAAAATCATGAACTATAGTTTGCATAGAAGAGAAACCCCAATCTGAAAATGAAGAAATTATGCAATTTCTTTCAATGCATACAAAAGAATGAAAAGATTCTCCCAATTCCACAGTTTTGCAAACAATTTCAAACACTTAGTATTCAAATTCCAGCGACAGTATTATCATTTTTCAAACAAGATTCATGAAAAGAGAATAGAAAACCTGGATATTTCACTTCCAGTTGTAGTTGCTATCCAGACAAAATCTTCTATTTGCCTCCTCTTGAACTAATTTCTGAAAAACTTCTTCTTCTTCTCCCCTTTCCTGAAGCTTCATTAATTCTTCATTTTCCTACTATTTCCCAAAGATTCATTCTAAAACCTCTAATTTTGATAAATTGAACATTTTCTTGGCAGCCATTAGAGCAAAATTCTAGAGCTTATTTTCAAGAATGATTTCAAGAACCGTTGCCTCTCTCGAGAAGTTATTTTCCTTTTACTAATATTTTTCCTTTCCATTTCCTACGCTAATCTTGAAATGGATTTTAAAAATGAAATTAAAATACAAATATCACTTTGTGTTTTTACATTTCATATTCATAAATAAGAGATATGTAAAAATAATCCACAATTACCGTTCTGCAAAGGAAAACCTTTTGAAAATACTCACCCAAGGTTAAGTTCAAGATAAATATTTTTCTAACATTTGAATAAATGTCAATTAATTCAAAATAAGTATTTATCTAATATTTAAATAAATGTCAAATGATTATTATTTAATTTTATTATCACAAAAATTTAACACAAGTTAAAAAGAAAGTAGGATTCTCACTTAGATTTATATCTTGATAATCATTTAAAACCAAAGTTAAATTATAATTAAAATTAATTCCTTTACTTTATCATGCTTTCATTTCATTATTTATTTAATTTTACTAATTTTTGTTTAATTTGCAAATAATTCAAAACAAACACACTAAAATTGACATTACTAAATGCAATCTACATGAATCTATGTGTTCGTGTGTGTGATCGAGAGAACTTCCTGCTTTGTCCTGTCAAGAAGCTAACCTCCTCTCCTTAATCACACACTTGGTCTCGACCTCCTGCATCTCAAGTGCACTCAGGCAAACAACAATAACTAAATTGGTATCACATAAAGATATAAATCAAGCAATATAATATATGAATTCAAATATTTCTACTCTATTTTGCTTCATCTTCAAAGTAAAAACACATTCGATACTATTCAACTTTTCATAATTTAAGTAAACACTTCTCATATATCATCACACCAAAACACCATAATATTAATTATTATTCTACCACAAACATCCAGTCATGTAACAAATCCAAACAAAACCAAAAACAACCTACATTAGGGTCTGAGACATGACATTAACCCTTAAAACCTTAACCCTCAACCCTCAACCCTCAAACCTTAAACATTAATTCCTCAACCCTCAACCCTTAAACCCTAATTCCTTAACCATAAACCCTAATCCCTATCCCTAAACCCTCAACCTTCAACCCTTAAACCCTCAACCCTTAAACCCTAAGCCCTTATAACATTAAATCATCAACCCTCAACTCTAACCTCTCAACCCCACCTGCCGCCCCTAATCCCTCAACCCCTCAGCCCTTAAACCTTGTCCCTCAATGCTCAATCATTAAAGCCTCAGCAAACCTTAAACCCTCAACCCTCATGCTTCAACCATTAAAACCTAAACCCTTAAACCCTCAACCCTCAAGCTTCAACCATTAAACCCTCAACCCTCAACCCTCTACCCTCTACCCTATACATTAAGCCCTCAAACCTAATCCCTCAACCCTATACCTTAAACCCTAATCCCCCAACCCTGAACCCTTAAACCCTAATCCTTCAACCCTCAATCCTTAAACCCTCAATTCTCAACCTTTAAAC
>VDFB02353493.1:79353354-79608561 GCA_007258455.2 Sequoia sempervirens | reverse complement strand
AAAAATATACTTATTATTAATTATTAATTATAATAATTTTATATGTATTTAATAATTTTGTTAAAGAATATAATATACAATTATAATAAGTCAAATAATTATATTATTTATTATGTAAAATATAGCTAATATATACTTAACTGTATTGTAGAATATTAAAACCTAGCTAAATGGTTCCATAATTTTCAATTTAATTACCATACTCTAAAACCTAACGAAACTAGGTTGTAGCTCGTCAAATTGGAGAAGTGAAAGGTCAATACCAGCACCGAGGAAGATTTTGGAGTGAAAACAAGGCCAATACTAGCGCTGAGGAAGAGTTTGGAGTTAAAACAAGGTCAATACCAACACCGACGAAGAGTTTGGAGGAGTGAAAACAAGGTCAATACCAACACCGAGGACGAGGTTGAGGGCACTCAGGAAAAATCGACGACCAAGGGACAATGAGTACTGTAAGTTTTCCCCCCCATTCTCTTTAACCTACAATTTTCATGCCTAGTTTCCAAAGATCTTCTCGTACATTGGCACCCACATTCTCGTAAAATGGTATAAAATAAGTCAGAAAAAATAAAATAGCTTAGTCTTTCACATTTTTATCGACCAGCCTCAGGTCTTGGAAAAACTCCCATAATCTACCCACATCTTGGTTGAGGTCTAGGATTTCGTCACACATAGCCTTCATCGCATGAGTCTGAAGCAATTGTAGACTTAATCCTCTCTACAAGCTTAGTGAATTTGACCACTTTATCTTTATTTTTCCTCCAATATTTATGTTTGTCCCTCCCCTTTCAATCCTCTTGCACAAATTGAACTTATAGTGTCCTTTTCTTATTGATCCTTCATGTGCTCATGTCAATCTAGCTAGTTGAATCCTTGCATCAGAGATTGTTGAATGGGTGCAACAAACTACTCTTGATGCCCTTACTATTAAGTTAAAACTTTGACAAGGCATATGATTGCATCAAATGTCCTTTCATTTATACAAAGGATCAAATGGATTTATTTTTAACCCTAAATTATTATCACACATTCATCTCTTAGTTAATGAGTGATTGCACAATAGTGTGTCCCACTTGTGGGATGAGGCAAAAAAATAATCCCAAAATTACAAAATACCAGTTGAATGAAGAACCTTCATTTGAAGGTGATGTCGTCATGACCTTTGAATGAAGAACCTTCATTCAAAAATGATGCCATGTCAAGACTTTCAAATGAAGGTATTTTTTATTTTAAATATTTCATGTCCAAAATTCTTTATAAAAGGAACCTTTGCATGAAGTACCTTCAAATGAAGACCTTAATTCAAAGGTCCTTCATTAGAAGATCCTTCATATGAAGGTTCCTTTAATTTCCATCCCACATTATATCCTTAGGAGTAGAGAGATATTTTTGTTTCGAAGTAGAGATTGAACCATCAAATAGTGTCACCATGATTCTACCAATATATCCATCAAATTGACAAACCCTGACTTAACAACCACAAATTCACAAGAAAATTGCCCTTGTCAGCCCTAGGGCATCAATTCAATGCCAAGTTTCTTGCTTTAATAGAACCCTAAATGCAATGAACCTCTATCATACCATGTTGCACACCAATCCACTGAGTTATAGTTCCAAGACAGTGGGTGGATTGGTGGATGCCATTTCTATTTAGCCCTCAAACCCTTACACAACCAAAATAAAGGCCTTAGATTGATTTGTTTTTCCCCAGTAAAACAAGGATTATACTTTAAAATAGGTGAAATGAAAAGTAGAATCACATTATATTTATCTACACTCAATGATTCAGAGCATTCTGCTTCAGATGGATCTTATGTAAGGGTGAAACTTGGGAAAATAGTAAAAACATAGAAAATTGCTTCAAGAACATGGTATTTGATATAAAATTTTGGTATCAACTCCTCCAACAATTGTAACAATTGCAATGGGATGGGAATACAATATGATAGAAGTGGGATAAGAAATGCATTGTTTGAAGCATCAAACCAATATAAAAAAATGAAAGAAAGTGCTAACCCCTTAAACTAAAAAAGTTTCTTTTAACTTTAAGTTTGTTGGGTAGCCAATTCTTTGAAGTTATCAAATCCTACCATCATACATAATCAAAATGTTGTTTCAAATGAATATGAGCACTAACTTTCACTATTTGAAGATGTTGAAACCTTGTCATAGAGAACTATAACATTGATGCAACCACTCATCCTACCTTAAAACATACCAAAAGTCTCCTAGCAATTATACATAGGAAGATTTAAGATGACTTAAACAAAAATTATTTCCAAAGCGTAAACTTATGATGACTTAACCAGGCCTAGTACACACTCCCTCCCTGTTAACCACTTAGACATATGGAAATTAAATGTAAATTTGCTGCTATTTTTGGTCATCTAGGTGTCCAATAAACCACTTGGTGGTGTTTCCCTTCAAGTTTATTTACTTGAATGAAGTTTATTTACTTGAATGAAGAGAAAAAGTCCTTTGATTACAATTAGTGAATACATTTGAGGCCTTGGTTGTGTAATTGGTGGACCATAGTCACATTTAACACTTGTTACAAAGTTTGGGAGTTAAAACATTAAGTAGATTTGATTTGTGATGGACACATTTGGACGGTAGTAACAATAACACCTTGGGATCACATCACCATGAAAGAACTTCATCCAACATCCTTATGAGTGCAGGTACCACCAAATAGGTATTTGTTAGATCTTTCTTCCTCGAGCGAGGGAAATTTAGGAAGAAAAGAGGAAAGCGAGACATGTAGTATGTCTAAAAGAGGGAGATCAACTAGAGGTCAAAAGATTAGAAGAAAATTATGTAAATGCATGGAATTTTTTCTTGCTGAAGGGGTGTCATGTTCTTATGATGATGAGAGCATAGGTGACATCGAGGTGCCCTTGAGGTACAAACATCTATGGAAACAATGGGTACCCAAGGAACTTCCTCCAATAAACACCGATTTTTCTGTCAACGAGAGGATATATTGCATAGCACCATCGTCATTACATGGTTTGGTCCTATTTTGCATGGACGGTATAAAAGTTTGTTACAACAAAGTTACTGAATTGATGGAGTATGTTGGACCATGTTACAATTACAAAGATTGGATGCAACTAGTTCGATATACACAAAGTATGCATAGGTATGCACTGTCAACAAATTATATACAACTAAAAGATAAGGATCAAAATAAAGGAGTGGCTATGTACATTAACAGAAGGCCAAAAGCATCAGGGAATATTGCAGGGTTTATAAACAGTACATGACCTGGGTCAACAAATAAGCAACCCAATTGCATATTTGAGGCATGCGAGGGAAACCATGTATTCATATGTATGATAAAATCAATAACTGCAGGGGAAGAGTTGCTAATCGATTACAATTTGAATCGCTTAGTTACAAACAAAGTTACTATGGGGGTGGTACGTACTATATACCATTTTACCCAAACTCCAATTAATGACTCCAATATACCATTTTATTCTTATGTTTTTTTTCATAAGTCTATTGGTTTCATTTCGGTAATATTTTTTTATATTTAATTTTTGTCACAGGGGGACATTGATCGTACGAAGAAGGCTCTGGTCTAGAGCACAGATCGCAATGTATCTTCAGGCGCTTCTACCCAAAAAATTTACCTCATTGTAATTGTACAAATTAGATACGACCAAAATGTTTTATTATTATGTTTTTTTCATAAGTTTTTTGGGTTAATTTCGATAATATTTTTAATATTCTTGTTGTAGTTGACTAATCGGGGAAAGGCGTCAGCAGTAGAGGAGAGCATCCATAGTGAGGTGCAGTCAATATTTTGTGATGATGACATCGCTTATTCAGCAAACCCTTTCGATACGATAAAGAAGCTCCAAAAAAAATGCAATGAAGAAATGACTAAGTTGATGTTCTTAGTGCCTCAAACAGATGAGATAAGAGAGAGGGTTAAAGTATTGACTGAGAGATTACAAAACTTGCAAGTAAGTTGGCATGAGGTCTTTAATTATAACATAAGTTCATTCATGGTTTTATATTTTATACTCTTTTATGTCATGAACTAAAATATGCATTGTTTTTACAGGGTTATTTGCCTCCTCATGATGCTCCTGGCCATGATCAAGGTACTGCAAGTGCTTCCCGAGGAGTAGGGATTGGTACAAGTGTCCATCTTGATCTTCCTACCCATACATCACATCATCTGACCCCATCATCCATGCCTATATTGTCGTCTAAAATGTCGGCAACACATACCATGTAGGCATCCATTAATGCACCCTCTGGCAGCAAACACATACCAGAACATGTGTCAGGACATGTACCTGGGGATGCAGAGGCCACTAGTACTGGTGATGTTTTAGCAGCATTTCCTAGATCTTCCCATATTACTAGTATGGGAACATTGTTGGTCACACTTGTGGTGACCAAGGATTTCGTTCCCATAAAAATAGAGAAGGTCCCAGGTACTTTAAAATGTTTTAATTATTATTCTATATAATCCAATTGAAATTTACTTATTGATCACTCTTTTTAGACTATTGATCCTATGATCATTTTGCAGGAAATGATGTTTTTTATAAACATCTAAGTGATATTACATTGGAGCTCTTCGGGCCCACCATACGTACATGGTGTAATGCCCAAAATGAATATTTAAAAGATGAGCTCATTAACCATTTAGTTGTGTTGTTCGGTGATAAAAAATTCAACCGAACCAAGGTCCTTAATAAAGCTGGTACCTATCTAAAGTATGCGAGGGACCAATATAGGTCACATTTAGAGAAGAACAAAAAGTACGAGCATCCCCTCATGATTCTGGAGAGGGAGTGGAAGGACCTGGTGTCCGATGGAAAGGAGAAGGCTAAAAATAAAAAATAAAAGACACCACCAGGCCAAGGAAGGTATGTGATATAGTAATAGAAGCATAAATCTGCAAAAAATCCCGATTAATCGCAATTTTTAAAAAAATTGTAGGATGGACAATTTTTTCCCTAATTTTTTTCCGTTTCAAACTGCAAAATCCACTTGCAACGTGTTTAAAATCTGCAAAAATGTGAATAAAATTGAGCTGATTTTGGCGCCAAAAAAAAACCATGAGACCATGGCACATTTACTTACTATTATGCTTTGATATATTTTTCCAAGCATCTATAGCTTTCTTTGAAAGCACTTGTTTTAGGCTTTTAGCCATAGCAGCAGAGCAATGAACTTTTTGATAAAATGCTTTTGGTAGACATGTATGAAAAATCACATTAGCATAGACAAAGGCCGATTATTTGCTTTCCCAAAAATGTCTCAAAGAAATGTCTTAGTCTCATGGTAATGGGAATGCCATGATATAGATGCCATGACAAGCAAATTGCTATGGATTGTCATGGCATTCCATCAAATGGTGCATTTCTTTTTTAGGAATTTTCAAACAATTCATAACCTTGTCTATGTTAATATACTATTATGCTTTGGTAGATTTTTTCCAAGCATCCATAGCTTCTTCGAAAGGACCTGTTTGAGGTTTTTACGTTTTAGCCATACCATGATGGTATCGAACTGTTTTATAAAATTCTTTCGTAGACATGTATGAAAAATGTGGTACAATAGAAAGGTAGTGAACTATTTCAAAAAATGCTTCAAAAATGTGGTCTCATGGTGATGGAATGCCATAATGGAATGCCATGACAAGCAAATTGCTATGGTTGTATGGCATTCCATCACTATGAGACCACATTTCTTTGAGGCATTTTTAAAATAGTTCAACTGCCTATCTATCTTATACTATTATGCTTTGATAGATTTTTTCCAATCATCCATAGCTTGTTTTGAAAGCACCTATTTTAGGCTTTTAGCCATAGCATCAAGGCAGTGAACTATTTGATAAAATGCTTTGGTAGACATGTATGAAAATTTGAGTAGCATAGACAAAACATCACCATCGATATTTATCACGGTTAGTATGTTTTGTGCAATGTAATCAGCGATATGAATATAACCAACAAATATATATTTTCTATAATTCATAGATTGAACTCTGTATTTTATATGCTCTCAATGTCTGTATGCTATGGAAATGCCATTAATTTTTTTTTAAAAAGTAGTATGTTATGTGTGATACTATCAACAATGTAATTATATACTGATTACTCTTTCTTTTTACATAATCTAACGTATTCCAAACTTTTCATAGGCTGCCCGACACATCGAAGGCAACAAAGGCAAGACTAGAAAGCACGGGAAACTAAACTTGAAAAGCTCCTAGTGGTTGATTTATATGAAATTAGTAAGCACAAATTGTAAGTATCAATAAATGAAATATTGCATCCAAATTATAATAAAATTGAAAACAATTTTTTTGTTTTATCACACCATAGAAGCAAAATTCATGATCTTATGCAAAATGTGGGGCTCACGAGATTCCTTGAGTTCCCACATAAGAGGACCTGAAGATTTCCTTCCAACAAGGCTATGGAGTCGTGGCTGAACTCCTAAGAGTCTTGAATGGGAAAACACAATCTTCCATTGCATCTGACACGCAAGTAAATAAACTCAATAAAGTTTATTTAAAATTGAATACTTGTGCAATCTATTCAATATTAATTTCCACCATAAAGTAATTACATGCCTATTTTTTTTAAACATTCAAGCAATAATAATACTGCACATGACATTGGAATGCAGCCTAGTGAGGGTGGAGCACAACGTGCAGATGAAGTTCATGGTGTGCATCCCGATACTTTAGAGCATGTAGAGCGTGATCAACGTGTTGAGCATGATCAGGCTAGAGAAGATCAGGAATATGATGTGGCCCCATCAGGTAAAGAGGACCACTCTAAAGTTCTTTTAAATATATTTAATTGCAATTGGTGTATTAATTAATGTAACCTTTCGTGTTTCAACTTTAGAGCATGTAGAGTGTGATCAACGTGTTGAGCATGATCAGGCTAGAGAAGATCAGGAACATGATGTGGCCCCATCAGGTAAAGAGGATCACCCTCATGTTCTCTTAAACATATTTAATTTCAATTGGTGTATTAATTAATGTAACCTTTCATGTTTCAATTGCAGATCAGGATTTAGAGCGTGTTCAACATGTTGAGCGTGAGTCTATAACAAAAGTTCAGGAACATGATGTGGACCCATCAGGTAAAGAGAACCACTCTAATGTTCTTTTAATTAATGAAATACTTGTAACAATAATAATAAAACATATCAGTTTAACATTTCTTTCTTATTGCAGCAGATCCCCCCTTGCAGCGGCATCCACATTATGAGCAGACGACTATGCGTACATTAAGATCATGAGCAGAGGGTAGAACAACTAAAAGGGGGACAAATATTGATTTAGAAAATGATACTCCACTTCAGCTTTATGTAGCTGTTGTCACCTAGAATTGCACCCTGTGTAAAGTTTACAAGAAATTGAGCATTCTAGAACAACATGGGATCATCTCAAGGTTGTGGGTCACCTATAACTGAAATGAACCTTCAGAGAAGGCCGACTTCCTTTGGGTATCACCTAAACTATTTATTCTTCAAAAGGAAAAGGGGAAGAGATGCGTAAAAATGGAAAAAACTAAACCTATGGTGATACACCATGTTGATGAGAAACCATAAAATGAACACAGCAAAACAAACACTTGAAAGCTTGAATTCAATTGATTTACATACCCAGAACAACCTCTTTCTAATTTAATGCTTTAGTCCTAATAGGTTTGGCCCACACATACACCTTGGGAAGGAAAGATCAATTTCACGACCTTAAGATATAAATGCAGAAATGTGAAGAGCACAGTTATGGATTTGCATGTGCAAAAGAATGATACAGAAATGAGAATCAATACCAATATGAACATAGACTTCCAAGGTAAATTTTTTGTTGTATTCAGGATTCCAGATGAGTTATAGAAAATATACATTGGCTGAGAAAGGATTGATTGAAAATCACTAACTCTTCAGGGTGTGTAATCAGAACTATTTACAAAAAAGGCAAAAAATGCCTTATATACAGACTACGTCGGCCCCTTAGGGCTTACAAAAAATATCCTGATTTAGGATAGGATTTTCCCCTAGATCTTTTGCCGAGTTAATGCTGGAGCCTGTATGTCCCTACTGTTGGTGTCGGTGTAGAGTTACCCTCGTAGAGGCCCCCTGCAGATATTCTTCAGCTACTACATTTATTCGATCCATCGTGTCCAGTTGAGCTACTTCATCTACACCTAGAATGCTCTGAGCCTGCAACAATGACACATCGCCCCTCATCCTGTTAATCCCCTTTCAGACTACCATGATTCACCCTCAGATCTCTCTAACCGGCTGAGTGAACTCCACGCAAATCATTTGGGCGGTCAAAAATCTCCTGTTGAATCGCATATCGGTGAGACACTAATCGTGTCTCCCTGATGCAGTTAAATCTTCTCGCAAGCGTTGGCTAGACATGGAGCCATCGCTGAGAGCTCTCAGTGAGCCCTAACGATCATATTGATTCCTCTTCTATCATATTGGCACCCGCTTTCATCGCCAAGACCCACTCCATTCACCGAGACCTCATATCAAAGTCTCCCCACTCCTTCGAAAGCTTGCTTTGAGTTTGGAGAAGCTTTCTTGGTCAGCGAGACATCCTGCCGACCCCATATTCATTTTGTTTGAGCTCCTCTTTTCCTTCGTTGAGACTCCCACCAGTTAGGAAGAGGTCTTCCCAAACTCCTTTTGCTATGCCATAGACACCCCCGTTGAAATACTATCAGCGTAACCCTTGCCGGTCGCCGACACACTATTGTGAAAGCCTCAAGTCCTAGCGAAGCCCTTCTTTTATCTTTGGTGGTTCCCTTATCTTTCGGCAAGACATACGGCAAAGGAAAATTCTTGCTGAAACCTGTGCCTATCGCCAAGACCTGTTATCATCGCCAAGACCTCTTGTAGACCCCATCTCCTTCGGCGAACTCTTTCTTTTTTCTGAAGATTTCATCATTTGGCAAGACTCTTGCCGACAACATCTCGCATGCCACCAGGATTTCTTGCAGTAGGCATGACTTTCAGGTGACCTCATCAGTTGGCGAGCCCTTCATACTTTGGTGGGGCTCTTTGCGGTCGGCAAGACCGTCTCTATTCACCGAGACTCTATACTGAGCCCCTTCATTTTCCTTCGTTGAGACTCATGCCAAACTCCTGCATCTTTCTAAGTTCTCCCCTTTTGGGGAGACACTGAATGTCGGCGAGACATCCCAGAGAAGTCCCCATAGTTACACCGAGGTTCCTTGTGTCGGTGGGACTCCTACCGAGATCTTCCTTATCGAGGTCCGTCTTTCCTTTCGGTGAGACTTTCACCTTCGCTAGACCTTCGGGCGACCTTGTTTCCTTTGCCGATATGTCCATCTGTCACCTAGAAACATACCAGAGACATCACATCATCAGTGAGACAATGACTGGTCGCTAAGACTTCCTGTCAAGCCCAAAATGTTATGCCGAAACCTCTATGTTTGGTGAGACTCACGCCGATGCCACCTCATTTGATCTCTTTGACGTGACACCTATCTTTTGGCAAGACATCCTGCCGAAGGCGATATCCTTTGCCGACACTGCCCTTAGTTACGCCGAGGGATTCCTTTTGTGCTCTATCGGTAAGACTCTTAGTACTCGCCAAGACATCTCCCCGACGATAAAAGCTCCTGCTGATATGCGTATCCCTCAGCCATCGTTCGGTGAGACCTTTCGACCTTGCCAAGACCTTACTCTGAGGGGAATCCTTTTGTCGATGTTGGAGATTCTTGATCGCCAAAACAATGACCTTGTCTTGCCGAAAGAGACCTAAGTATGAAATACAATCGCCATGACACTCTCAGGGTCTTGGCAACTCTATCCTTAGTAGGTTTTCATGCCGAACCTGATTTTGGTAGGCTTCTTCACTGAGTTCCTTGTGACTTGACATTAGATTAATGACTTTGGCCCTAGGGCGAATGCTCCACTGGCCTCTGAAGATCTAACATTTGATCATCTTGCCTTATTTAACTGTAGGTGAAAAAGAGGCAACAATTCTGGCGATCTTTGTGGGATGTTTGCCTACTAAACATGAGAACCAGTGACTATACTTATCCATTGGGCATGGAGTCGTTAGAAAACTTAGATAACACATAAACGTCAGTCGACACATGGTTGCAATACACATGTGACTCATAGGACACAACGGGTTGTCAAAAACAAAACAAGGGAAAAGGGCAGAGAAAAATGCCGTATTAAAATAGCATTCAGGAGATGGAACAAAACAGAGGACAAACAAACCATAGCGCAAAGCACTTATTGAAAACATAAAACCTAACTAGATATGTACAAGAAAGGCACTTATCAGACTTGGAAGTAGGGCTTAAGGTGTATCCCATTGACTGGGATAGGAAGCAAATCTCCTTCTATTGTAGCCAGTTGATAAGCATTGTGCTCTTTACAGCCTGTGATAACAAACAGACCAGTCCACATGTTGTCGAACTTGGTGTGATGGCCTGGTTTGCTTTTAAGAACATCCCACCTGAGCACAAGGTCTCCTTCTTTAAAATATTTTGTTGTAGCCCTTTTGTTGAATGTCTTCTTTATCTGAAGCTGATGATCCTCCAAATTTTTCATTGCTCTGTCTCTTGATTCTTCGAGCTCCATGAGTTCTGCATACCTTACAGACATTGGGTCCTGTCCTTCAAGCACCTCCAACTAGTGAACAATGTCTAGAGCGGGAAGCTCCATAGATAGGGGCAATCTTGCCTCTTTGCCATAAACCAACATATATGGTGAATTTCCAATAGACCTCTTAGGGGTCACTCTGTCTACCCAAAGTGCATTCTTTAGACTGGCGTGCCAGGTCTTTTGGTTATCCTCTATGGTTCTTTTGATGATCTTGATGAGGTTCTTATTCGTGCTTTTAGCTAAACCATTACCTTGAGGGTAATAATTTGAGGAGGTGTTCAAATGAATGCCATGCTTAACAGCCTAGTCGTTCAGTTTTAATCCCACAAATGCAAGGGCATTATCAGAGATGATGGAGTCAGGCACTCCAAACTTGGTGAATATGTCTTCATAGAAGCTCAAGACTGAAGACTCCTTTGCTTCTTTCAATGCAACAACTTATGTCCACCTTGTAAAATAATCAGTGGCTATAAGTACCCATTTGTGACCAACACTGCAAGGTGGGTTTATAGGACTGATGAAATCAATGCCCCATCTCATAAAGGGTTGTTCTACTTGAATCGGGTGCAGGGGCATAGCTGGCAACCTTTCCTTTCCTGAAAACAAAGCATATTTGATGCACTTTCTTGACCAGGCATACGCATCCTTAAACAAGTTGGGCTAGTAGTAACCAGCTCTCATGACCTTCTAGGCAGTAGTTCTGGGAGCAAAGTGACCTCCTGTAGCTCCATCATGAAACTCATGCAGCACTCTTTCAATTTGGTCACTGTGAATGCATCTTAACAGGACACCATTCAAATCTTTCTTAAAAAGAACATCTCCCATCAGCACATATGGTATGGACTGTAGTCTAAAGTATCTTCTTTTGGCTCTATTCAGACCTAATGGGCATTGACCAGTTTGTAGAAATTGGGTCATATCTTGGACCCAATTAGTTATCCCTATGGGCACATCATCCTGAGCATTCCGAGGCTCATTCGAATTGGCAAGCACAACATCCTTTTCCAGTTCACTTTCACTACTCAACCCTAAAGCAAGCTATTCACAAAGGCCTCTACCTCTAACTAGTTTGGTGACGCTGATATCTACATCATACTCCATGACTTTGGTGATCCACCCTGCTCTTTTTTCATTCAGATCCTTATTCAATAAGAATTCTTTCACACTTGAGTGTGCCACCATGATATGGATTTTATTATGAGAAATGAAAGGCTTGAATTTCTTCAGGCTTCTGATCACAGCAAGGACATGCCTCTCCACAAAGGAGTATTTTTGTTCATAGTCGACCAAACCTTGGCTGAAGAAAGCTATTGGTTGCTCTAGATTCTCTTCATTTTTTTGGACCAATATTGCAGAAATGTTACTTGTGCTACCATAAGCAAACAGATAAAAATCTTTGGAAAAATTAGGATTTACCAATGTGGGAGCTATTGCTAAGGCCTCCTTGACCTTTTCAAAACTATTCTTGGCATCCTTTGTCCAACTAAAGACTTCATTCTTCTTTAACATAGTTGTTAAAGGCTATAACAGGTTTGCAACATCAGGGATGAATCTTCTTAGAAAGTTGATTTGGCCCAGAAAGCTCTGTAGGCCCTTTTTGTGATTAGGTAGTGGCAACTCAAGTATGGCTTTGACCCTTTCCGGGTCAATAGTCATTCCGTACTTTGACACTATGTGTCCTAATAGTTTCCCTTCATGGACAACAAAGATACTCTTCCTTGGATTGAGGGAGATACCAAACTCTCTGCATTTTTCAAACACTTGCCTAAGATGCAACAGATGTTCATCAGCATTCTTAGAATACACTATGATGTCATCTAGGTAAATCAGTATGATTTTGTGACCAAACTTTGAAACGCCATGTCCATAGCCCTTTGGAACGTGGCACCAGCATTGGACAAACCAAAAGGCATCCTTTTGTATGCCACGGTGCCCCATTTAGTTGTAAAAGCAGTCTTAAACTGATCTTCCTCTTTAACCAACACCTGATTATATCCTGAAAAACCATCTAGTAAGGAAAATATTTTAGAACCAGCAACCTCTTGCAAGATTCGTTCCATGGAGGGCAGTGGGTAGTGGTCTTTTAGAGGGGATCGGTTAAGATCCCTGAAGTCTACACAGAGCCTTATCTCGCCACTTTTCTTTCTAACCAGTACAAGATTAGAAACCCATGAAGTGTGTTTGATAGGGAAAATAATACCCCCCTCAACTAGTTTAGTCAACTCCTTAATCATTAGGGGCTCAAGTTTAGGATTCAAGGGCCTTTGTTTCTGCCTTACTGGCTTGGTGTTAGGCTCTAATTCAATTGTATGTTGAGCAATATGGGGATCAAATCCTTTCAAATATGAATACTCCCAAGCAAAGACATCATGAAATTCTTGGCACAAAGCAACAAAAGCTTGTCTATCTTTAGGTGAACAAATTTTTCCTATCTTAAGGAGCTTACCCTTGAAGATCTCTAGCTCTTCATAGTGTTCTTGTTTGATCTGAAATCCAACTTTACCCTTTTTGAGCTGATCATCAGTACTGAAAATTGACTCTAAGGTAACCAAGCCTTTGGGCAATTTTTTTGTTTTCAGCTGTATGACCTGATCACCATACTACTGCTTGAGTTTTGCTTGATTCACCATGAAGAATTGATCTTCTTCAAGCAAGAAGGAAAGGATCTGCTCATCACTATCAAAGACTTGCTAGTGGATGTTGTTGTCAGGGATTGATGGCCTGACTACAACCTTGACATACTGCTGCACCTTCTCCTTTTTGATGTTATCTGGAATATCAAACTGTGCTCCAATGGATGCGAGCCTATCAGCATGCTTGTTCTGATTTCTTAGGATAGACACTAAGTTAAAGGAATGAAAATCTTCGAGCATGTTCCACACTCTGTTTCTATAAGACTTTAATGTGTCATTTTTAGCAACATTTAGGCCCCTCACTTGATTAACAACTAATTCGCTATCCCCATGGACTTTCAAGTTGGTTATTCCTCTCTTTCTTGCCCACTCTAGACCTTGAACAAGGCCTTCACATTCAACAGTGTTATTGGAGCATGCAAAAGCAAAATGGAAAGCAGAATAGTACCTATCACCTTGTGGGGCAATTAACATTGCACCTCCTCCTACTCCATTTTTACTTCTAGAACCATCAAAGAACATCTTCCAAAGTCCATTAAGTGGTTGCAGTAACTGATCTGCACCCTTTTCCAAATTTGGAATCTCTGTATCAGACTCTAGAATGACATAGTTGCCCATACCAGCATCTTGAATGACGTCTCTAGGACTGTCTGATACATTTTCAACCACCCATTCATGCAACAGCATGTCAGGAACAACTTCTGATTGGAGTTCTTGAGCAGCAGCTAGTTCACTATCAGTAAAAATAACACAATTTGCATTTGCAGCAGAAGGAGCAGCATTGACGGGGCTTGGGTTATATGGCTCAATGTGGTCTTTATCCAACCTTTCAGACTTGATGGTAACCTTAGTCCCATATCTTGTTCTGAATAGCATATGTGACCAATTGGCTGATACATAACCGCCTATCTTGGCTATAAAGTCTCTAGATAAACAGAGGGAAAATAAGGGTGGAAGGTCTATGATGCATATGTCTTGAGGGACTAAAAAGTTTGGACAAGCATGGAGAGTGAGGTTTAAGTCCTTGATAATATCCAATGTGTTAACCGAAGTTCCATCCAATTGGATCACTCCCTTCTCCAAAGGTTGGTATTTTAGTCCAAATTTGTCAACAATCTATTTTGGCATGACGGAGCTGCTAGCTTCACTATCTACCATACAGTTATGGACTAATTTATCCCTAATAATTACTGACACATAGAAAGGAGGTGGTTTAACTCTTTTTTCATTCTCTATGCAAGGCTGCTGACCATTTCCCTGAGAATCATTTGTTAACGCGGTTCTAACCTGACCTATTGAGGGCTCGGATTCATTAGATATTTTCAAACTTGATAGGGCTGATTGTAACATATCCTTTTGACCAAGGATGACTAAAGAATCCCACATAGACATGGTTACATTTGTCTTTTTCATACTATCAAGAATGTTAAAAGGTATAGTTGGATTTTTATTGTGTACCTTTATGCCAGTATGGTCAGCTTGTAAGCATGGCTACTCCTTGTCTGAGAGCTACTGATATCTTTGTCAACCACTAGTCACTCGAGAGGTGGATGGTTCCATAGCTGGTGACCTTCCTTTGTCAGCTACTTGATCAAGCTCCAATGCTCTCTTCTTTGCTCTGGTATTGGCTGCAACTGGAGAGCTATCCTCATTCGACCCATAGAATTCTTGACCTTTTCAATTAAGCAGGGTCGTATCATTGTTGAATTGGTCCTGATGTTGAGAAGATGCATTATTACATGCGCTCTATTGTGGACCTGAAGCATTTTGTACCATCAATGCTTGATTTAAGAGTCCATTTGAACAAATGGCTTGATTATGAGGCTGGTTACAAGGGTAGCACCACTCATAATCAGCTGCTAAATTGTTTTGAGTAGGAACCGAGTCCCTGACTGCACTAATAGGTGCTGGAGCATAGGCCTGAAAAGGCCTTGTGTTCACACTTTGTCTTGGGCCCTGATAGCTACCCTGATACTGCTGTCTATTCCCTTGGAATTGCTACTGCTAACCTTGAAAAGGCTGACTTGAGGCCTAATTTTGTTGTTGATAGGGCCTGGAATAGGTTTGTTGCTTTTCCAAGTTCACCAACTTGTTGCCAAAAGTCTTTAAAATACTTTTGATCTCTTGCAATTCATTTGATGAGCTTGAAGCAACACTTTCCTGCTTGTCAATGGTTGGAACAACAGCTGGCAGAGGTGTGAAAGGAGGTATTTGCAAAGGGATGTTTGCATGAATTTTTGGAAATATTGGCATTGGTGGCCTGGGAGCAAGCTTACCAACTTGTATTAAGTTGTTTTCAGCTCTAATAGCTATTTCAAAGGCATCTGGCAGAGATACTCCTCCCATTGACTGTATCATGATAGCTATGTCACTGTTCAGAGCTCTCAAAAAGTATAGGAATGCATACTCTAGAGGTGGCCTCACCGTTGTAGGGATTCTATCCCAAGTTCTTTGAAATCTAAAGTTGAAGTTGTTCATCTACTCTTGCGGGGCCCTCTTAATTGTAGTCGATTTCTCCAATAGAGACAAGTTGTCAGACCTGTCTTGGAATTGCTTGTGCAATTTTTCTCCAAAGTCATCCCATGTTGCAATTGAACTGATCAGTAGGCTCTTGCACCACTGCATAGCTCTTCCTTTCAGTGAAGTAGCTAGCAATCTTACTGCAGCATCTTCTTTGGTTATGTGGTGGACTCCGCATAACGAAGCCACATCTCTTAAATGTTCAATGTGAGTAGTTTGATCTTCTCCCATGAAAATTGGAAAACTCTTCAAGGCTACCATTGGAATATCATTATGTTGCGCCAAGTTGAAAGGACTCCCTTCATTGAAAGCAACAAAGGGTTGATTCCTTGGAGCGGCCATTGAAGGTATCTAATGTTGTTGTACCGGTATTCTAGATGAAGCTAAGGATGAGATAACAATGTGTGATCTTACAGATGGAGGAGTGGATTGAGTCCTTCTGGAGTAAATAGTTGTTGCTCCTCTCTTCTCTACTGCTCTACCTTTTCTTCTCGGTGGTGATAGCTGTAAATATTCAAAGGGACCTGAGCTGCCTCTAGTCTAAACTTTTCTCATAAACTAAAGAAGGCATGAATTTCCGGAGTTCTTCCTCTTTGTGGAGTCGCCAAGTATGCCAAAAGGACTTCTATAAAGCCTGATAATTCATTGGTTGCATACCAAGCCAGTAGTTAAAACAAATTCCTATCCCACCAGGCGTGCCAGAAAATGTTGTCACCTAGAATTGCACCCTATGCAAAGTTTACAAGAAACTGAGCATTCTAGAGAAACATGGGATCATCTCAAGGCTGTGGGTCACGTATGACTGAAATGAACCTCTGGAGAAGGCCGGCTTCCTTTGGGTATCACCTAAACTATTGATTCTTCGAAAGGAAAAGGGGAAGAGATGCGTAAAAATGGAAAAAACTAAACCTATGGTGATACACCGTGATGATGAGAAACCATAAAATGAACACAACAAAACAAACACTTGAAAGCTTGAATTCAATTGATTTACATACCAGAACAACCTCTTTCTAATTTAATGCTTTAGTCCTAACAGGTTTGGCCCACACATACACCTTGGGAAGGAAAGATCAATTTCACGACCTTAAGATATAAATGCAGAAATGTGAAGAACACAGTTATGGATTTGCATGTGAAAAAGAAAGATACAAAAATGAGAATCAATACCAATATGAACATGGACTTCCAAGGTAAATTATGTGTTGTATTCAGGATTCCAGTTGAGTTACAGAAAACGTACATTGACTGAGAAAGGATTGATTGAAAATCACTAACTCTTCAGGGTGTGTAATCAGAACTATTTACATAAAAGGAAAAAAATGCCTTATATACAGAATACGTCGGCCCCTTAGGGCTTACAAAAAATATCCTAATTTGGGATAGGATTTTCCCCTAGATCTTTTGCCAAGTTAATGTTGGAGCATGCGTGTCCCTGCTATTGGTGTCAGTGTAGAGTTACCCTCGTAGAGGCCCCCCTGCAGATATTCTTCAGCTACTACATTTATTCAATCCATCATGTCCAGTTGAGCTACTTCATCTACACCTTGAATGCTCTGAGCCTGCAACAGTGACATGTCACCCCTCATCCTATTAATCCCCTTTCAGACTGCCATGGTTGACCCTCAGATCTCTCTAACCGGCTGAGTGAACTCCATGTAGATCATTTGGGCAGTCAAAAATCTCCTGTAGAACCACATATCAGTGAGACACTAATCATGTCTCCCCGATGCAGTTAAATATTCTCGCAAGCATCAGCTAGACATGGATCCGTCGCTGAGAGCTCTCAGTGAGCCCTAACAATCATACTAATTCCTCTTCTATCATATCGGCACCCGCTTTCATCACCAAGACCCACTCCATTCGCCGAGACCTCATATCGAAGTCTCCCCGCTCCTTCAAAAGCTTGCTTTGAGTTCGGAGAAGCTTGCTTGGTCAGCGAGACATCCTGTTGACCCCATCTTCATTCTATTCAAGCTCCTCTTTTCCTTTGTTGAGACTCCCACTGGTCGGGAAGAGGTCTTCCTAAACTCCTTTTGCTATGCCGAAGACACCCCTGTTGAAATACTGTCGACGTAACCCTTGCCGGTCACTGAGACACTACTGTGAAAGCCCCAAGTCTTGGCGAATCCATTCTTTTATCTTCGGTGTTTCCCTTATCTTTCAACAAGACATACGCCGAAGGCAAATTCTCGCCGAAACCTGCGCCTGTCGCCAAGACCCATTATCGTCGCCAAGACCTCTTGTAGACTCCATCTCCTTCGGCGAACTCTTTCTTTGTTCTAAAGATTTCATCGTTCGGCAAGACTCTTGCTGACAACATCTCACATGCTGCCAGGACTTCTTGCAGTCGGCATGACTTCTGGGTGACCTCATCAGTTGGTGAGCCCTTCATGCTTTGGTGGGGCTCTTTGCAGTTTTGCAAGACCGTCTTTGTTCGCCGAGACTTTATATCAAGCCCCTTCATTTGCCTTCATTGAGAATCATGCAGAAACTCCTGCATCTTTCTGAGTTCTTCTCCCCCTTTGGTGAGACACTGAATGTCGGCGAGACATCCCAGAGAAGTTCCCATAGTTACACCATGGTTCCCTGTGTCAGCGGGACTCCTGCCAAGATCTTCCTTATCGAGGTCTATCTTTCCTTTTGGCGAGACTTTCACCTTCGCTAAGACCTTCGGGCGACCTTGTTTCCTTTGCTGAAATGTCCATTTGTCACCCATAAACATACCAAAGACATCACATCATCGGCGAGACAATGATTGGTCGCTAAGACTTCCTGTCGAGCCCGAAATGTTATGCGGAAACCTCTATGTTTGGTGAGACTCACGCCGATGCCACCTCATTTGATCTCTTCGATGTGACACCTATCTTTTGGCAAGACATCTTGCCAAAGGTGATATCCTTTGCCGACGCTGCCCTTAGTTATGCCGAGGGGTTCCTTTTGTGCTCTGTCGGCGAGACTCTTAGTACTCGCCAAGACATCTCCCCGACGATAAAATCTCTCGCCGATATGCGTATCCCTCGGTCGTCGTTCAGTGAGACCTTTTGACCTCGCAAAGACCTTACTCTGAGGGGAATCCTTATGTCGATGCCGGAGATTCTTGATCGCCGGAACAATGACCTTGTCTTGCCTATAGAGACCTGAGTATGAAATACAATCGCCATGACACTCTCAGGGTCTTGGCGACTCTGTCCTTAGTAGGTTTTCATGTCGAACCTGATTTTGGTAGGCTTCTTCACTGAGTTCCCTGTGACTTGACATTAGATTAATGACTTTGGCCCTAGGGCAAATGCTCCACTGGCCTCTGAAGATCTAACATTTGATCATCTTGCATTATTTAACTGTAGGTGAAAAAGAGGCAATAGTAGCTTTAAAAAAGAAACAAAAAAAAAAGTGATTGTAATCATATCATGACAACCATATTTTTGATAATATGTAAAAATTTAAAGAATGAATATTATATGTTAATGAATGAATGTGAATATGATAATTAATAAATGTTATATGTTAATGAATGAATGTTATATGTTATTAATGGATGAATGAATGTTATATGTTATTAATGGATGAATGAATGTTATATGTTATTAATGGATGAATAAATGATTAATGTTATATGATTGGGTATGGGGAATTGAGAGTGATGTGAGGGGGGGGAGGGTCCAAATGAGCTTCCACCATCACGTGGTTGGCCCTGTTAAGTAGAGAATATTAAACTATTCTCGAAACAAAGAGAAGCTCAATAAGGTAATGTATTTTTCAATATAAGAAATGCATCATTTGAAGTATCAAACCAATATGCTCTGTATGTATGATCAGTCGTCAGTCTTCACAATGGTACATTTCCATGAATTTTTAAAAAAAAAAAAAATTGATGCTTTGTCGCAATTTCGACGAAACCCACCGATGAATCAACGAAAAGGTTCGACGAAGTTGCTATAGCTGCAATGAAGGTTTTGTCATAACTCCTTTCCCATTTCATCGCAATTTCGATGAACTTTTGGTGTTGTTTCCACGCTACTACTTGCCCATTTCATCGCACTTTCGACGAACTTTTGGTGTTCTTCCGACGCTACTTCTTGCTCTTTTCATCACCATTTCAACAAACCCTTGGTGTTGTTTTGATGCTACTATTTTCCTATTTTGTCACAAGTTTGATGAACTTTTGGTGTTGTTTCGATGCTACTCCTTGCCCATTTTGTCGAAATGGTGACAAACGTCTGGTGTTGTCTCGATGCTACTCCTTGCCCATTTCGTTGAACTGGCAATGAACTTCTGATGTAATTCATCGGTGGATACATGAAGTGTTCGTTGATATTCTAATGAAAGTCTGAGCCATTTCACGATGCTGACGACTGACGATTCTTCGCCGTTATTTCGACGTTTAATTCATTGTTGGCTTTTCAATGAAAAAACAGTGACAAAAATATTTTTTCCATTTCGTTGCTTGTCTGACAAAGATTTGTCGAATGACTGAAAAATGGCCATCTGAAAATGGTGTCAAATTCAGTAGTGATACATATATATATATATTTACAAAATCTCAGCATAAATATTTAGCACTGAGAAGCAAAATCATGAACTATAGTTTGCATAGAAGAGAAACCCCAATCTGAAAATGAAGAAATTATGCAATTTCTTTCAATGCATACAAAAGAATGAAAAGATTCTCCCAATTCCACAGTTTTGCAAACAATTTCAAACACTTAGTATTCAAATTCCAGCGACAGTATTATCATTTTTCAAACAAGATTCATGAAAAGAGAATAGAAAACCTGGATATTTCACTTCCAGTTGTAGTTGCTATCCAGACAAAATCTTCTATTTGCCTCCTCTTGAACTAATTTCTGAAAAACTTCTTCTTCTTCTCCCCTTTCCTGAAGCTTCATTAATTCTTCATTTTCCTACTATTTCCCAAAGATTCATTCTAAAACCTCTAATTTTGATAAATTGAACATTTTCTTGGCAGCCATTAGAGCAAAATTCTAGAGCTTATTTTCAAGAATGATTTCAAGAACCGTTGCCTCTCTCGAGAAGTTATTTTCCTTTTACTAATATTTTTCCTTTCCATTTCCTACGCTAATCTTGAAATGGATTTTAAAAATGAAATTAAAATACAAATATCACTTTGTGTTTTTACATTTCATATTCATAAATAAGAGATATGTAAAAATAATCCACAATTACCGTTCTGCAAAGGAAAACCTTTTGAAAATACTCACCCAAGGTTAAGTTCAAGATAAATATTTTTCTAACATTTGAATAAATGTCAATTAATTCAAAATAAGTATTTATCTAATATTTAAATAAATGTCAAATGATTATTATTTAATTTTATTATCACAAAAATTTAACACAAGTTAAAAAGAAAGTAGGATTCTCACTTAGATTTATATCTTGATAATCATTTAAAACCAAAGTTAAATTATAATTAAAATTAATTCCTTTACTTTATCATGCTTTCATTTCATTATTTATTTAATTTTACTAATTTTTGTTTAATTTGCAAATAATTCAAAACAAACACACTAAAATTGACATTACTAAATGCAATCTACATGAATCTATGTGTTCGTGTGTGTGATCGAGAGAACTTCCTGCTTTGTCCTGTCAAGAAGCTAACCTCCTCTCCTTAATCACACACTTGGTCTCGACCTCCTGCATCTCAAGTGCACTCAGGCAAACAACAATAACTAAATTGGTATCACATAAAGATATAAATCAAGCAATATAATATATGAATTCAAATATTTCTACTCTATTTTGCTTCATCTTCAAAGTAAAAACACATTCGATACTATTCAACTTTTCATAATTTAAGTAAACACTTCTCATATATCATCACACCAAAACACCATAATATTAATTATTATTCTACCACAAACATCCAGTCATGTAACAAATCCAAACAAAACCAAAAACAACCTACATTAGGGTCTGAGACATGACATTAACCCTTAAAACCTTAACCCTCAACCCTCAACCCTCAAACCTTAAACATTAATTCCTCAACCCTCAACCCTTAAACCCTAATTCCTTAACCATAAACCCTAATCCCTATCCCTAAACCCTCAACCTTCAACCCTTAAACCCTCAACCCTTAAACCCTAAGCCCTTATAACATTAAATCATCAACCCTCAACTCTAACCTCTCAACCCTATACCTTAAACCCTAATGCCTCAACCCTCAACCCTCAAGCTTCAACCATTAAAACCTAAACCCTTAAACCCTCAACCCTCAAGCTTCAACCATTAAACCCTAAACCCTTAAACCCCTCTACCCTCTACCCTCTACCCTATACATTAAACCCTCAAACCTAATCCCTCAACCCTATACCTTAAACCCTAACTTAAACCCTGAACCTTAAACCCTCAATTCTCAACCTTTAAACCCTAATCCCTCAAGCCTCAACCCTTAAAAATCAACCCTCAACCCTCTACCCTATACATAAACCCTAACTAATCAACCTTATACCTTAAACCCTAATCCCTCAACCCTATACCTTAAACCCTAATCCCTCAAACCTATACCTAAATTCCATCACCTCCTCTTAAACCCTAAACCCTCAACCTCTCCCTCAACCCTAATCCATCAACCCTATACCTTAAACCATAATCCATCAACCCTAACCCTTAAACCCTAATCCCTCAACCCTCAACCCTAATCCCTCAACCCTCAAACCCTCAACCTTAAACCCTCAACTCTTATCAACCCTCAACCTTTAAACAATCAACCCTCAACCTTTTAAATAGTCAACCTTCAACCCTCAACTACATACCCTATACATCAAACCATCAACCCTAATCCCTTAATCCTATACCTTAAACCCTAATCCTCAACCTCAACCCTTAAACCCTCAACCCTTCAAACCTCAACCCTCACATCAACGCCTTCTACCTTATATATTAAAACTCTAACCCTATACCTTAAACCCTAATCCATCAACCTCAACCCTCTTGAACCCTCCTAATCCCTGCCTCAACCCTATATAACCCTAAACCCTCAACCCTCAACCATCAACCGTTAAACCTCAACCCTTAAACACTTAAACCCTCAACCCTCAATCCTCAACCCTAATCCTCCAACCCTATACCTTAAACCTTAATCACCCAACCCTCAACCATTAAAACCTAATCCATCAACCCTCAACCCTTAAACCTTCAACCTTCAACCCTCAACCCTAAACCCTCAACTCTCAACCCTCTGCCCTATACATTAAACACTCAACCCTAATCCCTCAAACCTATACCTTAAACCTTAATCCCTCAACCCTCAACCCTTAAACCCTAATACCTCAACCCTCAACCCTAATCCCTATCCCTAAACCCTCAACCTTCAACCCTTAAAACCTTAAACCCTCAACCATCTACCCTCCACCCTATATAATAAACCCTCAACCATAATCTATCAACCCTATACCTTAAACTCTAATCCCTCAACCCTCAACTCTTAAACCCTAATCCTTCAACCCTCAACCCTAAAAAATTCAAATTTCAACCCTCAAACCTTAAACCCTAATCCATCAACCCTCAATCCTATACATTAAACCCTCAACCCTATACCTTAAACCCTAATCCCTCAACCCTCGACCCTTAAACCCTAATCCATCAACCCACAATCCTATGCATTAAACCCTAAAACCTATACCTTAAACCCTAATCCCTCAACCCTCAACCCTTAAACCCTCAAAGCTTAAAGCCTTAACCCCTCAAGATTCAACCCTTAAAACCTCAACCCTCAACCCTCTACCTTATACATTAAACCCTCAACCCTATACCTTAAACCCTAACCCCTCAACCCTCAACCCTTAAACCCTAATCCATCAACCCTCAAACCTTAAACCCTCAAGCCTCAAGCCTCAAGCCTCAAGCCTCAAACCCTTAAACCCTCAACCTTCTACTTGCTACCTTATACATTAAAAACTCAAACCTAATCTTGTTTGGTGTGGAGCCTGATCATTCTCCAAGTGGGAGATTGTTGGTATGTGGTGACTAATCATGCTATATTGTACACTCTTCATGTGTCCTCACTAGGGTTTGGGGCTAGGTTGGGCCCCGGGAAGGGGTTCGAGGGTGGAAACCCTTGAGAAGTTGTTTTTTCTCATTTTTCGCTTTGTCATTGACAAAAGAAAAAACTGAATTTGTAGAACCCTAATTTTGGAAGCTTCTAAAGAGCTTGTTATAAGCAGTTTGGATGGGGGTTGCAGTAGGGAATTACTAGTGATATTGTAATATGTTTTACACTGGATAATAAAATCATTGGATGGATGTGGTTTTGTGGATGTAGCTCGGATTGGGTAAACCACATTAAATTCTTTGTGTTGTCTTATTTCTGCTATAATTTTATGTGTGTTTTATTTCTTTGTTTTATTGATCAAATATGCATTTAACTGTTAGATATCTTCCTTATAACCCTAACAAGTGGTATCAGATCTAGGTTGTGTTCAATTATCATCTGTAGAAAAGTCTCATGGTTGAGTGGGAGTCTCACGGTTAAGTGGGAACAATGGCGAATGAGGTTAAATTGAAGGTAGATAAATTCAATGGATAGAACTATCAGTTATGGAAGATGCAGATGGAAGATTATCTCTATTAGAAGGATTTATGGAGGTTGTTGGAAGGAATAGCCAAGAAATTGACAACAATGAGTGATGAGGATTGAAATCTCTTAGATAGAAAGGCACTAGGAGCCATTCATTTATGCCTAGCACAATCAGTGGCATTCAATATTACAACAACAAAGACAACTCAAGAGTTGATGGAAACCTTAGTGAAGTTTTATGAAAATCCTTCCACTTTGAATAAGGTGTTTCTTATGAATAATTTATTTAATATGAAAATGGAAGAAGTTGGGTCTGTTGTTGATCATTTAAATGAGTTTAATACAGTTACCAGTCAATTAACTTTTGTAAATGTAAACTTTGATGAAGAAGTTAGGGCTCTTTTGATTCTATTTTTTTTGTCTAAAAGCTGGAATAGCTTGGTAATGGTTGTTAGAAATTCTATTTCTAGTTCGAATACATTAAAATTTTATGATGTTGTTGGTGTTATTTTGAGTGAGAAAATTCGTAGGAAAAGCTCAAGTGGAACATCCACATCAAGCAGTGTTTTGAATGCAGAAAGCAGGGGAAAAACAAAGGAGAGAGGAAACAATTCTGGAAGTCGTAGGAAGTCACAAGGAAAATCAAAGGACAAAAGGTCCCAATCTAGAGATAAGAGGGATTTTTGGTACTATGGTAAGCCGAGTCATTTAAAGAAAGATTGTTGGTTGAGCAGAAAAATAAAGGAGACAAAAAGGAAGGAAATAAAGAGGAAAATGTGGTAAGTAATAAATCTGATGAAAATGCTTTGATTCTTTCCATTGATAATGTTGATGATTCTTGGGTGTTATATTCAAGGGCCCTTCATTTCATGCTATGCCCCATAGAAGTTATTTTCTTGATTATGTCTAAGGGGATTTTGGGAAGGTTTATTTGGGAGATAACGAACCCTACCAGATTGTTGGAAAGGGAAGAATCAAGATTAAGTTGCAGAATGGGAATCATTGGCTATTACATGAGGTAAGGCATATTCCAAAGTTAAAAGGAAATTTAATTTTAGCAGGGAAACTAGATGATGAAGGTTGTGTTGTTACATTTAGTGATAAAAATTAGAAGGTTACAAAAGGTGCTTTAGTGGTAGCCACCTTATATCTTTGTACAGGTCATAATGTTCCTTCTACTTTAGCTATTGTAGATAAAAATCAATGTTCAGGAACAATTGCTATAGGTCAGCGGGCAGAAAACTAGAGAGTTGCTATGGATTTTGAATCGACATTGTGGCATAATAGACTTGGGCATATGAGTGCAAAAGGTATGAAAGTACTTCATTCAAATAATGTTTTACTGGGTATGAAATGTGTTAATGTGGATTTTTGTGAAAGTTGTGTGTATGGAAAACAAAAGAGAGTTATTTTTCTCAAGGATGGAAAGCAAAAGAAAGATGATAAATTGGAGCTTGTGCATACAAATGTATGGAGACCAGCTCAAGTATCTTCTCTTGGTGGCTCTCAATATTATGTTACTTTTATTGATGATGCAACAAGGAAGGTATGGATTTATTTCCTTAGGAATAAATTTAATGTATTTGAAATTTTTAAGAAATGGAGAAGCTTGGTTGAGAATGAGATAGGTAAAAAGTTAAAATGTCTTGGATTTGATAATGGTGGTGAGTATTGCAGCAAGGAGTTTGAAGATTATTGTTCCTTTAATGGTATTCATAGGTAGAAATTGGTTCCAAGGACTCCACAGGAAAATGGAATGGTTGAGCGCATGAACAAAACAATAATGGAGTGTGCATGAACTATGAGATTGCATGTTGGGATGCCTTTAAACATGTGGGAAGAGGTTACATAAACACTATTGTTTATTTAATCAATAGAGGTCTCTCTAATCCTTTGGGTTGTGGTATTCTAGAGGAAGCATGGACAGGTAAGAAGGTGAGTTATTCTTTTCTTAAGACCTTCGGTTGTGAAGCATTTGCACATGTAGATTCTGAAAAATAGAACCAAGCTTGATGCAAAATCAAAGAAATGTATATTTCTTGGATATGGCATTGATGAATTTGGTTATAGGCTTTGGGATTCTGAAAATCAAAAAATTGTGAGAAGTAGGGATTTCATATTCAATGAGAAAGTGTTGTACAAAGATCAAATGCAACAACATGAGAAGAAAGAAAATGATTATGTAGTGTTGGATGATACACTAAACAACGATGTTTTAGTGGTTCCTCATGCTCCACAACAAAAGCAACAACAAATACCACAAACTCTAGTGAACGTTAGATGATGTTCAAGGATAAGTAGACCTCCAGAAAGATTTTCTCCCTCTTTGTACTATATTTTATTAACTAATGTTGGTGAACCAGAATGTTATGATGAAGCTATGTAGGTGGATACCAAGGTTCATTGGGAGCATGGAATGGAAGAAGAAATGGACTCCTTCTTGAAAAATAAGACTTGGAAATTATGTAAGTTTCCTGCGGGTAAAAAGAATTTACCAAACAAATGGGTTTATAGGCTGAAAGAGGAGGATGGAGGTAAGAAAATATTTAAATCCAGGTTAGTTATAAAGGGATTTGCATAGAAAAAGGGTATTGATTTTGATGAAATATTTTCTGTAGTTGTTAAAATGACTTCTACTTGTATTGTTTTAAGTATTGTGGCTGCTAAATATTTTCATTTAGAATAGCTTGATGTTACAACAACCTTTCTCCATGGTGATTTGGAAGAGAAAATATACATGGAACAACCACAAGGATTTGAAGTCAAAGGTCAAGATAAATTGGTGTGCAGATTGAAGAAAATTTTATATGGCTTGAAGCAACCACCTCAATAATGGTATATTAAATTTGATAGCTATAATATAGCTAAGCATGGCTACAGTCGATGTAATTCAGACCATTGTGTTTATTTTAAGAGGTTGGATGATGATAGCTACATCATTTTATGTTTATATATGTTGATGATATGCTTGTAGCGGGGTCTAACATGGATCACATAAAGGAGTTAAAACATCAGTTAGAAAATTCGTTTGCTATGAAGGATTTGGGGGAAGCAAAGAAAATCCTTAGTATGAAGATTACACAAGATAGGAAAAATAGAAAATTGTTTTTATCTTAGGCTAATTAATGTTGAAAAGGTGTTACAAATATTTCATATGGAGAATGCAAAAGTTGTCAACACACCTTTGCCCAGTCATGTTAAATTGACTAAGGATATGTGTCCAAAGACACAAGAGGAGGAAGAAAAAATGTCCAAGATACCATATGCTTCAGTTGTAGGTAGTTTAATGTATGTCATGGTATGCACAAGACTAGATATTGCATATGTTGTAGGAGTTGTTAGCAGGTATATGAGTCATCCCAGAGTTGAGCATTGGAATGCAGTAAAATGGATTCTCAGGTATTCAAGAGGAACATCCAATAATTTTTTATGTTTTAGGGGCTCTAATATTAATTTAAAAGGCTATGTTGATTTAGATTTTGCAGGGGATGTAGATACTAGGCGGAGTACCACAGGTTATTTATTTACAGTTGGTGGGACAACAGTGAGTTGGATTTCTTAATTGCAAAAGGTGGTTGCTTTATCCACCATGGAGGCAAAGTATGTTGTTGCAACAGAGGTGGCAAAGGAGATGATATGGCTGCAACTTTTCATGGAAGAGTTGGGAAAACAATAGGTTGACAATCACTTGTTTATAGACATCCAAAGTGTTATACATCTTGAAAAGAATTTTGTCTTGCACTCTAAAACCAAACACATATAGTTGAGATATCATTTCATTCGGTTAGTGTTGGAGGATGGATAGGTAAAGTTGGAAAAGATACATATAGATGTCAATCTAGCGGATATGTTTACAAAGGAAATGACAAGGGAGAAGTTGAGCTCTTCTTTAGCTTTAATTGGTCTTCATGGTTAAAAGTATAATAGAGCAACAGGGTCCAAGGTGCTTATTTCCAATGGGAGTTGTAAGTGTAGCAGTGTTGTTCAGGATCAGTCTCCAAGTGGGAGATTGTTTTGTGTGGAGTCTGATTAGTCTCCAAGTGGGAGATTGTTGGTATGTGGTGACTGATCATGCTATACTGTACACTCTTCATGTATCCTCATCAGGGTCTAGGGCTGGGCCAGGCCCTGGGCGAGGGTTCGAGGATGGCAGCCCCCAAAAAGTGGTGGTTCGGGGGTGATAGCCCCCTAGAATTTTTTTTCCATTTTTCACTTTATCGCTGACAAAAGAAAAAACTGACTTTGTAGAACCCTAATTCTGGAAGCTTCTAAAAAGCTTGTTATAAGTGGTTTGGATGGGGGCTGCATTAGGGCATTATTAGTGAGATTGTAATATGTTTTACACTGGATAATAAAATTATTGGATGGCTACATTTTTGTGGATTTAGCCTAGATTGGGTGAACCATGTTAAATTCTTTGTGTTGTCTTGTTTCTGCTATAATTTTGTGTCTATTTTATTTCTCTATTTTATTGATCAAATCTACATTTAATTGTTAGATATCTTCCTTCTAACCCTAACAAATATCTCAACCCTATACCATAAACCCTAATCCCTCAAATCTCAACCCTTAAATCCTTAATCCCTCAACCCTCAAGCCTTAAACTCTCAACCCTCAACTATCAACCCTCTACCCTACATATTAAACCCTCACCCTATACCCTAAACCCTCAAACCTAATCCATCAACCCTATACCCTAAACCCTCAACTATAAACCCTCTACCCAATACATTAGAGCCTCAACCATAATCCCTCAACCCTATACCTTAAACCCTAAACCATCAACCACCAACCCTCAACCCTATACATTAAACCCTCAATCCTATACCTTAAACCCTAATATCTCAACCCTCAACCCTTAAACCCTAAGAAGGGAAGGCAAGGTAGAGAGGGTGGGAGATACCTAAAGAGGGTTGAGAGAGAATATGGTAAGTATTGATTAAGAGGGAAGGAGGCAAAGAGGGAGTGAAAGGGAAAACCTCAACTATCCATCATCAATGATAAACCATAAACTCTAAGCCTTATCAAGGTGGAAAAGTGAAACACAAAGGAAAAGAAGAGTTAGTTTTTTTGGTAATGTAATAAATTTAGTGAGCACCAAATTTGGCGCTCACCAAATGATGCATCTCATTTGGCAAGCACCAAACCCTCAAACCTAATCACTCAGCCCTAAAATCTCAACCTCCAACCCTCAACCATATACATTGAAGCCTTAACTCTATACCTTAAACCCTAATCTCTCAACCCTCAACCGTTAAACCCTAAGAAGGAAAGACAAGGTAGAGAGGGTGGGAGAGACCTAAAGGGGGTTTAGAGAGAATATGGTAAGTATTGATTAAGAGGGAAGAAGGCAAAGAGGGAGTGAAAGGGCAAACCTCAACTATCCATCATCGATGATAAATCGTAAACTCTAAGTGGCCTTATCAAAGTGGCAAAGAGAAACACAAAGGAAAAGCAAAGTTAGTTTTTTTTGGCAATGTAATAAATTTTGTGAGCACCAAATAGGGTGTATTGGGAAATACCAACCCAAAGGATTGGATTTTTCCTTGGGATTCCAACCTAAATGGTTGGACAACCATTTCATTCCAAGGAAGTATTTTTTGAAAGGGTAACAAAATTTCACACATTTTTGGGCATGCTAACCGTCATGTTTACACATCTTTCAATGCAAGTTTATAAAAAGTTATGATGACATTAGGCTCTCTCTTACCTATATAACCATATAATTTTTTTAACATTTTGATTATGGTAAGGTTTTCATCCATAACTTCTCTTGTTAGTATCTCAATTTATTTTCAAAAGCCAACATGTGTTATTTTTAGAATGGATTTTTACTTATTCATCAAATTTTGAAATAAATTACATTTTTATAAACTAGACTCCATTCTACATGTAATGAAAAAAAATATTTTAGATTAGTTTTCAAAAATTTAAGGGGGAGCATGCTTAAATTTTAGCTTTTCACTTGGGATGTGTCCACTTTCAAAATTCGTAGAATAATATATATTTATTAAAAATTAATCAAAAGAACCGGGATAAACTACATTGTGTTTGCTCATTTCTCATTGTTCAGATTTTTGATATTCTAAAAAAAGGTTAACGAAAAAGGGAGGGGCCCATAGATGCTATGCTAATTTTTTGATAAAAAGGACCACTTCCCCCCCCTTTTTGAAACCCTTAATCTTCATTATTTTCAAAAAATATTAGTAGCTTAGAAAGTAGATTCAGAGCACTACAACTCTTGTTCTTGTTGCATTTTCAAATTTTGAGTGTAACTATCTTCATTTTATTGTGAACATCATACTTTTCTAATTTTAGAGAAAAAGTAACATCTTAAGAGCCATTTTTGTGTCACAACTTGGTGCACTTACTCCCCTTCAAAGATTCATTAAAGACTCAATTCTAGATGTAACACACATAATGTATGGCCTCTGCCTAGTATTGAAGTGCCAAAGATTTGGAGTGCATCATACAATTTTCTATCTCCTTCAAAGACCTATTCTTGTGTTATGTGACACCATTTTGTTGAGGACTATATGGAACTGCATGTTACATGCCAATACCTTTTGAAGCAAAAAAAGTTAAAGTGATTGTGAACATATTCACCCTATTATCTATATGCATAATCTTGATGAACTTCCTTGATTGTTTATTTATAAAGGCTTTAACATTCTGAAAAAGACTTAAAGACCTCAAAATTTTGTTTGAGAATGTAAACCCAAGTGTAACTAAAAGGATCATCAATACATGTCAAGACACATCAAGCCCTACTAAAGGATGGATGTGGAAAGAGACTTGTCAAGTCATTGTGAACTAAATCCAATAGTTATGTGGCCCTCCATTCTTTTCCTTTGCCATATTTCTCCTAAAGATGCTTACCAAGAATGTAACTTTGACAAAATCCATCAGAAAATCAAATTGAAGGACAACCCTGAAATCATGTCATGTTGAATGAGTTGTTGTAAGTAACGATAGTTCAAGTGGCCAAACCATTGATGCCATAAACAACTCACCTCATTTGAATTAGTAACATGTTGAACGAGAGTTAGGAACATAGTGAGAAAATTGATATAATCTCGAATGATGATCTAGGGTATGTGTAGGATTATGATGGGCCAAAAAGTGGTGATATGATGGGTATGTGTAGGGTATGTGGCTGACGATTTTTTTTTTACCCAAAATCGATGAAACGAAAAGGGTTTTTAAAGGATATTATCAGCTTCCCACCAATATAAATTATTTTTTACTTTGAATTTAATAAATTATTATTATTCATTTTCTATTTGAATTACGACTAAAGTCCTGATTGATAGACTGATTGAAAAACATCTATAGCTTTCAAATGGTATCACATTTTTTGAGCCCAAAATATGTGTCACATTCTATACTTCACATGTACTATAGGATTTTAAAAAAATGAATTTCATGAAGTTTTGACCAAGTTAAGGTGGTTAGGCATATGAGTTTTTATATTTTTTAAAAATTGTAACAAAAAAATCATAATTAATTATTTACTTGGAAAAAAATTACAAAAAAATATCGAGACATGAGTCCTCTACTTATATCTATAATCTTTAAAAAAATTATTATCATTTTATTGTGGTTAGGGTAGTAGACAAACACCTACTTCTTCTTTTTCCTAAAACTTAAGTACTACTACATTTGAAATTTCAAATTTTCACCAAATAGATTTTTTAAATAAACTTAGTATTTTAGAAACTACATTCAATTTTCTACAGATTCTATTCTTACATATTTTTGAAATAATATAGATAACTTATTCAAATTTTTACGTCAAGTTCCCTAACTCTGATTTTTTTAAATTTTTCGCCACTTAAGGGCTTGTTTTTTCCATGATGATCCTGCACATACCCTCTACTTTACCCACAACAATTGTTGACCCATTGTGCATTTCACTAATCACCATTATATCTGGTGTGAACTCAACTCGCTTGTCAGAGCCTACATGAGTGATCTTATAAATATATAAGATATTAGTAGAGAAAGATGAAACATAAAGAGCTTCTTGAATTATTCCTTCACCCATGTCAATAGACCCTCTCCATGGATGCCAATAGGAGTATCATCACCCATTAATATGGTAGGCATTAAACATGGCTCTAGTGAGGTAAAAACATCTTGTGATGAAGCCATGTGGTATGAAGCACCTAAGTCAATGATCCAAATGTCAAGTTATGAAATAAAAACTAGGGCCTTTCCTTTTCCTCTCGCATTACTTTTATCTGTGTCCTTAGAAGACCCTTCTAATTAAATTTGTTTGACAAAATCAAGCACCTTAAAATTATTGTTTTTAAGAACACATGAAGATGATCAATTTGTTTCTTTAAACACTTATGTTCATCATGAAAAAAATTCTTATTGTAAGAACACTTGACCTTCTCCTTCTTAGGTTGTTCACCTTTTGATAATGAGGTTTGATTAGCTACTTTTGAAGGGTGATCCCACAATAGTGGTTTACAATTTTTGGCCAAACTGGACACTGAAATTATTTTTTTAAACTAAATCTTCACATTCAGGCACCTATAGCAGCTAAACCATGAATAATTTGAAGATGATGAAAACTAGAGTCTCGTCACATTTTGTCTGTAGATTCTAAAAATATTTTTTTCAAAATTCTTGGAATCATATTGCACTTCTTTTTCCATCTCCCATGAAAACTGGTTGTTTCCAAAAAACAATAGTTTTAAAAAGTGACGCACACTGTATAATGCATAACTTTTTTTCCATGAAGGATAAAATTCTAATTATTTCAAATTTAGATTTGTAACTCTGATATCTAGTGCTTCCACTTGGTTAGACAAATTTTTATTGAATATTGTTTCTTTAATCAAGTTTTAAAGTCAAACCAATTAAAATTCAGACATAGCGTGACCGTATAATGCATAAATTTTTTTGTATATATCAAAATTCAATTTTATTTTTTTTGTTGGATCAAGGACTTCAATATCTAGTGCACTCATATTTTTCAAATTTTTTTTTTAGTAATCTGCTTTTTTCCACATGTGCAGAACATAGACCTTCATTTTTGATTAAAAACCTATGTTTAATAAAACTAAAAAAACAAATACATAATAAAACCAAAACATATTAAAATTATATTCGTTGGATAGCTCGTTCTAAGGACTACCTAATTCAAGTTGGGTTTCTAAAGATTCCTCCATTTTTATCCTCAACCTGAGCTCCGAAGTGCCAAAATTCAAGTTTTTTTGTGTCTCGGGGAGGGGATGAGGAATAAAGGGGGTTCACTCGAATCAGGGTTCATTTGAACCTTGGTTCATTTGAACCCCCCTTCTATAAGGGGTTTTGATGGCTTTTTTGGAGGGAAAGTATTAAGAGGGTTCACCCGAACCTAGGTTCTAGTGAACCCCTAATGGGTTCAATTGAACCAATAGGTTCGTATGAACCCCTAAAATCAATTTTTTTGCCATGCATTCATTTTCTATGATTTTTCCTTCCTCACTTCAATTCTAAACCACTATTGTGGCTTCACCCTGAAGCAACATATTTATAATCTTTCTTCTTCTCTCATTGGTCCTTTTGTTTCTTATCATGTTTGCTAGACTCTTTCTATACTTTTTTTCCTTGATTTTCAACAAAGGCATGTGACTTAGAGGTTTTAATTGTACACCCATTTGAATCAATTTATCTTTCTCCCCTAAAATCTCTGCAACAAATTCACCAAGAGAAGTAATTTTGTAGGTGGTGCCTAGGGCACATTTAATAGCATAGAATGTAGAAACACATACAAAATAGTTATGACCAAGACTAGAAAGAATATTCAAGATTAGTTGTTCATCTTTCTTTTCATTTCCACATTATTTTAACTGCAATCTAATGGTTTTCAATTTTGTGAAGATATCTTGTATGCTGTCAAAATTGGCAGGGTTTAACTCTATGAGTTTTTTCTCCAATTTATGACCCTTTAAGTCATCCTACTTACCAAAGAGGGTTTCCAAAGTGGTCCAAACCCCATTTGGTATAGTGAAAGATTCAACTTGAAAAAGAAGGTCAAGAGAGAGTGACATACACAAAGTACCAAAGGCTTTATTACTTTTGTTAAACCATTTTATCTTTTCTACAACATCTTGAAGTTCAATTTCAAGTCTTGTTGTAACCAAGTGATATCCACGTCTCTTGAGATTATGATTTTAAATTTCTATTCAAAATAGTTAAATGGTGTTAAAAAAAGAACTGTAGATGCATCTATGAGTATAAAAAAGTAGATTTCAAGGTAGAAAGAAAAGTGTGAAAAAGAAGATACACACCCCCATTTTCCACTGTTCTTAGAAATCACCCCCTAGAGATTACAATTTCAACATTTTATGATTAATGCAATTACAATAATTTTACTAGATTATAATTCTTTCTAGTCCTACAATGGCTAAAGTTATAATTTTTAATACAAAATATGGAAAAAATAACCTTGTATTTAAGTAGTGTTCTTCAATACCTTTTCAATGCCTATTTTTTTTTAAAAATGGAGCTCTGAGATGAAAATTATGACATGTTGAAGAAAAACCATGTACCAGCTTCAACCTACAATATCTAATAAAAAAGGAAGACTTATTTATGAAGACTTTTATGGATGGAGAGTGCTCATTTTCATCTTTCCATCTAGTATAAATGTTTTCCAAAATTTGACAACCGAGGCGAAAGTTATGCATTTTTGAAAAATGTTGAATTTACCTTATTGAAACAACTCTTCTGACAAAAAACATCTTTCTTTTGACTTAACTTATGCATAATTTATTCAGACATATACAAAACTTGACAAATACCCAAATATTTTTTTGACCTTGCAAACAAAACCCAGAAAACATTTGTTCTTTCTAGAAAACAAAAGATTTTGTGATGCAAATTTGACCTTCAACTTGCAAGAAAATAGTGGACCTATGCTATTCTTACAACAATTTTTACAACATTTTCTCACCATCTACAAAAACTAATATACACCCAAAAGATATTTCATTTCTATGAACAAAACCCATAAAATATATTTTTTTATTTAATGAGCATACTTAAGATACGAATTTGATACAAAAATAAAATTTCCTTCACTAAAAAATTATTGAAATTTCAACCCCTTATTTGCTACTGTGTCTTCTAATTTTTTTATTTTGGTGAAGTGAAATCCAATCACGACTTTCTCAGGCCTTCAGGATGTTATGGTAAGGGTGAAAATACCTCCAACATTACCAAAAAGTTGCAATCATGCAAATCTCATAGGAACACAAATTTGCACAATAGAGTTTACAAATGCTTATTTTTCCTTCAACTATTTTGATTTACAAAATCATCCAAGGATGCAACAAAAGAGCATATTGGATTTTTATGAAAAACATTACCTATTTATTTGTCTCAACCTCTCAAAAAAAATGAAAATACAATGATCTGTATGCTAGAGACAAATCCACTTTGATACTGGATATTAGATGCTTTAAAAAGCGAGAATCGAGCCAAGATTTGATGTTGGTTGTAGATTAGATGCAACTCCAATCAACATATGATCAAAGATCAAAATATTAGAGTGAAGGTAGAATCTAAAAAGAGAAAAAAAACAATGATAATACAAGAGAATTTGATAATACTCTCATCACTCTCATCAAACTATTCACCGAACTAGTGAAGGTGAGAGTGTTGTTTATATAGCAAAATAAGAGCATATATTATCAAAGAGGTGCATTAACTCCTTAAAAGGTGGAAGGTTTCACCTACTTCCAAATGCCAAAACAAGTGGCATAACCTCCTCAATTAAGGATGTAATAGAGGTTATGAGAAATGGCACATAAAGCCAACAAAAAAGTGTGTAATCCAACTACCCCATAACCTACTCAAGTAAAGACAAAATAGTGGCTATGAAAGGTGGTACAACAAGCCAAAAAAGAGTGTGTAACTCAACTGCCCATGTGTTGGAGAGAGTGACACATGTAGTTGATGCATTGTGTCACATGTCCTCATATTAACCACATCTAATAAACCTAAGCAAGCTTAAAAAATGTTGGTGTAATTAATATTTAAGTACACTTTACATAAGTTTACTTAGGTAATTATTTAATTCCTAGGTTAATTAGTTGTCATCCTTATCTTGTTGAGCTATCTTGTTGCTCAAGATAAGATTAGGGTTATGCATCTTTGCTTTTATAAAGCAAATCATATCTTGTAATTTATTGAATTCTCGAATAATAATGTTGCACATCTTTTCGCAACCTCTCTTGCTTTTTTGTTTTTCTCTTCTATGGAAGGTCTATTCTGGCTTGCAAATCTTTTCTTGGTTTCTAACATGGTATTAGAGCCTTGATTTGCAGCCCCTTCTCAGATTTTTGAGAAAATCATTGCAAGGTTCATTCGGGATTCCTCGAGGGTATCATGCCTTGAGTTTATTCATGAGGCATTTTTTATTAGATCGGGCCTCACCATTGGATTCAGAGCACTGGAAAAAGTCAGGATTGACTTTTGTTTTGTAGATTTTGGCCATCATTTGCCAGATTTGTGAGGGTTTCAAGCTCGCAGATTCTTTGCAAGATCTGGGGGTAGCTAATTTTTTGGAGCAGTTTAAGCACAAACGGAGGTCACCATCGTGTTTGCAACGGCCAAAAACCCTAAGAATGCCTATCGTTTCGTCGATTTTGGTGAAGTTGGTCCGAGAGGCAAAAAAAATTTGTCTAGGGGGTCGTATGGCCTCCCCAGCACGCAGTCCAAGGCTCAAAAATCAAAAAAAAGTCAAAAAATGGGTTTTCTCGATCTTCACGTCAGCGCTTCCAGTTATAAGGTGATCCGCCACCCTGCGGCCACCAGCCCGCCACCACCACAGGTATCCTCCACCCACCCACCACTAGCTCCTCCAACCCCCGTGAGCTCTGTCTGCTCCGCCCCGGTCCTATGGGGGACCGGGGGCCATCCGCTGAGCCCCTGCGGGCCTTTCTACATAGGTCGTGGTCCTATGGGGGACCGGGCGCTATGCGCCCAGTCCCCGACCGCCACATCTACCAACCCGAGGTTGTATGGGTGATCAGGGGCTACGCCCCAGCCCACATCCGCCAACCCCCTGGTCCTACATATGACCAGGGGTTGTATTTTTTTTAGCCCCCTGAGCGACTTGCAGCCCTTATTGGGCATTTTGGAGCAGTGTTCATGAAATCAGGTGTATTTTTTGCATATGATGTCCATTTTTCGCAAACGAGATATCGCCTGAAAGCTAATTCCGACACCGATCCAGTAGTACTAGTGTTTTTACCAGTTTTTTCTCCAGATTTATTTTGCAGGCCTTTCAACTCAAATGTTGTTGTTTTCACTCTGAAGGGCATATCTTTTGACTCGGTGATCTGTTTTTGGTCATTCTTGCAACGTTGGAAAGCTGATTCAGTCCTCTACACAGATCTGAGGTCAATTTTATTTTTCTATTTATGCATGTTTCAGATGCTCTTGTTTTACAATCGTTAGGTTATTGTAATAAATGAACTATGATAAAGTTCCATTTAGCGGGGTTTCTTGCGTAATAAATCTGATTAGAGTGTAGTTTTCACTTTGATCTCCATATTTCATCTTGATTTTTTGGCAACTCGTATGGGTTATATCTGGTCTCCTAGTTTTCTTTTGGCCACATTTTTGCTATAGCTTGACACATGTCGGATTCATTAGTTCACACTTCAATTGGGAGATTATGTTTCTTGATCCTCATTGGTTCAGATTCTTCTCAATTTGAGGGCCATATTTTTATGGTTATTGTCCCAAAGTCTATTTTTGGTACTCCTTCCCATGGAAGAGTTTCAGTCACAGTTTGGCATCAGCATCGAGATACATGGCTTCCAGATTCTGTCATCATCTCATCTACTATTGCTTCACAGATTCCAGGGTTGTTCCAGTTTGTGAGTTTTTCTAGTGTTTTGTGGCATCGGGTCTGCTGTCACATTATCATGATTCCAGTTTTAGTTTCAGTTATAGGCAGAAGTATCTTTCCTTGCTTGTTAGATTGTGGTTCCAGTGTTACTCCAGAGTGTTCTTCTAGTGCTTCTTTGCATCAGTCATCTCATTGTAGGGGGGTTTTGTCCCACTGGGTTTTCCTTCTCTACCTCATCTTTGCATTTGTACATGAGTACCTGATCAGGCCTTGTTGTTGGGACTCATTTTTGCATAATATTTTGCTTCTCCCTAAGTTGCACTTATGGGGGGGTGTTGGTGTAATTAATATTTAATTACACTTTACATAAGTTTACTTAGGTAATTATTTAATTCCTAGGTTAATTAGTTGTCATCCTTATCTTGTTGAGCTATCTTGTTGCTCAAGATAAGATTAGGGTTATGCATCTTTGCTTTTATAAAGCAAATCATATCTTGTAATTTATTGAATTCTCGAATAATAATGTTGCACATCTTTTTGCAACCTCTCTTGCTTTTTTGTTTTTCTCTTCTGTGGAAGGTCTATTCTGGCTTGCAAATCTGATCTTGGTTTCTAACAACCTACACTAACAAAACTTACAATTGAAAATGAAAAAAGAAGAAGATTATTTCAACTTAGAACCTTTTTATTTAAATTTCAACTTACAATTGAAAAATTCAATTTAAAACTAAAAATGAATATATGAGAAATGAAAGAAGCACAAATCCTCAAAATACAAAAAACAAATTGATTGCAAACCTTATACTTTTATAATTGGATGTTAAATCATAAGATACATTTTGTTTGATCTATGTGATTGCATTTGAGTAGTTGGTATTGAATGTTGTTGCATTTGATTAGTTCATATGAGGAAGTTTTGATTAAGGGTAAAAATTGGTTTTGATGGAATCCTGGAACCCAGAACAAGATTAAGCAAGCTGCATATAAAATAACACACATACCAACATCAGCCCCAAAGCAACCTCTAAAAGATTAACAAGACTACACATGCTGCAAAAAACAAAAAAGGAAAGGCCTGAAACCCTTTTTACAACCTAGTTTTATTCGGGAATAGAAACCCAACTTAGATAAACATTGAACTTGCTTGTATTAGCTAGGCAACATCAAACCAACTGCTTAGATAAAACACCCCTGAGCCAAGAGAGATAGTCCTCTTGATAGTGGAAATCACCATCAAGCCCTTAATCAGAAACACCAGGAACTCCAAAAAACCCACTTCCATAGGGGAAACTATGGAACACTAAAACACAACAACCTTTATGCAGCAACATCCAACCTTAAATGCCAACTCCAACCCCACCTCAAAAGGAGGGAGCTCCCCTCTATAGGAGAGGGAGAAATGAGAGCCCCAACCTCCAACAACTTCACTCATCTGCTCACACAAGCTCCCCTTCAATAGGAACAAGCAGATAAGAAAAGAACTCTCCAACCGATCAACAACAACCACCTTCCCCTCAAAAGAAGAGGGCTCTGCCTCAATGGGAGCAATCTTCACCTCCATAGAAGATAATAACTGAAGAAACATAAAGAGATCATCAGAGGAGAGAGCAATCATTACCACCTTTGACAAGGAAGGACACTAGAGCATGCAAGGAGAAGAAAAGCCATGGCTGAAACCCAATAGAACAGAGTACACAAAAACCATTAGCCAACACAAAAAAACTACCATCAGAAGAAAATAAACCCCCTTGAATAGAATAAACATCATCTCCAAAAGGGGGATCATGACCCAAAAGTCACACCTCAACAACTTCACAACAAAAGAAAATAGTGAAGAACATAAATTCCAAAAAATAAAACCAAACCCCTTCATCAAATTAATCTTCAAAAACTAAGGGCCCCAAGCCACAACAAATGGGTTCTCAACCATCACCCGCAACCAACGAACATGAGGATCAACAAACCCCTGCACCAAGAAGGCCTCTGCCTCCACCAAAAGCAACAAGGCACCCTCACAGCAAACAGTGACAGGTGCAAAGGTCACAACCTCCACCAACAACAAAACGTAGCAGCAGAACACCTCAATGGGTCTTCTCCACCGGTGCAACCAAAACCCCCATGGAGGAACCCCCACAACCTCTCCAACATCCTCATCGCAAGCTTCAGACTCAATGGAACACCAAGCATAGCCAACATAAAAGTGCACCAAGCATAACCAACATAGCTAGAGAGATAGACGAGGCAAAACCTGACCCCGAGAACAACAACAGATACCAAAAAAGCCCCCACCAAGAACAAAGAGCCGCCATCTGCCAAGGTAAGACACCATATCAATAGGCCTACAGAGGGAATAGACCACTGACTTCCACCCGAAACCAAGATAGGCCGCCACACCACCGCATGAGCAAAAACTCAGGAAGAAGGAGCCCAAGAGAAAATGGCTTTCAGCCTACTCCCATACTAGAACACCATCGCCAATGCCTTCTTCCACACTAACCTCCTCAACGCATTCCAAAACAATACTCCTGCAGCTCTCATAGCCAAGAAAATACGCCAGATCCACTGGCCAACAAGAGAACAAATTGCCGTTCAGACCTAGCTCCTCTAGGAAAGATCCTCAAGTAAGCTCCAAAGAGACCGCTCCAACCACGACCAAATCCTTATTCCTACAGCAGCAAAAATCGCTCCCAGATCCATGCCTAGCTCCACGCCCAACATCGTAGCACACCAACGAGCCAAGCAAGGAGGAGCGATGCCAAAAGGATCCATCTGGGTCCCCCTCATCCTCACTTCCGCCATCTACGTCCTCTACAAATTCAAAATTTATCCCTCCCACCATCGTTGCCTTCGCTACGTTCCTCATCCCTTCACTGTTAAGACATGTATTATGTTGAATGTATTGAATAAAGGAATTAGGTTTCAAAATTTAAGATTAAAATTATTTTAGTGGATGAATGAAAGTTTGAAATCTACTTTTAATAAATTATTTTATTATATTGTTGTTTCTTGAATCTTTCATAATTTTTTAATTATTATACGCTTGGACATATTGGTATTAGAAGTTATTATAGTCTTGATATAGCGTATTGTCTATGTAGACATAAGACATTCATTTGATAGTATTAATTAATTGATTCAAAATCATAATACAATGTGTTTTTTATTTTCATTTAATTAATAAATATGGTCAAATATACATCCTAATGTTTAGATAAATGTCACCCTTGCTTAGAATGGTAGGAAGTATAATATTAAAATTAAAAAATTAAAAATTATAATTTAAAATGTATTTGAATATTAATAAGAAAAAAAAATATATGTGATATTTAATATAATTTTTGACATATATGAATAAAAAATAAATATACATCATTTCACATCTATAAACATTAAAATAATATACTATATATTATTTTACTAATTTGAAAAAAATTAATGCCTTTTAAAACTGTTTTAAATTTGAAACGTATACTCTTTTTAATAAAAATTTATAATAAATATTAATACCTAACAATATTAATTACGCCGAAGGCGTGTCCCATGTGAGCTTTCCAAGCTCATTTTGCCAGTAAACGGTTGAAAACATAAAATAGGGCCTGGTTGACATTAAAATGAATCTCAGCCGTCCGTCATTTTTTGCTTTTGCCGCCGCTGTCGCTTCGCCTTTCCGAGCTTATTTTCTCCGTGGACGGCCGAAAATCGTTGATAACCGTTGCCTGGGGGTTGAAGCATCGAGTTGTTTTTTCTCGCCGTGAAAGTTTACTGTGTTTTTTTTACTGCAGCTTTTATAAGCAGTTATTTTCGCAGACAAAATAGTACTTTCACCGTTTTCCACGTCAATTTCACGGCACGCTTCCAAACTTTTGTGGTGGCTGTATAAAATTTGGGAGGAAAAAAGTGGTCGGAAGAAAAATTAAAAATCGAACCCCGAGACGAAACATTTATTTTATCCCAGGGGCATGACAGAGATTTCACTGACCTATAAAAAATACATTGTCCTCTTTTGTTCGGAAATAAAGGGATTTATATTTAAAAATTTAAGTCAAATTATATTTTATACAATACAAAGTATACTATTAGATATTAAATTTTATATACTGTAAATTACTTTTTAAAATAATAGTATAATTATATTGTTTTTTTGATTTATAATATAATTATATTCATAACTAATGATGAAGTAGACGACTTCATATTATATTTATTTATATTGTAATTTTTTTAATACTAATAATAATATTTTAAAATCAATTTTATTGAAAATTTGTTTATTTATATAACAAAATTAATAATTGAAAGAAACAAATATTAAATAATTTTTATTAAAGTAATTTTTTATATATAATAATATATTTAAAACAATTTTTTTTTGAATTTATAAAGAATAATTTAGATAATCCAAAGAAAAATATTGAATAAATATTATTTTATAATAATAATAATAATATTAAAATCATTTTCTAAATGATCTATCAATTGATCTTATTTATTACACTAATGTGTTTAAAAAATAAACCAATTTTTTCCTAATTGACCTTTCACACAAAGAAACAAATATTAAATCATTTTTACTAAAGTAATTTTTTATACATAATAATATATTTAAAACAATTTTAAAAACAATTTTTTAATTTAATTTGTATAGAATAATTTAGACAATTGAAAAAATAAATATTTTTTATTAAAATAATTTTTTATACATAATAATATATTTAAAACAATTTTTTTTTAATTTATATAGAATAATTTAGATATTTGAAAGAAAAATATTGAATAAATATTATTCTATAATAAAATATTATTATTATTATTATTAAAACTATTTTCTAAATGATTTGTCAATTGATCTTATTTACTACACTAATGTGCGTAAAAAATAAACCAATTTTTTCCTAATTGACCTTTCACACCTCTTCGGCGTACCCATTGCACAAGGTGCAATAGCTAATTATAAGAAATATACTTAATTAATTTATATATAGGGGAGAGGGCCCAATAGTCGTGCGGGGTCCAATAGTCGTGCACCCAATGGTACATATAATACCCAATAGTCGTTTATATAATGTCCAATAGTTGTGATTTGACTACCCATAATTAAACAAAATGCTTATCGCGCTGCAAAAAGCAACCAATCATGTGATACCATGGTAGCTCAGAAATCTTTCGTGATGTAATGCCGCGAGAATTGGTCTCACTATTTTTGGGGCCTTTTTACGATGCGTGACAAAAGCGCATCTTCGTGCAGCATATTTGATGATGTGGCCCTGAAACCTTAGTTATAAGCAGAGAACTTGCCAAGTAAGCCGCTGTAAAAAATTGGGAGTGATTTGAAATTTCGACGTAGGATAATTAGAAGCGCGAAGTTAGGGTGCACGACTACTGGGTCCTCTCCCCTATATATATATATAACATTGAAATAATCAATGCCTACAGTAACCATAGAAATGTACACCACTAGAATACTTAGTGAAAGGGAGCTTTACCGACCAACGATGACATCTATATGAATGAGCCACAACCATAGCTTGTGCCTATCCTTGTGCGTACAATTAATTCCAGTATCTGTAATTGTTGTCTTCCTTCCTTTGCCTCCTTTCATGGAGAAACCCCATGTCGCCATTTTCCCGCTCAGCGCGGGAATGGGGCATTTCCTTCCATTAGCTGAATTTGCAAGGAGGCTCTGTGAATTTCATGGCTTCTCCATCACCCTCATCATCAGCAAGTGGATGTGGACATCTCAGCAACCCCCTCTGCTACAACGATTGGCCTCCTCTGCTCTCGACATACGCTTTACAGAGATTCCTGAAATCACCGTGGATGAAGATGAACAAGACCTGAAGATTGAAACAAGCGTTTCGAAGTTCGTGCTAAAAGCAAAGCCACACATTGAAGATGTTCTGCAATCGTTGCGCTCATCTGCGCCCATCTCTGCCTTTATTACAGATTTCTTCTGTACAGACCTGCTCGACGTTACTGCCAAGCTGAAGATGCCAAGTTATATATTCTTTCCGACCTCTGCTGCTTTTGCTTGCTTTATGTTGCATCTTCCAAAGCTTGTTTCGGAGATTAAGGTTTCATTTAAAGACGCCGATTTTGAAGTGGAGATACCAGGGCTTCCGCTGATTCCTGCCAGAGATCTGCTCAGTCCCGTTCAGGACAGATCGACTTCTGAGTTTCACTGGATGGTCCACCATGCCTCCCGCTTCAAGGAAGCATCCGGGATTCTCATTAACACCTTTGCTGAACTTGAGGAGGAAGTCATGAAAACCCTAAGCACGCCTGGAACACCCTCCATCTATCCAATAGGCCCGTTGTTCTCAGAGTCTGATGCTCCCGACGAGTCCAGGTGCCTCAAATGGTTAGATGAGCAACCTCCCTCCTCTGTTCTGTTTGTCGCATTTGGAAGCGGAGCCGTTTTCTCGAAGGAGCAAATTACAGATCTGGCGATTGGACTGGAAGCCAGCGGCCACCGGTTCCTCTGGGTACTGCGTGGGTACAAATCTGGGAGTTCTTCTTCTCTGGAAACGGACATTTCTCAGCTTTTACCGGAGGGTTTTGAGAGTCGAACCAGGGACCGCGCGCTGGTGGTTATTAATTGGGCTCCTCAGGTCCCCGTTCTTTCTCACCCATCTACCGGAGGCTTCCTTTCTCATTGTGGCTGGAATTCTACGCTGGAGAGCGTCTCGCAAGGAGTTCCCATAATCGCTTGGCCTCTTTTTGCCGAACAGAAGATGAACAAGGTCATACTGGTGAAGCAGATTCAGGTAGCCATAGATTTGAAGATGGAAAGCAGCGGTTTTGTGAGGAGAGAAGAAGTGGAAAGAGCGGTGAGGGAATTGATGGAAGGAGAGGAGGGAAGAAAGGCGAGGGAGAAAATGAAAGAGTTGAAGGAAAAGGCCAAGATTGCAATGTTGGAAGGAGGAAGCACAATGAAGGCCACTGCCGATGCAGCCAGAGATTTATCACAGAGACCTAGCTTGACTCCCTAGTTTGTGGTGTGATGTATCATGTAGGCCAAATTTGTGTGAATTTGTTGCTTTGACACGGGCTGTATTTCTGGTCGTGTTCTGTGCTCTGTTCAGCTTGGAGGCAAGGATGTGCTACTTTTATTTTGTTGAACATAACCTTGTTGTACGAGCAGAAATCTCGTTCTGGCGGTTCTTTGTTAATGCATTTATTTTTATCAATTGGACTCAACTCTGTGAGCGTTCTGCTTTCTCACAATTGCACTTATGTTCTGAAAACGGTTATAAAAGTATAGAACAGTGCAGATTTGTTTCAAAAATAGTGTAGAATAAATTAGTCAATGTCGTTCCCGCTTGATAATAAATCTTTCTTGTAGATTTTTTGATAAGCTGAGATAGGAGTGTAAAATAATGATTTGTGTGTTTGGTTTGGTTAAACTGTACAAGTTGATGCAGTCGTGAAAGGGTATCCAATCCAGGCAGCCAGCAACTCACGCTCTTAGTCTTTTTCAGGACAAGAATATACAAATTTAACTGCAGAGCATTTAAATTAAAACATAATGGCTCTAACCTTCAAGCGCACACACAGAGAACATAACATTTACAGAGTCTTTCCTAAAAATACAACATTTCAAGCTTTTTTAACTTCTGCCAACATCATGCAGCCATGGGATAAGCTTCCCCTGTTCCAGGAGTAAATTTCCTTTTCTTTTTTCCTGACAAAGTAGGAGAACAAAATGAACTCCATCGAAAGTCACATTTTTATTTTCATACCCAGAAGTTGCAAGCATATCTCCTTGGGTTTGTTTCTTTCTGAATGATTTTTCCTTTATCAAGGCCGCCTTTTCTGAATTGGCATGACTTTTTTTATTAAAAGAATATAAATTTAACCATAGTTTTTACACGGCTACGTTTCACGTTTCTTCTGTCTGAAATGGACTTAAGTGAGAATGCATGGGAGGCCCCACTTTTCTATTTTAATGGTCAAATTTATATACCTTAATGTTATTGGATGTTTGAGTTTATTTAGATGAGTTTATTTTAATATATAGATATATTAGTGTAGTTATATATATAATTGAATTTTTTATTTTATTTGATTTTGTTTTGTTTTGTTTCATAAATCATTGTGGTATTCAATTTAGACTTCCATTTTAATCTCTTGTTTTTCTAATTCTTGTTTTCATGTCTCAAAGACCCTCTCATTTTTAATATTGTTATATTATTATTTTTATATTTTTTTCAAAATTAGATTATGTTGTTTGATTGAAACAATGATACTTTTCTTTTGACATTGATATATAATATCTATATATAATAATTATTCATATATATTTGTATTGTATTAAATATTGGTTATTATTAATGCATAAATTTACTTTATTTACTTAATATATAATTTAATTTTCTTGTTATAATCCCCTTTTTAATTAGTATATTAGTCATAACAATCTTATTATATATGTTTATCCTATAAGTTTATATTAATCTATCTGGCTATGTTTAATATATTAGTTGCAATCATTTTTTTTGTAATTGAAATACTAGATATTAATTATATCTAATAATTTAATATAATTATATATGTGACTTTATATCATATATTTATATTTATAATACTATTGCATATCATATTTAATATAATATGTATCATCAATTGCTTTAATACTTTGCTTGTTATAATAATTGCTTGTTATAAACATTGTTTGTTATAAGTAGGAGGTTTTTTCCAGAGTGTGTCAAATTGTGATATTGTTATCAGAATTCAACTGTGTAGTTTTTGAGTCAAACTCATTGACCCATGTCTCATGAGTAGTGGTTCACAAGAACCCATCTCTCATGATAATGAATGGTCCACTTAGCACTCTTTGTATCTAGGTGATGCTCACAGAGTTGAAGCATTGGGCCTTCTTGGGAAGTCACCCATCCCAGTACTACTCCAACTCATGTGCGCTTAACCAAGGAGTTTTCCCAAAGATTAAGCCCACTTAGCTTGTAACCCCATTTACCATGAGTCCAGATCTCCCAGTTACCATTACTTCCAACGTTCTCTTTCTTAAATTCGTACCTCTCCTACCCGGTCATCTGTTTCTCCCTTCATTCCTCCATCCCATCATAATTCCTCGAGCCCCATTCTTCCTCCTTATTCGTCCACCCATTCCATCAACTCTGCCAATCTTGCTCATCCTTCGACGTTTAATAATTTGAGCACTCTCACCACACAACCTTCACCTCCCGGAATCCCCTCCTCCTAGTAAACCTCCCTTCTCCCGCCACATGGTTGGCAATGATATTATTTACTCCACAAGACATAAATTTATTTCCCCCAGCTTCGTTGAATTCCATTCCCAAGGTGGAATTTTTAATTGAAGTTGGGAATGCAATTCAATCCCTTCCTGAACCCGTAACTGATGTGATTAGACAAGACTCTATAGTGGCTCTTAGATACGCCAAACCCTCCAAGCGAAATGTTCCCAAAAATGAGCTTTTAGCCTTCAAAAGTCTCACAAAAAATAATGACATTGTCATTATAAAGGTTGATAAAGGGAATGTCGTCATCATCCGGACAAACAAGATTACAATTCAAAAATGTTCGACCACCTCTCTAGTAGTGGAAGCTATAAAATCCTCCCTCATAACCCCATCTCAAAAATTATAAAAAAAGTCAAGTTTGTCATTGCTCAATCATCCTTTCATGATCTCACCAAAAAGCACATCATCCCTCATAGGGATATCACCCCACGAATTTATGGGGCCCTAAATTTCACAAACCTAGCATACCTCTTAGACCAATAGTTGACACCACCCATTCCCCCACCTACAAACTAGCTACCCATCTTTGCTAGATTGATCTTCTCGCTTGTAGGGAAATTCAACTCCTTCATTAGACTCCACAGACTTTATGAATTTCATTCAAGACAAAAAGGTTGAGAAAAATGAAATCTTTGTTAGCTTTGATGTTGTGTCCTTATTCACCAAGGTGCATGTGTGCGACTTAGTGGAACAAATCAGATGCAAAACTAATGACGAAATTAAATCTCTTGTCAAGTTATGCTTATGTTCCACTTTCTCTACTTTTCAAGACGTGGTTTATGAACAATCTCATGGAGTGGCAATGGGATCTCTTTTATCCCCAATCATTGCCAACCTTTACATGGAACATTTTGAGGACCTTGCTCTCAACTCCTTCCCTCTCAAGCCCAGATGGTGGAAACGTTATGTTGATGATACCAATGTATGTTGGCCACATGGCCTTGACCAGTTAGACCTCTTCCACTCCCACTTAAATAGTCTAGTTTTGTGCATCCAATTCACAAAAGAGCTTAAAACCAATAACCAAGTCCCCTTTCTAAATGTCCTCATCATCAAAAAAGATGATGGATCCCTTGTCTGTAGTGTTTTTAGAAAAGCAACCCACACCGACCTATACCTGCATGCATCCTCTCACCACCATCCTACCCATAAAGCCAATGTTCTTAAGACTGACAACCTGAGCGTATCACATTTGTGACAATGAACACATAGACCATGAGCTTTCCCACCTCTACCATGCCTTCAAGCTAAATGGTTATAGTGACAAATTTATTGGTAGAACTTTCAAACTTGCCAAAAACCTTTCCAATCCTAAGCCCAAACTAAGGTGCTTGAATCACCCTACATTGCCACCCTCCCTCATATTAAGTGCATTTATAATAAGATCTCCAAAATCCTCCGTAAAAATGGCCTCTTTGTGCTTTTAGACTCCTCTCCACCACCAATAAGCTCATATCTTCTACTAAAGATCATTTTCCAACCATGCTTCATTCGAGTGTTTACAAGATTGTTTGCTCTTGTGGAGTCCCATACATCGGAGAAACGGGTTGCTCCATCAAGACTTGGATCAAAGAGCATAGTGGCGATATTAAGCATGATTGTATCTTGAAATCGGCCCCACTTGAACACTCCTACCACACCAAACATCACATTTTCCTTGAGTATCCCTAGGTTTGGTTAAAAAAGATAATTTCTTCAAGAGGAAACTTCAAGAGGCATTCCTTATTAAAGAACACACCACCAATCTCAACCGTGATGAAGGATGACACCTTAGCCCCGCCTAACAACCCTTATTGACATCATCTCGAGTGCACTCACGTCCCTCTTAATCCCTCTTCTCCCCTCCTTTCCTTTTTTTCCACCCTCTCTCAAACCTCTGTTTCATCTAACCTTCGGCTCTCCCAAACCACTCTTCCTCTCCCTTTGGTCTCCTCCCCCTTTTTATCTGTCCTCTTTCCCCCTTTTCCCACACACCTCCAACCTTATTTCCCTTGTCATTCTTCCTCCTTTACTTGCCAAACAGAGGATGAACAAGGTCATACTAGTGAAGCAGATTCAGGTAGCTATAGGTCTGAAGATGGAAAGCAACGGTTTTGTGAGGAGAGAAATAGTGGAAAGAGCGGCGAGGGAATTGATGGAAGGAGAGGAGGGAAGAAAGATGAGGGAGAAAATGAAAGAGTTGAAGGAAAAGGACAAGATTACAATGATGGAAGGAGGGAGCACAATGAAGGCCACTACCGATGCAGCCATAAATTTATCATAGAGACCAAGCTTGAATCCCTAATTTGCAGTGTCATGTAGGCCAAATTCGTTGCTTCGCCCCCTGCAATGTTGTCTTCTTTTTCTTCTTGGTGGTGTGATTAGTGGAAAATTTGTTGCTTTGACCCAGGCTATAATTTTGGTCATGTTTTGTGCTCTGTTCAACTTGGAGGCAAGGATGTGCTACTTTTATTTTGTTGAGCATAACCTTATTGTACGAGCAAAAATCTCATTGTGGCGGTTCTTTTTTAATGCAATTTTTTTATCAACTCGACTCAAACTCTGTGAACGTTTTTCTTTCTCATAATTTCACTTATGTTCTAAAAAAGGTTGAAGTATAGAATGGTGCAGATATGTTTCAAACAATGTAGAATAAATTAGTCAATGTCGTTCCCGCTTGATAATAAATCTATTGATTTTTTGTAGATCGAAAGGTGGGATATGGATTTGTTTTAAAGCAACTCAAGATTAGATATGCTTTAAAACAATTCGTGGTGGATTTTTAGCAACAACAGGTTTTTATTCTTTAATAGAATGTTTCTGAGTTTGTGAGGATAAGATAAATCCAAGAGTGATTTTATGTGTAATTAAAGCCAAAGAAAGCAAGGAAAGATTCTTTCCTTGCCGCGCTAATCAGACTAGGCTCTATAAATGTAAGATTGCTGTAGCAAACTCATATTGTATTTTCGAAAGAAAAGTTTTTTGTTAGGTTGAATAGAAGATCCAACATTTGTAGGCTTTTCCCCGCATTGGGGTTTCCTGGGTAAATTTGTGTTATTGTCATTTTTTTGTTTGGCTTCTTGTTATTTTTACTTCCGCTATTATTAGTTGTTAATTAACCCATTTGTATTAATTGTTATAAATCAGATTTCTGTCTATGAATTTATTGTGCAATTAATCTCATTTGCAGGTTTTTCCCCACATTGGGGTTTCCTGGGTAAATTTGTGTTATTGTCTTTTTTGTGTTTGGCTTCTTGTTATTTTTACTTCCGCTGTTATTAGTTGTTATTTAATCTAGTGTATTAATTGTTATAAATCATATTTCTTTTCTGTGAATTTATTGTGCAATTAATCTGTAGCTGGGTTATAAGAAATTAACATGGTATCAGAGCTCTAAACTCTGAATACAAAGCCAAGATTTGTGACACAGATTTCAAGAAAAAAAATTAGATTTTCGTCTCTAGTTCTTTTGTGGCTATGGCAACCAATGTTCGATACGAGGATAGGCTCGAGGGTGTGTCTAACTTCTTGCAGTGGAACGCTCGGATTACATCTGTTCTCAAGGAGAACAGGCTGTGGATCTATGCTAGCACAGAAGTGACTCCACCAACAAATGATCCTGTTGCGTTAGATTCACATGAAGTCAAAGATGCCAAGGCTCAGAGAATTATTCTGGATGGAGTAAGAGATCATTTAATTTCTCATTTATCGGGGAAAGACACTACCAAGGAGATGTGGGATACGCTCACAAAACTTTATCAGAGCAACTATCAGAGTCGTAAGATGATGCTCAAGGACAAATTACATAATACCAAGATGTCCAAAGGCAAGAGTGTGACCTCTTACTTGTCCAAGCTGACACAGGTCAGGGATGAGCTTGCTGCTATTGGAGAGACGATTAAAGAAGATGAGTTGGTGCGTATAGCCTTGAATGGTTTTTCAAAGCACTGGGAAGTGTTTGTCAAGTGTGTTGTCGACAGAGATCGACTAACTAATTGGGAAAGACTTTGGGATGATTTTGTTTAGGAGGAGATCAGACGAAGAAGGGTCAAGATGAAGAAAATTTTTCTCTTGCAAGCAAGGGTAAGAAGAAGTCCAATAAAGAGCAATTGGAAGGTTCTTCTTCCAAGAGTGGGAAGAAGAAAGATCTGAGCAAGATTAAATGTTTTTGCTATCATCAGATGGGTCACTATGCTAGTCAATGTCTGAATAAGAAAAATAAGGACAAGCAAAAGAAGCAATTTGCTACTACAGCAAAGGTGGACGAGTTTGCATCACGATTTGAGAATGAGTTTTCACTCATTGCCTATCTCTCAAGTTCAATTGCCAACAGGGTATGGTATATTGACAGTGGGGCTTCTCGCCACATGACGAGAGTCAAAGAATGTTTCACCAAGTTGGAGGAGAAGAAGCTGGATCTCTATATTGAGCTCGGAGACAATGCCAAGTACCATGCAACTGGTATTGGCACTGTCAAGTTTCAGAGGGAGTCTAGTAAACCTTTGTTGGTGGAGGATGTGTTGTATGTCCCTGGCATGACAAAGAATTTAATCTCAGTTTCTGCTTTGGAAGACAAGGATTACAATGTGACCTTTGAGAAGGGAAAAGTCTATATTCGTCCCAAAGATTCTAAGGTTGCAAAAGTGATTGGAGTCAGGCATGGCAGCTTGTTTCAGTTACAGTTTGAGCCAGCACATGCGTTGGTTAGTAGCTGTAAAGGGATAGGAGAATTGTGGCACAAGAGGATGGTTCACCTTCATCATGGAGCACTTAATATTCTTAAGGAAATAGTGACAGGGATGCCTGAGATGAAGACAGAAAAGCATGAGGTGTGCAAGGGTTGTGCTCTTGGGAAATATGCCAAGACCAATTTTCCTAGCAGCGACACTAGATTTGAAGGGATTTTGGATCTTGTACATTCAGATGTGTGTGGGCCCATGTCAACAACATCCTTAAATGGATATGAGTATTATGTTACCTTCATTGATGATTTCTCCAGGAAGACGTGGATATATTTCATGAAGAATAAAGATGAGGTCTTCAGTAGGTTCAAAGAGTTTAAGGCTCTCGTGGAGAACCAAACTAGGAAGAAGATCAAGATACTGAGGTCTAATAATGGAGGAAAGTATACCTCGAATGCCTTCAAAGATTTTTGTGCTTAGGAAGGTATCAAGAAAGAGTTGATAGTTCTGTACAACCCTCAGCAAAATGGGGTTGTTGAACGAAAGAATAGAGATATCGTTGGAGCAGCCAAGGCCATGCTTCATGATTAGGATCTACCTTGGTTCTTATGGGCAGAAGCTCACAACACAACTGTGTATTTGTAGAATAGGAGCCCTCACAAAGTGTTGGGAAAATTGACTCCAGAAGAGGTGTTCACTGGTAAGAAACCAGATTTGGGGCACATTCGCATCTTTGGATGCCTTGTGTATTGTCACATTCCTATTGAGAAGAGAACCAAGTTGGAACCTACTGCAGAGAAGGGTATCCTTGTTGGGTACAGTGAAACTTCTAAGGCTTATCGGGTTTACATTCCTGCTCTCAGGAAAGCAGTGGTTCGCAGAGATGTGAAGTTTGAGGAAGACAGGGCTCTTCAGAAATCAAGTAACTTGATGAATGAGGAGGAACAATCATCCACAGTTGAGGTAGCACAAATTCCTCAAACTTCAGTCACGCAAGCTAGAGAGCAAAACAAGCAGGATGATCAAATAGAGGAACAATTAATTCCTCAGCCTCAGATTCCTATTAGTGAGAAGGGGAGAAACAGGGCAGCTGAGCAGACATTGAGAGAAGCTCAAGAATATGTAGGTGATCCTCATGATTCAGTCAGACAGAGAAGGGCTCCCAGATGTTATTCTAAGTATGTGGCACTTATGAGTGAATTAATTGAAGTAGAGCCTTCCAACTTTTAGGAGGCATCCAAGCACCAAGTGTGGAGAGATGCCATGGTGGAAGAGTATTCTTCCATCATGAAGAATAGGGTGTGGGAGGTAGTACCACGACCATAAGATAAGTCTGTTGTGGGCTCGAGATGGTTGTATAAGATTAAGCATGCTGCAGATGGTAGTGTGGAAAAGTTCAAAGCTCGTTTTGTGGCTAAGGGGTTTTCTCAGAAGGAGGGAGTCGACTATGATGAGACTTTTGCTCTAGTAGCCAGGTACTCATCCATAAGAGCTATCATTTTTGTAGCAGCACAAATGGGTTGGAGGATTCACCAAATGGATGTAAAGACGGCCTTCCTCAATGGAATGATCGAGGAAGAGATTTACATAGAGCAGCCAGAAGGATTTGAAGCACATGAGAGGGATTCTCATGTATGCAGGTTAAAAAGAGCACTGTATGGACTCATGCAGGCTCCCAGGGCATGGTATTCACGTATTGATAATTACTTGCAGAGTGTGGGCTTCATCAAGAGTGAGGCAGATTTGAACCTGTACTATGTTCAGGTGAAGGGCACACTTCTCATATTGTTGTTATATGTTGATGACCTATTTCTCACAGGGTCAAAAGAGCTCATAGCACACTGCAAGCGGGATATTGTAGGAGAGTTTGAGATGAAGGACTTGGGGTTGATGCATTACTTTCTGGGATTGGAGTTGTGGTAGAAAGAGGGAGAGATCTTCCTTGGACAAGGGAAGTACTTAATTGATATCTTGAAGCGATTTAGGGTGGAGAACTGTAACCCTATGTCAACACCACTTGTGACCAATTGGAAGAAGATTGATGCTTCCAGATCAGAGGCAGTGGACCCGACTTTATATAGACAGTTGATAGGCTCTCTTATGTATCTAGTCAACACCAGGCCAGACATTTGTTTTGTAGTGAACTCACTAAGTCAGTTTATGGTGGAACCTAAACGTGTGCACTGGATACCTGCGAAGCATGTTTTGAGATATCTCTGAGGCATAGTTGATTATGCACTGAAGTATGTTAAGCAGGATGGAGTGAAGCTCGAGGTTTTACCGATGTAGATTGGGCAAGCAGTACAGCTGATCAGACGAGCACTTCAGGGTGCAGTTTCAGTTTGGGATCAAGAGCAGTCTCTTGGTACAATAGGAAACAGAAGTCAGTTGCACTGAGTTCTGCAGAGGCCGAGTATATGGCAACCAGTATGGCTACATGTGAGGCTATCTGGCTTCGAAAACTTCTAGCTGGGCTCTTTGATCAGGAGTTGGATCCTACAGTCATTTATTGCAATAATCAGAGTTGTATCAAACTCTCTGAGAATCCAATGTTTCATGACAAGTCAAAGCACATTGAGATCAAGTACCACTTCATTAGAGATTGTGTGGAGAAGGGGATAGTGAAGCTCATTTACATTCCTACAGACGAACAGATAGTAGATATCCTGACAAAGGCCTTGATGAAGAGAAAGTTTGAATTCTTTAGGGACAAGTTAGGTGTGGTGCAGAACACCTTCCTCGCTAAGAGGGAGTGTTGATTTTTTGTAGCTCGAAAGGTGGGATATGGATTTGTTTTAAAGTAACTCAAGATTAGAGATGCTTTAAAACAATTCGTGGTGGATTTTTAGCAACAACAGGATTTTTATTCTTTAATAGAATGTTTTCGAGTTTGTGAGGATAAGATAAATCCAAGAGTGATTTTATGTGTAATTAAAGCCAAAGAAAGCAAGGAAAGATTCTTTCCTTGCATGCTAAGTAAAGTAGCTAGGCTCTATAAATGTAAGATTGCTGTAGCAAACTCATATTGTATTTTCGAAAGAAAAGTTTGCTGTTAGGCTGAATAGAAGATCCAACATTTGCAAGTTTTTCCTCGCATTGGGGTTTCCTAGGTAAATTTGTGTTATTGTCTTTTTTGTGTTTGGCTTCTTGTTATTTTTACTTCCGCTATTATTAGTTGTTATTTAATCCAGTGTATTAATTGTTATAAATCAGATTTATTTTCTGTGAATTTATTGTGCAATTAATCTGTAGCTGGGTTATAAGAAATTAACAAAATCTTTCTTGTAGAGTTTTTGATAAGTCGAGAGAGGAGTGTCAAATGATGATTTGAGTGTTTGGTTTGGTTAAACTGTACAAGTTGATGCAGTCCTAGATGGGTGTCCAACTGAATAGGTATCCAATCCACGTAGCCAACAACTCACACTCTTACTCTTTTTCAAGACAAGAATAGACAAATTTAACTGCAGAGCATTTAAGTTGAAACATAAGGGCTCTGACCTTCATGCACGCAAACATAGAATAGAACACGACATATGGGGCATCAATTACAGTCTTTTCTCCTCGTTTCAATAACAAAATACAACATTTCAAGATTTTTATACTTCTATCATCATCATGCAGTCATGGGGTAAGCTTCCCCTGTCCCAGGAGTAAATTTCCTGGTCCCTAGCTCATTTAATGGAGGATTTAACTATTTTTTCTTGGAGAATTTTATATAACCTAGAAGATTTCAATTGTTTTAGTTTAGATATGATGATAACAAACTATTTTTTAATGGAGGATTTTATATCATTTACAAGATCATTTTGTTATCTGACAGTCTTAAGCTAATTTTTTTTCAGTTGAGGCTTCATCTCTTGTGATGTCAAGATCTTGTACTCAACAATATTTGATCCCTAATGAAATCATTTAGAATCATTCAACTTCACCACCAGACCACAAATCCATTGACACTACAACCTATTTAACATAATCAAAATCTTATTTAATTTAAAAAAAACAAATAATAATTTTAATCACATTCATTCTTCCTCTTAAAAAAATGTTCAGTTGAATGATATTTACATAAAACTAAAATACAAACAAATGTATGATACTTACATACAACTAAAATACACCATACAATATAAACTCACCAATCCTAAATACACATTATGCTCCTCATTAACGTATACCTATGAACTCTTGTGACTAATACCAAAAAAACAAATTCCAAACAAATTTAAAATTGAAGATAAAAAAATGTTCTATTCTTGTCTCCCATCCTTAAAATGCCCTTAAAACAAGGGATATGAAATAATCTTAGGGATGCATCCTTAGGATACAATTGTTTTAGATATTGTAGACCATACCAAACTTAAAATGTTCAAGGTTAATTTTTTTATGATTCAAATCACTACCTACCTTCAAAATTGTTGTTATTTGATCGAAGGGATGGTATGTAAATTGCAACAATTTTGGTGGTTTGAGTTAAACCCAAATTCTATTAAAAAAACACTTATTTTCATACCCACGTTCGATGTGGAGAAAGCTAAAGTGTAGACAAAACAAACCTATGTATGTAACATTATATCATACCCCCCATCCCCCGTCCCACATGCTGGGAAAAACACACTGATGGAAAAACTTGATGGATGGTTACCTATGTGTCATCATGTATCTGTCGTCGGAAAAGGATGTGTGGCCGGCAGGAAAGAAAAAAAGCAATAGTTAAAATTCCCTAAACGTTGCCATTTTCCACATTTTATTTTGCAATTTTCTGGGGAGGAATGCGTGGGCGATGTAAAGGAGTTGCAGGAAAAAGCATTTGGAGGTTGAACCAGAGTATGTTTTTATACATTTTTTTATGTAGAGAGGTGTATTTTGTCTACATTTTTTTGCGTCCATGCAACTAAATGTTGCTATTTGCCACATTTCATTTTGTAGTTTGTTGGGGAGCATAGGCGACAGAATGGAGGCCGAACGAGAGCAACACATTCGACAGGGGTGACGGCTAGCCAACTGGTATGTATGTCTGCCACATATATATGTCATTTTTCCATTCTGCGTAGGAAGTGTGAAGCATTAAATGACTACTAAATGGGTTTTCTGTGAAGCATTAAACGAGTATTCGTTAAAGAAAATGGGTTTTCATTGATGGAAAAATAAAATGTTTTGTTTGCGTGTAGGGTTTTCATTTCAAATGCATAGCTATTTATGTTTTTTTGTTTTGACGGTTTTCAAATTTCACTATGAAGAATTGAACGGCTATTCGTTGGGAAGATGGGTTTTCATTGATGGGAAAATAAAGGGGTTTTCATTTGAAATGTAGAGGTGTTTTTGTGTGTTTTAGTGGGTTTTTGTGTTGGCTTTTAAATTTTTCCTTTTGACTATTCATTGCGAAGATGGGCTTTCATTGATGGGAAAATAAAGGTTGTGTCTTGTGAAAATAGGTTTTCATTTGAAATACAATTTGGGTTATGTGTCGGTGGGTTTTCAAAATCATAATTTGGAATGGACAAAAAGCCCAAAACCGTACATGCAAACAAAACCTTTTATTTTCCCATAGACATTCTCAATATGAAGGTTGCAGTGTCTAAATGGTTTTGAAACATTAGGTGGGCCAAGCAGGTTTTGTAAAACACAGTGTTTTGCATCCTACAATTTTACAAAACATTATGTGTGTATTGAAAAACTTTGTGTTATTTAGATCGTAGAAATGTGGTGATAGGCACCGTTTTGTAAACACCTAGTAAGGTATTTGGCTTCAGCATGTAGAGGGTTTTACAACATTGTGTGGGTTGGAGGTTTTGTAAATCATGTTGTCACCTCACCTCCCACTGTGTTTTCCAACCTACAATCATATTGTGCATGTATATTTGGATCATATTAAAAAATTAAAATGCATATTTGGATAGATGCAAAATGGAATTTCCTCTTTTTCATTTGATTGGAAGAAATAAAATTCTCAACATTATTTGCAGTGTTGGAAAACACACTGTCCCATGTCAGTTAGTTCGTTTTGAAAAGTTTTGTTTTGTTAGACCAAGAATGCAATGAAGTCCACTTTCAAATTTTTGAACAACTCTTTGCTACAGTCAAAATGGAATTTCACTCTCTTCATCTGATTGGAACAAATAAAATGCTCACATTATTTGTAGTGTTGGAAAACACACTATCTCCTCTCAGTTGTTCCCTCAAATACTGGTATATTATATGTGTGGTCCTAAATGTTTAATCTATCATAGAGATGCAAAAACAACTATGATGCAATGAGAGAAAAACACAAAGGGACACCTCATGATTAGCCTAAGAAATTGATAAAACAAAGAAAGAAGATAAAATAGATATTGTAAATGGTTATACCTTCTTTGTTGCTGAAATTCCTTGGTTGGCCCTTGTGATTGTAAACTTGTATGCTCCTTGGATGGCTATGGAGATGGATAAATGCAAGATTGACAATATGAGTAGATGCAAATGTAAATGGCTAAGTAGCTGAAATAATGCTTGTAAATTGAGTAGACAATTTGGAAGCATAAGGGTGCAAAAATGGCTAGGTGTTCTCAAATGTAGTAGAAGAGGGGGTATTTATAGAGAAATTTGAATTCTCTAAAGAATTCAATGGTTGAGATTGAGCCACCAAGATCAAGATGTAGTGCTATGGTGAGTTGAGGACTCACAATCCCTCACATCTTGACATGTGGAATGTGAGATGGCTTAAGATAAGATGATGTGGAAGTGAGGTGGAAGGAAGGTACATGAGGTGGAAGGACAAGTACTTTGCAAGTACCTTGGGGGATGAGAAGATTACTTTAAAAGGAAAGTTCTTGTTCCCAAATGGTTGGAAAGTGACATGAGAGGAATTTTAGTATTCCTCAAAAATCTCCATGGGGAAGAGGAAAGTAGTTGGAGAAATAAATGTGAATTAAAAATTCACATTCTTGAGAGAATCTAATGAATAAAAGGGGATTTCCAAGAGGATGGGGATTTGCCACATGTGGGTGATGTGACAAGTCTAATGTTCTAGAAGTTGCATGGGGATAAGGTAAGCCTTGGAAGAATAAAATATGAATTAAAAATTCACATGGGGAAGAGAGGGACATAGGGTGAATAAATGTGAATTAAAAATTCACATGGGAAAGAGAGTCAATGCTAAGAAAGGCAAATGAAAAGGTTGACTAAAAAAGGCATGCTAAATGTGGCTAATGACCTTGATTAAGGTTGTAAAAACACATGATTAGGATAATTAATGAAAGATTAGAAGCAAGTGGGAGATGTAGTAGGATGTGACATTAATCTTGATTAAATAGTGCACATCTTAATCATGGATTAATTACATTAATCTAGATTAGGGGGGATTGTGGAGGATGTGACAAAAAATTAAAAATGGATTTTAAAAGACCTAATGACTAAATTAAATAAATTGATATATTTATTTAATTTAGAGAAGCAAAGGGGATAAGGTAAAGTATTTAATTTTTTTAATTAAACACTTTAAGAACTTTAGGCAGAACATGTAATATTGACGAAAGAGATGAATAGAGTAGACAAATTTGACCATATGGAAGTGGTCAATTTTAGATCTCTACATTTTGCCCCTCTTCGAAATAGTGTTAAAATAATAGTGTTTCGAAGAAAAGAAAATGTAGATGATTCCATAGAGGAAGCGACCAAAAAAGAGATGCCCCAGCATAAGGGAGACCACGTGAGCTACCCAAACAAAGGGAAGTGAAAGGGGATGCCCCAGTCTCGTGAGAGAAGGCTCATGATGGAGAAATGGAGGAGAATGGTAGGGTATGCCCCTCGAGGAATCAGATGGGGAAGGAAGAGGGGTCTCAGGAAACTTCTTGAAAGTATAAAGTGGTATATGTCATTGGAAAGAGCACGAAAAATTGAGAAGATTGGATTTTGAACGAAATCAATCAGACGTATAGTTTGCAAATGGTGGCCCCGGGAAGTTCCCTGATGCATCCGCAAACGATGAGCATATCCGCCCCGACTCAAGGTAGAGTCACCCTGCGGGCTGGGGCAGAGTCACCCTAGCCTACGAGGTGGAGGCCCCAAGACGTTCCCCGGCGCATCCGTGAATGGGTGCATATCCGCCCCAACTTAGGGCAGAGTTTCCCTGCGGGTTGGGGTGTATCTGCCTCGGTTCAGGGTGGAGTCCCCCTGGCTTGGGGCGGAGTCACCTCGGCTTGGGGTGAGTCTGCCCCCACACTAGGGCATATTCACCCTGGCTTAGGGTGGAGTCACCCTGGCTCAGGGTGGAGTTGCTTCGGCCTAGGGCAGGTCTGCCCCGTGGGCTAGGGCATATCCACCCCGGTCCGGGGCAGAGTCACCCCAGTCTTGGGGCAGATCTACCCCATTGTAGGGTGGGCTGCCATTTCACCAGGGCAGGGCCACCCCCATCCAAGGTGAAGTGGGGAGGGAGAAGGGACACAAATGAAGAAGGGCTAGAGTGATGATGAATGGAGGGGAGGAGATAGAGGGAGTACGAGGTGAGCTAGCCAGGGCACCACAAGAACCATTAGTATCCTGAGAAGAAAAAGAGTATCAAAGTTTGCACAACTAAAATCATGAGTCATAGGTTAGGAATGAGGATGGGTGAAGGGGTCATGTAATGAAATGAAATGCAATATGAATGCAAGTTGCCATCTTTTGGAGCATTGATTTTTGCTAGAGCATAAGACACCAGCTACCATGGTAGATAAAGCCAAGGTGAATTATTGTCTAATGTAGGAAACAATCACAACAAACAAGGTTATCCCAATACCCCAAAGTAACAAAGACTTTGGTTGGGCCAGGCAGTGGGATAATCACAAGCACAAAGGGATGCCCCAACGTAACATAGGATCTGAGGGATCCTAGTGGGTAACACATAGGACAACCCAATAGACAACAATAATAAAAGATCAAAAGATGCCCCTATGTTGACTAGTCAAAGCACACCATGATATGATGGATCAAGGCGAGCATGACAAGTGATGATAGGGATTTGAAATGATAAATAAAATCCAAAAGCATCAAAATATCACAATCAATTAAAAATTTCCTTTTCCATAGGATCACAAGGATGGATGGGGTTGATGAGGTATGTTAGGAAGGATGCATCTTGTTGAGACTAATGATGTATACTAAACTAAGAGATTGATATGACACAGGATATTCAAAACCGAGTGGATCTGCTAATACTAGTGGATCTTGTTTGTTAAGAACCAGCTAGATAAGGGCATAGCTTGGTGGATGAAGGGGATGAAGCTGCCCCCAAGTGCAGAAGTAAGCTGGATGGGGTATTTACACGACGCCTATTTGTCAGGTTTTCATCATGGTACTTATCCAAGGTGCTTGTTTGCCAAGTTTTCACCATTGGATGAATTATTTCTCTTTACTCTTTTATTTTTTATTTTTTATTTTTATTTATTTATTTATTTTGTTTTGAATTTTTTGATTTTGTGACTTTTTTTGGATTTTTTGACTTTTTCAGATTTTTTGACTTTTTTGGATTTTTGACTTTTTTGGATTTTTGGATAGAAGGTGGATGGAGATGGACAAGGATAGAGGGATGTGGATAAGTGGATACACGATAAGGATATGGATGAATGACTCAAGCATCAAGTTCCATACGAGGTATTAAGAGCCCATGTATGAAGCGACTATTTGATGTTGGTACAACCTTATTAGGATAAATGGATTATGCAAGATGATGAATTAGAGGGATTTGATGGGGAAGATATGTGGGATAATGGATGGGATGCTGGAAAGGGTATGGATAGAATGATGGGGTAGGTGTGTGATGGGGTGGTGAGTTCATGACCAACATTGGCACATACAGTGATGGATGTGAAATGATAGGAGGATTAATGGATGGAGAATGTGGGGATAATGGAGGAGATGGGATAGTGAATTTTGGGACATAAGGACCCAAAACAGATTTAGGAGATGAAAGGGGTGTATGATTAGCAACTTTGGATGTTGTTACAAATTTTTCATTTGAAGGCATGACATTTTTCTTCTTTGGGATCCACATGGTTTTGATCTTTGCTTTGGTGGGCCTTTGTGGCTAATGGGTATGATTTTCATTTTGTGTTTGATTTTTCTTTTCTTCAACATGTCGTTTCAAGGGGACATGAGGAGCTTTAGATTCATTTGGATATTTAGATTTGTGCATTTCACATTAACATCCAAAGTGCTTTTAGTAGCAATGGGATGGGTATGATGAGATGGATGATGTGGAGCGATAGATGTAGGATTATGGGGATTATCTGTAGATGGAGGTGTTACCTAATTTTACCCTCAGGCTCAATTAGGCAAGGCATCTATGTTGCAGAGGTTCATAGGGGCCAAATGGGATATCTCCATTGAGGGTTATTTTATACATATGATGACATTTCACAGGGGATTCAGTTGAGAGGGCTGCTCTATTGGGAACATGCCTCAATATTCTACGCCCAACCTCCATTAGAGCCAGGTCGGCATAACATCTTCACTGTCTGGCCGACTAGCTGCTTGATACTTTCCGTTTTGAATAGGTCACTGTGACCTAGTTTTTGTCATGCCGAACGGAGCTGCAGAGCCTATCGCTATAACATTGAGGGGTTGATATGACCTCTTATCGCATGGATTCCTCTGGTCGATAGGCCATTCAATCGTGAGCTCAGGGAGACTCATGGAGACCAAGGGCTTCAAGGTAACTTCTAGCGCTCGGTAAGAAGTCCCAACGATGTGAGAAAGTCACACTGACTACTTTTGTTCGGGGTAAGTCTTTGAGCCCACTAGGAGGTCTCGACGACCCAGGAAGTCTCAATGAAACAAAGGAGAGCTCGGGCAGAATTAAGAGTTCAGCATGAGTCTCGACGACCAGTGAAGTCTTCCAGACCAACAATAAGGTTTCGGCAGGAGATGTATTTTGGCATATGGTCTCGGCGAACTGGTGATGTCTCACCAACAACAAAAGGGGTTCGTTGAGAAAAGGACTTCGGCAAGAGGTCTTGCCGAAGTAAAGTCTTCTCCCTAACGGGAAAGGGAACCCACCGAAAGATAAAACAAAGGGAGATTTCCATGAGGAGAAGCGTTCGCCAAAAGGTCCTGGCAAATAGCTAAAGTCATACTGATCGGACACTTCGGGGTAAGTGAAGGAACTCGCTAAGAGGTCTTAGCGAGAATGGAATGTATTGGTGACAAGCACGGGTTTTAGCAAGGATATTTCCTTCGACGTACGTCTTGCCAAAGGATGAAGAAGCCACTAAAGAAAAAAGAGAGGCCTCGCCAAGACTTGAGGCTTTTGCAGTCATGTCTTGGCGACTAGCAAGGGTTACACTGATAGTGTTTCACTAGGGAGTTTCAGCATAATGCATAACACTTCCTCTTTGGCGAGATGTCTTCCCAAAAAGATGGAGTCTCGCCGACACAAAAGAACCCCTCGGTATGACTAAGGGACTTCGCCAGGATGTCAAGTCGATCTGTGGATGTCTCCCCAAAAGGAAAAGGAGCCCGCAGAAGGACAAAGTGCTCGGGTATGGTCTCAACGACCCGTTAAAGTCTCACCGATATGAAGAACTTCGGTATAGCATTCCAAGTCGGAGAAAGGTCTTCCTGACTCAGTGATCTCTTGGCGAAAGGAAGGCGGAGCTCGATAAGGTAAAATGCATTTGGGGAGACACTAATGGTCTCTTGCTAATAGATGAAATAAGGCCTCGCCAAGCAAAGTGCCTTCGATATGATATCTTCTCGACCGGCGGGAGTCTCAGCGAAATGAGGAGAGCTCGAGGCAGATAGGGGGAGTTTGTCATGACGTCTCAGAGATAGTTTGAGTCATGCCAATAGCTTTAGAGGGCCATAATCACATCGGCGAGACATCTCCAGTGTCTCACCGAGATGCGATTTGGACTGAACAAGTTTTTGACCACCCAGGAGTCTGCGTGTAGTGAGCCCAACCAATCAAAGAAAGCCAAAAGCAAGCTGTGGCAGCTCAACCAGATGAAGAAGATCAACAGAATGACAGGCAACGGGTATCTATTCGGAGCTCTGGAGCATTCAAAGCAGCTCGACTGTAGAGAGATTCAAAGATTGACACGAGGATCAAAAATGAATGCGGTGGTTACTGCTAAATATTTGAGGGCTTCTCTAAGGGCGGTTCTTCACACCGACATGAACAAAAGGACACGCAGGGTGCAACATTAACTACTTGAAAAGATCTAGGGATAGATTTTTTTCTGGGACCGATATTTTTGTAAGCCCTAAGGGGCAGACACACAGTCTGTATAAGGCATTTTTTGCCTTTTTGTAAGGAGTTCCGATTTATGCTCCTCTGAAGTCTATGACCCTTTTTGCAGTCCTCTCTTAGACTAGCACGTTTCTATAACTCAATTTGGAACATAATATACAAAATCTACCTTGGTTACAATTGATGGTCCATCATTCTGCCTTCTGATTCTCACCAAGTATAGTGCATTCTTTTTAAGTGATTCATTGAGCTACTTAGTGAAATATTCTCTTTCCTTATAAGCTTTTGTTTCATGTCATGCCTTTCTTTGTAGAAGTAGTATCATGTAGGTTACAAACTATGTTTACTTAATCCTACACATGATCTTCTAGTTAGTGAAAATCTGCCTTTCCTTCTTAAAGGCATGTGCATGTCAAACCTGTTTGAATGTGTGATCTACAGGATCTTGTTGTGCAGTCTCATGGCTATCACCAGTATTCAAGTGTAGCTCGAGTATCTCATTGTTCCTGTCATTTCGGTGCATCACCTTAGGATTTAATTTCCATTTTTATGTTTCTCCTTTTCCCTTTTTCTTACAAGATCATTAGTTTAGGTGACACCCAAAGGAAGCTGGCCTTCTCCAAAGGTTGACCTCTGCTTACAAGAAACCCACATCTTTGGAGGTCTTCCAATGTTACATTGAGGCGTTGGACATCAGGTTTAGCAGGGTGCAACTTCAGGTGATAATAGGAGGATCTATAGGTATGTGCCTTTGTTGATCTTGATTAGGGGACATGTGAGTGGGATGTTTATGATGGATGACATGGATAGGTGATGAATGGATGAAAGGATGAATAGGACGAGATGGAGGAGGTGATTTTGGGATATAAGGTCCCAAAACAAACGTAGTGGGTGGAGAGACATAAGGACCCAAGATGGAAGGAGCGGATGGAGGAATATGTATAGTTGTTGTGAGGTGATACGATGGAGGAGGAGGGATGGCAGCATATGATTTGGTGGAGCGATGGGAATAGCCCATGTTTCTTTTGGAAGAGGCTTGTTGAGGAAATATAGATGTTGTACCAACACCTTTAGATTGTGAGTCTTGGGAACTAGGTCCAAGACCTCACATACAAAGTTGTTCTTTGACCTGGATGGGCTCTAAAATACCTTTCTCATGAAGGCCTAAACCTTTTCCTTGATAGTTAATGTTCTTGAGTATTCAATCCATGACAAGATTTTTGTTATTCTGGAAGAATGATGTGAGTCCATTATTAGGCGAAGGATGATGGGTGGTATATATGTTTTGTTTTTCTTCAGCAAAGAGACCACCATGGAAGAATGTGAGAGTACCAAGGGCATATAGAAGCGGTGTGGGGATAGTAGGTTTAGGCGATGATGGAAGATCATGAGATGGAGATGGTGGGATAGTAGCACTTGGATGGGTGGTATCAAGAGAGGGATTAGGGGGAATGATAGGATTTGGATTTGTGGTAATAGGTGATAAGGGCTCATGCGATGGAGATGGAGATAAGGGATCATGAGATGGAGTGGTGGAATTAAGGAGATCATGGGATGGAATGTATGGGGGACTGTGATCTTGAGATGAGCTAGACGGGATGATAGGATCTTGATGTAGAGGAGGGGATATGATATTCTTTGGACCAAGCTCTTGGCATGACTCATCATGTGTAGGAGGCATGATAATGGAGGCATGTTGGATGGGATCTTCAAGTAGGTGAGGTGGAAGGATGGAGGATTTATGAAGTTTATGGGAGGGGATTTCGGTGATACTAGGAATGGGAGGAGGGGGTTGGATTTGATCATCATCAATGGGTTCGACAATGCTCATAGTAGGAGACGAGGGTTCAATGGATTTAGAGGATGTGATGGTTTCAATGGTTTGAGTGGTGCTAGGGGCGGTAGCATCAATGATAGGTGTGGGCTGGAGAGGGGTCTCATTATTAGTGACCATGGATGACGGATTGGGATGGCATGGTTCCACTATTTCAAGTGGTGGAGTCGGTGATGTATTCTTTGTCATAAGTCCTTGGAGAACTTCTAGAGTGAGAAACTTGCATATTCTAGGTTTAGATGGTGAGGTAGGACTGGATGAAGGATTATGGAGTGGTGGGGGATTAGGACTATGGATTGGTATATTAGGATTAGATTGAGGAATGAGATTGGATGGAAGAATAGGAATAATGGAGGATTAAGATTGGATGTAGGGTTAAGGTAGGGATATTGGAATGATGAATTAGGAGGAGAGGATATGGATGGTGGATTAGGACAAAAGGATGTGGGTGGTATATTAAGACAAGAGGATGTTGGTGGTGTATTAGGACAAGAGGATGTGGTTGTTGGATTAGGATAGGCCTGTGTGGATGTAGAATAAGGATAGGAAAATGTGGGTGGTGGATTAGGATAAGGTGTGAATGTAGGATTAGGGTGAGAAGATTGGTATGGAGGATTAGGATAGTGGGCATATGTGGATGAAGGATTGAGCTAGGAAGATGTGGACGAGGGATTATAATAGGAATATGGGATACTAGATTGGGATAAGAAGACTTGGATGTTGGATAAGAAGATGATGTAAAGAGAGGAGATGACAGAGATGAGGATGAGGAAAATAGTGGATATCCCTTGTCATAAGGAGCACTATTAGATGTGGATAGAGACGTATCGAGATAGCTCGCAGGGGGAATTGGATTTTGGAAAGCGGTTGGGGAAAGCTTACTAGCGATGATAGTATCAAGGGGTTCCACTTCATATACCTCTTGATCAACAAGGCTTTCATTATCATCATCAACATAATTAGGGTTTCCCTTGATTACTATTTTTGCTTGAATTGATGAAGGGTAAGGATTCATGATGTTGGATTAGATCAATACGGATTAGAAAGACGATGAAAGGATAAAAGAATGGATTAGAAGAAGATTGAAGGAGGGATCTTGGATGCAGACGAATTAAAGCTCAAATTAGGATTTAGGTTAAGCTTAGATCAGGATTGGATTAAAGCTCAGATTAGGATGATTAGATGATGTGATGGGATTGATTCTGATGATTGGAGTTGATTATGGGTGATCCCACAATAGTGGGTTAGACTTTTTGGCTAAACTTGACATTGAAAACAACATTTTGACCAAAATCTTCACTTTCTGACACTTATAGTAGGTAAATTGTTAGGAATTTGAAGATGATCCAAACTAATGATTTGTGAGATTTTCTCTATAGATTCTAAATATATATTTTTTTAAAAATTAAAAAAAAATGTATTTTTTTTTGCATCTCCTTTGATAACTAGTTTTTAATAGTAAACAACATTTTAAAAAAGTGATGTGTACTTTCAATCGCATACATTTTTTTCTACAAAGGATTGAATTATGATTCTTTTGAATTTAGGTTGGTAACACTGATATTTAGGGAATACATTTTGTTCCATAACATTTTTTTGAATATATTTTTTTTAATTAAGTTTTAAAGTCAAACTAATTACAATTTAGATATAGGTAAACTTTCAATCGCATAAATTTTTTGTATTTATTGAATTTTTATTTTATTTTTGTTTGAGCGAGGACATAAATATTGGTGGGTACATATTTTTCCAAAAAAAAGTTCACTAATTTACTATTTTTCCACAATAGTTTTTCACCGAACTTAATGTTCGGTGAAAAACCTATGTCTAGTAAAACTAAAAAATATAATACAAATTAAAAGAAAAATATATCAAATTTATAGTTGTTAGGAAGCTTGTTTCAAGGACTACGGTTCTCCAACTTGATTCATCTATTTGACTCCATTTGCACCTCCAAATCAAGCTTTGAAAGTAAAAAATGCTTTTATTTCGTAATTAAAAAAAAAAAGTAAAAAAAGGGAGGGGTTCATTCTAACCCCCTTCTAATGAAGGGGGTTCATTCTAACCCCCTTCATTAGAAGGGGGGTTCATTAGAACCCTTAAAAAGCCACTAAAGTTTTCCCCAAGTTAGCAATTTTTTAGTTTTTTTTCATGCAACACATTATATCAACTTTTTAGTTTTTTCTTCCTTTTTTTTTCGGATTTAAAAATTAATAGTTTTTTTTTAAATTTTAATATTAGTAGTTTTTTTCGATTTTAATATTAATATTAATATTAACAAGTTAAGTGTAGTGTAGTTTTAATTTTTTTTTTCTAAATTTGAGAATGCAAGTAATGATTTTAATATTAATATTAATAGTTAAGTGTAGTTTTAACTTCTTTTTTCCTAATAATTTTTTTCAAATTTTAATATTAAAAATGAAGTGTAGTTTTAGATTTTTGTTTAAGTTATTCAAATGCATGTAATGATTTTAATATTAATATTAATAATTAAGTATAGTTTTAACTTGTTTTTTTCTAAGTTTTTGAGAATGCATGTAATACATGTTAATCAAATTTTAAATTTTTTTCTAATATTAGCAGTTATGTTTAGTTTTAGATTTTTTTTCTAAATTTATCAAATGCATGTAATGCATGTTAATCACTTCTCAATTTTTTTTTTAATATTGGTAGTTAAGTTTAGTTTTAGCCTAATTTTTTAAAAATGCATGTTAATCAACTTTTAATTTTAGGATTGAAATTATAGGGTTTTTTTTTGTAAATCATTATATAAGTAAGAGAAACTCAAAGTAATTGTGAAGGATATTTAGGTTTTAGAAGACAAGTTTTCGAGAAGAGAAATAGAAAAATTGTGAAAGATATTTTTGTTCTACAAAGCAAGTTTTGGAGGAGAAGATTCAGAAAAATTGTTAAGCGGTATTTTACAAAGGAGATGGGGAACAAAAAGACAAGAAAAAGTAAGACTGCACGAAAGTATTCAGCAGAACAAGAACAAAGAATATGTAAAAAAATCTTGCAAAGTTATTATAGACGTAAACAAGGTATGTCAAACTTGAGCCTCTCTCAATATTATTCAGAATTCAAGAAAATAAATGTGGGTCTTATAAATTAGGAAGAGTTTGAGTTCCTAGAGTGGGGTTATGAAAAGGGGAAAATGTTTGGTATATGGAGTTTGGTTCAAATTTGTAAATTTGTTCATTCTTGCATCTAGATGTGTAGATTGAAGAAAACATTAGGCATGCTTCAATCTCTTATTATAAGGAGTTAATATTGGGTAAATATAGACTTTATAATTGTAATCATGGTAGTCATTGGTGGAAATATTTAAGGGAATAAAATATGGAGTCTTGGGCATCAACTCCAATCTTGTTGTGAGAACTTTAATGAAAGAATCAAATTTTTATTGGATCTAAATTAAATATTCTATTAACATCAAATTTAATAAAAGCATGTATTAAAGATCTTCACAAACCTAAGTACTAAGAGAAATTAAAAAAAAGAAGAGAAAAACAAATAGTTTCCTCTTTGAATTTCCTTTCTTAATACGATTAGTTAGATTTATATCTATTCTTTGAAAAATAAAATAAAATCATACAGAGATCAACATATATACATATTATTTATACTAGCATACATATATTAAATATTAATATATAAAAAACATGTCGAGAGTTATCATTATCAAATAGAAAAAAATGATGAAAATAATAGCAGGAATTCATGTAAACCCAAAATTAGGAGACTCAACTGAAGTAAAAATCATTAAATTGTGCATGATTTTTAATATACGAAATCGAGAGGATGTTTATTTTTGGATGAAATCAAAATATAAAAGAGGAAGTAAACTAAAGGTGCAAGGAACTGAAGAGGGAGACACATGCACCAATTGGAGGCAAGGTATGCATAACAAACACTAAAAAAGCACTTTATTAAAAACACAATAGAAAGATTACAGAGTAATGTAGATATGCATAACAAAAAAACTAATATCTTAAAATAATTTAATATATTATAAATGAAGGTAGGACCATCTATGACATGTGTGAGCTGAAGGCAGATGTTCTGGTACTTAATATGCTATAAAAATGTGAAACCTTTGAGGTCTAAGTATGCCCTGAAGAGCATTAAACCCTTCCAAAGGAACCATTTGAGGTTCATGTGAAAAATTGCAACAAGCATTCCACATCATCCTTGTAAAATCTTTGCACAACCTCCCAAAACCATTGAATCACAGGAGATGCTAAAGTATATCCTATGAATTATGTGTTGGACGTCAGATCATTAAGATCAATTTCAGGAAGGCCATTGATTAGAAGTACAAGTTCTTAATCATTCAATATTGATATAAGATGCCTTGGTATCAGTTTATTGAATCCTTCCATAAATGAATTAATTTAGGGATGAATGGAATTTGATAGTATATGCTCTGCTACAAGATCCATATATTTGTTGAGCCTCTTATAAATGCAGAGATTGTGCCACTGCTTAGAGCAGGGATGCAGATAATGGGTGGATTACTTTAGAAGCCTTAGAATCTCAATTGAATACATATACACATGTTCCAAACATATGCCTCACCCCTGTTATTGTTTCTTAATATTCTACACATCACTCACCAACAACAAAATAAATCATTGAACCTCTCAATGTCACTACCTTGCTAAATCGCAAGTTGATTACCCAACTTTCAATATCCCATGGCCAACTTACTTTTGTTTTCTATTATTATACTCTTTTTTCTCTATTTTTGTTGCAGATGAATACAACATGAATACTGGTTTTCAGATCACAAGACAATTTTACAACATAAGTAAAGTATGCATTAATTGTTTATAATCCACCTACTGTGAGCTTATAAAAAGTATGCCTCCAATTTCTATATTGTGGCATCAATTTAAGGTTGTCTCTATCAGTGTCCCTTTATCACTTGTATTTCCAATCTCATTGAAGCTTACACAATAAATAATACAACAATATGAATTTCTAGCACCCAAAAATCATAAATCTTAAATAGTATCTTAATTTCATGGTAGAACTTTAGAAATGTTATCCAATTTAATAATGGGAACATGTCCATCTGAGGCACTAAATGGCTTAAAAATCGGATCTCAAACTTCTCAGCAAAATCTACTTAACCAGATTCTCCTTTATTGGGCTAATCTCCACTAGGATTTCACTCATTTAGGAACTACTAAACCCTCTGTCAAATTGATGAACCTTAACTCCTCTACAATCTCAATGATGAAATATCAACCCTCTTTCAAATGGATGAACCTTATCTCCTCTACAATCTCAATGATGAAACATCAACCCCTCTTTTGAATGGATTTTAATACCTCGACATCATCTCTCCTAATTGTCTATCCTATGTTGAAAGATTAGTTTCAACAATGCCTAAATGTATTTCATTAATTGCCTCAAATGTTTACTACTCAATAACAACAAAAGTACAGTTCAAAAAGTTTTTGCTTGGAAAACATTCTAGACATTGCTTGAAGGAAAGCATACCTTTTATTAGTTCTTTTTTACAAATTTATTGAATCCTATGCAAGAAATAATGAAAAAAATAAGAATTTCTATCACATGAAGTCATAAATCTAAAACAGTATCTTGATTTCATTCTATTATCCAAATTTGCAACAAAAACTTGTCCATCCATACATGAAAATAGCTTACAGATCAGACCTCTTCAAATTTCTCTACCAAATCTCCATAACCAAATTCTTCTTTATAAACCTTATCTTCTCTATGTTTTTGCTCATCTGGGATGTTGCCAACCCCTCTTTCAAATGGACTATAACTATCCCTATCTTCAGGATATCTAAAATTTTGTCTTCTTTGCAAAATGTGTCAATCAAAGCTTTGTAAGTTACAAAATTTGGAATAAGGCCAAATATTTTCATGTTTGCAAAAAGCTTTAAAGCCTTATCACTTTCACATGTTCTACAATAACCACTAATTAGAACATTATAGTTACAACATCAGGAGTCATGCCGTTATGAATCATTTTATTCATCAGTAAATGTGCACTAGCAATATCCCCTGCTTTGTATAGACGGTAAATTATTCTGTTGTATGCTACTTCATTAGGTTTCAAACCCCTCAATTCCATTTCATCTAACACTTCACATGCCCTCTTTAACTCTCATGTCTTTCAAAAAGTAGATAGCAGAATATTATGTGTTACTACATTAGGAAGACATCCCCTATCTTCTATTTGAGAATTGTAAGTAATCACATTTGGCTGCAAAATATTTCTCCATGTGTTATGAAAACAGACCCAAGCCTCAAAAATCCTACCATCTTTAAATAGACCATCAATGATTGCATTGACAATGATGTTTAACAATGAAATTTAAAAAAAATCTTCCTATACCTAAATAAACTCCCTCAATGATGTTTAAATTATCTTCAACATTGTGATTTAATAATTTTTAAAAATTATTATTTAATAATAAATTTTTAAAAAAATCTTCCTATACCTAAATAAATCCCTCAATGATGTTTAAATTATCTTCAGCATTGTGATTTAATGGTTATGGGTAGTGATTGTTTTGTTTAATTACAAGAGTGTAAAATATAGCAAGGTTGTAAGGTTTCACATGATGCAGCTAATATGTTTAATGGTAGTCTTGTTATTCCTATGTTGTGTAATACATATTGATTTTTCTTGTCAACTAGTTAGTTGAGAGGGTAGCTTTTGTTAATTTTCATTTTATTTAAACTTCTTAATCACGTATTGTGTTAGAGATGTTCCTTCTAACCAGTGAAAACTATTACCACCTATAAGGCGTCAAATTTGCAATCCTCATGTATATTACCATTTATCTTTCATTAATAAGTCTGAACTCCAAATCATGTTTAGAAACTCTCTTTCGTAGCAATTGATAAATTGAAACTTGATAATTGTCCTTTAAGCTTTGCTAATATTTTTGAATGATTTATTCAAGGTATTGAAGCCCTAACTTATATATTGTTAGAAACCTTGTCATTCTTCACCATCATTGATTTCCTTAATACATCTTTGATTTTGTGTTCTTATATGATTGATAATTCTAGTATTGATTTTTGAATAGTTGTGTATCGTTAAATAAAATATTAATAAATCTTGAGTGTTGTATAAAGTTTTTAAGTGTTTCAAAATATTACCTTGTTGAATATTCTATTTTATGAAATTTGATGAAATTAGTAATTCTAAGTATATGATTTATCTAAAAATCCTTAGGTCCTTTCTATGTTGAAGTGAATTAGTATGAAAGCAAAAATATTACAAGTTTTATGTATCACTACTTTATCATTAACATAATTGACATAAATAAGTCATAGGTTAGGGTAGATCAATTGTTGCCTATGCTTGTGCTATTGTCATCAGTTGAGGAAAAGCCAAATTAAAGTTTAGTAAGTACTTTATCTATGGATGATATTATCATTGTGATTCCAATCACAATAATATCATCTTGGGATATGATGGTAGGGCATCGTACTAAGTTGTTAGTGTTTAATTAAATGAATGAGTAATTTTTCTTTCATGAATATCCTTTTAAAACACAAATCAAAGTGTGTAATACAAAGAATATGTGAATATTGCTAATTAGTAGGAGAGATTAGAATGTTCATGCATTGAATTTATTTGAATACAAGGGCATAGCAACATACTGCACAAGTTTGAGAGGTATCCCCTTCAGATGTCTCTTCTGGTGGGGTTGTTGATACTGAACATCTTGTTGAAACCCCTAAAGTTCGTGAGGTGGCTACTTCTGAATCTCTGGGTCTTGGGATGCCCCCTCCGGTTGTCTCAAATGGTAGGGTCGCTAAGGCAACCCCTATTAATTCATCGGCTACCATTTATGGGAAACATGCTTCGGCTTCCCTATCTGGTGGCTCTTCAGAAATGTCTTTATCTATGCAAAGGAATCAAGATGTAACCCCTAATAATTTGGCTATTGGCTTTCATCTTCATGAAAGTAGCAAGTTGGTGTGGCACGGTAAGGCGGTGCTTGTGGAAGATGGCTGGATCATAGTTAAGGGAAAAAAAGAAGATAAATCCTCTTGGTCATCTTTCGACATGACTCTCTGCTCCCACAAGAAAAATGTTAAATGTAAATCTTAATTGGTCTTGTTTTGGAGCTAGTCTTTTTTGTTGGCTGCTTGATGTCTTTTCTGCAACCTTGCTCTTTTTTCTTAAAGGGTTTTGGGTCCCTTCAAAATCTATTTTTTCCTATATCAAAAACATACTGCACAAATTTGTATTTAGTGAATCCTAAGTAGGAAGGGTTTGTATTTGTATTTAGTGTATTTAGTGTATTTGTATTTAGTGAATCCTATGTTATTTGGCATGTTTTTGTGTAGGGGCTCAACATATAGAAATTGAAGTAGAAGTTGAGCCAAATTTGGATCCTAGAGCAAATGAAGCTGAAGAACACATAGTTGATGTTGGAGAGGAGGCCCAGGTGCAAGGAATGGATGTTGGAGAGGGGTCAGGATCACTTCCAGATACCATCATGGAAGAGCATATGAATCTAGCTAAAGAGGTTAGGAGAAAATTTTCTTCTAGAAATTTAGATCATTTATTTCAAATGGATATGGAAAAATTGAAGTTTTATGTTGAACAACCTAGACGTATACTAAGAGGTCAATGAACAAAATTGCAAAGAAAATAATTTCTCATTTCAGTAAACTTGATACACTCAATCGAGCCCAACTATTGTCAATTGTACTTCTTAATAATGAGCTACAAGAGCCATTAAAATTGTTGGGTGTAGATACAAGTACAAAAAAGAGAAAAGGTTCACACCTACAAAAATACATTGTTGAAAATTTAAAAAAAGGCTTGGGTTCCATTGGGAAACAATCTCAATCAGCAGATAAGGAAATTTCAAGAAGAGTCATGTTGACATCGATTTTAAGTGAAAAAATGGCCAAAAAAAGAAAAATCTCTTCACTTTCAACCGAGATTAATTTCAGCAGAAAAACACTGGCACAATATGTCAAAAGGAGAAAGGTTCTAGATGATAGTACCTCAGAAGGAAATTGGGCAATTATGTGTAGATCTCCTCGATTTGACAAGATTCAAGATGTTTTTAGGAACTTCATCTCAAGTTTTTGGAACAATCATACTCGTCCTTCATCAAATAGAAGAGATGTTATCAAACACAAGATTGGGCCCAACAATAATGAATTGCATACAAAACATTGGTTAGACATAACAAATCATGAGATGTATGTGTTGTTTTGTAATTCAAATCCACATATAAAGATTGGGAAAACAATGTTTGAAAGGTTAAAGCCATATTATGTGAAGACAAACAAGGTTTTTGAAACTTGTTGTTGTTGTCATCATATTGAATTCGATCTCTACTATTAGGTGTTTCAAAAGATTAGAGAAGAAAGTGATGGTTTTCAGAATGCACCTCCAAGATGGGCAAGTTAGTTCATAGCATCCATCCTATGTGATAAATCAAATGATGATAATGCATCCAGTCAAGTTAGTTGCATAAAAGGGGTCTATAAAACATGTGGAAATTTGGCTAAAATTCCTTTGAGAGATGAAGATACCGACCTGAAAAAGTTGGTAAATTGCAAGAGTTACAAGTACATCAAGTTTCATACCAAATTTGGCAAAGAATCAACAAGGTTAGATTATGTAGAAGAGGAGATACCAATGAGAACATTTATGGAAATTTTTTGTAAATTGATACAACCATACATACAACACTCTTTCTTTTCTAAGTGGCAAGCATGACAATTTCAAATATTAAGAGATACTTTCCCACTTGGAACATTGTTATCAGTAGTTGACTCTGCAGAGAATTACTCTTTTGTACATCAAAAAGAGATTAAATCACAATACTATTTTTTAGAGCAGATCACTATTATGGTGCAAGTGTGTTATCGACATGCACAAGTGGATTTGGATGGTGTTGACAGTTCATCTGAGGCACGAGTCATTAAGAAAGAATATCACTTTTATATTAGTGATGAAAAAGAGCATGACACACTATTTGTACAACATTGTTTCAAGAAGTTTTTTGAATATTTGGCAATTAGGGGTGTCAAAATTGAAAAGCATTTTGTATGATCAGATGGATGTGCTTCACAATTCAAATCGTCAAGGCCATTTTATGCATTATGTAGATATCATCAAAATGACAACATACCATATGTTTGGAGCTTCTTTGAGAGTGGGCATGGAAAGGGTGAACATGATGGTGCAAGAGCTTGCATCAAACGTGCTCTAAGAATGCATCAAATTAATTATGAGGGAGATCGCATAAAAGATGCACATGATGTTGTTGAATGGTGTCAGAAATGCTTTACATCAAATGAGGTCAGCACATCTTCAACAACCAACCAATGCATTCCATATAGAGTGTTTTGGGAGATATCAGGTATGTTTTTGTTTGAATTTGAATCTTTAAATATACATATATGTGTACTTTCAAGTTTGTTTATTTTAGTTTGAATATATTTATATTGATTATTACTTTTTCATGCATAATTATGTTTTGTAGGTGTGGTTAGAAGATCAATGCGTGGATGCAAGAGGGTAGAGAAAACAAGATCGTTGCATTCTGTCATGAGTATAGCTAGTTTCCCATGGACATTGCACACTAGGGATTACTCATGTTTTTGTTATGACTGCATTTTAGAAAACTATGATAAATGCAACAACCAACAACAAGAATATGTCAGTGGAAGGAATTTGGTGCCACTACATGTTAGTGACACATACAATGAAGATGAAGATGAAGGCTTTGAAGACATTCCTTTGATTTCAATTGATTATGACCATATTTTAGGACTGATTAAAATAGGTACATGTATATATATTTATATCGTGCATGTACGATCTTGTGTAAATTTGTAGCTTAATCAATTATTAAATTTTATTTGGCTACTTTTTAAAGTAAATTTACATAAACTTAAATGATAGTGAAACTCTAATTTTTTTTACAAATTTCCATGTAATTTTTGGTGCAGGAGATGTTTTTGCAGTCATAGCAGAGCTTGGAAATGTAGAAGGTGTTAGTTATTATCTATTGCATTGCACAAGAGAGAGACAGAAGCTAGCAGAATTAGAAACAAGTGATGGAATGTCGTTCCCCATAGGTATGACTAAATAAATAGATGTGCTTACATGATTTATCTATTGAATGTATATTTTGAATATTTTGTTACTTCTATTGACCTTGTAAATGTTATGTCTTACCTTGGAATGTTGGTTCTTTCAGGCTCAGTTTTGGTGCAAGGGACATATCTCAAGAAAATCAAAATTGTTCAAAATGGGATTCATTTCATTGATTATCAACCTGAGAACAAGGTATATCAATATAGCCACCTAGTAATTGCTATTTCCCTGTCCCTTCATCCAGTTCTACATGCACGCGGATGTCGTAAGTGGAGACTAGATAGTGGTGATCATCAGGGAATATTACATGTTATTGAAGAGCAGGTTGAACCACTTGAATTAGTTTGAATAACGGGATGTGTCATAGGTGGACTTGAACAATTTACTTATATTAAGAGGGAAATTGTTAGAAGATTAATCTTTATTTGGTAAAGGTTATTCTTTAATTGTAATTATTTATTTTTTAATTCCTTTATTAAGGAATATTTGTAGCCACCTCCTTAAGAGGTTCTTAACACATTGCACTTTGTATCATTTTTAGGCATTTTTCCTCCATTAATAATATTGGGGTTTTTTCTTGTTTTTTCCCCTTATCAAATTCTTGTGTATCCTTAGCATTTGGTGGTGCTTGGTTAGGCTACTTTCTCTTTGGTAACATTTTTTCCTTCAAACAATGCCTCATTGGTTAGTTCTTTCCTTTGGTCAATTTGAATGAAGTGAGTTTTTTTATTCTAAAATGGAACACTATAATTTATACATTTAAAATGAAGTGAGTCTGAAATGAAAAAATCAAGTAATATGACTTTTTTTTAAAGTTGTTATCTACAAATGTATCATTTCAAACAAATGAATTATGAATCAAAATTATGCCTACGAATATGGGTAGAATCCATCTTAATTAGTAATTTTGATCCCCTTATTTACTCTTATAAGTTTCAATAAAGGACCCATATCATATTTGTGATTTGTTAAAAGTTTCAATAAATTGTGCCTTGACAAATGTTAGTGCTATCATTTGTACTTATCAATGGATATTGTTGTCATTATTTTTATTTGTAAAATAGTTATATGATTGAGGTAATTGTTTGGGAATTGTCATTGTTATAGATCAGTTGTTAATAATGTTGTATTCATTGAGATTGTTGCCATCATTATTGTCTTTGACATAACTCTTTTTGTGACTATTAATATTTTTTAGATTACTGATCAATAACATTCTATCACTATTGTGACCTATACATTCTTGATTAGTATGGTGTTCAGTAGCATCCTTATTAGTATTGTGTTCAATTAATATGGGCATCAACACTAATGTCTACATTATAGGAAATATTGCTGATCAAAGTGATTAGCATGAAACATGTTTAAGACAAGATGTTGTCTTGAAATAACAGGTACAAATTTTGCTACTACTATAAACTTAAGAAGTATTTGAAGAGGTTAGGGAGACTTTTACTGTCAATTGTAGTTACCATTTTGTGTATAGTTTATTCTTTTTGACTTGATAGTTAAGAAGACCAGTAGGGTTAACGAGTCATACTTACGTTAGTTGCATTTTATTGCATTAAAGGTTCATTATCATTCTAGCATCTAGTTATTTATTAACATTGTTAAAGACATTTATATTACAATTATTTGATTAACAATCTCAAAAATTCAAAATTAATGAGGAAAATCCATATTTAAATTCAAGATGTACACTCTTATTTACTTTAACTCTCACTCTCTGTAATTAGTATGGCTTTAAACGTAAAAATAATTTTCTCTTTCTTTCTTTCTTTTTAATTGTACTGCAATTTTTGGGGTTCTTGATATTTTTACAATTTTTTTCCAATAATATCCTAAGAAATTGAAAATATCTTTATACTTAGACTTTTGGGATGCCAAGAAATTCCCAACATTATTTGTGTCTATGGAAAACTTTTGGAGGCCAAATAAACGCCCAAGTTTTACTTAATTTTGGTATCCAGTTCAAAGGTAAATTCATTGTTGATGAAGTATACAATTGGGTTACATATTAGAGTTGTATACTTCTAGGGAAGAGTTTTTTGATGGGGATAACAATATTTGCACTTTTTAAAGTCATGTCTTTCTAGTATCATGAAAAATAATATGAATAAGCTGAAACTTGGCAGCAGTTCCTTGAAACCTTCAATGAATATTGTCTAATAAATAATAGATGTGAAGAATACCATGTAAAATGATTCACAATAAGGTCTACTAGACTAGTTCCTAATTAAGAAGCACAAATCTTATCTATAATTATGATTCTACCTATTTTTATTGTAACTTGTGGTTAGGGTTCACAAAAAATAGGTATTTTTGCGTTGGATTTTGAATTTAAGATAGTTTGAATTAAAGCTCTGTTCATAGTGAATGTATTTCCACTTGCATCCACAAAATTTCTTGTCAAAGTGTCATATTTATTGCATACTCATATCACTAATTCTATGCTTATGAAGCAGTTTGGCACAATGACCTTACCCAAATCATACTTCCTAGCATTACACAAGTGTAATGTTACTGCAATGCCCCCTTCTGGGATATTCCTTAATTTAGGCCTAAAAAACAATAAATAGACCCCCTAGATCATTGATTAATTTAGGATTTTTTTCTTTTTGATTATTATGGTGATTAATCTTTGTTTCCAAATTGTGAGGCTAGTAATTTGATTGTTGATGTACACGAGATACCTTAATTGTAAGAATATTTGATCACATAAATAGACCCCCTGGATCATTGATGGATCACCACAAAAGAAGCTTGAACAAACCATAATCAAAATCCCAGTATATATAAATAGGCTTTAGTAAATTAAGACAACAATACAATAATGGCTCCAAATGTACCATAACATCAACATAAGTACAAGGAGCTGAAGATTCCATTCAGTTTAGTCATGAAGCACAAGCAAGCTTCATTAGATCTTATCAACTTTCAAATTTCACTTAAGAGAAGTATCATGTTGTGAGCAATTACATGATTCACCCTAAACATAGGTATATGGATGAATCTCAACAAATTTATTCCAAAGAAGAGAAACATATGTAGTAAAGAAATTTCAAGATAAATTCCAATCCCCCACATTTTTTCCTCTAGAGCTCACTTGAGGCTTTTGTACAGATCATGAAAAATTTTCTAGGGAAAGCAAATAGTAGATTTGCATTTGTTAGCAATCTACAGAAAGACTATAATAACATAATACAAAAGAATGCAATCACGACTATACCTTGTTACTTTTAGCTACTGCATTCACTTCTTCCAAAATGTATGCCTTTGCCTTGGGATTTTGGCACAATGCAACAAAATCTCCAGTTTCTCTATTATTCGTAGCCCAATTCTCAAGTGCCTGTTCATTGGGTATAACAATAGCAACAAGAAAAGACTCAAAACTATTTCCATAAACCCATATCTGTGTCAAGATTTCAGATCATATGGGTGTGACAAAATCAATATCCTCATATAGAATAGATCTACATGAAAAATAGAAAATACAATAGACATTGGTTTTATTTTGCCATAAAAACTTAATGCACTTTGCTGACTTGTTTTAGCTAACAACAATATGATTCATATTGTTAAAATTTTAATTTGTTTGTTGTCAAACAACACAAATAAAATGAGTACATACAATAGAAATATTCTTAAAATTAGAATGTGAAGCTCCCTGAGATCTAACTACACCTAAAACCTAAAACTATAAAAGTAATTTACAAGTATTGCACACTGTACATGATTTCAATGGAGTTTTGCAAGTAAACATTCAATTGACTATATTTTTACTATGGATACAAGCACAAACTGTTACTGTGGATTTAAGGGAATATGGTTTAAGATAACAAATCATTCTAATATTACTAAAAGAAATCTGAAAAGAGAAATTCTAATAAGGTCATACAATAAGAGTAGAGCTTGATAGTGAAATTAGAAAGCAAAATACAAGTCCTGGGTCAACAAATCCCTGATAGGAACTAATCAGGAACTACAAGAACAAAACAAAAACCACTGATTGAAACTATGGAAAGTGACTCACCTCAAGATTCTAGAAAAACTTTGTTGTGCTCTTCACAATGCCAATGGGAAAAAATAGATTCCATGCCTATAGATTCCAAAAAAAACCACTGATTGAAACCATGGCTTTGACGAACTGAAGATTCAAAAATCCAAAAATGGTGCCAACTTTATTGGATCTTGACAAAATTGTTAGCAACAAAGATATAGTAATTTATCCTACAATAAGCCATCAGGACAAATTAGAAGCACATACCAAATAAATTTAATTTGGACCTGCTCAAATGTAATTAATTAGAAAAGAACCATTATTATATCAATTAATCAAAAGTCCAAAAATAAGCAGATGAAACTATAAGAGTAAGCAATCTCAAGAGACACATAAAAAGTAGAATCTTAGAAAATTTACCTTTTGTACCCAACAATGGCTCCTCGTACATAGAGCCTAGAAAAACACATGTGCCAAAGAATTAGCATCTAGATAAATTACCAACATGTTTAATTCAAAATTTTGAGCAGCTATTGTAAAAACATAAAATAAACATTGCATCTTGTAGCTACAACTTGTTTACCTATTAATTAAGTCAAGCCCCAACAGGGTCGTCATGCCGTCTATGAATCGAGCGACCCTCTAAATGAGAATCTTGCTCAGATGGATGTGCTGAGCCCTAGAGATAGTACAAGACATGTACACAATCTAATTACATTATGCCAAATTGGAATAATTTTCTATATCTATATACATGTGTAAAAATTATATACATACTTGATTACATGATTTAAAAACTTAAAACTCACCTGTTCACTAACATTAGTCACATCATCTGAATCACGCCTACATACACGCTTTGTCCTCACTTTAGGTGTAACATGAGCTAACTCCCTCTACAATATATATATATATATATATATATATATATAACATAAATTTGTACATTAGTCTACCATTTAAGTAAAACAAGTAATTTAAAATTTAAACAAGTTTAAATTGTGCATGTTTGTACATACATACATACCTCTGTATCAGGTGGTGCAGGATCCGCTGCAATGATTCTATCTGTGAACTCAGTTGTGTCATGGGTCTCCCTATCTCACACCAATATTGACGAGTGTAGTGGACTAACTAGATGAGATGGCATCAATGACATATCTCCACATAGTAGTGCATATCCACATAACCTGACGATCCGATCATCTACAACTGATCCTCAGTTGCATCTAGGCCCTGAGATGCATGATGTTGAACACTCAAAGAAGAACCAGTAGGTGTATCTTCCTCTCCAATAGCCGAATGATCTGTAGATGGATCTATAGGATTTAAAAAGCTATCAGATTGATGCGAATGTGGTGAAGGACCTGTAGCTTGGTTGGATCCTAGATGTGAACGCAAAGCTCTACCGACATGTCCTCTAACCTCATGTATTGGGATCCCAAGCTCTACTGCAATGAAAACATATGCATCCAATAGGTTGTCTGTCAAACAACGAGCTATACTCCGAAGCATCTGCTCTCCTATAAGACCATCTATTTCTGATGGTAAAAGAATACCTGCCATACCATAAGGATCAGTAGCATGATCTGATGATCTAGATCATGTAGAATGACTCATCAAATATCTACCCACACGATCAGTAGATATCATAAATGCAACAACTATATCACCAATGCTATCAATTGCTTCCCTTTGAGAAGCACTGATAACCTGATTTGCAATAGGTGTGAGGGTTGGGGAGATAGCAGGCGATCTCTTGCCAACCATATGCCGATATACTAGAGGCGGTCGATCTACTCGATGAAAATCATCCCTATCAGCTACCCTACCACGCCCCTAACCATAAGATTCTGGTAGGTCTAAATAGTTGACGTTGATGCCCAAATGAACCTCAGTGTACAACTGTTGTACAAAATATAAAGGAATTTGGTCGTTATTTAGATAACGACCAAATGTTGCAAGAAAGCGTGGGTATATCAAAGGGGCCATCTGACAATCAACACATCGAGTCACCTGATATCCCTTAACCTTGGATCTATCAATGTAAAATGGAAAATATTGTCTTTTGACAGTTTCTTTTGGGACTTGCAGTTGAACATCTGCAAGAGAAACCTCACCACTAACCTCTTGCTGCATTTGAGCAAGAATAACTACTATATTTTTAGCAGACAAAGCACGTCTATTCTCAAATGTCCATATAATCTTCTCTAAGCTATGTAGAATGGACACACATGTATCCATGTAAACCCCTATGGTGGTGGGCTAAAGTAGAATATGGCATAATTTATAGATCTCATCCTTTGTATTGGTAAATATACCACTAGGTGGTGGTTCTTGAGCTGCCATACCGATCCCTGATTTGTCCAAAAAAATAAATTACTTTAAACATCCTAATGTTTAAATTTAAGCGAAAAAAAATATGCCCCTGCTATTAATTAAGCATCTGAAAACATATTAGTTGTGAGTTAAAATCATTTCCATGCACCTGGTTGCTGGATTCATTCTATAGAAGATTAATGCAACATTTTAAAGGAAAATATTGGTTGTGAGTTAAAATCGTTTCCATGCACCTGGTTGTTGTTCGTTTTCCGCCATTTTCCTCGCTTTCACATGAAATCACTAGAAATCACCTCTACTGTTGTTGATGAAAATAGAATTGTTGTTGATGAAAATAGCATTGTTATTGATGAAAATGACACCCCTGATGGAAATGACCTTGCGCGGCAAATTGATGTTCACAAAACATCAAAATCAATATCTAGAAATAAGAGGGCACAATAGACCCTAACAAATTGCATTGGCTTCAACTTAAAACCAAAATTATATAACTCAAATGTAGATAGTTCTCTTGTGTAGCAAAAACTTGAGAGGCCTTAAATTTGATTTGGACATGAGACTTGGGAAAAACTTTGCAAATTTTTTGAACTGGAAAAAACACATAAACTAAAAAACACAACTTCTAACTAGCTAAAATAGACCAACAATCTGATCATTCAAACAAGATTCAAAAAGGGAATAACAACTGTAACATAAGACAACGTGTGATTTAACAAAGATGTTTGCACAGTTTTTGCCCCTTATTTTGAAGGATGGAGGGAGTGAGAAGTAAGAACTAGAGAATCAAGAAGCACCTAAATTTAATTCATTCAGATTCACTAGGGATGCTGAAGATCCAATCATCAAAACTTTATTTATTATTCCAAGTGGATGCTATTCAGATGTAGTGGCTACTACAATTTAAGTTATCTTTGGAGCATTCCAAAAACCATTATTATAGATTTAAGGCAGTCCAATTAATGTTCATCACATCAGCAATAATGATTTTATTCTTCTCATTTTTTATTTGTTTACTAGAGGCATAAATTTTTTTATAGTTACTCATAACATATATTTATTGGTTACATGCTAGAAGAAGAGTTTATTGTGAAAAGTAGCAGGAAGAAATAGAAATACAAAGACAATCCACAAGGTTTAGTTGAATTTTAATTCACAATGCACCACTTTCATATGATTAGGATTTAAGGCAATTTGGTTAATCAATACCTTATTGTGAATTTAATATTGATGTATACAAAGTTTCTACTGAATAAAGTGGGGAATGTGTACAATGATGTCATCATTTTTAGACAATATATCTATATTGAAAATGGAAAACATTATGATTCCTTTTATATGCTCATTCGCTCTCTCTATGATATTTGAAATGCCCATTTTGACAGGTTAGTATGTATCTCATGTTTAGTGCAGGCTAATGTTGCATTACAAAAATTGCCTATTGTAGCACAATTTTCTAAACCGAGCTATAATGGGAAGATGGGCATTGACATAGTGGAGGTTAGTATATTGTGAGTATTTTCTCCATGCATAAATTCTGCTAGTTTTTTGTTTTTAAAGGTAGAAATGAGAAATCATATTATGAGGGTAGTTGAAACCATAGTAACGAGACTCGGACTCAGCTCAGACTCAGCGAGGGTGACTCGACGACTCGGGACTCGAACTCGGCACAGAATCAGCAAAAATGAAAAAAAGTTGAAAAAACCCTAGAAATTTAGAGATTTTTAAGGATTTAAAACTTGTTTCAAGCACCCTTTATTGAATAAAACACAAGTAAAAGCAATTTTGATCACATGCATAAGTATACAATGATCACATAAGTATAAAGTACACAAATTGTAGTTGCGTTGCTAAAGGAAATAGCATACTTAGATATATAAAATTAGTCAAATGTATACAAAACTCATGGAATATGAAATCCATGACATCAAATGTTCCATAAAAATATGAAATATCAAAAGTAAAACAATAGATATAAGTCTATGACTCTATACCCTATGGCATAGTGGAGCCAGCATCCTTCCTATGAAGGCGTCTAAGGGTCCTGGATGATGTTGCAGCTGCAACCATAGTCTCTGCCTGTGTCTGACTCTCCATGCCACTCTCACTGACAACAGCCATGTCTCCTCGTGCTCTAGCCTCCTCCTCAGCCATGGCTACAACCTCGGCCTCTCTCTTTGCCTGGTCCACCCAATCAAGGTCCTTATCACTAAAGACTGCATTTGTAGCCTCAGTGATCCACTCAGACTGTGGATCAACCTCCTCTAGACTGATCGGGGTTTTGTCATGGTCAAAAAGCTTCTTGTATCTAAGCTAAAGGTTGTAATGAACATATACCAAGTCATTCATCCTATCCACTGTCAATCTATTGTGCTTCTTGGAGTGTATGTGCTCAAACATACTCCAATTGCGCTCACAACTAGATGAACTACATGGCTGGCTCAATATACGAATGGAAATATTTTGCAAGATCGGTGTATCAAAACCAAACATATGCCACCATCTATCTGAGATGAGAAAAAGAAACAAAATCAATCTCATTTCAAGTTTCAAGTTCAAGTTCAACATTTAATAATAAATTATAATATAAAAAGATGAAAATTATGCCCTTAAATATATTTTTACTTGGCAGTAATGTTGTCCTATTATCTTTGCACATTTGACATGCAAAGAAGTCTCCTTGTGCCTTAGTGAAGGAATCTATCTCTTGCACCATATATGTAGTAACAACAGGCAACATCCACTCTATCGTCGTGTAGATCCCACTAAGAATTTCTCTATCTACACGAAAATCATGACAGAATTGGAAGGCCGGATTTAGGAAACATGCAGCTGCATGGATGGGCCTATGAAGTTGGTTTTTCCATCTCCTATCAATGATATCCAAAATAGGATGATACTTCTCCTCAACTCCACCATAGATTGATCTAATGGCCTCTTTGGCCCTATCCATGCCCTCATATATGTAGCCCATTGCGGGCTTCTCCCCATCTGCAACTCATAGGAGAACTAGCAAGGGCTCAATAAACTGCAAAGGGCAAACATGTTTCACAAATAAGTGTGAACAAAAATAAACAAATAAAAGTAAGATATGATTAAAAATTAAAACATAATAAAGAATTAAATTTTACCTTCACAATCTCGTCCATTGGTGTCCAAAACCCTTGCTCATCAAAAATGCAATCAGCCACAACAATCCCTACAATGCTTGTAGAAAAGGATGAGGAAGATCACTCCTCACTAGTAAACATGTGCCTTAAATCTGCCTTTGACTGAATAAAGGATTGCATCATGATAAAATTTGTTGCAAACCTAGTGATGCTAGGATGAGACAACTCCCTAAACCCCGTGTATTGCCTCATAAGGTTAAGCACCCATGTGTGATTGTATACAAATCTGAATATGTTTTTTGCTGCATCCACACATGTTTTGATCCATGGGAGCTTGCCAAGATCCTCCAACATGAGGTCAATGCAATGGGTGGCACATGGAGTCCAAAATATAGTAGGGAGCCTCTCCATCAATAATCTACCAGCAGCAACATAATTTGCTGCATTATCTGTCACCACTTGCACTACATTCTCTTCCCCCACATCAGCTATCACCTCCTCTATAGCCTCACACAAGTATGTGGCATTTTTGAATTGGGGAGAAGCATCAATGGACTTCATGAAGACGATGTCACCTGAAAAAATAAGAAAAACCAATTATTCAATAAATTAAAAAACATAAATCAGCCATATTAAATTATTAATCACTAAATCAAATTCAAATTTCAATGCATTGAGGGAAGTACAATTACCTCCAGAGGAAACTAGGAAATTAAGCAGCATCCTATTTCTCCTATCAGTCCAACCATTAGTCATGATGGTGCAACCAATCATCCTCCACTGCTTGCGCTGCTCCTCTAATTGTGCTTTCACATCTGCCACCTTTTGAGTCAAAAGTGGGCCCTTCAATTCATCTTCACTAGGGGCTTTGAACCCCGCCCCACATATGGTTATGGCATCAACCATGTTTTGCCAAAAAGGTGACCTAAAACATGTCATAAATAAATTAATAAGTTACATAAGTATTGTGAAATGAAAAGTTTTAAGTTTTTAACTTTAAATTTGAATTCGATAATGAGATACATCTAGATTCTAAAATTTAAATATAAATTTTAAAATAATTAAACGAAAAAGAATTACCTAGCTACATGGAAGGGAATGGTGCAGTAGTACCAAAAGTCTGCAATTGTCTTTTTTGCTGCATCATGTGCGTCCTTGTTCCAACCCATGCTCTTAAGCAATGGTTGGGAACCAGGAGTAGTGCGTGGTACAAAATATGAGTCCACCCTAGATTTATGAATTCTAGGGCCAATGCTAATACTGCCACTACCAGTAGCAGTAGCAACGCCATTAGCACTAGGAGTATGCATAGGCATAGCTGATGTAGAAATAGAAGCACTAGCACAAGCACTATCACTAGGACGGTATGGAGGCATGGAAGAAGCATCTCCAATAGCACCAAGTCCCTGTCCAACTCCAACACTCACCAACTCATGCTTCTGTTTCTTTTTCATTTCTTTTTGCATTTCAAAAGTTTCTAATTGCACCTGCACTTCACGAACAACCTTAGGAGGTGCTTTAGTGCAACCCACTGCATCATGGGCGGGTATGTGTGCAAGATGGTATTTTAATCTATTTATGCCTCCATGATATATTGTTTTGCAGTAGTTACATTTTGCATCTCCTCTTTTCATTCCGGGAAAGATTTCAGCATGTTTCCAAGTAGGGTCTTTTCTGACTGGGGTTTGAGACATTGTGAAAATAATAATATGGTTTGATTTGCAAATGAATGTGGCTGAAAAAGTAGGGTTTCTAAAATTATTTAAGTTGCAAGTAGGGTTTGTAAAAAAAATATACAAACTCAAAAAAATAATGATTTTACAAATTACAATGAATTATTTGTTAAAAAAACACAAAAAAAATCAATTAAAATCAAACTTACCTCTTAGATTTGGCTTGGAATGCAATACAAACTCCTCCCAATCACTGGTAATGAGCTCTCAATGTACCTCCTTGCTGGTATGAAGCTCCCCAAATGATATATGACCCTGGATTTGTCTTCAACAGCTTGTTGGTTGCCCTCTCTTCTCCTCCTATTTTTCCAAATGAATGAAGTGAGGTTGCTTTTAGGGCTAAGGAGATAATATAAGTAAAAAAAAACTTTAAGTTATGTTTTTTTTTGGCCTTTTTGGCCTTGGCTGTGCTAGCTACGTCTAGGGCTTGGGACTCTCCTGGATGTGGTGCGTCCAGCGCATCCAACGTGTCCGGCCTAGACGTGTTTGGAAAAGGCCATGTTCGTGCCAGCACTCCTAGGACTCGGCTAGGGGTGTGCAGTGCACGACTCGCCAAGTCCAGGCGAGTCCCATAACTATGGTTGAAACAAGAAACAATGTATAAATTCTCTTTACTTCTACATTACCAATATATAAACAAGAAAAAATATAAGACCATAGGCAAGCCATTGATGGACAATATATATAGGAGAATCTTCTTCCCATCTCCTACTGTGTACTCTGTTCAGTGCTCTCAATTCGCTTATTGCAAAATGATTACAAGACAACTTGTATTGTTAGGACTAACCATTTTAGTAGCATATACTACAGTAAGTTTGGCCGATAGCAATGATACAGGAGGATGGAAACTTATTATGACTACCTAGTATGGCACTCCGAAAGGATATGGAAGCATTGGTGCTCTACTCTAACTTGCTATTCTAATTTTGGTAAAATTATAGTTTCTGAATTGGTTGGTAAAGTGTTTGAACCATCAAACAGTTCCAAACAAATTATGGTTTTGGAAAAAGATAGATGTAATTTGTATATGAGTGTAACATTTTTTTTTCAATCATATTTTATGATCTATCATTTCACATTTCATTTTCTTTTCTTTTCTTGTTTTGGAACAATTTATATCATCCATGAGTTCTTTTGATCCACATTTTATGCTCTCTTTTTTGTTTTTGAAGGATTTAAAACTTATATACCTAAACAGTCAAGATAGATGTGATTTAAAATGCACAAAAAATGATAAGGATTACATGAGCATGATTATGGCAAGAGTGTTTCCTTTCAAAACATTCATTTAGAAGATATGATTTGTATTAAAACGTGAAATTTAAAAATAGAAGAGACCAAATGTGCAGACCTGAAAGATTTAATTCCTTCTTTAAGTTATGAATCTTCCAGTATATTTCTTGAGCTGAATGGAACACCTGCACAGTAAATATTGCATGAAGCAAAGCAACCTTATCACTATCATGCACACAAGATCACTGACTTGAAAAAGCCAATATATCCTAACTAATAAAATCAGCAATTGCATATATAACAAATAGCAGTTGACTAAACTTACAAGTACATCTAAATAATGACAACATATTGAGAATTAAAGATATCTTTTAATAAACTAAAAGTATTTTCTCTTACACTGACCAAGGAACAAGATCTTGTGAAAATGCAAGTCAGGTAGAATCTATATCATCCATGAGTTCTTTTGATCTACATTCTACACTCTTTTTTCTTGTTTTGAAGGATTCTATATCATCCACTAGTTTGTTGTTACCCAATACAAGACAAGATGAACCTATTCTGATGCCTCTTAAGGATTAAGGGGTATCTATTCCGCCAAAGTGACCTGCACCACAGTCATATTCTCATCCCATACATCATGACTCTCAAGTCTGAACTTTGGTGGATAAACTAATTAAGGAACATAAGTTACCCTTCCTAATTATATTCAACCAATTGAACTACAATCTTTTAGTAATAACTAATATCATTAAATATTAATTGTCCTAAGATAACTATAAAATAATAAAAAATAATTTTAAATTAATAATATAAATAATTGAATACACTGACGAATCAAAAATAAAATAATTGAATACACTGATTTCTATCAGAATAAGTAAACTATTGTTATAAACTGATATAAAGTTTTGATTACAAAATCAGACTACTACAATATTTAGAATAAGGCCAAATAACATTGATCAACAATATAATCAAGCACCCATAATGAAGAATACCTCTAATATTTGATGCAAGAGGCTGATGTAGGTCTGATAACACTCTGTCCTGTTGATAGTATTGACAAATCAGAACTAAAAGTCTCTAGCAACCCTCTGAAAATCCCTACCAAACAACCTATTATTGATATTTCTGATCTCTGTGACTTCTGAGGCACTAAAATCATTGGTAAACAGGTCATTATAGCAAGTTAAACAGACATAAAATCACAACTAGCATACCCAACACACCTAACAACACATATAAAATGAAACACTGCAAGAAATCGCTCCAAACTGATACAAAACACTCTCAAAACACATTGAAATAAATATTATATCAGACTAATAATATTTTCAGACCATCTTAAACAAAATGGAAACGTGATGAACAAAAGAACTACAAGTAGGAAACTATCTAGGGAGGAAGTGGGCTTATGCCATTGTTTTAATATAATTAGGATCATTTTGTTTTGTGGGTCCTATAGGAGCTGTTATATGAATACACTAGAAACTCTTATCTTTTTGTTGATCTACAGGGCCCAGTTTTGTTGGTTAATTTGATCTTTGGTTTATTATATTTACTTTTGGTAAGAAAACTAATTATCCCACATACAAGAGACAAAGGAGATAAACTGATAAAGTGAAAATTCAAAAAAATTATAAACAGACTTATAGAAAAGTAGATTAGGATATGTGTCTTGAAGGAAAGGAACTCTTTGGCAAAGGTTTGGAGTACAATATTATAAGTTATGAGGTTGGCATATGTTTACATACGCATCCTAGTCATTGACCTAATATAATATTACACATCATTATAGATGGCCTTGGTGCAAACAACGTATAATGAAAAATGAGACTCAAGATTATACAAGTTCTAACATCTCCTGAAGGTTGACTAGCAAAATTTTCATGCATAATTTTGATGCTCATCCTCCATTGAGTGCAATTCTTGAAGCCCAATGGGATCTTGAATATTGAGAAACATAAAATTGTGAAGAGCTTTGGTGACTATATCTGCAAGTTGAGATCGTAATGAAACATGCAAGAAATCAACTTTACCTTCTTGAAAGAGCTACTTGACATAATGCATGTGAATCTTGATGTGTTTTATGAACTAATGATGTGTATGCATGCGAGTTAGAATGTAAAGTTTTTGTTAGCACTCATACCATTACACATCACTCCTACCATTGTAGAATTCCTTTCGGCATTAATAAAATATATGTAGAACAAAGCTAATAAGATCATAATAGTATCACAGTAAAGCTTTTGTTAACACTCTCATGCCATTACTTGCCACCCCTTCCTATGATTGTAGAATGTCTCTCAGCATTAATAATAAAAAATAAATATATAGAATGAAGCTAAGAAGAGTATCATATAAGAGATCAAAGTCACTAGATGTATGCATACATGTGTATAGATATGCATCTACAAACATATATATTATTGTAAATGAAAAATATGTTTTTTTCCAAATGTTAATTTAGGCTAATTAAATAAATTCACCCAAAGCAATCATGAATTAACCTAGATAAATTAATATCAACTGGGAATCGATAATTGAAGTGATATTTGTGAATTTAGATGCGAAGGATAGTGTACCTAGCTATAGGAACTATGATGAAGAGTAATTTTGTTGTGCAGATTTTGTTGAACCAATTCATCATGTGCAGAGGAATATCTCTGGACTGTAATAGATCCAAATCCTGTGTGTTTTGAATCCACACCTTGAGATATTGATCTGCTACTCTTCAATACTAATGTTGATCGTGGAACTACTATGTATATATGTGTGTCTATTATCCATTTATACAAAATATATACACACATATATACATACATATATATTTGTAATGGTGAAATTTGTATATTATGTCAATTCCCATTTAGTTTTGGGCCCATTTGATGGAATGTCTTAATATAATTACATATGTATATAGATGTATGTACATGTGTGTAGATATTTATCTATAGATCTTCACTATATATATAAATATGTGCATGTCTATATGTACATATATATAACATATACACACATATATACATACATATATATTTGTGATGGTGAAATTTGTATACTCATGTCAATCTCATTTAGTTTTGAGCCCATTTGATTAAATTTCTTAATAAAATTACTATGTATATAGATGTATGTATATGTGTGTAGATACTTATCTACACATCTTCAATACACATAAATATGTGCATGTCTACATGTACATATATATAATATCTGCATATATATAAAATGTACGTATGGAGCAGGAAGACCTTAATAGTAGGTGTTTGAGGCATGAAGGGACATGGAGCTATTTAAAAGACAAGTGAATAATAGAATGAGTTACTAATTTGTAGGGTGCCACACAATCAAAGAGGGTTTCAATATTTGTTGATGTTTGTATGCTCAACTATTTAATCCTAAAATAGAATGCAAGAAAGCTAAGCCTTGCAGATGCAAAATTTTGGGGTGCATTCTAGATCCTTGCAAATTTTGATAGTCAAGTATGTTGGTTATAAAGACAGAATTTGTTCACCAGAGAAAACTAGACAAACCACGAAACATTGAGGCACTAATAGAGAGATTGAATTCCATTGCATATAAAGTTGAATAAGTTGAAATTTATCAATCCTATAGATTTTTGGTCTACTCTTGTTAGGAAGACAAAAAATAAGGCACATGGATGAATTGCACAGTTTCTAAATAGAAATGCACAATGAAGTAGCATCTCTATTATCTTCTGTAAAATTTGCTTTGTATTTTCTATCATGCCCAAAAAAATTTACTAGAAAAACAACAATTTTTTTTATTATTATTAAAAGAAAACCAACACGGTGTAAGTCCTACCACATAAATACATTAACTTAGGTTAAATAATCAATCCTAGTAATGCTACCTTCTGCATTCTCTTTACTTGTGCTAGTCATTCTTCAGGGTGAGAAGGTGAGAAGGAAAGTGTGTTATTAAGCAATTTACATATGAAGGTTAAATCTATAGACAAATGTGGGGATTGACTATCCTTCAAAGACAATGTAGCCAGCACGGTTCAAAACTAGGCCTTGAATTAGTGTACTAAAGTTGTTTCACAGCCTCACATATATGACATAGAAGTTGTTAATCGAGTTAAATTAAGTTCCAATAGAGCTGTGTATAAACATATCAGAATGTACAACTCTCAATGGGTAAAATGTAACAAGTAATCTAGCTGCATATCTCTTCCTAGGAAATGATCACTTTCTTACATGACCAACTTCAAGAGTGTTAATCTAATGTATCTGGCAGAAACTATTACTAGATCATCTCAATGGTTTATGACTTGGATAAAAACATATAACAATTTAATGACTAACCCTCCAATCATAAGATATCATATTAAGTCCCACTGTGCCAAGCTTTTATGTCATGCACATTTGCAGGTAAAAAATGTGTTGACTGCAGACCTGTTAAAAGAGGTAACAATGCACCTTCTTATGCTTTGTACACCATTTTTATTAAATGGTGTAGGTGTATACCACACAAGTGAGAACATCATACATTGTTAGCATTTAGCTGCAAGCATGTAGGTGTGATGATTAAGCTCAACCATCACATCAGTCACTACTTCCAATTGATATATTAATATTACCCGATTTATTTAGTTATATATCAGTTTGTCAACATGAACAAGCATTTTAGAGATTATTGACCCTTGTCACAAATAAATTCTAGGATTATTGTGAAGGTCAGATTGGTATTACACCCATTTTTTGACCCAAGAGACGCAAAATAGTCAATTTACCATTCAGGTTACCTGAACCATAGATAAGACATATAAAAAATAGATAAAAGGAGGAGGCTAAATCTATAGCCAATATAAAACATAAACTTAGCTAATAGAAGTAGATGGGAGGGGTGTTGACCTTTAGACCTGTCCCCTAAGGTTTGATTTCAATCTAAAAGAAACACTCCTCCGAAGAGCCTGGCAACCAGTGTCGTTCCACAATTTTAATAGGAAACTAGTTAATGTCTGCAGGACAGAGGACTAAGGCCATGATAAAGAGTATAGAAATAAATAAATATGGCCTCTTGGGGACAAGAATGTCCTCAATATAAATCACATTGTGCATTTTTATGGATCTAACAAATGCTGCTATCTTCAATATCATTAGGAAGATGAACATCCAGTATGATAAAATTATATCCTTGAAGAGAATGGGTTTTTCCCCAGCTTCTAGTAATGAATTCCCATGCCTCTTCCCAGGATGTGAATTTCAAGAGGTGAATTTGCAAAATAAGGATGAATGATTACATCTTTCGACAACAGGCACAACCTGATCCAGTAACTAAATAAACCTCAGAGAAAATTTAGTTGCAACTCTTCTCCAAACATCAATTATGTAAAATATGAATGGTTGCAGGAACTAACCACAAAGAACATACTCTACTAAATTGCACCCACAATCAATTCATGAAGCTGCAATTTTATTCCAAGAGTCCAGAGAGCAATAGAAAACATTCCGAGCAAGTAAGCCATGGGAAATTATGATTTAGGAAACTCATTGATCCTAATAGAATGTATAAAAGGAAAATTTATAGGATTACTCAGATTCTCTACAGTGTTTCAGAAGAACCTTTGTTAAGATTCCTTGAGACTTACATAGGAAATAAAACATAGATAGAAAGAGGAGAGAATAAACAGAAACATATTATCAATCAAAGATTCAAATACATACTTCCAAAACATTATCAATACTTTGAAGTAACATACTTAATGTTTAGAATGCAAAGGAGGAGATTAAATGGACCATAAGGTTGTGTAGCTCTATGGAAATCAATTCACAAGTTTGGACACATGTGCCACATAAATGATGGAAACAAACCTATGCCTTTACATAAAAAAGTTGCCACAATGGTACACATGTCTGATTTGAAAATACAAATGCTAATTCATATTTACCATTCGGAAACATGCTTGCACCAAAACATGTACATCTTTCCAAACAAATCCTGGCATCCAAATGAAATAGTAAAATGACTTCAAACAAAGGTTAGCTAATCCTCATGGCTAGTCCATGGCCAACCCAAAGAGAAGTTCGAAAAAATCAAAAGCTGAACCTTTTTAAAGATCTGCTATGAACACTGACTAACTTAAAATGGTTATAGTGCATGAGCAACTATAGATCAGAACCTGACTTTGAGGAGACCTTATGAAGCATCTTAACACAAATATGAAGATGGATAAGATGCACTAGCTGATGGAAGACCAATACCAAGGCTAAAATTTCCATAATTGCTAGACGCTCCAAAAGACCCAGTCCCATACAATGAGGAATGCAAATTGTCAGATGGAAAAAAATGAGACCTCAAAATAAATTGCAGCCGTGAAAGCTGTAATTAAGTTCATTCAAGAGCACAAACTTGAGTCGCAGATGTCTCCAGAAAATCTTGAAAAGCATGTGGCTCAGTTAGAGAAAGCTAAGGCTGATAGAAAAAGATCTATTGCAGAAGCTGTTAAGTCTTAGACTAAACGACCTCATGTAAGTAATAGTGGTGGTGCTACAACATCCACTGCTGAAAGGATTCCCACTATATATGCCTCTTCTATTGCTGCTGATAGGAGCCTCCTACGCCCTAGTGTGACAACTTATAGTTTACCTACCCCAGGTACTTATGACAGGTCAGGTCAAAGCATCTTAGGATCACCCTATGGAATTGGAAGTAGGGGTGAAGTTCCTTCTCTTTTCAGTAAACATGCTTCTTATATAATAATTGAAAACTTGACTTGACTTGCTTTTGGCAGGGTGCAGGCTGACTATATTATTTTGATATCGTTTTCTTCTTTCAAATGTTTTTAAAATTTTAGCTTGACTTGAACTATCAGGATTGATGCATGTTCTTTGTTGCTAGTGTGCATATATAATTTGAAGGGTTGAAGCATGATATGATAACAATATAAGCCATAGGCCCATATGAGTTGGGAGATTTCTCATTTATGTTTGAATTTTTTGTAGGGCATACATTTTACTTGGGACACACATTGTAATAACAATATAAAGTCAAATAAAATTACTGTTTCAATAATGGAAAACTAAGTGGAAATTGTAGGCACAATAAATTGGCATGATAACTGAAACCAAAATGTATCTAGGGAGCAGGTCAAATTTATTAACTACTTCAAATATGCAAGGGTCTAATAACTTGGCAAATACCACAAATTTTAATTTTGGAATTAGATAATAGAAGGGATCGATGAAAAGGTTTCTACGATTTTCAAGAAACCATTACCAATTGTAGAGGGAGAATATAAAAATGAATTTGCATTGTAAATGGGGATCTTCTTGGTTACAGGTAAATGATTATAGTGTACATACACAACAAATCTTGTCTCACAAATAATTGTAAAATATAAAGGTCATAAGCAAATCATAATCCAAGAATAATTGTTCATAATCGTAATCCTAACCATTCATTCAAAACCTCAAAGGATAAAATTGCACACATGAATCACCACACATGTCTATTGTGTAAAAGTGCTAGAAATTTTGTTCTATTTTACAATCTCACAATCAGTCTTACCTCAATGCATGTATATTGTATAAATGCCCAGTTCTTGAAATTGCCATAAATGACTTTGCTGAAAGCACCCAAAAAAATGCCCAGTTCTTGAAAGCACCGGCAATGACCACACCCTGTTAGCTGAAAAACCCGTGAAAATGACCTGCCCGCGAAAAAGACCTAGATTAATTTTGTCTCTTGCCCACCAAAAAGACCTAGATTAATTTCATCTTTAAAATTTTAGAGGTAAAAATAGATCGTCTCTCTAAAATTAGAGAGGGAGTTAGATTGAAGGAATGGTTCAAACGAAGCCTATGTATTTGGTTCAATTTAGAAACTTTAATATCTCCATGAATTGGTGGAGGTTCATTCAAATCCACCCTTCATTAGAAGGGGGGGTGCTTCTAATGAACCCCCTTCATTAGAACCACCCTAGTGATTTTTTTTTGCATATTTCTAATTTTCCTTCATCTAAATAATTGTAACCCATTAGTGTGGGTTCACCCTTATTAAAGGATGATTACGACACCGAATATACCTCGAGATGGAAGCAGATTGATTGGGTCAGAGGTGATTGGATAGGGATGTGATTAGATTAGATTGGATAAGATCGATCGATAAGATGATTGATAAGATGATGGAAGGGATTCTAAACCAAGTTCAAAGATTACCCTAGGTGACTTGGGATACTGATTGATCAAATTAAAGGATAAATGGATGATTGCGGCACTGAATCCACCTAGAGATTGAAAGCGGATTGATTGGGCCAACAACGATGATTGAATGATGGATGAAAATCCTAGCATATGTTGATAATGATGATCAAATTCAGACACCTAGGTCAATTTGGATAATAACTTCAAATGAAGTTTAGAAGATTTGGATTGAGAAAATGATAAGGGATGTGTAACCTAGAGATGCTTGAGGATGATGTATCGATACAATTCAGATGATGAACGAATGAGCTCGACAGAATGTGAATGGACCAAAGCTCAGATTGGGATTAGATTAAAGCTCAAATTAGGATTGGGTTGAAGGATATGATGGGATTGGTTATGTCGGTCGGATTTGGAAGATGGATCTGTTTATTGTCTGTTTGCCAACTTTTTGTTGCAGAGGGGCGAATTTTCCCTTCTGGGGCAGATCTACCCTCATAGAGGGGCGAATTTTCCCTTCTACAAGGAAAAATTGCCCCACTGCAGGGCATATTCACCCCACTATAGGGAAAGTCTGCCCAACTACTTTTGGACTTTCCAAGCAAGTAAACGGGTGATTGGAACAGGGTGTTAGATAATTGGATTCAAGAAATAGATGATCAGATTAGGAAAAAGAATGATAGGAGTGGATGAACAAGCACTTAGAACTCGTAAAAGATTGCTTGGAATGGATGAATGACTCTCAAGTTATGGAGATGAAAGCTTGAAATGAGTAAACGATTGATTAGAAAGGATGAACAACTCTCGAAATGAGGAGATGGATGCTTGGAATGGTTAAACGGATGTTTGGAATTATTTAAACGGTTGAACAGAGGCTTGGAATGGTTTAACAGAGACTTGAAATGGTTAAATGGAGGCTTGGAATGATTTAAATGGTTGAACAGAGGCTTGGAATGGTTTAACGAAGGCTTGAGATGGTTAAACGGAGGCTTGGAATGATTTAAACAATTGAACGGAGACTTGGAATGGTTAAACGGGTTGAAATTCACTATTCAGGGGGGCGTATTCTCCCCTCTATAGTAAACTATAGGGAAAATTCGTCCCACTACAGTAAACTAGAGGGTGTATTCACCCTTCTACAAAAGAAAGTGACTTGGTTTAGATGGGAATGACTATGGAAATGACTTGGAATGATAACAATGAGGTTGGCTTGTCAAAAATCTACTGGTTTCTCACAAGAAGACACTTTAAGCAAGCACAATCCTATTACTAGTGTTAAGGGTATGGCCAACAAAGGTCTTAGTCTAGAATGCACAAGGATTCTAGGGAGTCCTCAATATATTCTCAGTACGTGAGGCCAAGACCATGAACACTAGACTGTCACAAGCGTGATTCAGGAAACCCAATGAGATACTAAAGGGCTCGAACCAACTCTTCACGTCTATCTAGGTATCACCCTAGTTTTGATGCTCTGCTAGACACGACATGACTAGATTGGGGTACAACTTTGGCTCTCCCCCCTTTTTATACCTCACTAGTTCGTATGGTTGGGATCGTCCCTTGGGGTGATGAAATCCCCAAGCAGGTTCCTCTAAAAGGAAGGCTTTAATCATTTATAGCTACTCCCCAGGCTCACACGAAGTGCAAGGGGAAAGCGAAATCAGATTAGTACCCCCCTTGGGTGACACAAAAAATAGAGACAACAAGTAGTAATTTTACTTTCCCCTAATTAGACTATGTGCCTAGATGAAAACAATAAGGAAAAATTTTAAAATTTGCACAAACAGATGGCCCTGCAAGTAAGTGTTAGTTGTTTTAACCGTCATTCTTTGTCACTTATGAAAATATGCTACGAAATGTTAGCAAGAAATCTAACTATACCTACAAACAAGCAAGGTTAGGGGTTAGAACCTGAAAACAACAAAAAATTGAGACAAAAATGAAGCTAAAATGCCAATTTTACCTAACCAAATGTCTTGTTTAGGGCATAACCACCCTTCTGCAGTAAACTGGAGGGCGTATCTACACTTCTATAGTAATCAGGAGGGCGTATTTGCACTTCTGCAGTAATTAGGAGGGCATATCTGCACTTCTACAACAATTAGGAGGGTGTATTCGACCTTCTGTAGTAATCAGGAGGGCGTATTCACACTTTTATAGTAATAAAGAGGGTGTGTTCACTCTTCTACAGTAATCAGGAGGGCGTATTCACACTTTTGCAGTCAAATGTGAAATATAGTGTTTAGATTAGGGCGAATCCACCCCGTTGCAGTCAAATATTAGAAACACTATTCAGATTAGGGAAAATCCACCCCATTGTAGTCAAATATCAGAAATAGTGTTCAAATTAGGGAAAATACGCCCTGCTACAGACAAATGTCAAAAATAATGTTCAAAATAATGCAAATCTGCTCCGCTGCAGTAAACTTATTAGAAATAATGTTCAAAATAAGGAAAATCTGCCCCACTGTAATAAACTTGTTAGAAACAAAACATAAGTTAGGGTGTATCTTCCCCTCTGCAGTAAACTGAAAGGCGTATCTACACTTCTGCATTAATCTAGAGGGTGTATTCACCCTTCTGCAGTAATCTGGAGGGTGTATTTGCACTTCTATAGTAATCAGGAGGGCGTATTCGCCCTTCTACAGTAATTAGGAGGGCGTATTCGCCCTTCTGTGACTTGTTACTACAAACAAAATAAACAACAACAAACATGAAATGAAGGGACCCATTTGTGGGTCCCATCAGGCATGCCAAAAATGTGGTCTGAAATGTTTAATCTATCCTAGAAATGCAAAAAAAAAAATGATGCAATGAGAGAAAAACACAAAGGGACATCTCAAGATTAGCCTAAGAAATTGATAAAACAAAGAAAATAGATAAAATAGATATTGTAAATGGTTATACCTTCTTTCTTGCTGAAATTCCTCGGTTGGCCCTTGTGATTGTAAGCTTGTATGCTCCTTGGATGGCTATGGAGATGGCTAAATGCAAGATTGACAATATGAGTAGATGCAAATGTAAATGGTTAAGTGGCTGAAATAATGGTTGCAAATTGAGTAGAAAATTTGGAAGCATAAGGGTGCAAAATGGCTAGGTGTTCTCAAATGTAGTAGAAGAGTGGGTATTTATAGAGAAATTTGAATTCTCTAGAAAATTTAATGGTTGAGTTTGAGCCACCAATATCAAGATGTAGGGCTATGGTGAGTTGAGAACTCACAAGCCCTCACATTTTGACATGTGGAATGTGAGATGGCTTAGGATAAGATGATGTGGAAGTGATGTGGAAGGAAGGTACATGAGGTGGAAGAAGGACAAGTACTTTGCAAGTACCTTGGGGGATGAGAAGATTGCTTTAAAAGACAAGTTCTTGTTCCCAAATGGTTGGAAAGTGACATGAGAGGAATTTTAGTATTCCTCAAAAATCTCCATGGGGAAGAGGAAAGTAGTTGGAGAAATAAATGTGAATTAAAAATTCACATTCTTGAGAGAATCAAATAGATAAAAGGGGATTTTCAAGAGGATGGGAATTTGCCACATGTGGGTGATGTGAAAAGTCTAATATTCTAGAAGTTGCATGGGGATAAGGTAAGCCTTGGAAGGATAAAATGTGAATTAAAAATTCACATGGGGAAGAGAGGGACCTAGGGTGAATAAATGTGAATTAAAAATTCACATGGGAAAGAGGGTCATGCTAAGAAAGGCAAATGAAAAGGTTGACTAAAAAAGGTATGTTAAATGTGGCTAATGACCTTGATTAAGGTTGTGCAAACACATGATTAGGATAATTAATGAAATATTAGAAGCAAGTGGGAGATGTAGTAGGATGTGGTCCATTAATCTTGATTAAGTGGTGCACATCTTAATCATGGATTAATTACATTAATCCAGATTAGGGGGGATTATGGAGGATGTGACAAGAAATTAAAAACGGATTTTAAAAGACCTAATGACTAAATTAAATAAATTGATATATTTATTTAATTTAGAGAAGCAAAGGGGATAAGGTAAAATATTTAATTTTTTTAATTAAACACTTTAAGAACCTTAGGCAGAACATGAAATATTAATTAAATTAATTATTTAATTAATATTGACGAAAGAGACCAATAGAGTAGACAAATTTGACCATATGGAAGTGGTCAATTTTAGATCTCTACAATATGAATCGACATTTAATACAGGTATATTATATGAATCAACCTTTAATTATGGTATCTAGTATACTGTTAGGGGAGAAGCTAAAGTGTAGAAAAAATGTACCTAGGTATGTAACATTATATCATAACCCCCCATCCCCCATCCCACACGTTGGCAAAAAACACACCAATAGAAATACTTGATGGATGGTTAGCCGTGTGTCATCACATGTCCGTCGCTGGAAAAGGACGTGTGACCGACAAGAAAGTAAAAAAGCAATAGAAAAAATGCCCTAAATGCCACCATTTTCCATATTTCATTTTGCAGATTGTTGGGGAGGGATGTGTGAGCGACATAATGGGGTTGCAGGAAAAAGTGCAAAGCAATAGACAAAACACACCCAAATTTCTCTCAAATAGTAGTGTCTAAATGGTTTTGAAACATTAGGTGGGTCGTAGGTTTTGTAAAACACAGTGTTTTGCATCCTACAATTTTACAAAATAGTATGTATGTATTGAAAAGCTTTGTGTTATTTAGACTATAGGAGTGTGGTGATAGGCACCATTTTGTAAACACCCGATAAGGTATTTGGCTTAAGTGTGTAGAGGGTTGTACAACATTTTGTGGGTTGGAGGTTTTGTAAATCATGTTGTCACCTCACCTCCACTGTGTTTCCCAACCTGTAATCATACTATGCATGTATATTTGTATCATATTATGAAATTGAAACACAATTTATACTCTATGTAAGACTTGTATAAGGTTCCTTTCATTACATTTGTACTATCTAAATTACATTCATACCGTTTTGTATAATTCTAGGTTGCAAAACATTGGGTTTCTCCTCCAACTACTACATGTGCACTCCAACCTTCAACTTTCAATTTGTAGACATGAAACACAGTGTTTTCCCCCTCACTAACTCATTTGACTACAAAATCCGATGAAATTTTCCAATGAAAGATGGATAATTAGATGTATTGTCGGGTACTAGTCATATTTAATGTGTAATTTTCAAATTTTTTTAATTTTATCCCTGACGTTCGTCGAAATTTCAATGAACCTGCTTTTTCTCAAAATTGTGACAGAGTTTTCATCGAAATTTTGTTGAACATGTGAAGTCAAAATTGAGGCTGACATAAATAAAAAGTGAGCTCAACTATTTATTGCGACATCATTTTTCTATACTTACGAATTTTCTTTACTTGCGAATTTGCTATACTTACAACAATTTGTGGAGAACTAAGGACGATTTTCTTGGGAAAAATTAGAAAAAATTCAAGAAGCTATTGCTAGGTTGAGGGTAGTCATTACCCTTTCCCAGAATTCATTTGTGAAGTCATATTTGTACTTCCAGGTTTGAAAATCATATTTTAAAGCAACATCTCATCAGATTTCATTTTTAGACTTGTGCATTTTTAGAGTTGCATTTTTAGATTTTTTTGTGCAAGTTCAATATGCTAATTTTAGGAGTCTAACGGTTGGAAATCATAGTAAAATCAGAATTTAATAAGTTTTGCAATTAGCATTTTAAAGTGTTTTTTGGGGTCATTAACTTCAAACTATCTTCTCTTTTGTAGGGCTGGTTGCATGCCAAAATTTTTTGGTGTAAAATATCAGAATTATTAGATTTTGTTACCTATCTATGAATACAAATTATTGGAGTGTGAGTTTGATATTTTTGGAAGATCTAAATATTCAAGCTTGGTAAAGAAAAGTTATGTTAGATAATATTAGTCCAGAACAAAATGAAGAGACACTTGATAGATTTTGGGCTAGATTGAAAAGAATGGGAGATGGGAAATGTTATTGTCCTTGCAATAATTGCAAGGGCTTAAAGACGAGACAAATTTTAATCACAATAGCTAAGAAACATTGCAGGAAGCATGGTCATGTTGAAGGGGGGCATGATTATCGTCCATTGGTAAGTTGTTCATTATATGTGTTTATATTGATTGAATTTGTAAATGTTTATATCATTTTAACATTTTATATATATATATATAATCACTTGATCATGATCATGGTTTATTTGTGTCTATCATTATTATAAAGGTGGGGGACCCTAGGGAACATGATATGGATTATCACGACCCAGAGAATGTGGTTTTGTAAGTGGATGAACATGGAGCTGTGAATATCAAAGATGAAGTTAATGATCCTATGGAAGAAGATGATCATGCGCCAGAAAACACAGTTGAAGATGATGGTACAAATACATTGATCCATGACACATTTAGTGGCAGAGCTGATCATGATGATTGAGATGACTTTGATGATGTTCATGATTTACCTGTACTTGAGAAGGCATACAAGCCCCTTTATGAAGGCTCCCAAACAACTCTTCTCTCTATTGTATTGTTGTTGTTGAACTTGAAGGTTATGAATGGTTTATCAAACATAGCAATCTCACGGATGTTAAGGTATGTCATATATGTCATCTTTTTCATCTATTTTAATTGTTGTTAGTTCATCACTAGTAAATAAAGGATGAATTATGTACCATTAATATTTATTATATTAACAAATCATTTTTTGTTGTAGATTGATTGGTGAATTTTTGTTACCACCATCAAATATTTTACCTCGCTCATACCGAGATTTATCTGGCATTATGAAAGATATCAGAATGGAGTATCAAGCAATAGATGCATGTCCCAATGATCATATTATATATCATAAACAACATGAATTTGCAACATAATGCCCAAAATGTCATATCAATAGATATCAAACAGATCAACTAACAAAAAAGGTGTCTTGCAAGCTTCTTCGTTCTATTCCCATTATTCCAAGTATGCAACGATTATTTAGGTGTGAAAGCTTAGTGCAATTTATGGATTACTATGCACAAAATAGAAGTGCAGATGAAATTCTTTGAATGCCTGCAGATGGTTCTACATTTAGGGACATGGAGGAAAAATTGCCACAATTTAAAGAAGAACCTCATAATCTTAGGCTTTCATTGGTAGTGGACGGTGTTAATCCATTTGGAGAGTTGAGATCTATTTCCTCGGTGTGACCTGTTTTTGTTATCAACAATAACATTCCTCTATGGATGTCAATAAAGAGGGAGCACATAATGTTGTCAATGATTGTTCCAGGTATTTGTTTACATCAATTTTCTTTAAAGTAATAGCATCTCATTTGTCTTATTTGTTGCATAATGACATATTTTTTTCATTCAATAGTCATGTACATTAATTTATATATATTGAAGTAAAATGGTTATAATAATTATGTAATGTTTATGTTCATTCAACTAGGTAAGTACCAAGTTAAAGATATGAATGTATATATCAAGCCTTTTATCAATGAGTTACTAAAGTTATGAAATGGCATCACTATGTATGACGTCTCTAGACCAATATGAAAAAGACAATTTCAATTCCATGCAATGCTTGTATGGACATTTCATGATGCCCCATGGCTAACACATTTTTGTGGTATGTTATAACGTTTGACTGCACTTTAACAATATTTAATTTTATGAAGTAGATATCATGCATATTTTTTAAATAATCTATTCATTATATATAATTATAAAAATTGACATATTTAATCCAATTATATATGATCTTGCAGGTCTTCAAACAAAGGGAAAATTTGCATGCCCAATTTGTGGTCCAAAGATGAAATCTCATCGTTCAACAAGTTTAGGAAAGCAGGTGTTTGATGAGTATAGGAACTTCCTCCATAGAAATCATAAGTATCGGACTATTGAAAACATCTTTTCAATGGGAAAGAAGAGACTACATCAAAACCATGAAGAATGACACCTCGCCTATGGAAGTTGGAATATAATAGAATTAATCATCAAGGTTATACATCGAATCAAATTGTTTATCTATCATATATGATATGTTTTGAATTTATATTTTTATATTGTGTTGTGTTTACTCATGTTGTAATTGACAATTATTGTCGTTGTTAATTTGTTTAACTTATATGTTTCATGAAGGTCATCAAGGCATTAATGGCCAGCTTCCATAGGGACTGAAAAGTTATCCCAGAAAACTTAGTAGGTTTCCCTACTATGAGCAGCTACAAATTGTGTATTTGTTTGATACAATGCATATCAAAAAGAATATAATAGAAACGTTATGGAAAATATTGGATGGAAGGCATGACAAATAAAAAATTGTCAAAATTTGTAGTGACATTCAGGAAGCCAATCATGCAATGAAAAATGTCATTCAATTAAATAGCGATGGAGACCAAATTAATATAACTGCCCTTCCTTAGTTATTAATGGAGCAGTAAAGCAATTTTATAAAAGAAGTCATATAAAAAATTTGTTTTCCCACAAGATTTGCTGTGAACATAAACAATATAATAACAAAGAAAAGTGAATTTGGGTCAGGGATGAAAACGCATGATTGGAATACCTTCATTAAGGTAATTATTCTGGTATATTATATACACTTGTATAATGCATGTACTTTTCAGTGTATTGTGTTTACTACTTTTGGAAAAATAATGAAAAGATCATTTTATAATTGTTGCAGTATGTTCTACCTCTATCTCTCCCAGACAACTTCAACAACAATGTCAAGGAAGTTATATATAATCTTGGAAAATACATGAGGTAAGTAGCGATATTTGTTCAATTCATTGTATAGATCTTATAATTTCCATTTGTTTTACTTATGTAATATACTGTATATTTTTGTTAAGTCTCATTAATATATTTGCACCTTGAATCACTTGTAGATGGTTGTCATATAAAGAAATCCATAAAGAAGATATAAATTATTGGAAGAGAAAAATTCCTCATCTAATGTGTGAAATGAAAAAGTGTCTACCTTCGACATTTTTCAATGCACAAGAACACTACCTCATACACCAGGTTGAGGAGATTGAATTGTGTGGACCTGTACACACAAGGTCAATGTGGATGGTTGAGAGGCACTTGAAATTTTTGAAGGCTTTGGTTAGAAAAAGAGCACATCCTGAGGGTTCTATGGTGGAGGGATATATGGTATACCAGACCATGGTGTACATTAGTGAATATCTTCCTAGTTTGCAGCAAAGATCCATGTAGATCGCATTTCGGATCTCAACTTCATTAACAAATTCGAAGGGGAGTACCTGATGAGGAAAGGTAGATTGAGGAAAGTGAGAGGTAATTATAAGATGGACATGGAGATTAATTGGAATACATTTTACATATGGTTTTTATGTATATTGTACTTATTTAATTATTAATCTTCAATATACATCAATTATAAATTAAGGTCGTATACCATGGTATTTAACTAATTATACATCGTTTGTGAATTTTAATTTTTTTGATATAGTTGGGCGAGAGTGGGATGCACTTCATTTGTATGTCACAAACAATCTTGATTGGATGACAGTATGCATTGAATGATGTCAACAATCTGGTTGCACATTAACATGGGAAGGTGTGGCTTCATTAGTTAAAGAAACTCATCGTAATGGAGATTCCAATGTTACACAAAGGGAAATTGATTTAGTATATGGTTTAAGAGATAAATAGGTACATATAAATATATTAATCACCCATATTATTTAATTATTTTCAATTATATTGATGTATATATATGTTGAGATTATTTTCTTTGCATACATTTGGCCAAGAATAAATATGTTTATCAACTAATGTTATTGCAATAATTTTTACATGTTTGACATATTGCAGGTGAAACACCACAAGGCTATGTGGTGCAATGGTCGTAAATTGCAAATCAAAAAGTTGAATGACACGAAGGAAACTTTTGATTCTAGTATAACTGCAGTCTTTCAGGTGACTAATGTTTCACCTAGAAGTGACATACATCCATAAGTATCAGAAAATTGACACTATGGGATTTTGGATGATATACTTAAGTGTGACTTTAAGTCCTTCAGATTAATTTTTTTTGTCGTCCTATGGTACATGCTATGATTGAATGAAAATGATCTCGAGAGAACTGTTCTTGAATATGATAATGGATTTACCATGGTTAATACAAGGTCGATTAAGCGAGCTGGAAATGAGCCCTATGTTCTTCTAAGACAATGTGAGCAGGTATTTTACTCAAAGGTTCCAGGTAAACCGGGTTGGTCATTTGTTGTTAGAAATGATCCAAGAGGAATGCCAATAAAGTATAATGTGGTGGAAGAAGAATATACCGAAGAACTAGAAGATGATGTAGATAATGATTAGGATCAACAGTTAGTTGATGATGTCCCTAATGAAGATGTCGAAGAGGAGGAACTAGATCATGATGATGTAGGAGTTAATGTTCATGAAGATGATATCCATGTGGATGATGACATTATCAAAACTGATATCAATGACAATGATGATGATATGACCAATCCTTACAATGTTGAATCTGGATCGGATGATACAAAAGAGTTGGATGAAGAAGAAGATCAATGACATTGAAATGTATAAGTTATGCGATTATATTATCTATTTGATAGTAATTTCTTGATAGAATTATATTTGACTTATGTGGTTACATAATTAATTCATGATGTTTTTAATTTTTATGCCATTACATAATTAATTTAATGATGTACTTTTTAATGTTTGAAAGGTCAAAAAATTAAAACATTTCAATAGTGATGTTAACAACCTTGAAATTAGTGTGTTTTATATTTCATGTGATCATAAAAGATTAAAAAGTCAGTTGTAGAGGTGGTTGTTCAGTGGTTGAGGTGTAAAGGCCTTTAAAAGGCATAAAGTGATCATTGTAATGGTTTTTGATGGTTGAGGATTTAAAATACAAGCTCTTGACATTCGAAAATCTTTGTTTTTCTTCAAAATTTCTGTATTTTTCCTGTTACGCAGTACTGTACGGTCACATGCAGCAATATTTTGATGTGAAATCAATTCCATGTCATGAAGATATGTGTTAGCTTTGATTTGCATCTGATTTGAGGGCTTAAGGTATTGATTTGAGTTAGAAAGTTTCATTTCTTTGCATACAGCCTGGTTACCCTATTTTTGAGGGTTTTGTAGTCTAAACATGATATAAAGGGGCTCTTACACTTTTTGTGATTACTGTAGCTTGTGTAAGAGGTCCCATGGATACTGTTGTAATTGTAGGATGCATGAATAGGGCGTAGGATGCATAAATATGTATGTATGTATGTATTTGTATTTTTAAATGTAAATATAGATGCAATTACTGGATGCTCTCCTAGAACAATAAATGCAACATATCATTAAAGAAATCTATATCTATGTATATAAATGTGTATTTCTAAATGCAAGTGTAAATGCAAAGAGCATATGGTTTTGTAGTGTTATAGATACAACATATCCATAAATTAATGTAATTGAAATTCTAAAGTCTTCAACACATATAATATGAAATCGATCAAACTATTAAACTACATGGGAAATAAATAAAAACAGTAAATGCATATGTATGTGTATTTGTAAATGTAAGTGTAAAATAAATAAGAATAATGAAAATTATTAAAGAATACAAGGGGAGACCAGTGCTTTATTGGGTGTATGGAGTCTAATGAATATATGCAAATGTGGATTTCAATAATGGCAATAATTCAAACTGCCAGGCATAGAAATTGTTTACAACTTGTGTAAACATGCAAGTGAATAATTGAAAAACTCTTCTTGAGATAGAATGGCAATTCTAGTTATGTGATTCTTCTTATTAATCCAACTAACATTTCCCAATTGTTGTGATTGATTAAAAGATTTTAATCCCTATTTGAGAGAACTGAATAACTAGATCACACATCTATAGCAAATGTACAATGATAAACTGAGTATAAACTTGTTATATCAATTTAAACAATAGAGAAGCATCAGAATGGAGACAATCAAATGACTGCATAAATTTAACAAATAGCTGATACCAAAATCTTAATCCATAACTTAGATATCTTCATTTACTCCATCAAAATACATGCATCTAAGTCTCTGTATATGAAAACATTTTGCTAGAAAGCTATCTACTAAATATCTCCTAACACCTATATTTGTTGCATTACTATGGAATAGATATAAATACATCAAAACTTGGAAGGGACATGTCCCTTCACAAATGTTATATTTTTCTTAACTAATTAAAATAAGATATTAGGGTCTATTTAGCCATAGATGAACATTTGATAAATGATCTAGATAATCCTGTCGTTCATGAGTATCGAAATTTCCTAATGTGTTCCTGGCTGATATTTCCACCTTTATCATCCTTTCGTTGTGCTCGTAGCTCTCATCCAATGTCAAATCCTTCCCTGTAACATTTTCCAAAATTCCCTGCATCATCAATTCACATTTTTTGATCCACTTGGCTTTCTCTTTCAACTTTTCTCCATCTTCAAATAGTGTAGGCAATCCCATATTCGTAACATCAACCAGCCCCTTTGCATCTTCTTGTAGTTCCTTATAATAGTCCCTGTGTTTCTTTATAATTTGGTTACCCATACCAATGGCCAACTTGTCAGGAACATCTCTTTCATTTAACTCTCAGAACTTTTCTTCAATCCTTCCATCAATTCTCTTGTGTTCCTACCCTGTAACATGGTTCTTTGAATATGCTCCCCATAGCTTATTCAACCAAATCATTAAGTTGGCCTGCCTTTTTCTGATTATTGTAGTGAGTGTATCATATTTACCTTGTGAATATGTAGTTGACTCCTCCCAATGATCTTTTACTTGTGAGCTTTCACCATGTGTTATTAATTTCGAAGGTCCCACTGTGACTCCTAGCATGTCCTTCAAATGATCATTTTCTCTCACGATCCTTTCATTATTCATTTTGTACATTTCCTTTTCTTTTATCAACATTTGTATTTGGGCTTTATTTAGTTTTGCCACATTAATCCCAATGTCTGTAGTCGCCACATGATCTACCTCTCCAACCTTCAGAGTCATGACATGTCCAAATGCTTTCTCAATATCAATCACCACTGACTTTCTATGAGGTGTATACAAGGCCCATATCATGAGTGATCCTTCATCAGGGTTATATTTGGATCCAACATATATTATTGTCACCCCCTCCGGACTAAGCTTGTGTGTGGCACTATTATCCTTTAAGAAGCTATCAAACACCAATGTAAAATTCAAATCCAGCCCTGGAAAGATCATAACTCCAACATCCTCTAACATTTTCCTTCCTTTGTTGAGGGTCATATTAGCCATTTCTCTATCCACAGTTAATTTCAAATTATTTAGTACCTGCTCCTCATTGCTTGGTGTAATATTATCAACTCTCCCTTATCTCCTTTCCCTTTTGCTTATACAAGAAATATCTGAATTCTGAAGAATTCACAAATTCATTGTCTTCTACAAATGACCTATATGCCATATGTTTGGTGTCTGTATCTTGGCTCTCTTCAACACTTAGTTCTCTAGGAGGGAAGTTGTAATCTTGAGTTTTTAATCTGGAAATCCTACTGGGTAGGTCTCGTGGCATATCTTCTCCAGTTTCCTCATCTCTAGAAAAAGGGAACCTTGTATCTGACAACCATTGGTTGTATTCCTCCATCACTCTCTTTGCTTCCTCTGCCTCCAAATTTCTAATCATGTCATCAAACTGATAAGGCACATGATCATATCGTCCAAAGTTTATCCTTTGTTTGGCAGAAAATATATATCCCTTTGGATCAAAACCTTCTCTTGGTGGACCCTTATTCATATTATACTACATTAATTTTTCAAGGATCAAATCATATCCTTCCTTTGCAAGCACACTAAAATCACCAAAGCACAGAGTACTAGGCATAAATACCTATTTTCTGAATGAACCAAAATTCATGAAACTAGAAAAACCCATTTGTCTTACAATTTCCAAATATGCAATCTTATCTGGGACTATTTTAGGAAAAATGAATGGAGAATCCTCAAAACCAAACACCCTTACCATAGTAGCATCTTCCAAGCAATACCAGTCTCCCCAATTGTGATCAATTGGTCCATTAAAGTCCTTAGGTCTGAGGAAGTGTTTTATTTCATGAAACAATGAGTGCGCACAAGGATGACTGTAGAATTCATATATCGGCTTTACAAAATATTCTTCAAAATATAGGGAACTAGATTTAGAAAACCTATTGTCCCAAATGGCAGTCCACAATTGAATGGGTAACAATTTTACCTCTTTATCAAACTGTGAAACCTTCAACTTTTTTGGCCAAATCCCTAACTCTTGTTTGAAGTACAATACTAGATGCATTAAAAGAGAATAATGCCTAAGGTGCAGAACAGGGGATTTACTCTTGATTGCCACCAATGCTAAGTCGAGCTCCTTGGAGAAAAATGAAGCATAGTTGAATAACCTATAATTATGACATTGAATGTCAACTAAAATTACCATGGGAACAATGGAAATATACTTAGGAACTTCCATACCCAACACTTGTTCTACTGAGAAATAGGTATATCTCATATAGGGCTCAAATAAGTCCACATGGAATGGAGGCCCATCGCCATCGTCAAGTGGGACAATTTTACCATCTTGTTTAATTCTATGTAAGGGAAACCTCCAACCCTTGTAAGTGGTGTCCATTCTCCAAAACTCCTTTTCCAACTCTTCATTCACAATTTTCTCATTACACCACCCTTCCAACTTAAAAACCTCATATATTGAAGCCGCTGATATGTATATGAATGGTTTCCCAGATGGTCCACATATGGCCCTAAGTTTTGAGTCATAGTGGGTGGCCAACAATTTTACCAACTCTATATTGACAAACACATTAGGGAAAACCATTTTTCCCAAATTTAGACGCCACAGATTACAAACTGGCTCAAAATGATCTCTTTATTGAAAGTGGAATCTAAACAATTCATAGCCTCTTATTGGGGTCCAAATATCTCCTATGTGCTTGCACTTGTTGTCCAATTTATCCACTTCCTCCCTCAGTTGCATAGAGTGCCTACCTCTAGACCCAGAGCCATGCAATTGGTCAATTAAATCCTGATTCAACTTTCGTTTAGCACCCTTCAGCTCAATTCCAGACTCAACTTTCTAATTCTTACTCTTAGGGTGACTGCTCTTACTTTGTTTTCTACCTTTCAACTTCCCCGAGCTAGTGGCTTCCATATTACTCGCTCAAAATTGCAGAAATGAAAAAGTTAAAATGTAGAGGAATTATTGGTTTTGATTGAGGTCTTTCAATTGAAACAATTCTCTGGCCCTTTGTTTGTCTCCTCATTTCCTTTGTTACCAATTCACAATAATGTTCATTTTGCAACTATTTCCTTTCAATTTATGAAATTACCTGTACTTCATGGCACCATTAATGTTTTAACTCCAGGCATGAATGTAACAGATTTTGAAATTGCTTATTGTCACATCAAATGAGCTAATCAACAAGACACCTTCAAACTTTGGGTGATCTATACATTAGGCCCCAACCAACGTTCACTGAATACTCTACTGATCGGGGTAACACTCTACACATCTGATCGATGTTAACATTTGTCTTGTATACATCGCCAAGAGTCACCCCGACAATCATTTTGGTTCATTTGTTTCTTCATCGGCCCGACTTTTAGTATTGCTAACACATTCAGTGGTTCCTCTGATGTTATAAGTCTCACTGATAACTTTTCTTTTGGTCTTGAATATGTCTCCATAACTCATGCCAATATCCTCCTATCGGTGTAACTTAGTGTGTCGGGTGAACATTTAGGATTTACACCAATGGCAAATGTCTCGCTGATATATTCCCAGTGCTCATGTCAAAGAAATAAATGATGGTCTCACTAATGAAACTTCATCGGTGAGACTTAAACATTCGGGCCAACATATATTTTTCATGCCGAGATGACTTGTCTTGCCAATAGATTCCCTTCATCGATGAGACCATAAGCCAATCTCCCCGATATCTCTTCTTTAGTAATCCTAGCTTTGAACACGAGCGTAGGTGATCTTTGAATTTATCCATTGTCACATCAAATGTTCTATCAGAAAGACAATTCAAAATTTGGGCGATCATTTTATTTAGGCTTGACTAACATTCATTAAACATTCTTTTGGTCAGGGAGACATTATGCCGATATCACATAATCTATCCATTTGATTCATATAAATGTCGCTAAGAGTCACACTGATGACTATCTTGATCTATTTATGTCTTCATCAGAAAGACATGATGTATCACTAAGAAATTCAGTAATTTACCTGATGTTACAAGTCTCCCTGATGATTATCCCTTCAATCTCATGTCACCAAGACTCCTTCTGATACAACTCCTTGTGCTTTGATTGGTGAGACAAGAGAGGTTTCTTGCCGATGGAACTTCATTGATGAGACCTATATGCTCGGTATGACCTTTTCATTTCACCTCGATGGAACTTGTCTTGCCGATGAATCTCTTTATCGGTGAGACCATGGACCGTGTCATCCCGATGTGTATCTTCTTATGTAATCTGATCGGTGTGGCATTTATGTTCTTTTGCTGATATGCTGAAAATGAGAATATAATGATTTATGAATTAGAGAGACCTGCACAAATTCTTGCCGATATGGGTTGTTTGAATACTAGATTTTGGATTTTTTTCATTATATCAAATGGTCAAGAATGATGTGATCATATGTGACTATGATGGATTCTACTCAAGATAAGGTTTTCTTTAGGGAATCAACGAGTGCAAAATCACTGTAAAATTTGAAAAATCACTTGTACTTGCCCTTGAAGTATGTTTAATAACTCCAAAATGGGTGTCTAAAACCATCAAGGGTTTCTCTGGTGTTTCGGGAAAGTTTTGAGTTATTAGGCAAAAACTAGGTTTGCATTGTTACAAGGATTCAAGGAGTCAAAGTGTGAAATGTGACTTTTGTTCTTTGTCAGGCTTTGAGAGTTGTTTGTATTTTTTAAATTGGTCATTCTAAACTTGTTGGAAGCCTCTTAAAGGCAGGTTGATAGGTTGGTTGAGTTGAACCTACTAGGTCTAAATCAGGTAGTTGTTATTGCTAAGGTGGATCACTCCTTTTTGTGAAGGCCATATACTTATGATTGGGTCAAGTTTTCTTTTCTTTAGAAAATTCCTATTGCCTTTTTGATAGGTTATGATTTGATTAGATGGGTTATGAAGCACTTATTTCAAATTGTAGACATCGAAAATATATTGATTGACATCGTGCATTCGATCCTAACTTACTAACATCGTTTCTCCCGGAATCATCCCTCAATCTAACCATTTAATCAAATTCCCCTATCTGATTAAATTCATCAATAGTCCTCTCTTGATTAAATAAACCACTTTATCTAAATCAAGTCATCACTCTTGTTAATTAAATCAATCTATCTGATCTAATTATCCCTATTTAATTAAATAATCAATTTATTTGATTAAATCTCTAAAGTTTGTCCATTAAATTAAATAAATTAAAACCTTATTTGATTTAATCTAACACCATCCCTTTTAATTAAATAAATCAAAATCCTTATTTAATTAGCCTCTTATCATATTCCTCTCTTATTTGATTTAAATAAATCCATAAATCTAAGTCAAATAAGTCGCATCATCTAATCTCCTGTTAAATTAATCAACCCTTGATTAATTTAACCTCATTTCATGTCACATCATCTAGATAATGCAAGTTGCACATGAAAATAGATTTAATTCATTTATTAAATCTCTATTTTCCTCACAAGGCATCTTTTGGAATATTCTCTCAATTTGAATTCAAAAATTCCAAGTCAACATGTACATCCAACAAGGCAATAACTTCATCTTACATGTCCTTTGCCTTGAGCCAAGTGGCATTCATTGCATTTTCCCTTCCCTCTTGCATGTCATTTCAACAAATTTGAATTTCAAATATTGGCATTTATTGGCACAAACCCCAAATCTTGCACATCCATCTTGAAATCCTATAAATAAAGAGCTCATATCCTCATTTTATCATCCACAATCCAAGAAAAGTTACCATGCTCAAATATCTCTTGAGTTCCATTCATTATCATTGAGTCATAGCTAGGTTTTGCAGATTTTTGGTTTGGAGTTCTCATCTTTCATCAAAGTGGATCAACATCATCTTTAACATTCAAAGCTTGCATCTTAGGAATTGGGAAAGGGCCAATTTTCACATCAAATTGGCACCAATTCCCCCATGGGATCATGAGTTTGCACATTTAAATTAGGATTCAATCTTTATTTCATCATTTTCATTGTGTTCACTATTTTCATTCCTAGTTTGAGGTTGTAAATGGATTTCATGGGGAATCCTTGTTTTGGCTTACAATATCTAACTTGAGGTGTTTATTCTCCATGTTTTGTAGGTACCAAGGTTGGGGTTCACACATTTGGCACTAGGAGGGAAAGATTTCATTATTTCTAACATTTTTTCTTGAAATTTCTGCATTTTTCTTCACACAGGAAATTCCAACGCGGGCTCATCAGCGTCACTGTTTTGGCACTGTGCGCTCGTCAGCGTCGTTATATAGCACCGCGTGAAACACAAACTGTGTCACTGGACTCGTCTCGCCAAGATTTTTGAATTTTGAACTCTGTTGTTAGACTCATCGACCTGCAGATAATTTCAAAAAACATTAAACAGCGATGCTTTCACAAACGGTGACATTGGGCGAAAATTGTGACACAATCGAGCTCTTTGTCCTGACATAGAGCACCGCTGACTGGTAAGCGATGCTATGAGGGCGACGCTGGGAGAAAAAAATGCGATGCCTTCACGAGTTACGACACTGGGAGACAATAAAAGGGAAAATTTGATTTTTTAGCACGTGTTTCATATTTATGATTAATTTATCTTCTATTTCCTGCCTTTTAATTTATGAGTTTTTCCAGAATCTGATCTTTTTTTCTTCTTTGTAGGTTGGAAATCGAAATTGAAGAAATAAGGAGCATGAGGGCTATGTCTTACGAAATCAAAGTGTTTTTAAACACTTTAGTGTTTATTTAACACTATTTTGAGAATTTGCTATCTTTTCATCCTTAGGACACTAATTTTTGTTTGGGCTTAAAAAGAACCTTTCCATTTCTTGCAAAAAGGGCTAAAATGAACAATAGGATCAACAACTTACTAGATTTTGTTTCTTGGATTAACAAATTGAACAAATGTCTTTCACTTATGATTTGGTGCTCTAAAATGAACTCACATTTTTCTTTGTGGATCTAAAAAGAACAAGTGTAGCTTTGTTTTTCGTGAGGGCTTACTTAGACTAAAGCCATTGAAAAAGGACGTATGCACTTCTCTCGCACTTTATAGCAATCTTGAGAATCAAAAGGCCTTTTTCATGACTTTGGGTTAAGACAAAGCAATCACCTCCACACTTCAATTTGGGTTTAAAATTGAACAACATATTGTACAAGTGTGAGTGGGGGATTTGTTGCGTATATTCTTTCTCCTTGTTTCCAACAAGGATTGATCGAGTTACGAGTATTGTTCTTCATTCGCTTTTGTTTATCCTAGAGGGCTTGCCTTGGGGAAAAAGTACTCACCCAAGGGAATGACTCAACCAGTAACACTCTAAAGCCAAGAGTATTTCCAACCGGGATATAAATGTGGCTATTGGAAGAAATGCTAATATCACGTGGTTGATTCCAACAAGATGGATCTGAAAGGGGACTCTTGCCGTATTGGTCAATCTCCACGAATGGAAAGTCCTTACTAAAACCCTTTTGCTAGAATTTTCCAAAATCCTTTTATCTATTTTTTGGTGCAATAACGGTTGTTCTCAAGCCACCCCACACTTTTACAGTCTTCTAGTAGAAATGGAAAGCATGCCATGGGAGTTTCATGGGTGTTGATGCTTGGCTGCCCCGTATAAGTGAGTGTTGTGGAGGGGAGCCATTGGGGTCAAGAATCTAACCATTCACTAGAGATAAGCATAGTTGGACTTGTCCAAGTGGGAATCCAACAAATATTGTCTTACACATCCATAAGATTGTACTTATTTTTGGGTTACAAAATGCATTGCTTGATCAAAAACATCTCAAAAACAAACACTTAACAACATCCAAATTTCAAACCCTTTTGAGGACAAATACAATTGACTCAATCCATATGTTATTTCTTTCCCTTGGGATTCACATCCTTAGAGGTTTCTAAACATTGGATTATATCTCAATTTTTCTCCTTAAGTAAACTATAGGAAAACCCTTGCCTTGAGTTCATTGAATTCCCACATAACATATCCTGTGGGGTTTGAGAAAATTAAGACATTGGACATCTTAGTTTGAAAACCTAATTGAAGAAAGTGTTTTTGGTAAAATAAAGACATTAAGCAAAGCTAAGAAAAAGGAACTTTCATATGTGTTGAAGACCCACCATTCCAAAAGAAAAACAAATCATTGGTTGGAAATTTGAAAATGAATGTTCAAATGAAATCATTTCTTGGTTACAAAGGTCATTAGGAAGCATTTGCATGCTCTTCAATACCTAGGTCTAAGCAAACAAAGTATACCTTTTTAGGTTCATCTTAGGATCAAAACATATCAAAATCTCTTTTTCATCCATCCTCCAAAACATCGAAACAAATCCATCTCATCATCACCTTTTGGAAAATATTGAAATCATCCTTAAATACTAGGCTTTGTGGCAAAATCAAAATCATCAAAATCATTGAGACTAAATCCTTGAAAACATTTATCAAAACACCTTTGGCTAGGCATGTGTAGATGCATCCTTTTGCATATACTTAGTCAAAGTTATCAAAATCATCTTGTCTCGCTTAGTGTATGTAGATGAATCCTTTTTCATATGCTTAATAAAACAATCATCATGTTTGAATAGGTGTGGGTAGATGCATCCTTCTACTCAAACATATTCAAAATCATCATCCTTTGAACAAAGCTATCCCTTAGATCATCATCCAACATCTTAAGGTCTTTTTGTTCAAAATACAAATCAAAATCAAAATCAAAATCAAGGATAAAATCCCAAAATAAAAATAAAAATCCGCAAGTCCTAAAAGCCTAGTATCTCATTCAAGATTTATCAAAAGCCAAAACATCCATATCATCCATCCCTAACATCATCAAATCATCACCTTTGATCCTCAAGGCATCCTAAAACCTTCTACTTTGGGACATAAAATAGAGATCAATCCAAAGAATCAAGAGATTCATCTCCCATATTCTTGATCCTTGTTTTATGGTTCAAACGAGATCTCTATACAAGAAGAGTATGGAAGCCAAAAAAGAAACACCCGCTTCAAGCGATCTTAGCCAAACAAATGTAGAAATGAATCTAGTTGAATCAAGTAATCCGTTGACCCTCTCATCATCACAAAATCCTCAAGAAGAAAATCAAGGAGAGGATCTTACCTTTGGAATGTCTCACGAAGAAATGACTGAAATGCTTGAAAATCCAGAGAATCATAAAATCATCATCATGAATTGACCCAACCCTTCATTATACATGCTTGAACTAGCAAAAAAAGGGGCCAAGTTACCTTCGAATTTTGACGTAAGTACTATAGTGGAGACATCCTTTCCACCTATCTCATCCACCATCCCCATTTCATCTACACCTCCATCCCAAAACATCACACAAAACATTCTGCAAATCACAACATCGTTTGCTCCAACCCAACCCAATGTCAACAAGGGAAATACATTTCTCAATGCTCTTCAATCACATCCCCTTGTTAATAATCAAAACTTGGACGCAAACACCACATTGGAACAAAATATACCCCAAAACCCATTACATAAGAATGTTCCTCTCACATTCCATCATGATCCATCATCATCATTTTTTCACGCAACGCCACAAACACCTCTTCTCACAAATTCACAAGAAGAGGGAGATATGTTCAGACCAGGGGGCCTATTTGACACCACACCATTTTCACAACTCACACCCCTCACCTTTCCACCTCTCCCACCATTGCCATTATCATCTGCACCACTCCTTGGTTTAGGGCTTCCTCCCCTACCAAGTATCAATCAAACCTATATCCCAACCATCAATCAAGGCATTACACCAAACACTCAAAATTTATTGTTGATATCACAACAACAAACGATAAATGCACAAGCAATGGCAACATCATCAAACACACCCCTAACATCACAAAGAATGGTCTCTCAAGGATCAACCATCACAGCAATACCATTATTCAACACCCAAAACATCAACACAACACCATCACCTACCACCATTCCAAATCTACCACCACCCCACCACCACCAACATCCACCACTTCAAGTCAATCCAACACGGCATTGCAAGCTGATTTTCAAAGGGGGTACCAACAAGTACAAAAACAAAAATCTGTACAACAAGCCACTCAAGCAGCCCAAGCTTCCCAAGCCGCACTACAAGCGCAACAAGCCATGCAAGCTCAAGATTTATTGCAACAACAACAACAAGCCGCACAAGCATTGCAAGCACAAAGGGCCGCTCAGGCACAACTTTTATTACAACAACAAGCCACACAAGCACAAGCAGCATAAGCGCAAGCTCAATATCAGGCACAACAAGTCCAATATCAAGCAAAACTCAATGCACAAAGACAAGCAGCACAATTACAGGCATATCAACAAGCACTAAAGCAATACCAAGAGCAACAAGAAGCAGCAGAATTGGTAGCTCAACAACAAGCATTGTTAGAACAATAGCAAGCACAACAACAAGCATTGTTGGAACGACAACAAGCACAACAACAAGCACAAATATTAGCGCAACAACAACAAGATCAACAACAAGCCTTGTTCATACAAAAGTAGGTGGAAGCCTACCTCGCTCGCCAAAACATACAGATACCATCAAACAATGCATCAACCAATCCACTCATCCAACCCATGATTCAAACACTCCAAAACACTTTCATCCCAACCCCTGATCTGCAAAGTGATGTGATGACACAACTCAGGTTGCTCTTGCAACAAGCACTCGACCTTCAATCAGGATGAACAACCAAAACACCAAGCAACTTGTGTCCCTACCCATTTGATATGAGTCTAGAAATGAAACCATTCCCCAAGGGATTTGAAATCCCCAAATTTGACAAATATCAAGGGATGGGAAACCCTGAAGATCACATCAGGGAATTCCAGGTTCATTGCATGGAGGTCACATATGATGATACTTATCTGATGCGGCTATTTCCTAGGAGCTTGGCAGGCCCCACTATAGAATGGTTCTCTCGTTTACCTTCAGGCATTAGAACATTCCAAGAAATTAGGGATGCATTCATTAAAAATTATGCATGCAACATTGCAATGGATGTTAGTCTCGAAGAACTCTCGTCTCTAAAATAGGGAAAGAATGAATCTTTTGCTTCATTCCTTCAATGATGGCGATCCAAGGCCAATCGGAGCAAGTGGACCATGCTAGAAGAACAAAAAGTCTGTACCATCATAGCCAACCTTGAAAGCTTCCTGGCATTTCATCTCAAGGTTCAGGGCATCACCACATATGAGCAATTAATCTCCAAGGTGCTCAGCATCGAAAGAGCCCTTGTGACTCAACTCGCGGAATCAACATCATATCACGAACAGCAAAACAACTGCCCATCATCCAATTACAACGATAAACCTCACACATGGGCAAGGAACAAAAACATCACTAATGATGGCATTGTCGATGCCAAGGTGGTCATTAGTGCCCCACGCCAAAACACACTCACACAACAAAACCAAAATCAACGCCAAAACACTCATCACACAACATACCAACCCAACAACAATCCAACCATCAATAATCTCAATGACCAAAGGGGACCACCCCAACGCAAAATTTATCCCAAATGAAAATACGCTATTTTGGGGGAACCATTGGAGGACATAATGAAAAAGTTGATCAACGAAAAACTCATCAAACCTCCTACATTCGAGAATTACCAAGAACCTGACATCAAAACCCCTTGGTATAATGAAAATAAACTTTGCAAATTTCATAAAATCAAAGGTCATACTACAAACAATTGCATGAGACTCAAAAATATCATCCAAGATCTCATTGACAAGAAAATAATAAACGTGGAACAACCTACCGAAAATCAGGATCTTAAAATCTACACAAATCCGATGTTGAATCATGGCAACAAAGGGAATAAAAATGATAAAGGGAAGGGCGGTGTAAATCATGTGTACGAAACAGTTGTTGCCTCCCTAAATGAGGACTGCATGGTCATCACCATCAAGGGCGCCCATGCTAAAGATTCTTGAGTCACCACAAGAGGCGGCAAAGTCACCATTGCAGGATCATCCCAACCAAATAGAGTCCCTTCATCTAGATCCATGCCTAATGGTTACAATGTCCTAGACCAAATTAGAGAACACCAACACACATCTCCATCATGGATTTGTTAAAAATCTCATTAGCACATAAAAAAATTCTCAAGGAAGCATTAGCCTCATCCACTATCCCTGCCGATCTCGATGCGGAGCAATTCCAAGCTATGGTCAGAAATATCATAATGCCTAATCTCCTTACATTCTCTGACCAAGATTTCCCCACCCAACCATCTCACAACTGTGCACTTCACTTGGAAGCCATTGTTAACAAAATAAAAATCAAAAGGGTCTTGGTGGATGGAGGTGCGGGTTTGAACATTTGTTCTCTTAGCCTCATCAAGCAGCTAAAAATATCAGAAGATTCCATCGACAAAGGAAAGGGCATCAAGATAAGAGCATATGATGACCAAGAAAGAGTGTCTCAGGGCACGATTAAACTCCCTATTCAATTAGGGCCAACGCTCATGGAAACTACTTGTCAGGTCTTGGACCTCGACTTACCATATAATATCCTCCTGGGACACCCATGGATCCATGCGATGAAGGCTGTAGCATCAACTTTCCACCAATGTGTGAAATTTACCAATGATGGACAAGAGGTTACTATCCATGGAGATCCCGAACCATTTTCATATTGCAAAAATATTGAGGCAAATTATTACAAAATCCCCCCTAGTACCAAAAAATAATGAGGGCCCATCCACACAATACATCGATCCCGCCACCCTCACATCCACTTCTATGACAAAGAAACTCGCCACTCCCACCATTCCCACCATCTCTGACATCAAGCTCATCATCCAAGATGACGATTGTGGAAGCTACAAGCTCCCTAACAATGCTTTTGTGGTAGGAGAGTTACCACAATCTCCTAGATCACGAGGATGTCCACAAGAAAATCAAGCTTCCACATAACAAACCTATCCTGAAAACTATCCTGAATTCACAAGATGGGGAGACCTTGGACATGAGGTTATTGAAGTAGATCCATCTCACATGTTGTATCAAGATGAAAGACCGGAAACTAATTTACCAATGGATGAGACAAGCAAGGGCCTACAAATGATGCTTGCAATGGGCTACGACAGAAATCAAAGACTGGGACAAAATGATAATGGGCTCATAATACCTATCATGCCAGAGACGCGACCCATAACAAATCTTGGCCTTGGATGTACCCTTCCAAGAATAACCATACATGGCCAAAGTCCTCTAGTTAGAATGGTTAATATTTCTCCTCAGCCAGTACTAGTACAAGTACACTCACCAATAGTCACAAGTAGAGACACACATAATTTTATAACTGAGCCCTATATTAGTAGTGATGATGAAGATACCATGACCAATCTACCTAGGTTATTTGAGGACACCACCCTGTGTATGATTAGCACCCTATCCTTTGAAATAGACCATCCAAATCATGAGATCCATTTAGTGTACCCCCAACTGATCGACTATGACCAATGAGGACCACCAGTTCTCGATACATTCGAAAATGATGAGGCACTCTCAGAATTCATGGAATTGAGGGATAACACTCTAGATGGTGATCACAAAGCAGGGTTTATAATGGATTTGGACACACATGCCTATTACAGCAAAATGATTGAATCCTTCAGTCGCAAAAGTGAGAAACTAAGAATCATATCCAAGTCCTTGAGTGAAAACCACACTGTGGCACTCTCTAACAAGAAAAAAGTAAAAAGAAAGGATGTATCCAATGGTGAAAACCTCTCTGAGGTGCCCGAGGATGAAGGATTCAATCTTCCTCTAAGAGCTATTCATCAGGAGAAGTCAGCAGTCTTGGCCGAAAAATGCAATCCTGTCAACCTAGGAATAGAGGAGCCCCGCATATCACATTCTATGCGGAATCAATATTACCAGAAGAGCAAGAACTCCTAGCAACATTCCTAAAGGAAAAACAAATAAACTTCACATGCAGTTATGCTGACATGCCAGTCCTTGATCCAGAGACTGTGGTCCACCACTTAGCATTGTATCCAGAAGCAAAACCTGTCAGACAAAAGCTTCAAAAAATGCATCCTCAAATTGCCTTATTGGTCAAAATGGAGCTCAAAAAGTTGTTAGATGCAGGATTTATCCAACCAATTGATTATCCAGAATGGGTGTCAAATTTGGTACCTATTTCAAAACCTAACAGAGCCATTAGAATCTACACGGACTTCAGAGATTTGAACAAGGCATGACCCAAGGATTATTTCCCGCTTCCCAACATCGACATGATAGTAGACATGACAGCAGGGCATGAGATGCTATCACTAATGGATGGATTTTTAGGATACAACCAGATCATGATAGAAAAAGAAGATCAACATAAGATGACTTTCACTTGTCCATGGGGGACCTACTGCTAGAACATGATTCCATTTGGCCTAAAGAACACAGGAGAAACATATCAAAGGGCCATGAAATTGATCTTCCACGACATGATTCATAAAACAGTCGAAGACTATGTTGACGACATTATAGCTAAGTCAAGAAAGAGACAAGATCATATAGCAACCCTAAGTTCTATCTTTGACAGACCAGAGGAATACAAAGTTAGACTAAATCCCAAGAAGTGCGTCTTTGGCATACAATTAGGTAAACTGCTAGGATATATAGTCTCCATGAGGGGTATTGAGGTGGATCTGGCAAAAGTGAAGGAAATACTTGAGATGGAAACACCAAAGACATTAAAACAATTGAGAGGCCTTCAAGGCCAACTTCAATCCATCCGATGATTCATAGCACAACTGGTAGACAAGCAGAACCCATACTCTCACCTACTCCACAAGGGGGTAGCGCACAAATGGGATACAAAATGTGAAGAGGAATTTAACAAAATCAAGGAATATCTACTAACACCACCAGTTTTAATGCCACCCATCCCAAGAAATCCATTGATCTTATATGTGTCAGCAACAACAACAGCCCTTGGAGCTCTCCTAGCTCAACATGATGAAAACAGAATAGAGAGGGCCATCTACTATATCAGTAGGAAAATGGTCAGTCACGAGCTAAATTACTCATTCATCGAGAAAGCTTTCCTCGCAGTAGTGTTTGCATCCCAAAAATTCAGACATTACATGTTGGCACATAAGATAAAACTCATTGCAAAAATTGATCCCCTCAAGTATCTACTATCAAAGGCAATGCTCACAGGCATAATGGAAAAATGGGTAATGATATTATCAGAGTATGACATCAAGTATGTAGAGAAGAAATCCATTAAGGGATAAGTTATTGCAGATCAACTCGTAGAAGCACCCATTTATTCTGAGAACCCTCTTGTCTTAGAATTCTCAGATGAATCCATCTTTAACCTCAATGTAACTGACCATTGGAAACTATACTTCGATGGTTCATACACACAACATGGATCAGGAGCTGGTGTCTTCTTCATCACCCCACAAGGGGATTGCATACCGAAGTCATACAAATTGGCATTTCCTTGCACCAATAACATCGCGGAATACAAGGCTTTGACTATAGGTCTAAGGATAGTAGTGCAATGGAACATCATAGCTCTCAAGGTGTATGGGGACTCTTAGTTGATCATAAATCAAGTCAATAATGAATATCAGACTAAGGATGATAAGCTCACTCCATACAAGAAATTGGTGGAGACTCTTAAAGAGTCTTTCATTGACATAACATTTGAGTAGATTCCAAGAACCAACAACAGAGCAGCAGACACCATGGTTACAATTGGGTCCCTATTAGACATCCCTCATAATGTGCCGAAATATGAATTTCTAATTGAGCAGCTTCTCATTCCCACATTCAAGGTACCGGAATCAGAATATGTGTGTGAAATCATTGGTCCTGGTGATCCTTGGTACCATGACATCTACACATATCTTCGCATAGGAGTCATACCCGCTGACCTCCCATCAAACCTAAAATGAACCTTTATCAAAAAATCATCCAGATTTGTCATCCTAGGTAATTCCTTATACCGTAGAAGCATAGAAGGTACCTTGCTACACTATTTAAATGTTGAGGAGGCATTAACCACTCTAACCGAGGTTCATAACGGTATCTGTGGCTCACACTCGAGTGGAATGACCATCGCCAAGAAACTACTGAGGATGGGGTATTATTGGCCCACAATGGAAAGAGAAGCGCATGATCATGCTAAAAGGTGTTTACAATGTCAGCAACATGGGGACCTCATCCATGCTCCAGCTCAAGAGCTTCATCCTATTATCACACCATGGACCTTTTCGTAGTGGGGACTCGATCTCATTGGAAAAATCACACCCACCTCATCTAATGGCCATAAGTTCATCATAACTACAACTAAGTACTTCACAAAGTGGGTGGAAGCCATACCCATGATGTATATCACTGGGAAGCAGATCTCAAAATTTATCTTGAACTATCTCATCTGTCGTTACAGTGTCCCACAAGCCATTATCTTAGATAATGGGACACCATTCAAGAACCAAGAGTTTCGCGACTTGTGCGAGAAATTCAGAATCCAACATCACTTTTCCACCCTGTACTATCCCCAAGGCAATGGCCAAGTAGAAGCTATGAACAAAACCATCCTCAAAATCCTCAAGAAAATAGTCAATGACGTAGGTCATGATTGGCATCTACAGCTTAATCCCACCCTCTGGGCTTATCGAACCAGCATCCGCACACCCACTAGTGCCACCCCCTTCTCCCTGGTCTATGGATCAGAGGTCGTACTCCCCATTGAGATTGAGCTCCCATCTCTCAGAATATCATTGCAAAATCTCATCACTAATGAGGACTACCAGGTGTCAAGATTAAACGAGTTGGAGCTACTGGATGAGAGATGCATAGATGCTTTAAATCACTTGCAAGTCTATCAAAATAGACTTAAACGAAGCTACAACAAAAAAATCAGAAGCAAGACTTTCCAAGTCAGAGAACTAGTCTTAAAAGAAAATCAAAAGAATGTCCCGAACTCGAGTAGCAAAGGCAAGTTTGAACCTAATTGGTTAGAACTTTCATCATCACAACAAGTTATAAGTCAGGGGCATATTAGCTATCAACACCTGAAGGGGAACCTCTATAGGAGCCCATGAATAACTCCCATCTCAAAAAAATTTATGCCTAAATCTTTCAGGGTATAGAACAAAAAAATCCAAAAAAAATCAAAAAAAGTCCTAAAAAAATGGTTACGTAGGTGAAAACCTGGCAAACAAGCATCTTGGTAACAAACAAAAAAATCAAAAAAGTAAAAAAATCCAAAAAAATCTGAAAAAGGGATCAAAAAAATCATCCTCTAGTGAAAACCACTTCAGTGGCACTTTGGGCAAGTACCTTGGTGAAAACCTAGCAAACAGGTGCCTTGCATAAATAAGCACTTTCCATCCACCAAGATCTATACAGCTTGTTCGGCATCATCCCTCCATCTTCCATCACATTCAAGCCTTTATCCATCACTCATCCACTCGCATTCGCGCCATAGCTTGGTCCTATGTTTGTATCATGATCCCTCCTAGTACTACTCGGCCCATCCTCAAGGTTAGTTTATCCTGCCTTTATCAGAGTAGTCTATTGCATCACATTGGGGGCATGATCTCATCGGATCAGATTCATGTATAATCTTAAGGTCCTCAAATTAGAAAATCTGAAAACATAAAAAAATTAAAAAAAATCCAAAAACATCAAAAATCCCAAAACATGTCAAAAAGTCAAAAAAAGTCAAAAACACGGTTGTCTTGTCGAACTACGTCATCTTTGAGCTTGAATGTAGGCAAGGTTGATCTTTGATCATCCTTCGAGACATTTAGGTCAGTCCTATAGGAATCTGTCATAATAAATTGGCATCTCATCATGTATATCGTCATCTGTAAATCGGTCAAGTCATCAGTCGAACTACGTGGTCTCTGTGTATATAACATAGGAAAGGCTAGTCTATTGACCAGCCCTCGAGGCCCCTAGGATAGGTCTTTAGGTTAGTCTTTTGGTTAAAATCTTAGAAAATCCTGAAAACATTAGAAAATTGAAAATCAAAACATTTGAAATTCTTGAAAAAATACCAAAAACAGCCTCAAAACATTGCAAAACTCCAAAAACATCCAAATATTTGAAAAAATCCATCCACCTCATATCACTTGCACCCACAATAAACACCACTCATAATTAACTGATCATCATCCTCAACCTTTGGTGAAACAATCAGAAATAAGTCTAGCAGATTAAAAGTGAAAACTCAAAATGTCAAGTCTTAAGTCTAAGTCAGTACGTAAAAGAGTTGGTCATCTCTTCGCATTGGTAACACAACATCTAAATTAGTCCCATATCAATCATCCCTTAGAATTCTTTGGGTAAATGAAATGACGTGCCGCCATCCACTAACATGTCCTAGGATGAATCCTTCCTGCAATGGGCATTATCTTTTGGCAATAAGTTTCAGTTATCATCCTTAGAAAACACATCCTCTTTCCGTTAGCGGTATTGAAGAGCATCAGTTTGTTTGTTTACTTGGTCTTTATCTTTTGAATTATCTTATTTTGTGCTCATTCCAAGGACGTCTTGATGATATCCCAAAATAGAGGATTTATAGAAATAGGAATGGGGCAACGATCATTATCTTTTGTGTGTTGTGCTTGTTGGACATTCTTGTAATATAACCTCGGCGAATACTTGCTTTGCTAGGTATGTATGGAAGAGGTCTAGGGAAACTTGTTGACTATTACAGGGATATGTTTACCTATCCATGTTTTGGTCCGAGGTGTCTGAAACTTCTAAAATACATCCTAGCAAGGTTTCCGTATGTCAGGTGTGAACAAGAATACTCCTATCCGATTGTCAATTCAAAGTTCATCACACTGGGTACAATGCCATCCTGGTTTTCTATACCTTGATGCATCGTACCACGTGTGTTATCAAACATAAGAAAATTTGGCCCTTTTAAAATCCCAATTCCTTGGCAAGTAATCATCATCATCATCATCATCATTTTCATTTGTGCATCATCTTGTGTCTTGTTGAAATGACTTCTTCTTTTCTTACTAACAGCACTAACAAGGTACTATGACAGTTGATCATCATCACCATTATCATCATCAATCCGGCATCCACAAATCATTAGCATATGGCATAAACATATCATATAGGAAACATAAGCAGTGCATTTTAATCATCATAAATAGTTTTTCATAAACATTCTTCAATAGGTGCATCCATGTCACCCATTACATTGCATCTTAGTGCATTATATTGATCATTGCATAAACATTCATTTGCATTTCACAACCATTTCATATTACCATCTAAATCATCACATAGCATCTACAAAAGCATTCCATAATCACTTTTGCATAATCATAAGCAATAGGAATATAAGCATTTAATTCATTAGGCATACATACTTGCATAACATCATGACATCATATCATCACATTACGTTCACATCTCATTATGCATCAGCATATCACTTTGCATTAACATATCATTGCATCACATACATCATCATTTAGGATAATAACATTTGTTATTCTAAGCATCTCAATTTAATTATGCATTAACACCATTTCATTAGCATCATATCACGACCATCGCATCATATCACATCCATCCATAAATCATCTCATATATAAGCATTTTCTACACATCATTGCATATACCATAAATCAAATCATTTCACATATTGCATTGGCATAAAATAAACCATCATATAGTTAACATCATTGCACATCATATCATAGGTTAGCATAATATAGATCTGTTAGTCATAATCATAATGCATACATCATTAGAAATAAATACATCCATAAAACATCACTGCAAAGCATATAGAAATGAATCATACATGCATAAATAAAGGAGTACACAGTACATCGCATCAAAATTGGCTCATATATATATCATATCATCAATGTCACTGTCATAGTACATAGAATAAATCGGATCATTGTACATATGTGTCAATCAGTACAAAATGCCCATCGGGCTATTAAAAATGAGCCCATAAGGCACAAAAATGTATCTGAATCAGGCCCGATCTCTATGAATGCTGCCCTCACCCCTATCACCGTGACCGTCTGGTGGTCTCTGGCTGGCCTGCTCTAAGTACTCTGGGACCCAATCTGCTCTAGGTATGGTGTCATGGTAAGCCCGACGGTAGTACTCTATCTCTCAAATAGCATCCCTATAGGATCGTACTGGCACTATACCCTAGGAGGAGGAGGCTATCATACTCTCGATCTGTTGTTTGTGGCTTAGCTATGTGGCTACCTCTAGCTCTGCAGCCTATCTCTGCTACACAGCTTGATCCCTCTCTGCTCTGAGCTGCTCTCTCTCAGCTCTCGCCTGATCTCTCTCTGCGGTCACTGCTTGAATCTGAGCCTGTAATTGCGTAATTAGCACATCCCAACTGTCTGCCTATCCTTGTGTCTATACCCATGGCTGCGCATGAACCTGATCCTCAACCTCGACTCGTGGTGGTGGGACTGGCAGATCTTGATGCTGATCCTGCATATGGACGTCCCCGTGACCTGGTGGGACTGGGGGCACACCTAGTGGATCCTGTCGAATCTCGACCCTCGATCCTCGCCCTCGCCCTTGTCCTCTCCCTCTGCCTCTGACCCTATGTACCTCTGGATCCTTGCCTGGAATGGTCAATCGAAAGGGAGGTCTGAACCAGTCTCTGTAGGCCTGCGTGGTCCCTGGATCTACCAAGCCCTAATCATAAGCCCATGGTCAGGCTACCAACTGTCAAAAGTTGTCAACTACCTCAGAGGTAGGAATATCGGGCCCCCATGACACCTGTGTCATGCTGCGTGCAAAGACAGAGCTCTACGTAGCCGTCATTAGGCCGATCCTGCGACTCTCTGAACTAACGCTGTACGCTCCCAGGAAGGTATCTCTCAATCATCGTGTGCTCTTTCCCCTGCATATATCGATCCTTGCGGCGGTAAAAGAGCTGGACAACATCGTCAACCCATCCGGGCCGACCAAGGTACGGTCTCCAAGTAAAGACAAGCATCTCATCTAGGACCCACCTCTAGTAGAGGATCCCATGCTCGCTAGTGTCTGTGAAGGACACACTGCCTCTGTATAGTGCCACGAGGGCATCCTCTGCCCCCATCAGAACTGGAACGATGTGTGGACATAGCATAGAAATGTGCTCCCACACCCAGACATGAAGAAGTGTCAATCTAGCCCCCAGCGCTTTGCCATCCATGTATACGTACTCGTGGAGGTCCCTGTAAAGTGAAGCCAGAAAGATAGGCCCCCATGCAAAGCGAACTGGCCTGTCTCAGACCATCTGCTCCCAGCAATAACCCCAGTCGGGACTGAAATATCACCCTCGTCAGTCTGGGGCAACCAAACCTGAAATGATTGCTGCAATCGCCCAGTGGAAGGGAGGTGCGATGACCCTGTACCGCTCGAGCTCAATCTGTCCCTCGCAGTAGATAATGTCCCGTGTGGCAAGGACTCTAATACAGCACTCGCGTCCCTCCTCCATATCGTAGATCACCCGTCGGCCATGAATGGGTAATCGAAGAATGCACCAAACGTCCTCTAAGGTGACGGTGGCCTCGCCAGTGGGAAGATGAAATGACAATGTCTCACTGTGCCACCTCTCGGCCAACACTGACAGGATCCCTAGGTGGGTGCACACGGGTGCAGCGTACGCAATATGCCATAATCCTGCAGCTCCTAGTCGATCCTGGTCCTTGTCGCTCATATCCCATAAAACGCTCACCAAGTTTTGTGACCGGTGCTCTGGAGAATAGAGCTCCCTAGGCCCATCCTACATCAAGGGAAAATCAGTGTGTTAAATTTTTTGAAAAAAATCCTAGCCTAACGCTCCAAACTTGTTCCCAGCGGTGCAGTTTGTGAAGGCGTCACAATTTGAGTTTTCTCAAACTCTGCTACGCGAGCCCAAAATGAGCTAAATGGCACCGTCACGGCGCACTTTATCCCCCAGCATCACAATTTGCATGAAAAGGGCACCACCGCGGCACACTTTTCCCAAACCGGCCCGCCGAGCCTAGCGATGGAGTATCTAAACTCCAAATTGCACCGCTATAGCACAAAATGGCTTGGCGCGGCACATTTTAAAGGCTGAGCGGTGCTATATAGGGCTGCTGGAGGCGAGCTATTCTTTTAAAGGGCTAATTAATGCATTAAATGAAAAAAATTAAGCTTATGTAAGGGTCACATACCGATGCCCCGATGCCAGGTGGCCGCTAGTATGTCCGAACTTAGTCTGAAATGTGTAGGGGAAGCTGTCATTGTGCTATATCATTGGAGGGTCAGAGCTCAAATCTCAAGTTTTCTAGCGGAGGTGTGTGAAAATGACTTGAAAGTGACCCCTCGGGCCCTTTTTAAGCCTAAAAATTAGGGTTTTTTAACCCTAAATGGTTGTCCTGCTAGGGTTTTGGACCCCCGAACCTATTTTGGTCTGATTGAGGCTTGTTTTTCATCATTTTATTGCATTTAAACATGTTTTTAGCCTCCCGGACCCCTTTCGGACTTGTCGAGTACTTTGTCACCTTTTTTCACGAGATCACCCAAAAAATTAAAAAATTTCATCCGATCTCTCGAGAGGGCATTATATTGGCATATTCTCTCACCAAGTAGCAGTGGGGCAAGTTTTTAAATATCAATTTTTTTTTGGCTTTGATCGAGATCATTTATTCTTTGAACCAACGCAATGAGTGCATTGCTTCAAAGAGGGGCAAAATGTAGACATTGAAAATATACTAATTGACATCGTGCATTCGATCTTGACTTACTAACATCATTTCTCCCTGAATCATCCCTCAGTCTAACCATTTAATCAAATTCCCCTATCTGATTAAATTCATCAATAGTCCTCTCTTGATTAAATAAATCACTTTATCTAAATCAAGTCATCTCTCTTGTTAATTAAATCAATCTATCTGATCTAATTATCCCTATTTAATTAAATAATCAATTTATTTGATTAAATCTCTAAAGTCTCCATTAAATTAAATAAATTAAAACCTTATTTGATTTAATCTAACACCATCCCTTTTAATTAAATAAATCAAAATCCTTATTTACTTAGCCTCTTATCATATTCCTCTCTTATTTGATTTAAATAAATCCATAAATCTAAGTCAAATAAGTCACATCATCTAATCTCCTGTTAAATTAATTAACCCTTGATTAATTTAACCTCATCTCATGTCACATCCTCTAGATAATGCAAGTTGCACATGAAAATAGATTTAATTCATTTATTAAATCTCTATTTTCCTCACAAGGCATCTTTTGGAATATTCTCTCAATTTGAATTCAAAAATTTCAAGTCAACATGTACATCCAACAAGGCAATAACTTCATCTTACATGTCCTTTGCCTTGAGCCAAGTGGAATTTATTTCATTTTCCCTTCCCTCGTGCATATCATTTCAACAAATTTTAATTTCAAATATTGGCATTTAATGGCACAAACCCCAAATCTTGCACATCCATCATCCATTCATAGCTTGACAAGTTGCATCATATCATTGGATGAATGTTAGTCCCACATTGCTCAAATTTGGGCATTCATCCATCTTGAAATCCTATAAATAAAGAGCTCATATCCTCATTTTATCATCCACAATCCAAGCAAAGTTACCATGCTCAAATATCTCTTGAGTTCCATCCATTATCATTGAGTCATAGCTAGGTTTTGTAGATTTTTGGCTTGGAGTTCTCATCTTTCATCAAAGTGGATCAACATCATCTTCAACATTCAAAGCTTTCATCTTAGGAATTGGGAAAGGGCCAATTTTCACATCAAATTGGAACCAATTCCCCCATGGGATCATGAGTTTGCACATTTAAATTAGGATTCAATCTTTATTTCATTATTTTCATTGTGTTCTTCACTATTTTCATTCCTATTTTGAGGTTGTAAATGGATTTCATGGGGAATCCTTGTTTTGGCTTGCAATATCTAACTTGAGGTGCTTATTCTCCATGTTTTGTAGGTACCAAGGTTGGGGTTCACACACAAACAAATATATTTATGAAAGAAGTATATTGGCATGAAATTAAATATGATTTGTATTCCAATGTAAAAACTACAAAGAATGGAAACAATTCTTTCAACACATAAACTATTATGTAGTAGTCAATTAAAATGAAAAATCTTACTCTATATTAGTTAGGATACACAACTAAGAAAATGATCTAAAGTGACTTATTTATCCTAGAGGAACTAAGTATATAATATACAAAGAAAACCAACAAACCCACAACTACCCCTATTTTGAAGGAGTTTAGTTTTCTCCCCTTCCTGATCTCTCTAATATTGTTTAATTATTTTAAAGAGACGAAGGGTCATAACACAGCTTTATTCAACCCAATAAATGGCTTGGTTAATTAAAATTGAAAAAAGCAACAAAACAATTGCTACGTTTGGTATTTCATGTTGAATGAAGAGTGGTGACAATAATCTACTTATAGTTTAATAAAACACTATTTTAATAAGAAGGCTTGACATTAGAAAGATAAGTGTTACTTATAGTTTAATAAAACACTATTATAGTTTTACCAATATATACTATTGTATGCTTGCATGGCTTATTAGTTAATATATGGGGAGAGAAAGAGAGAGAGATAGAGATATATGGGAAGAGAAAGAGAGATGGAGATATATGGGAAGAGAAAGGAAGAGAGGTGGAGATAGAGAGTCGATGGATAGGGGGATAGGGAGGGAGAAATGGTGAGAGATAAAGAGGGGGAGATAGAGAGGAAAGGAAAAGAAAGGGATATAGATAGGTAGAGGAGGAGATAGAGAAGAGGGGGAGAGAGGGAGAGATAGGTTGAAGAGGAAAAGAGAGAAGAGAGGGTGATAGATAGGTAGAAGAGGGAGAGAAAGAAGAGGGGGAGAGGGAGAGAGATATGTAGAAAGAGAGAGAGAGAGAATAATATAGGGGAGAGAGGGAGAGATAGCTCAATATATATATAGGGAGAGGGAGAGACATAGAAAGTGATATAGAGAGATAGAGGGGGATGGTGAAAGAGATAGAGAGATCGTGATAGGGTAGAGAAAGATATGGATAGAAAGAGATAGAGAGAGAGGAGAGGGAGATAAAAGAGAAATAGAGATAGAGATATAGAGTAGGAGAGATGGAGGGAGAGATGGAGTGAATGAGAGAGAAAGGGGGAGAGGAGAGATAGCTCAATAGATAGAGGGGGGAAGAGGGAGTGACATAGATAATGGGAGATATAGAGAGATAGAGAGCGACAGGGAGAGATATATCAATCACCCTCCCTATATCTCTATCTATTCATCCTTATCTCTTTATCTCTCTACCTCTCTCTATCTCCTTGTCTCCCTTTCTATTTGTATGTTTGTCATTATCTCCCTCTCTCTCTATATTTTCTTCCCTATATTTATCTTTGTCTCCTTAAGTGTGCAATGGGTACATTGAAGAGGTCTTAAAGGAGAATTATCATATCTTTAATCAAATGGCATGCTACCTTGAGCATAACTCCCCAAGGACACATGCCATCCTTGGATTGTTGACATGAAACAACCAATCAAAATTTAGTTTCTCTCTCTCATATTAATATTATATTAATATATATTACTATTATATTAAATATATATTATATTAATTATATTTTGTATTATATAAAAATATACTTATTATTAATTATTAATTATAATAATTTTATACATATTTAATAATTTTGTTAAAGAATATAATATATAATTATAATCAGTTGAATAATTATATTATTTATTATGTAAAATATAGCTAATATATACTTAACTATATTGTAGAATATTAAAACCTAGCTAAATGGTGCCATAATTTTCAATTTAATTAAAATACTCTAAAACCTAATGAAACCAGGTTGTAGCTCATCAAATTGGAGAAGTGAAAGGTCAATACCAGTGCCGAGGAAGAGTTTGGAGTAGTTAAAGCAAGGCCAATGCCAGCACCGAGGAAGAGTCTGGAGTTAAAACAAGGTCAATACCAGCGTCGAGGACGAGGTTGAGGGCACTTAGGGAAAAATCGACGACCAAGGGACAATGACTACTGTAAGTTTGACACCCCCATTCTCTTTAACCTACAATTTTCATGCCTAGTTTCCAAAGATATTCTCATACATTGGCACCCCCATTCTTGTAAAATGGTATAAGATAAGACAAAAGAAATAAAATAGCTTAGTCTTTCACATTTTTATCGACCAGCCTTAGGTCTTGGCAAAACTCCCATAATCTACCCACATCTTGGTTGAGGTCTAGGATTTCATCACACATAGCCTTCATTGCATGAGTCTCAAGCAATTGTACACCTATCCCAAGTATATGCTAGGCTAAGCTAGATCTAATGAATGGAAATAGAGGCATACAATTCTTCTTTAATACCTCCACCACAAACATATGCAAGGAAAGGTCTCCTCCCTTCTTGCTAGTGATAACCTCCACACACAACCCTTAAAAATTATGAATAGAGGAATATAATCTTTGAAGAACTCAAAGTTGATTCTCTCCTACCTGATGCAATTAGTCATTTTATCCTTACAAACATTTATAGTGATTACTAGAGGCACATAGACCAATTCTTCATAATAGAAGAATTTCATCATACTTTCCCAATGATGGCATTATGAGAAAACCTTAGGTTAAATGAATAATTCCTAGCTAAGTTCTTTAAATCATGTCCAACTGTATAAGAGAAGACTGCTGCTATGTGTCTTGGATACCATGGAGAAAGGCTCTTTGGGCTCTTTCATCAATCAAGGTATTGTTAAATTTTAACACCTAAAAGTGAGAATGAAGAATCTTTCCTAGGATGGTGGCCATTCCATTATAGCTCTTAGAGTTGTTAGAGATATTTTTGTTTCAAAGTAGAGATATTTTAAGTTATCAAATCCTACCATCAGACATAATCAAAATGTTGTTGTTTCAAATGACTATGAGCACTAACTTTCACTATTTGAAGATGTTGAAACCTTGTCATAGAGAACTAGAACATTGATGTAACCACTCATCCTACCTTAAAACATACCAAAATTCTCCTAGAAATTAGACATAGGAAGATTTAATATGACTTAAAAAAAAATTATTTCCAAAGCATAAACTTATGATGACTTAACCAGGTGTAGTACACACTCCCTCCCCGTTAACCACTTAGACATATGGAAATTAAATGTAAATTTTCTGCTATTTTTAGTCATGTAGGTGTCCAAAAAACCACTTGGTGGTGTTTCCCTTCAAGTTTATTTACTTGAATGAAGAGAAAAATTCCTTTGATTACAATTAGAGAATACATTTGAGGCCTTGGTTGTGTAACTGGTGGACAATAGTCACATTTAACACTTGTTACAAAGTTTGGGAGTTAAAACATTAAATAGATTTGATTTGTGATGGACACATTTGGATGGTAGTAACAATAACTTGCAGTCTATCAAGACTTGATTACCTTATAACCTATGAAATTCTAGCGATGAAATGATAGATTAATCATATTGTCACCTTGGGAACACATCACCATGAAAGAAATTCATCCAACATCCTTATGAGTGCAGGTACCACCAAATATGTATTTGTGAGATCTGTCTTCCTCGAGCGAGGGAAATTCAGGAAGAGAAGAGGAAAGCGAGACATGTAGTAGGTCTAAAAGAGGGAGATCAACTAGAGATCAAGAGATTAGAAGAAAATTCTGTAAATGCATGAAATTTTTTCTTGTTGAAGGGGGGTCATGTTCTTATGATGATGAGAGCATAGGCAACGTCGAGGTGCCATTGAGGTACAAACATCTACGGAAACAATGGGTACCCAAGGAACTACCTCCAATAAACACTGATTTTTGTGTCGACGAGAGGATATATCACATATCACCATCGTCATTACATGGTTCGGGCCTATTTTGCATGGATGGCATTAAGGTATGTTATGAAAAAGTTACTGAATTGATGGAGTATGTTGGACCCTGTTACAATTAGAAAGATTGGATGCAGCTGGTTCGATATACACGAAGTATGCATAGGTATGCACTGCCAACAAATTATATAGAGCTAAAAGATAAGGATCAAAAGAAAGGAGTGGCTATGCACATTGAAAGAAGGCCAAAAGAATCAGGGAATATTGTAGGGTTTATAAATATTACACAACCTGGGTCAACAAATAAGCAACCCAATTGCCTATTTGAGGTGTGCAAGGGAAACCGTGTATTCATATGTATAATAAAATCAATAACTGTAGGGGAAGAGTTGCTAATCGATTACAATTTAAATCGCTTAGTTACAAACATAGTTAATATGCAGGTGCTATGTACTATGTACCATTTTACCCAACCTCCAATTAATGACTCCAATATACCATTTTATTCTTTTTTTTTGGTAAGTTTATTGCTTTCATTTCAGTAATTTTTTTTATATTTAATTTTTGTCACAGCAGGACATTGATTGTATGGGGAAGTTTCTAGCCCAGAGCACAGATTGCAATGCATTTTTAGGCACTTCTACCCAACAAGTTTACCTCATTGTAATTGTACAAATTAGATACGAGCAATTTTTTTATTATTATGTTTTTTTCATAAGTTTATTGGGTTAATTTTGATAACATTTTTTAATATTCTTGTTGCAGTCGACTGATCGGGGAAAGGCACCAACAGTAGATGAGAGCATCCATAGGGAGGTGCAGTCAATATTATGTGATGATTACGTCGCTTATTAAATAAACCCTCTCGATATGATAAGGAAAACCCACAAAAAATGCAATGAAGAAATCCTTAAGTTGTTATTCATGGTGCCTCAAACAGATGAGATAAGAGAGAGGGTTAAAATATTAACTAAGAGAGTACAAAACTTGCAAGTAATTTTTCATGAGGTCTTTAATTATAACATAAGTTCATTCATGGTTTTATATTTTTTACTCTTTTATGTCATGAACTAAAATATGTGTTGTTTTTACATGATTTTTTGCATCCTCATGATGCTCCTATCCACGATTAGGGTACTGCAAGTGCTACCCGAGGAGTAGGGGTTGGTACAAGTGTCCATCCTGATCTTCTTACGAATACATCACATCATCTGACCCCATCATCCGTGCCTACATTGTTGTCTAAAAATTTGGCAACACATACCATGCAGGCATCTGTTACTATGCCCTCTAGTAGTGAACACATGCTAGAACATGCATCAGGACATGTACCTGGGGATACATAGGCCACTAGTACTGGTGATGTTTTAGCAGCATTTCTTGGATCTTCCCATATTACTAGTATAGGAACATTTTCAGTCACATTTGTGGTGACCGAGGATTTCTTTCCCATAAAGATAGAGAAGGTCCCAGGTACTTTAAAATGTTTTAATTATTATTATATATAATCCAATTGAAATTTACTTATTGATCACTCTTTTTAGACTATTGATCCCATGATCATTTTGCAGGAAATGATGTTTTTTATAAACATATAAGTGATATTACATTGGATCTTGTCGGGCCCACCATATGTACATGGTGGAATTCCCAAAATCAAGATTTAAAAGATGATCTCATTAACCATTTAGTTGAATTGTTCAGTGATAAACATTCAACTGAACCAAGGTCCTTAAGAAAGTTGGTACCTATCTAAAGTAGGTGAGGGACCAATATAGGTCACATTTAGAGAAGAAAAAAAAGTACGAGCATCCCCCCTATGATTCTAGAGAGGGAGTGGAAGGACCTGGTGTCGGATGGAAAGGAGAAGGCTGAAAAGAAAAAAGGAAAGACACCACCGGGCCAAGGAAGGTATGTGATACTATCAATAATGTAATTATATACTGATTATTCTTTCTTTTTACATAATCTAACATATTTCAAAATTTTCATAAGCTGCCTGACACATCGAAGGAAACAAAGGAAAGACTAGAAAAACACGGGCAACACAAACTTGGCTCTGGTGGTTATATGAAATTAGCTGCATGAATTCTAAGTATCAATAAATGAAATATTGCATCCAAATAATAAATTGCAAAATTTTTTGGTTTTATCACACCATAGAAGAAAAATTCATGATCTTATGCAAAAATGCAGGGCTTTGAATTCAACAGAGTTTCCACATAAGAGGATCTCAATATTTCCTTCCAGAAAGGCTATCGAGTCGTGGCTAAACACCTAAGAGTCTTGACTGGGAAAACATAATCTTCCACTACATCCGACACGCAGGTAAATAAACTCAATAAAGTTTATTTGAAATTGAATACTTGTGCAATCTATTCAATATTAATTTCCACCTTAAAGTAATTACATGCCTATTTTTTTTAAACATACAAGCAATGATAATATTGCACATGACATTGGAATGTAGCCTGGTGAGGGTGGAGCACAACCTGCAGATGAAGGTCATGGTGTGCATCCTAGTACTGGATGTATTCATGTGCTATACAAAACACAATATGGATTAATACAATTAAACATCTTTAATTTCAATTGGTGTATTAATTAATGTAACCTTTCGTGTTTCAACTTTAGAGCATGTTAAGCATGATCAGGCTAGAGAAGATCAAGAACATGATGTGGCCCCATCAGGTAAAGAGGACCACTCTAATGTTCTTTTAAACATATTTAATTGCAATTGGTGTATTAATTAATGTAACCTTTTGTGTTTCAACTTTAGAGCATGTAGAGCGTGATCAATGTGTTAAGTATGATTAGGATAGAGAAGATCAGGAACATGATGTGGCCCCATTAGGTAAAGAGGACCACTCTAATCTTCTTTTAAACATATTTAATTTCAATTGGTGTATTAATTAATGTAACCTTTCATGTTTCAACTACAGATCAGGATTTAGAGGTTGTTCAGCATGTTGAGCATGAGTCTATAAGAGAAGTTCAAGAATATGATGTGGACCCATCAGGTAAAGAGTACCACTCTAATGTTCTTTTAATTAATGAAATACTTGTAACAATAATAATAAAATATATCAATTTAACATTTCTTTGTTATTGCAGTAGACCCCCCTTGCAGTGGCGTCCACGTCATGAGCACATGACTAGGCATTCATTAAGATCATGAGCATAGGGTAGAACAATTAAAGGGGGGACAGGTGATTTAGAAAATGATACTCCACTTTAGATTTTTTTAGCTTTAAAAAAGAAACAAAATAAAAAGTGATTGTAATCATATCATGACAACCATATATTTGATAATATGTAAAAACTGAAAGAATGAATGAATGTGAATATGTTAATGAATGAATGTTATATGTTATTAATGGATGAATGAATGATTAATGTTATATGATCAGGTATGGGGAATTGAGAGTGATGTGAGGGGGGGGGAGGGGCCAAATGAGCTTCCACCGTCACATGGTTGGCCCTATTAAGTAGAGAATATTAAACTATTCTCGAAACAAAGAGAAGCTCAATAAGGTAATGCACTTTTCAATATAAGAAATGCATCGTTTGAAGCATCAACCCAATATGCAAAGATGAAAGAAAGTGCTAACTTTTCACTATGGTGGCAGAAAAATGATTCTTTATACCCTAAATCCATGCTTTGCATCATAATTTGAAGTTGTTTCCATTCCAATGTTTTGAGTTTAGTTTGTTTGTATGGATTTGTATGAATACCACATTGTGTTGTGTGTGGATTTGGTTTCAAAGCTCTATTTCTTCTATTTTTACTGGTGACATAACTCTAAAATTTGACTTTTGCATAACAAAGTTAGTGGAAAAATTGACGCTCTAAAGGGTTTAAGGCTCGATTGAGATAGATACATGGATATTTGGATCTTGTTGTTGATGGGAGGCTTCCACTTAACCATGAAATTGTACCATCTGGCAGTATGCAAAATTTATCTACTTACATTCATTCTTGATCATAAATGTTCTAAATGATATTAATGCTTCAAACTTAAGATTTGTTTCATTGTTATAATGATCAAAATGTTATACTTTTCTATACATTCAAGCATTCTCTTGCCCCCTACCCTTTGCTCTCTCCCCCCTCCTTTTAAGAATTTTCTTTGTCATAAAATATTCACATTTCTATCTCATTTACACAAATTTATTTGAAGCTCTATGAGTGAATAAAGCTATGTAAAATATGATGGATTATGTCTAAACAAAAACTTTCCATCTTATAGCTAATTAAATCCTTAATATTTGAATAGTTTAGAGATCGAATAATGCTTGTATATGTATGTGTAGCAATAAGGGAGCCTATGTGAAGATTGAAATTTAAAACATCACTTTGGTATTTTTCCTTAGGCAGTGAAATGATATTTTGAGTAATACAAACTTAGACACACATTGATATTTTTTGGCATTGCATTGAGGAAATTGTTTTCTCTTATACCTACCCTCGGCTAGACATGGAGGTATATAATATTGGTTTCTGGGTTTTTTCTGTAAGTAGTTAATTTCACAGAGGAAGACTAAAATCTTCTTAATGTCCTGTCAGGTGTGAAAGCATATGAATCACTTGCTGAAGGCACCATTTTGTATTCATCCAAAAACTGGTTTGTTCTTTTTTTTATGTTTCTTGCATTTGTTTTTTTTAGGCTCTAGAGATGTAGCTCGGCTCTTTCCTTTGCACTTTTCATCTATTTTGATGATTACAATAGTTTTTCCTCATAATTTTTTATGTAGATTTGTTTGTAACCTTACTTTCTACCAATCAATTTGCAAACTAGTCACATATCAAGGACCATTTCACTAACTTGTAGTCATCCATTACTTCATATGTTGCAGGTTGTGTTTGTGTGTCAATAAATCCTAATGATTGTGAGAACTTTAATCCTACAAGTGTACCCACTCTTTCTCAAGTAAAAGTCTTACCTTATTTTATAATACTTTAAATGGTTAATTGAAGGTGCTTCTTTAGATCTGAGATAGTTGAACCCTAGATTAAAATATGGTACTAGATGGGCAGTATAATGATAAAACTGAGGTCCATTGAACACAAATTACTAACATAATTTACTAGACTATGAATAGTGTTACAATTATAATTATTTCTCCTTTACCTACCTCTCCATTAATGAAAAAGATAGCAGATACTGGAAGTTCATTACATGTATCATGTATGTGTTAGTATTTTAATTTTGTTTAAGTTGTTCAAGAGCTTGATTAGGTCAAGAATATGTTCTACAAGCTCTGTTCTCTTGACACTACTCAGCATGTATCATTACATGTATCATGTATGTGTTAGTATTTTAATTTTGTTTAAGTTGTTCAAGAGCTTGATTAGGTCAAGAATATGTTCTACAAGCTCTGTTCTCTTGACACTACTCAACATTTTATCTATGAGAAATATATTGATAATGCCAAATGATTTATGGTGTTGTACAACTCTACCTATGCAAGTAAAATGGAATGTGCAATGATAATTGGTCTCAAATTCAAATTTGAATATAAGTACATTACACAAGAAGATGGTATCTATTCTATGATTTAAAGAACCCAAAAATAAGAAAATTAATAGGTTCCATCTGTTTACTTGCTCTTAGACACTTTTTTAATCGGCGAGACCCTCAGAATGTCTTGTTGATAACCAACAGTGTTCAAAACTCTTGAAGAGGTTAGATCGGTGTGACATTGGATCTGTCTTGCCGACGGAAGTCATTGGCAAGACATGGACTATAAGAGTGAGTTTTCTATCCTGTGCTGATGACTGATCTCTCACCGATGGGTTAGCTTTGGTGGTCATCTCCAAGATTCTTCGTGATGACATGGTGTAGGTCTATTTAAAACTCCTAAAGAGGTCAAATCAGTGTGACATTGCATATGTCTTGCTGACAGAAGTCATCAGCAAGACATGGACTATCAGAGTGAGTTTTCTATCCTACATCGATCATTGATCTCTCATCGATGGGTTGGATTCAATGGTCATCGCCAAGAGTCTCCATGATGACATGGTGTAGGTCTATTTAAAACTCTTGCATAGGTCAAATCGGTGTGACATTGGATCTGTCTTACCGATGGAAGTCATCGGCAAGACATGGACTATCAAAGTGATTTTTCTATCCTGTGCCAATGATTGATCTCTCACTAATGGGTTGGCTTTGGTGGTCATCACCAAGAGTCTTTGTGATGAGATGGTGTAGGTCTATTTAAAACTCCTATAGAGGTAAGATCGATGTGACATTGGATTTTTCTTGCCGACAAAAGTCATCGACAAGGCCTAGACTATCAGAGTGAGTTTTCTATCTTGTGCTAATGATTGATCTCCCACCGATGGGTTGGCTTTGGTGGTCATCGGCAAGAGTCTCCGTGATGGTACATTTCAACGAATATTTTTTTAAAAAAAATTACATTGTTTCGTCACAATTTCGATGAAGGAAACTGACGAATCACTGAAAAGGTCCGACAAAGTTGCTATAGCTGTGAGGAAAGCTTCGTCGTAACTACTTTCCCATTTCTTTGCAATGGTGACGAACTTCTAGTGTTGTTTTGATGCTTTGGAAGAGGCATTGCAATTGCGTTTTGGTTATAATCCATCGGTGGATACACAAAGTTGTCATTGATATTCCGACGAACAACAAAGCCATTTTATGATGATGAAGATGGACGAATCTGGGCCGTTATTTTGACATTTAATTCTTCATCCAAATTTCAACAAAAAATTGGCAACGAAAATTATTTCATTAGTTCATCATTTTTTTGACAAATGTTTGTCACAAGACCAACAAACATTTATCAGAAAATGAAGTCAAATTCAGTAGTGCCTTCTTTCTACAAACTGAAAATGCACATGTTAGTCCACCTCCAATTCCCATGCCATAAAAAATCTCAAAAAATAACAACTCATACTCATATTTTTTGTACTATCTAAATTGCATTCATACTGTTTTGTAAAATTCCAAGTTGCAAAACACTGGTTTTTCAAAATCTGTAACCCACATAATGTTTTAAAAACTTTTACAAGTAACAACCCAATTGGTTACTCACCTTCATCTCAATTTGGTATGTTTTTTTTGCCTTGAGATCCTTTTGTGAATTAGATAGTAAGAATGTAATGAGATTGGAAAACAATGAGTTTTAAGAAATCTACAACCCACACATTTTTGCCAAACTGTCTAAGTGTAACAACCTGATTGGTAAGTCAGGAAAACCAAGTTGACACTCCTATGTACATATAATCAATTAGAAACCCCTAACCTCAACTCAGTTGGTCATCTCCCCAGCCTACAACACCCCTTCCTCTCCAATGTTTCGCTTTCAACCTGTAGAATGAGAAAATCCATAACACAAAGTGTTTTCCAAGAACAATACTTGTTACAATGTAAAATGCATGTCTTAATCACATCAATGCCCTCCCCTCTCGTAGTGAATAGATAGCTTCTCCCACAAGGAAAAAAAATGTCGACATAATTTGATGTGATGGGACACCTCCTCACTTTCCTTGTCGTGATATTTCTTCCCATCTACCGGTTTCATCACTTTTATCATTTGTCTTGGTGGGCCCTGCACTATGTTATCTCATCATGTTATTGTTGCTCAATTTTCACCTATGGGCTCAATCGAGCAGGATTAATTGTGTTTCAGATGTTCATAAGGGTCGATTGATAATTTTTGTATGGAGGGTTAGGTCATGCGTCTGATGAAATTTTGCAAGGAGCTCATTCAAAGAGTTTTCCTCAATCATTCTAGCACAAAAATCACTAGAGAAGGAAGTCGGCAAGACCTTCCTGTTGTCTTGCCAACTAGTAGTGCGTCCTATGTGGTTGAATAGACCGGTCGCCAAGACTTTCGGGTCGACAAGAGTCTTCATGTATCTCTCCACTAGAAAAGGCTCATGCCGACAGTTGTTCATCGAGGAGCTCTCAGCATAGGGTTATGTCTTCACCAAGGGGTCTAGCCGACTACAGAGGGGTCTCACCGAAGCATAATGCTTTTGCATGGGGTCTTGTCACCCGCTGTGAGGTCTTCCTGACCGGTGAGAAGTCACACTGACAGTCATTCACCAAGTTGGCGCCAGGGGAGATGGTTTGCTTTCGGCAGGAGGTCTCGACAAACAAACGGAATCTCACCGAAGGGGGTTTCACCATCGGCATAAGGTTTTGCCTTCGGTATGAGGTCCCGGTGACAAACACGTGGTCTCGGCAAAAGAGATGTTAGCAGGGAGACAAGAGGGAGCTTGGTGAGAAGTCTCACCAACTAAAGGGAGTCTCAGCGACACAGAGTGATTTCAGCATAGGCCCTCACCGAAAAGAGGAGTTTGCCGAGATGTCTGGGTGAAGTGAAGTGGTCTCGGCTAAGGATGGCAGCATCGGCATAAGGTCTCCCCAACCACAAAGGGTCTTGCTAACTAGAAGGAGCTCACTAAAAGATTTAGGGGTTTGGCAAAACTTCTCACCGAAACAAGATTGGGCTCGGGGAGAAATGAAGATATCGCTGTTGAGGTCTTCCCGACTGATGAATGTCTCCCCAACTGGAGAGAAAGTAAACTCATTGCCGAAAGAAAGGACTGCTAGACGGGAGGTCTGGCTGAAGTGTGGAGGTTTCCCTAAAGGGTTTTCCCTTTGGTATGATGTCTCGGCGAAAGGGAGTTGTCTCACCGACATGGAATGGTGGTCCCCGCCGGGGAGTCTCAGTGGAAATTTTGAATTCGGGGAAAGGTCTCGCTGACCAAGATAGGGTCCCGCCGAAACAAAAGTGAGCTCAGGGTAAATGAAATGAACTCGCCATGAGGTCTCATTGACTAGGAGGGTCTGTCCGATATGGAATGAGCCCGGGGAGAAAGATCCGACATCGCTATGAGGTCCTGCCGACTTGGTAGGGTCTTGTTGGCATGGATGTGCTCACTGAAAGAGGAGGGGCTCGATATAAAGTCTTCCCAAACATGTAATCTCTAGCTAACAATGATGGATTTTCCAATGAAGTGGTGATGTCGGTATGACTCCTGAAGGGCTCGCTATAGCATCTTGTTCAAAGCGATATATCTTGCCGATGTTCTAAGCGATGATAAAGATGATTTCGATATAACTTTTGTGGCTCGATGAGAACTCTCAGCAATAGTTGTTTTCTATGCCGATAGCTATAGAGGGGCGTAATCGCATCAGCGAGACACTTCTAGTGTCTCACCAAGATGCGATTCTGAAGAAGAGATTTGACCGCCTGAAGCAGCTTGTGTTGCATCTGTTCGACCAATTTGGGGAAGCTATAGGGCGAGCCGTGGCAGTCTGACCAGGGAGAAGAAGATTAACAGAATGAAAAGCAATGTGTATCTGTTATGAGCTTAGGAGCATTCAAGGCAGCTCAACTGAAGAGGTTCAAGGAGGACACGAGGACCAGAAGTAAATGCGTTTAGTAGCTACAAAAGATCTAAAGGCTTCTCCGGGGAAGGACTCTTGACCGACATGGACAACAATGACATGCAGGGATGCAACATTAATTTCATAAAAATATCTGAGGGAGATTTATCCCGAAGGGAGATATTTTTGTAAGCCCTAAGGGACAAACACTCTTTTGTATATGAGGAATTTTTTTATCTCTTTTGTAGATAGTTCGAATTGTGCATTCTCGGGGAGTTAGTGATTTTTAATCCTCTCTTAGCTGATGTATGCTTTGTAACTCACATAGAATCTAGAATAAAACACAAAGTTTACCTCGGAAGCTAGTGTTAATGTTTGTATTACTCTCATTTCTATATTTTTAGGTTATGCAAGTATTCAACTGTGTTTTCTAAATCTGTATTCATACCTTAAAGCTATGAAATCCATCTTTCCTTCTTGAGATATGTATGTAGATGAATCCTTTTGAGAATGATGCATAAGTCTAAAGGGGTTATGTCGAGTAAGTGAAATACTAATCATTAGCTTTCCAGTGTATGATTACCTTATTTCATTTTATAATTTTCTTATAATTTCGGTGTATCACCTTAGTTGTTAGTTTTATGCATATGAACTCCTCCATTTCCTTACAAGAACAGTAGTTAGGTGACACCAAAGGAAGCCGACCTTCTCCAAAGGTTGACCTTAGTCTGCAAGTGGCCCACAGCTTATGAGGTATTCCCATGTTGCACTGGATTTTTGAGTTTTATATTCAACAGGGTGCAAAATCCAAGTGACAACAGTTTTGGCACGCCTGGTGGGACTATTTCCACGTGATATTGTTGGTTTGGTATGCAACCAACAAGTTTTAGACTTTACAAAAGTCATTCTGGCATACTTGGTGACTCCATAAAGAGGAAGAACTTCAGAATCAACGCTGTTACAGTTTATGAGAAGAGTTCAGACAAGGAGCAGTCTTCTTCCTTTTGAATATTTGCAGCTGTCACCACCAAGAAGACAAAGTAGAGAAATAGAAAGGTATAGGACAAAATCTATTTATTCTAGAAGAGCTAAATCTACTCCATTTATGAGGCCTCATACTGCTGTTCCATTCTCTAATTCACCTAGCTTGCAAGTAAACCCACCTCCAATGGCTGCTCCCAGAAATCAGCCTTTTGTACCATTCAACGGAGGTAGCCCATTAAATTTGTTACAACAAAATGACATCCCAATGGCAGCTCTGAAAAGTTTGCTGATTTTTAGTGGGGAAGATCAGACTACCCCTATTGAACATATACGTGATGTTGCTTCCTTATGTGGGGTTCACCATATCATACAAGAAGATGTGGCTATAAGATTACTTGCAGCATCATTCAAAGGAAGGGCATTACAATGGTTCAGGATTCTTGTTGTAGGTTCAGTTGCCACCTGGGATGAGTTGGGTGACAAGCTGCATAGGCAGTTTCAGGATAGGTCTGACAATTTGTCTTTGTTGGAACAATTGACTACACTTAAGAGAGTTCCTCAAGAGAAAATGACAGATTTTAATTTTTGATTTCAACGAACCTGGGATAGAATCCCTGCAGTGGTAAGACCACCTCCAGAATATGCATTTTTGTACTTCCTAAAGGCTCTTAACAATGATGTAGTTGTTATGATACAATCGATGGGGGGTGTGTCTCTACCAGGCACATTTGAAATAGCAATTAGAGCTGAAAATAGCCTAATACAAGCTGGTAAACTTGCTCCTAGGCCACCAATGCCTATATTTCTAGAGATTCATGCAAATATCCCTTTGCAGATACCACCTTTTGCACCTTTTCCACCTATTCCAGCTACTGTAACACAAGAAGCTGTTGTCTCAAGTTCCCCAAATGAGCTACAGGAAATCAAACGTCTATTGCAGACTTTTGGTAATAAGCTTGTGAGCTTGGAGAAGCAACAATTATATGGCAGGCCTTATCAATAGCAGAATTCAGGTCAGCAACAAGCATATCAAGGTAATAGAAAAGCTTACCAAGGTAATTATCAAGGCTCAAGACAAAATATTGCTACAAGACCTTTTCAGGCCTATAATCTAGCTCCAATTAGTGCTATCAAAGAGCATGTTCTTGTTCAAAACAATTTGGCTGTAGATTATGAATGGTCTTATCCATGTAATCAGCCACATAATCAAGCTACGGTTCTCTAATGGTGTGATCAACCAAGCTCTTATGGTGCAGAATGTTGTAGGTGCACAAGATTTGCTTAAAAAAGGGTATTCACAATAGTAGGATCAACCTGTAGATGATTCAACTCTCCTAAATTGGTAGAGAGGAGAATTTTGTGGAGTGAACCAAGATGACACATCTATTGCTGCTAATACTAGAGCCAAGAAGAGGGATTTTGAGATTGAACAAGCAACGAATAAAGATAAGGGAGTTGTTGGTCCATCAAATCAGCAAGTACCACACATTTTTCAGTGAGGTCATGACACTAGTAAGGAGCAGCCTTTACATTCTTCATCCACAAGTCAAGTGCAACCTGACCATGTTGTTATAAAGATGCAGCCAAAGGTAAATATATCTACAACTTTCAACATTTTTGAAAGTATGAAAAAAATGAATGTTTCAATTTCGATGTGGGATTCTTTAGCAATCCCTGGTCAAATCAATTTGTTACAGTCAGCCTTAAAAAATCCAGTCAGTTCGAATTTTCCAAATGAAGTCTCTTTAGGCCAAACAAAGTCAGTTTTAATCAATGCACTTTTGGATACTACCACACAGCAAAGTGATGGTGTCAATCCCCCTCCTTTCTATGTTTCCTTAATAGTGGGGAATAAATTGGTGCATAATTGCATGGTTGATAGCGAGGCTAGCAGTTCGGTAATGCCAAAAAATATTGCAGACCAGCTAAGTTTACAATACCAGCCATTAGAAAAGGGAGTACTTCAACTGGATGGGACATCAATAAACACTATAGGTGTTATTAAAAATTTGAATCTCACACTACATGCCTGTCCCAATTTTTCAATCTCGCAAGATGTGTTTGTCATAGATTTGCCTCCATTTTTTGCTTTATGCCTATCTAGAGACTTCATAGCTAAAATTGGAGGGTATTTATCTTCATATTGGTCCCATATGCTTTTTAGGACTAGGTATGGTACTAAGGTAACTATAACTTCTGAGTCCCTTGCCAAGGATCACATCGAACCTTATGTGCCATCTACTATAAATGTTAATTTTGTTGTTTTAGAGGATATTGAACTTGCTTCAGCAGAAGAGTCACAAGCTGTGAGTGTACCTGAGGTACTCCTGAATGAATGGATAGCTGAGAACGTGGTTGATAATCCAAATGAGCTTATTCAGGATGTTGGTCAGAAATGCCAAATCTTGAAAGAAGTGTAGAAAGACAGTTTGAGCAGCAAAATGAATTATGGGAGAAGCATTTTGATGGTTCTAGAAGCAAAAATGGAGCTGGAGGAGGTGCAATGTGTTGGGACTGTAAATTTCTGAAAGCTTTCACATGTTTTCACACCCTTGAGTTTCCATTGGAGTCCTTATCATAAGCACATGGGTTTTTTTTCATGTCATTTCTACTCACATTTTGCCATAATGAACCATTGAATCCATCGAGTTATGCATTTTTCATATTGTAGTCCATATCGACATAGGTCTGTCTAGGTCTCCCCAACCCGTGTTGCTTGTGCGTTAACATACATTTGTTGCAGGTGTTTTGGCCTGACATTCATGTTGTTTCAGCAACTGGGGGTGATCTTTTCGGCATGAGATCTTTCATCGGTATTGGTCTTGGTGAGTGACCTTCAGTCTCACCAACACTACACATGGGTTTTCTATTAGGTAGCTTTTGGTGAGAGGTTTTCCTTCATTATAATATCTTGGCGAAGTCTTCTTGTCTTATCGATCGGTGGTGGAAGGATTGATTTATCGGCATGACAGTTCCTTTGTTTTGGCGACCGAGGAGGAACCTATCGGTGTGAGTTTAGTCCTCAGTGGAAGCTCTCACTGAACTTGTCATGTCTCACCGACCGAAGGAACATAATACATCATATTAGCATGAGTTATGGTTTTCAGTGGGATGTCATGGCGATCTCCATATGTCTTACCAACTTTGCATAGGTGTTCACTTTGGCCAGAGTCATAATTTTTGGCATTATGTCTTGGGGAGCCCGCCAGGTCTTTCCAACAATACAATATGGATTTCTTTCGGTGAAAGGTTGGCATTCTCTTGAAGATCATGTGTGCTCGGGATGTTTCAGTATGACTTTCTTGGTTCTTTGGGACCTCTCCCCAATTTTGAATTGTCTTGGTGAAAGTGAGTGGGAGATGGTTTTCGGCAAGAGGTTTGTTATGTCTCGCCGACTGACAACATAAAGGGGTGTGATATTGGCATAAGTTAAGATTTTTGATATGAGGTCTTAGCAAGTGACCTTCAGTCTTGCCGATGAAAACAAAAAGACTTGTCGGTATGAAGATTGATTTGTCATAGCAACGCACAGGATGGACAAATACTTTTGGTGTAGTAAAGTTAGTCTATATGAGGTCTCTCCGATATCTTGTGGTCACGGCGACAGTGAGTAAAATGAAAGGTGCATCTCGGTAAGATAATTTGTTTTGTCTCAGCGACACCTAGAATGGTTGATGGCTTTCGGTATAACTCAAGCGTTCTACATGATGTCTCCCTGACATCACAGAGCTATAGCGAAACACAAAGGGAACATGTAGATGCTTCTTGTCTTCGGTGTAATGAGAAATAGGTCACAGCGACATGCAAAAGGTAAAGAATTCTTGGGGAAACATTAAGCGATCTACAGGATATCTCCCTGACGGAAGCGGTCACAACGAAAGCGAGTAACACCAAGTGGAGCGATTAATGAGTGAATTGCCTTCGGCATAGCTGCTGCATTATCTCGCCGACTGTTTCACTGGTGAACAACAGAAATACAAATCCTATGGCCGACATGTGAATTCATATAACCGTTGTAGGGCGACTTGATTGGAGCCCGAATTCTATAGAGGGCCGACATGATATTTCAATATGATTTATTTTCTTGATGCTGGTGTATAAATAGACATTTTGTAGTTGTAAAATGATCACCAGTTATTAGATATTCGATACACAACAAGTAGATACAGTGGGATAAAATTATCCAATCAGAGACTATTGTTGCATGATTTTAGAATGGAGGTATTTATGAAAATCAGTTGATGTTGCTGCATTTTTCTGGTGTCAATTGTCTATTGAATTCAATGAAAATATTGCTAAGTTGTCTCCAAGATGGATTCTTTCTGGTTATTTAAATTGATGTAACAAGTTTATATTCAATTCATCAGTGCATATTTGTTGTATCTATGTGGTTAATTAATTAGTTCTTTCAAGCAGAGATTAAAATCCTCTTAGTTGATCACAATAATCAGAGAGATTCATTTGGATTGTTAAAGTAGAGCTTAGAAGTTACAATATTGCATGTTTATACAAGTTGTAAATAGAATGTATGCCAGATAATTTGAGTTTTCTCCAGAGAGTGTTGCTCATCTTTATTTCATTTGACTCCACATACCCAACAAGGCACTGGTCTCTGCATTTTCATCATTAAGATTCATTTATTCTATTTATATCTATTCATTAAGCACTTTAGGATTTAGATTAGAAGATTTCTATTGCTGTCAAGTTTGATTTCATTTGTTCACTTCCATCTACCATTGTGGAAAAACCATTGTGCAAGAAAGATAATCATAAGTTAAGTCTGTCCAATTCATAAAGGTACACCCGCCTAGGTCTAGCAACACCTGAAGAGTAGAAGGTTGAGTTCTCTTGACCTTTTCTGTTACCCTAAAAAGTATCAAGAGATTGGAAGCCTCTTGAGGCATTCAGCCTGCATTTTTGAGAGCTAACACAATGCTTGTATCTCCGCAGGGTTATAAGTATTATTCTGCATTCCGTTTTGCTTTTGTGTGCTCTAATAACACTGCTGAGTATGAGGGCCTTGTTCAAGGTCTTGAGTGGGCAAGGAAGAGAGGAATAACCCGCTTGAAATTGTATGGGGACATCGAGTTAATTGTTAATCAAATAAGAGGCTTGAATGTTGCTAAAAATGACACACTAAAGTCTTATAGAAATAGAGTGTGGAATATGATTGAGGAGTTTGATGCCTTTAACTTAGTATCTATTCCAAGGAACCAGAAGAAACATGCTGATAGGCTTGTAGCCGCTGGAGCACAGTTTGACATTCCAGGTGACATTAGAAAAGAGAAAGTACAGCAGTATGTGAAGGTTGTAGTCAGGCCATCAATTCTTGATAACAACATTCACTGGCAGGTCTTTGATAGCGATGAACAGATTCTTTCTTTTTTGCTCAAAGAAGATCAGTTCTCCATGGTTGATCAAGCAAAACTTAAGCAACAGTATGATGATCAAGTCATACAGTTGAGGACAAATAAGTTACCCAAAGGTCTTGTTACATTAGAGTCAATTTTCAGTACTGACAATCAGCTTAAAAAGGGTAAAGCTGGCTTGCAAATCAAAGAAGAACATTATGAAGAACTGGAGATTTTCAAAGGTAAACTCCTTAAGATAGGAAAAATTTGTTCACATGAAGATAAACAATCTTTTGTTGCCTTATGCCAAGAATTTTATGATGTGTTTGCTTGGGAATACTCATATTTAAAAGGGTTTGATCCCTGTATTGCTCAGCACACAATTGAGTTAGAACCTAATGCTAAGCTAGTAAGGTAGAAACAAACGCCCTTGAATCCTATGCTTGAGCCCTAAATGATTAAAGAGCTGACCAAACTAGTTGAGGGGGGTATCATCTTTCCTATTAAACACACTTCATGGGTTTCTAACCTTGTGCCGGTTAGGAAGAAAAATGGTGAAATAAGACTTTGTGTAGACTTTAGAGACCTTAACAGAGCATCTCTGAAAGATCATTATCCCTTGCCATCTATGGAACAAATTCTTCAAGTTGTTGTTGCATCAGAAATGTTTTCTCTTCTGGATGGATATTCTGGTTATAATCAGGTGCTGGTTAAAGAGGAGGATCAGTTCAAAACTACTTTTACAACTAAGTGGGGCACCATGGCCTACAAAAGAATTCCTTTTGGTTTATCAAATGCTGGTACCACCTTTCAGTGTGCCATGGATATGGCATTTCATAACTTAATTCAGAAATGTCTACTAGTTTATCTAGATGACATAACTGTATACTCAAAAAATGCAAGTGAACATTTGTCACATCTCAAGCAAGTTTTTGAAAAATGTAGAGTATGGAATATCTCTCAATCCGACGAAGAGTATATTTGTAGTGCATGAAGGTGAGCTGTTAGGTCACATAGTGTCAAAATATGGAATTACTATTGACCCTGAAAGAGTCAAAGCTATACTTGAGTTGCCATTAACCAATCACAAGAAGGGTCTGCAGAGCTTTTTGGGCTGAATCAACTTTCTCAGAAGGTTCATCTCTGATGTTGCAAACCTGCTACAACCTTTAACAGCTATGCTAAAGAAAAATGCAGTTTTCAGTTGGACAAAAGATGCCAAGAACAATTTTGAGACAATTAAGGAGGCCTTAGCAGCAGCTCCTATGCTGGTAAATCCCAAATTTTCTAAAGATTTTATTATGTATGCTTATGGTAGCACAAGTAACATTTCTGCAATGTTGGTGCAAAAAAATGAAGGAAATTTAGAGCAACCAATAGCCTTTTTTAGTCAAGGTTTGGCTGATTATGAATAGAAATATTCCTTTGTAGAGAAGCATGTTCTCGCTGTCATAAGAAGCCTTAAAAAATTCAAGGCCTAAATCTCTAATAATAAAATTCAAGTCATGGTTGCACACCCAAGTGTCAAGGAATTTATGTTGAGCAAAGATCTGAATGAAAAAAGAGTAGGGTGGATCACTAAGGTTATGGAATATGATGTGGATATCAAGATTACCAAATTGGTTAGAGGTAAAGGTCTCTGTGAATAGCTTTCTATAGGGTCAAGCAGTGAAAATGAGTTAGAAAAGGATATTGTTTTTGCTAATACAAATGATTCTTAGAATGCTCAAGATGATGTGCCTATGATAATAACTAATTGGGTTCAAGACATGACCCATTTTTTACAAACTAGTGAGTGTCCACCAGGTTTAGACAAACCTAAACAAAGATACTTCAGACTACAGTCCATACCATATGTGCTAGTGAACAATGTTCTTTTCAGAAAAGATCTGAGTGGTGTTCTATTAAGATGTATTAACAGTGATCAGATTGAAAAGGTACTTCATGAGTTTCATGATGGAGCTGTAGGAGGTCACTTTGCTCCAAGAACTACTACATGGAAGATAATGAGAGTTGGTTATTACTGGCTCAACTTATTTAAAGATACATATGCATGGTCAAAGAAATGTGTGAAGTGTGCTCTTTTTGTAGGAAAAGAAAAGTTGCCTGCTATGCCTCTACATCCAATTCAGGTACAACAACCCTTCATGAGATGGGGCATTGAATTCATTGGGCCAATAAATCCACCTTCTAGTGTTGGTCATAAGTGGATACTTACAGCCATTGACTATTTTAGACGGTGGACAGAGGCGGTCACATTAAAAGAGGCAAATGAATCTTCTGTATTGATTTTCTATGATGACATAGTAACCAGATTTGGGGTTCTTGACTCTATTATATTTGATAATGCTCTTGCATTCATGAGTTTAAGAGTAACTAATTGGGCTATTAAACATGGCATTCATTTGAATACATCCTCAAATTACTACCCTCAGGGTAATGGTTTAGCCGAAAGCACAAACAAAAATCTCATCAGGATTATTAAAAGAACCATGGAGGATAATCAAAGGACCTGGCACATAAATCTAAAGTATGCGCTTTGGGCAGACAGAGTGACTCCTAAGAGGTCTATTGGTAATTCACCATACATCTTAGTTTATGGAAAAGAGGCAAGATTTCCTATGTCTGTGGAGCTTCTAGCTCTGGACATTGTTCACTAGTTGGAGATGTTTGAGGAACAGGACCCAATGTCCATGAGATATGCAGAGCTCATGGAGCTCGAAGAATCAAGAGATAAAGCAATGAAAGCTCTGGAGTATCATCAGTGCCAAACAAAAAGAACATTCAACAAGAAAGCTACAACCAAAATCTTTAAAGAAGGTGATATTGTGCTCAAATGGGATATTCTAAAAAGCAGGTCAGGCCATCACACCAAGTTTGACAACATGTGGACGAGTCCATTTATCATCAGATACTGCAAAGAACACAATGCTTATCAACTAGCCACAATCGAAGGTGAAGTGTTTCCTATCCCAGTCAATGGGATACACCTCAAACCCTATTTTTAAGTTTGGCAAGTTCCTCCTTTGTACATATTAGGTTAGGTTTTATGTTTTCCCTAAGTGTTGTTTCAACACGGTATATGCTTCTTTTTAGTTTCTCCTTTTTGTCATTTTTGCAACCTATTGTGTTCTGCGAGCCTCAAGCAAGGTGCAGCCATGTCCAGGGTTTCCCTGGGTCTTTTTCTGAGCTTCTTAATGGCTCCATGCCCAATGGACAAGTTTTGGCTACTGGTTTCCATGTTCAGCAGGAAAACATCCAGCAAAGCTCACCATAAATGTTGCTCAATTTTAACCTATGGGCTCAATCGAGCAGGATTAATTATGTTTCAGATGTTCATAAGGGTCGATTGATAATTTTTGTATGGAGGGTTAGGTCATGCGTCTGATGACATTTCGCAAGGAGCTCATTCAAAGATTCTGCCTCAATCATTCTGGCACAAAAATCACTAGAGAAGGAAGTCGACAAGACCTTCCTATTGTCTTGCCAACTAGCAGTGCATCCTATGTGGTTGAATAGACCAGTCACCAAGACTTTTGGGTTTCCTAGAGTCTTCATGTATCTCTCTGCTTGAAAAGGCTCATGCCAATAGTTGTTCATTGAGGAGCTCTCGGCATAGGGTTATGTCTTTGCCAAAGGGTTTTCCCGACTACTGAGGGGTCTCACCGAAGCAGAATGCTTTCGCCATGGGGTCTTGTTGCCCGTTGTGAGGTCTTCCCGACCAACGAGAAGTCACACCAACAGTCATTCACCAAGTTGGCGCCAGGGGAGATGGTTTGCTTTTAGCAGGAGGTCTCGGCGAACAAACAAAATCTCGCCGAAGGGGGTTTCACCATCGGCATAAGGTTTTTCCTTCGATATGAAGTCCCGATGATAAACGGGTGGTCTCGGCGAAAGAGATGTCAGCAGGGAGACAAGAGGGAGCTCAACGAGAAGTCTCACTGAACGAAGAGAGTCTCGGTGACACGGAGTGATTTCAGCATAGGCCCTCGCTGAAAAGAGGAGTTCGCCGAGATGTCTGGGCGAAGCGGAGTGGTCTCGGCGAAGGACGACAGCATCGGCATCAGGTCTCCTCGACCACGAAGGGTCTTGCTGACTAGAAGGAGCTTGCCGAAAGATTTAGGGGTTCAGCAAAACTTCTCACCGACCCAAAAGGGTCTCGCCGAAACAAGATTGGGCTCGGGGAGAAATGAAGATATCACTATTGAGGTCTTCCCGACTAACGAATGTCTCCCCAACTAGAGAGAAAGTAAACTCATCGCCGAAAGAAAGGACTCCTTGTTGAGAGGTCTAGCTGAAGTGTGGAGGTTTCACCAAAGGGTTTTCCCTTCGGTATGATGTCTCGGTGAAAGGGAGTTGTCTCACCGACATTGAATGGTGGTCCCCACCGGGGAATCTCAGTGGAAATTTTGAATTTGGGGAAAGGTCTCACCGACTAAGATAGGGTCCCGCCAAAACAAAAGTGAGCTTAGGGTAAATGAAATGAGCTTACCATGAGGTCTCACCGACCAGGAAGGGTCTGGCCGATACAGAATGAGCCCGGGGAGAAAGCTCTGACATCGCTATGAGGTCCTGCTGACTCAGTAGGGTCTTGTCGGCATGGATGTGCTCACCGAAAGAGGAGGGGCTCGATATAAGGTCTTCCCGAACACGTAGTCTCTGGCCAACAGTGATGGATTTTCCAATGAATTTGTGATGTCAGTATGACTCCTAAAGGGATCATTGTAGCATCTTGCTGAAAGCGATGTCTTTTCAATGTTCTGAGCAATGACAAAGATGATTTTGATAACTTTTGTGGCTCGATGAGAACTCTCAGCAACAATTGTTTTCTATGCCGATAGCTACAGAGAGGCGTAATCGCATCTGCGAGACACTTCTAGTGTCTCATCGAGATGCGATTCTAATGAAGAGCTTTGACCGCCCGAAGTAGCTTGCGTGGCATCTATTCGACCAATCCAGGGAAGCTACAGGGTGAGTTGTGGTTGTCTGACCAGGGAGAAGAAGATTAATAGAATGAAAAGCAACTTGTATTTGTTCTGAGCTTAGGAGCATTCAAGGCAGCTCGGCCGAAGAGGTTCAAGGAGGACACGAGGACCAGAAGTAAATGTGTTTGGTAGCTACAAAAGATCTAAAGGATTCTCTGGGGAAGGACTCTTGACTGACATGGACAACAACAACAACATGCAGGGATGCAAAATTAATTTCATAAAAAGATCCGAGGGAGATTTATCCCGAAGGGAGATATTTTTGTAAGCCCTAAGGGGCTGACACTCTTTTGTATATGAGGTATTTTTTCTCTTTTGTAGATATTTTGGATTGTGCATTCTCAGGGAGTTAGTGATTTTTAATCCTCTCTCAGCTGATGTATGCTTTGTAACTCACATAGAATCTAGAATAAAACATAGAGTTTACCTCGGAAGCCAGTGTTAATGTTTGTATTACTCTCATTTCTGTATTTTTAGGTTATGCAAGTTTTCAACTGTGTTTTCTAAATCTGTATTCATACCTTAAAGCTGTGAAATCCATCTTTCCTTCTTGAGATATGTATGTAGATCAAGCCTTTTGAGAATGATGCATAATTCTAAAGGGGTTATGTCGAGTAAGTGAAATACTAATCATTAGCTTTCTAGTGTATGATTACCTTGTTTCATTTTATAATTTTCTTATAATTTCGGTGTATCACCTTAGTTGTTAGTTTTATGCATATGAACTCCTTCTCCCTTTCCTTACAAGAACAGTAGTTAGCTGACCTTCTCCAGAGGTTGACCTTAGTCTACAAGTGACCCACACCTTATGAGGTCTTCCCATGTTGCACTAGATTTTTGAGTTTTATATTCAACAGGGTGCAAAATCCAAGTGACAACAGTTATGTATGTTGGTATGTATGTATTTATGCATTTTTGTATGTACATAGGTGGTTTTTGTTGGGAGATTAGTTGTGCTCATAGAGGGTTTTATAACATTATGTGGGTTGGATGTTTCATAAATCATGCATTCACCTCCCACAGTGTTTTCCAACTTGCAATCATTTAGAGTTTTAATGGTTGTTGGAAAATAGTGGTTGTTTATATAATGGTTCCTTTCATTGTATTCCTACTACCTAATTAACAAAATATTTTCAAGACATTCATGCCCGTGCTCTCCACCACATAACTTTGAATATATACAATGAAATAATGGCAAACTACATTGTCTTTTCCAACCTACAAATTATATTTTGCATTTATTTTTTAAATCATATGAGGAAATTGAATTGCAATTTTTGTGTGTAAGAGTTGCTATAAATTGTGAAGGTGAATGAACTTTAGTTCATTCTTACTATCTACAATCTTTAAGGTTTTCATTAGAAGCATGTTGTTTATATATAATTGCATGTTGGAAAATAGTATGTGTTATGAAACCTACAACCCAAATATCATTCTCAGCTTTGAGAGTGTCTTTCTAATTAGAGAATGTAGATGTTTTGTTTTCAATAAGTTGTTTACAAAAAATTTCTACCTTTTCACATAGGACTCTCATGTCTCCATCAAATTAATTCTCTTTTCTTCACTGACATCCTATTTTTCCTTCTTTTCATGTTATGTATGTTTCTATGTATGTTACTGTGTATGTTTTTATGCATTTTTGTATGTACATTGTTGTGTTTTTTCGATAGATTAGTTGCTTTTTTTGGTCAATCAAGGTGCTCACCAAGGATTTTGTTGAATTGTTAACCTTTATTCTTGCAATAATTTGTATTTTTCTAGTTGTCTATACAAGTAATGGTTCTATTTTCAATATCATTGAACAATGGTTATGATACCAATATGTCATTTAGATGTTCATTGATAGACACGGGATATAAATAGAAGTTTGATAGTGGTACACGGTATCCTTCTTGTTTGTCTTCTATACCTTTATTGATTATTGCAAGTTATGGCCTCTTTCATATGTTAGGAGAGATGAGTTTTTTATAAATTCAAATGAATGCTCAGTGCTTCACAGTTCCTACAGAATGGTAGAATGATGGATATAATTGCTAATATATATTACTAGTGTTAGTGATTAGTTAAATTGGAAATTAAATTCCGATTGTACAGTTTAATATGTTTGTTTATTGTCTATACAAGCTGGCATTTTGCACTCACCACGACATATAATCCTATATTGGTGAAATTTGGAATAAAAGGAATTCTTTGTAGCACCAAATGTCTTTAATTTGCCAATTTAATCTATCGCTAACACTTGTCTTCCTTCCAGCTGGTTGATATATTTGAGGAAACAAAATTGAAGAAAACAAGGGTAGGTGGATTGAGGACACTTTAGGATACATGAAGCTTCTACACTAAATACAGGTGATTCTAGCTATCATAGCTTGAAGTGCAAGTGTACTGGTCAGTTAAATTTCCAAAATTTATTTTACATTAAGAAGTTATGATTTTTTTATAGATGGGGTGCTTACTATGGCGAATGCAAAGAATTTCCAGTTTAATTTTTTTTTTGTTAAATGTTACATTATTGTGTGCCTATTATATCCCAAAATTTTACATGAAGGATGTTTCCTCCTTGAAGTATGAGTGTTACAAGGGAAATTCCCAAAACAACAGTGAACAATGATATTACATCCTTTTAATTATCCCTTTACACAAAAACACATAAAGAGCTCTGCATTTCAAATGAAAACCCTTTACATAAGGAAAACCCAAGTTTATTTTCTCGTCAATGAAACCCCATTTTCTTAACGAACATGGTAGATGTAGAAATGGAAGATTTATATACTTACTAGCTAGTCGCCACACCTATCGAATGCGTTTAGGTAATGTAGACCCTTGGCTCTTGTTCAGCCTCCAAACGTGAATGCCTACAACTTCATTTCATCGCCCGCACTCCCCAACAAACTGCACAATGAAAATGTGGAAAATGGAGACGTTTGGGTGCATTTTGTCTATTGCTTTTTGATTTCCCACCAGCCATGCAATCATTTTATGGTGACGAGACACATGATGGCAGGCGCCTAACCGTCCACCAAGTCTTTCCGTTAGTGTGTTTTTTCCAACACCTGGGATGGGTGATGGTGGTTATGATATAACATTACATACATAGGTGCATTTTTTATACACTTTAGCTTCTCCCCTAACATTACCATCAAGTCAGTTTTCTCACCCCTTTGAATGACATCGATGTTCTTTTCCTTACATGAGAAGCTATCCTTTTAGCATGGGTGGGAAGGGGAGTTGATGTTATTAAGACATGTGTCTTAATATGTAAGAAGTATTGTTATTCAAAAATACTTTGTGTTGTGGGTTTTCTGTTTCTACAGGTTGAAAGTGAAAGGTTGGAGAGTAGGTGGGGGAGACAAAAAAACCAATGGAATTTAGGTGAGGGGTTTGTAACCAATTGGTTTGTCACTTGTAAAGGGTTTTAAAACATTGTGTGGGTTGCAGATTTCAAAAAACCAATGTTTTGCAACCTAGAATTTTACACACCAATATGAATGTCTTGAAAAGATTTTGTTATTTAGACTATAAGAATGCAATGAAAGACTATTTTTTAAACACCCAGTGTTTTCCAAAAACCATTAACACTATGTATGATTGTAGGTTGGATAACATAGTGGGATGTGAGTGCATGATTTATGAAACCTTCAACCCACACAATATTGTAAAACCCTATATGGACACAGCTAATCTCCCAACAAAACACACCTATGTACATACAAAAATGCATAAAAACATACATAACAACATACATAGAAACATACATAACATGATGAGATGACATAGTGCAGGGCCCGCCAAGACAGATGATAAAAGTGATGAAACTAACAGATAGGGGGAAACGTCATGGCGAGTAAAGCGAGCAGGTGTCCGGTCACATTGAATTACACCTACGGTTTTTTTCCTTGTGCAAGAAGCTATCTGTTCACTACAAGAGGGAAGGGCATTGATGTGATTAAGACATGCATTTTAAATTGTAACAAGTACTATTCTTGGAAAACACTCTACGTTCTAGGTTTTCTCATTTTGCAGGGAGTTGCAGGTCGGGGATATATAAGACTATCCAAATTCACCTGAGGGGTGAGTAACCAATTGGGTTTTTACTTTCAAAGGGTTTGAAAATAGTATTTGGGTTGCAGGTTTCATAACACTCAATGTTTTCGAACCTACAATTACACATAGATAGTATGAATGTAGTGAAAATGTTTTGATTACTTACATAGTGAGAACCCAATTGGTTGGTGACACCTCAGTTGATTTTGGATACTTTTATGTATCCCCCACCGACAGTTATATTGATAGTATGAATGTATTCAAAAGTTTATTTTATTTAAACAAAAATAATGCAATGAAAGGCACCTTCAAAATTTATCACAAATGTTAGGTAGACTAAAAATTGTGTTGGAAATTCCTCTTATGATTGAAAAAATACATGCTTTCTTACAACAAACAGTGCAAAAATATTTGGAACTTTAACTGTTTGTAATGCACTCATAAATTTTTACATATTACAGCCAACCACAGATGCATGGTTTGGCTACATGTTTATAATGTGCATTCTATTTATGTTAATATGAAATATATCGGTAGGCAATTCCACCTGAAGTCTTATTATTTATGGTAGCTTGCTTATAAATGACAAAAAAAAGGTTTAAATTTAAATTGTTTGAGGTCGACTATTTTTCTCGTTATGGATACTTTCAAATGAATAATCGTATTAAATGCTATTTGTAATAGTAGAAATGAAATTTCACTATCTTCATTTGATTGCAACGAAAAAAATGCTCACATTATTTGCAGTGTTGGAAAACACACTATCCCTTATTAGTTATTTGCTTGTGAATTTCTTTTGTTTCCTACGCACCAAGAATGTAAGGAAGTCCACCTTAAAATTTTGTTTCTTATGATTGAAAAAATATATGCTTTCTTACAACAAACGGTGCAATAAATTTTGGAACATTAACTATCCCATAACACTTGCAACTTTTTTACATATTAAAAGCAACCACAGATGCGTACTTTAAAAGGGAAAGTGGAAGAAAGCGAGAGAAAGGGTAATTTTGAAATCTACTTTTAAACATGTATTTTGATATTTTGAATGAATTGGTTGCATGTATTTGAATTTTATGTGGCGTTTACATTCCTCCATTATAGGGCAAGGATGGACAAGGAAGTGGTGGGCGTGAGCAAGTTAGTGTCCATTTGGGATAGGAAAATGTGCCTCGACAGGGCAATAAAAAGAAAGGGTGCTAGGGGAGGAGATCATTTTCTTGGGTAGAAATCTTGAAAAATAGGAAACTCATTATCCCACTACATTTATGTAATAGGATGATGGGTTTCCAATTTCTCAATTTCTAGCAAGGAAGCGGAAGAATCTTGGTGGAAAGAGTTTAAAGTAAGCAACACTCCTAGCTACACTTCCATAAAAAAGCTTCAAATGATGAAAACAAAACTAAAACAATGGGATAAGGAAACTTTTAAGAACATTTTTATAAAAATAGGAGAATATTCAATCAAACTTGGATATTAGATTCAAAATTTTATAAAAATAGTCCCATCTTGGTCGGATGCACTTTGTTGGCATCCTTCAGTATTTCCCAAGGTAGGTTCCTTTCTATGGAAAACACTACAAAAAGGGATATAGTTGAGAAATTGAATGCCATTGGCATTAAAGGTCCTAATAGATGCACACTATGTTATAATAACTACGAAACAATCAATCATCTCATACTAGGATGTTCATATGCTTCAAAATTTTGGGATTGGATACAAGGTACATGGTAGGATAGAATGGTGCAAGATAGGAAAAGCTAAATAAATGGATGGCCAACTAGCCAAAAGGAAGGAAGAATTCTCTTTGGGCAGATTTATGGGTTGTAGCCCCGTCAACGATCATATGGCACATTTGGAAAGAAAGAAATTGTAGAATATTTTGGAGGAAAAGAGCATGGAAGAGGATAAGCTAATACAAAAGATGGAAGAAAGCCTATGTGAACTAGTGAATGTGAAAAGTGTAATCAAAACAAGCACCAAATTTACCAATTGGGATGAGAATTTGTAGAAAAGGTGGATCAAATTAAAAAGACCGAAAGGACATTTTAGAGATAAATGAAAAAGTAGAAAAATAGCATTTTTCCAAGGGCCAAAATAAGGAAGGTATAAAATCAATTTTGATGGGTCAGCAAAAGGTAACCTTGATCCAGTAGGGGTTGGATGTATCAGAAGGGATGTAGTTGGGGTAAATGCATTTGGGCCTTGTCTAAAAATATTAGTTATGTTGCAAACAATGAAGTCGAGATGGAGGCCTTAGCCATGGGATTATGGATGTGCAAAGAAAAGAAAATTACTAATATTGATATAGGAGATTCATTATTGTGTATACAAGCAATAGAAAAATGGGAAACACCAAGCTAGAAACTAAAATTTTGGGTGGTAAAGATATGGGGACATCTAGAGAAGACAAAGGATTGCACCTTGGCACATGTATACAGAGAGGCTAATGGTGCAGCAGATTTTTGGCCAATTTGGGTGTCACCTAAGAATAAGATCTTATCATGGATATATATCCAAAGAAGTGGATATGTTTGGAGGGATTAAATAGTAGTCTACATGTATCTAAGTATTGTGATGCCTCTTAAAAATAATGAAGAAATAGTTATAGGTAAATCATAATAAGGTATTACTACATTTATAATTTCAAAAGAGAAGAATTTATCAATAGGCCTGATTTGTTAAAACAAAATAGGTGTCGATGACTCTAATAGATTAGGTTCAAAATTAGGAATCTAGAATTCATGTTTGTGTACTAGATACTTTATAGGTAGGTGACTGGCAAGGCCTTAGTGATTTTACCCTGGTCAACCTTTTATTTTACTTAGCTTGAAATAAAAAACTCAATGTTTTCTAGTGTTTTGAATTATGTACTTTTTAGGCTTTGAATTGGTGCCCAATTATGAATGATTGTTGCTCTTAGTACACCATAATTAGGGGTCTCTAGTATAACCAATAATCTTTAACTTATAGACCTACATCTCAAAATTATCCACCCACTCTCAAAAATCATCTTTCAAATACTTTCAGGAGAAGATCAACACTAAATATTTTTTCCCTTCATTATTTCCCTTCCAAACTCTTTCTAGGGTTTCCGCATTTTAAATTCTAAGCTGACACTTTCTTCATTAAGAAATCTAGTAATATCCAAGGACATTAAGAATTTGATTGTGAAACTAAATTTTTTGGTACACAATTAGTGTTTTAAAATAAAATAAGTATCTATATAATTTATGCCAATGCCTATTGCATACTTATTTTTTATATCAAAATGATGCACAATATTGAGAAAATCAACCTTGGAATGATGGAAACCATTATTTTGCTTAATATTTGCATGCCCACTGGAAATTGCAAATGCTTTTTATAAAGTCATTACTTTTCAAAAAAAAATGGTCACTTTAAGGTTTCCCTAGTTTAACTTTAGTTATAATAGGTACAAAAACACATACCTCTTGGTGTACTTTTGAATTCATGGGCTAATCTATGCCCATGTCCTCTACAAACCAAATTTTCCTTATCATTAAACCTAAATCAAAGTTTGGAATGATAAGTATAAAATCCACTTTTGAATCAATGGAAACTATTAACTAAGTTAAAATTCAAATAGCCACAAGAATTAGCAAACTCTATCTTAAAAGGTCATCCCCTTTTGGAATGATGCCAACCATTATTTTGCTTAATATTTGCATTCCCACTAGAAATTTCAAACACTTTTAGAAATTGCTTAATATTTAAAAGGTCTATCTTAAAATCCACTTTTAGAATGATGGCAACCATTATTTTGCTTAATATTTGCATACCCACTAGAAATTGCAAATTTCTATAAAGTCCGTTACTTGTAAAAAAATGTTCACTTTAAGGTTGCCCTAGTTTAACTTTAGTTATAATAGGTACAAAAACACATACCTCTTGGTATACTTGCAAATTCATGGGCTAATCTATGCCCATGTCCTCCGCAAACCAAATTTTCCTTATCATTTAACCTGAATTGAAGTTTAGAATGATAAGTATAAAATCCACTTTTGGATCAGTGGAAACTATTAACTAATTTAAAATTCAAATGCCCACAAGAATTAGCAAACTCTATCTTAAAAGGTCATCCCCATAAGGATTCCCTAGCTTAACTTTTGGTTCAAATTAACAACTACTCTTATATGCCTAGCCCTTGTACTCAAATAATTTTAATAGGTCTATGTAGCTTCCCACTAATGGAAAAGGGGCTTTGGGCAGTCTGATGAGTCTGGTTTATGACTCAATTTTGATAGAGTTTATTATCTATTTGTTGTAGTTGTCATAGACTTTGATACTTGGATGTTGACCTTTTTATGATATTTCCTAAAAAGCATAGACATTGGGCATAAGCTATTTTTATAACCTTTAAATGGCATTGACATGCTATATGAACTATCTATGTTAATTTTACATGTGGATTAATGAATGTTACTTTAAGATAGTTATAGATAAGAAATTTCTATGCGTACTAATATTGTTATGCAGATATAATTAGTAGCCTACAAAATTGAAGAAGATTTTTCCAGCTGGTCACTCGCCATCAAAGTCAAGAAGGTGATCATTCAAAGGTCAAATGGAGGGAAGACTCTCAACAAGAGGGAAATTCCTAGTTCAAATCGAAGGATTGTGACCTCCTTGTAACTGGTCTTAATTGTTTGTTGAGTGAATATAGGAGTTACTGTTGTGCTAGATTTGTGTTAACGCAAACATGCTTGACCAGATTCCATGCATGCATAACCTCCTCTCCACTTTTCATGCTTTCCCTAAAGTGGTGTCCTCCTAATCTATTGGAGTTGACCACCTTGCTAGGTAGCTAGTTAGTAGCTTTTCTTCCTATAAATAAGAATCATGCTCCTTCTCGGGAGGTTGATTAATCTGATGATGTACTCACATTATTAGTTTTTCAGTAATACAGTTATGCTACTCATTTGTACTCATGTTTTCCAATGAATAAAATGAAGTTATAATTTTGTGCATTTGAGTTTACATTTTTCTTAAGGGATACTCATCCAAGGGGGCCCACTTGGTGAGCATTCCATCCTTTAGTTTAGATATTATTTTATGTTTAGTAATTAGTTAAAATATGGTACTGTCTATTCCTACAGCCACTAGAATTCCATTATATGATTGTTCCTGCAACCAAAGCAGACAGAGTAGTTTCCTATTTGCTTGCCCAAATTTTCATTTCTGCCATGCACTTCAGCTTAGTATAGTTGTTGGTTGATGTTCAACAATTATGTTATTTATTTCCAAGAAATTTACTTTCAGCATTATGTCTTTCTTAGTTATAGAATGAATGTGGCTACTTTGGGATTCCTAGTGCACATACTGTGTTGACCCATTTCAAGTCTATGTCCCTAGGTTGATAAGTTAAATGCACCTTCATAGTGATTAAGATAGCTATTCAGATTAGATGTCCAATCTCTGAATCATAGCTTTATGGGATTAGTTGTTAGATCATTGTAGGAGGCCAACATTTTTGGTGTCGTTGCTGGGGATGATGTCAAACTAGGGAGCTCTTTGGAGTCATTGATAGTTTCTCTTACTGTAGTATTTCTGAAATTTTGTTCTTAGTATATCCCTCATTTAGGAAAGTAATGATCCACCATTATTTTTCCAATTCTTTGTGTGAGTTGGCTGATAGTGAGTTAATATTGTATGCATAGAGGAAGAAGGAGAGATGCTCATGGGAGATTCCTTCCTAATAACCCTGATCCATTCTAGTTAAATGAGCATTTGAATCTACCAAGAGAAGAAGAAGAAGAAGAAGAATAGCCACACCCCTTTGCTGATGCATTCCCTGATCTGACTAGTTCTAAAATTTTCACAGAAGACCAAAATCAGATTGAGAATCTCTTTTCTTTGGAACTACATCAGGTAGGCATGAGTGATTCAAATAGAAATAGACCTAACCAACCAACTTTTCCTTTTCCCATTTCTCATCAAAATGAAGTTGACAACCTCAAAAATATCCTTGCTTCAGTCATTCCTAAGTTCTATGGACTTGTCATAGAAGATCCTAATACTTTCTTGTTTGAGTTTGACATACTCTGCAGGAGTTATGACTATACCATCAATGCCCATAGGCTCAAGCTATTCCCTACCACCTTGAAAGAGGCTACATTAAGATGGTTCATGAGCCTAGGAAAAAACATTGTGGAGACTTGGAAGGACATGAAGACAAAGTTCCTTGAGAAGTACACAGAATATTGCAGGGGTAGTGACATGAGGGGAGATGAAATTTTTAGGATGTAGCAAAAGGAAGATGAGAGCCTGGAGGATTACATTGCAAGGTTTTTGTTTTTTCCTACAAAAATATCCACACCATACACTCAATGAAGAATCACAAAAGTTGCTCTTCCTAAGAGGAATTAATGATAGCTGCACTAATGCCTTGGACCTGAGGGGAGGAGGATATATCTCCCAAGTTCCTCGGGAGGATATCAAGAAGATATGTCAGAACTACTCTAGGGAAGTTGAACAAAGAAAGGGAGAGCTTACCAATCCTCTATGGGTAACTCATCTACTAATGGAGTTTCCAAAATGGAGATTACTCACTTACTGGAAGACTTCAAGCAAGACATTATAAATAATCTAGCTACTCAGCTAGATACACTTTAGGCCAAGAAGAAACAAGAAGAGGCAGAGTCAATGTTGGAAAAAAATTTCCCTCATTGCAAATAAAAGAAGGACTGCAGATACAATATGGTAGCTAATATTGATAGTAAGCATATTCCACCTGAGTTTAAACCAATCTAGATTGAAGAGGATCAAGTCTATTGTGTTTCACAAAGGAAGCCATGGGCTCCAAGACAAGGTATGCCACCAGATCCACTCTCTTTTGTTGGGCCATATTTCAATTCTTATTCATCTGGTAACCAATGGTAGCCCCCATATCCATCCAATTATGGAGGATATCCACCACAACCTTGGAGTAACCCTCCAAATACTTGGCCTAATCACCAAAAATCTCCACCCCAGTGGCAGTAGCCTCAGGGGAATTGGCAGTAGTTTCAAGGAAATTGGTAACCACCTTCAAGAAATTGGTAGAAAACATATTAATGGAGGGGAGGACAGTAATAGCCAAACCAAAAAACCAATTACATGCAACCACCTTCTCAGCTCCAACAACCTGCTATAATGCCCCCTCCTGCTAGCTCAAGTTCAAATACACCTAAACCTACTCAGCTACCAGCTCAACCCACACCTAACCCAAATAATAAACCACAATAGGAGCCAGTATACTCTATTGATCCAAATCAATTCCTTGCCTATGTTATGAGTGTAAGTGACATCCACTTGCATTCAAGAACTACTTTATTGAGGAGCCTCTGAATGCCCCCATTTAGCCAAGTGTACCTAAAAATCTTGAACCAGTCCCAGTCAAGCAAACTGAACAAGAACCACCATTTCTTCAGAGGTTGGAAATAAATAAACAAAGGGAAGAGAAGGAGGAACCAACCTTTGACATTTTAGATCAATTGAAGCATATATGTGTCAAGATACCTCTATTTAAGGCCATAAAAGATGTTCCTATATATGCCAAAGCAATTAAGGAAGCATTCCTTAAGAAGCCAGGTAGGAAGAAGAATGACCCCACTATAGTTCATGTGGTGGGATAGTTGTCTAACATCATGCTTGGGAAAGTGACTATTCCCAAATATACCTAGGGAGCCCTATGGTGGGAGTTGTCATAAATGGGACCAAATAAGGACTGCTTTGATTGATTTGGGAGAAGCAATAAATGAAATGATCAAGGATATCCTACAATAACTAAATGTTGCAAGTATGAGACCTACTCCTACTATCCTACAACTTTTTTATAGTTCTACTGTTAAACCTGATGGGATAGTAGAGAACCTTGTGGTAACTCTGGACTCTTGGGAGTACCTAGCATACTTCATGGTTCTTTCTCCTAAAGCTACACTAGGTGGGTACCCCATTATCTAGTTAGGAAGGCCATGGTTAGCAACACCAGATGCCTATATTGGATGCAAGATAGGAGACATGATCATTTTTTATGGAAAGAGCACCAAAAAGCTTGTTCTCTACCCTTCTGCTCAACCATCCCATGACATGGATAATCCTGTATAGCCACATGTTGGTGAAGAGGCCGAGGAAGTTAATTTTGTGGCACAACTTATGATGTTAGGCAGAAGCTCTTTCATGCAAATTCAAAAGGAAGATGAAGTATTGTCTAACATAATTTAGAATCATTGTGAAGTAGAGGAAGCATCATCCTCTCATTATGTTGATCCAGTAAAGACACTTCTGCCCACTCAGGCTGTAGCAGAACTTCCTACAGTAATAGGTACGTCTCATACATTACTGCCACATAAACTCAAAGTACCAAGCAAAAAAAAAAGATGTTAAGAGTTTCTTGGGCCATGCAGGCTACTATAGGTGTTTCATCAAGGATTTTAGTAAAATAGCAGCACCATTGTATACTCTTCTCACTAAAGATGTCGAGTTTCAATGGATTGAAAACTGTAACAAGGAATTTTCTGATTTGAGGGCAGCTTTAACTCATGCTCCTATACTCAAAGGTCCTAATTGGGAGCTTCCTTTCCACATCCATATAGATGCATCAGACTATGCCATAGGAGCAGTCTTGGGGCACAAAGAAGGAGCTATTGAAAATTATATTTATTTTATCAGCAAAAACTTGCAAGGAGTTGAATTCAACTATATAGTGATAGAAAAATAAATTCTAGCAGTAATCTATGCCCTCAACAAATTTAGGCACTACATAATAGGCTATCAAATATTTGTGCACACAGATCATGCAACCATTAGGTGTATCATGAATAAACCCCTAATATCAGGTAGGTTAGCAAGGTGGTTGTTGTTGATACAATAGTTTGACATAACCATTATGGATAAGCTAGGGAAGGCCAATGTTGTTGCAAACTTTCTTTCAAGGTTGACTACATCAAAGGACAACCAAGTCATTGATGACTCTTTCCCTAATGATTTTTTTTTCCATCAATGTGCAAACACCCTGGTATGCTGACATAGCTAACTATCGACCATTTCCTTTTTCATGGATTGCAGGATTTTTGTTCTACACTAGACTAGACCATGTCATGAGGAGATGTGTGAGGGAAGATGAGACATATGATAGTTTGAATGCATGCCACAATGACCCATGTGGAGCACATTTTGCAGCCAAGAGGACAACAATGAAGATTCTGAACACAAGATATTACTCGTCAACACTCCAAAAGGATGCAGGGAGATATACAAGAAAGTGTGATAGATGCCAAAAGATGGGCAGGCCAACCAAATCTGATGAGATGCCACTTTACCCTTAGGTAGTAATAACTCCATTCGATAAGTGGGGATTTGATTTTGTAGGACCCATTGATCCTCCATCCAATGGTAAATATTATATCTTAGTCTACACTGATTATGCAACCAAATGGGTAGAAGTTAAGGCCATGAAGCATGCAAGAGATAATAAGGTTGCAAAATTTCTTTATGAAGAAATTTTCACACAGTATGGGGTTCCAAGAGAGATAGTGACTGATCAAGGGGCTCAATTCACCCCAACCCTTGTTGTAGCACTGGTCAATGAGTACAACATAAGGCACGAGAATTCTATTCCTTATCACCCTCAGGCCAATGGCCAAGTTGAGGTGACTAACAGGGAAATTGAAGCCATTCTGACAAAAACAGTGGTTGTTCATAGGAAGGATTGGGAAAACAGGCTACCAAAAGCTATTTGGGCCTATAGGACAACCTAGAAAACAACAACAAGCTTCATTCCTTTTCAGTTGTTGTATAGAAAGATAGCCATGATTCCCATTGATTTTGAGCATAAGACTCTTATTACTGCAATAGACTTGGGGATGGATATCTCTAAGGCACAAAGGGACATAATCATGCAGCTCAATATTTTAGATGAAATGAGGAAGGTAGCCTTGCATCTCACAGAGGTAGTTCAAAATCAGAGAATAAAGTGGCATGACAAATTCATCAGGGACAAGAAATTCTAGCTAGGAGACTGGGCATTGCTCTATGACTCAAGGTATCAGGATAATGTAGGAAAATTGTAGACATGGTGGCTAGGACCATATAAGGTTGTTGAAGTTTTCCCCAATGGTGTTGTTCAACTCACCACCATTGACCCTGTCAAATTTAAGTTGCTTGTCAACGGTCATCGCCTTAGGTTGTATCACAATCCAACTTCCAAGTTAGAATTTCTGTAGCAATTCACTCAACATGCAACTCCCAAACTTCCTGCAGCTAAAGGAAGCAGAGCTAGTGTCCCTCCTTCTAGCTAACTAAGGTACGTAACTTGTCATAATAAATACTTCCACTTTTGTGGGGGTCCACTTTTTCATTCATTCACCCATCCACCCATTCATCTCCACCTTTCTCTCACTTCCATCATGTCACCGTAAATTCACTTCATTCCACCATCACTTCACTTCATTCCACTCCACTTTCATTAATTTCTCAACTAACTTTTTAAAAGATGATTGACACTTTCCCCATAATCTTTGCAATAGATCTTCCAAGAATTCAGGTACGTGCGCATCAATTTTTTATATCTTAATTTTCTCTTAAGTACATTCATTTAATTGTTGTACATTAATATAGATGTTCTCCATAGCATGCAATTATTCCCTGCCCCTATCAAGTTTTCATTACTCTCACATATGTGAGGACACATGCTCAAATTTAGGTTGTGGGGGAACTGTGAATATTGTGTCCATGTGTCAGTCCATGTTGGTTCATGTCAACAAAGTTTAAATTGACCCAATTTGAATTCTAAGCGAAATGATGGATCGCATGTGTGAGGTGATATCAACCACCACCATTTTTCTCAATCATAGCCTTCATTTATTATTCCTTTACTACCTTTATTGCTCTTGTCATAATCCTAAGTCTCCAAAAAAGGAAAATTCAAACGACATTGGCATTCAGAATTTAGCAACATTGCAAGAAGGATAAGCTTAGCTTTCAGATGAAGATTGCAAGAGGAGAAACCTTACAGAGTGATTGTTTATTAGCAGAAAACTAAATAATGGAAGGTGAGCTAATTCAAAATGAACCCACAGTTCAAGGCACATTACTACAGGATGCACCTAGCCTGGCCGAGTTCAAAAATTGTGGGTGGTTAGATTATTTCCTAAAGCTAAATGGTTTTAATTAAGATGTTGCATTCGAATTTTCCTAGACACTATTTGAAGGAAAGGCCATGGTAAAAGGGTTAGAAGTAATGGCTACTGAAGAAAGGATTGTAGAAGTTACAGGTTTGTTTGTCGAGAGTGAAAATTACCCCACTTCTAGAGATGCTAGGTTAGTTAGGGTTGAATTTACAGAACCTGGTGACCCTCCATTGAGTGTGGACAAGAAAGGAGCTAGAAGAACCTATCTGCCTAAGCCATGGAAGCAAGTAGTTTTTCATGTTGTGAAGTACATTACCTACGAAGGTTGTCAGTCGAATCTACATTCTATGCACTTCAAGCTACTGAATAAGGTACGAGAGAAGAATGAATGTGCCAAACGTGGTATACCACCTTCTCTCAATCATGGTGGTTGAGACCCAAAAATGTAGGGATAATTTTTTTTCCCACCATTGTTTAATCAAATTGTTAGTTGAGAAATCTCTCCATGATGTGTCTGATATGACTTGGGAAGAATTCTTAAATGTTGATCAAATTAGACCTGAGCATTTGTGACCAAGGGTTTTGCCTCAACCTCGTAGGGCTAGGAGAAGAGTGAGTTTTGTTGAAGTGACTCCTAGAACCTCAACTTCTGGTGCAGACCCTAGTGTAAACCCTCCTGTAGCTGAACAAACCATAGAAATTAGCTCTTCTAAGGCAGAGCATTCAGGAAAAGAAAGTTCCTCTTCAGATTCTGATGATGATGTTCCTCTTAGCATCTTGATTCAAACTAGGGCACAAAAGAAAGACATAGAAATAAGGAAGGGTAAAGCTAAAAATAAAATTGTAGGAAAGAAAATGCCAAGCTCTAAGAAATGAAAGGTTGACACTGTTCTTCTTGCAGTCGAAGAAAAACATGAGATCCCTCCTAGAAAATCAAGACCAACTGGGCCAGCCTTTCATTTGTCTCCATAGGAAATCCCTACGACTAGAGAAACATTAGAAGAGGACATAGAGGCCCCAATGGGGCAAGTAAATGTTGAGGAAAGATACATATTTGAGGAAGCAACAAATGTAACATTGGCATAACTTGCTGCCATCGCTGAGAAAGTTGAGAGTCAAGAGTATGAATAAAATCAGGAGCTCCTGCAGCAAGAGCAGAAACAAGAGTTCTTGTAGCAAGAATAAGAGCAAGAACAAGAGTCCCTATAGCTAGAACTAGGAGAGCAGTCAACACCCCTATAGCCGAAATTGGTTGAACAAACAAAATCCCTACAGCTAGAGCCATATGAAGAGCAAGCATCAATGCCAGGAAAGCTTTTGGTAGGATTACATCGGCTCTATGATTTTTTAATGCACATGGTAGCTATGAATTTATGGAATGAGATACAGGGGATGGAAAAAGAATGGAAATAGGAGAAACGCAGGCTGAAGAAGGAAATTCAAAAGAGAGATGAAGAATTTGAAGATAAGAACGCAAAAATTGCTGCTTTAAAGTAGAAAGTGGATAACATGGCAGCCCTAGTACCTTAGATATTAGAGTGCAAGGCTCCTCCAAGAGTATATGCTCTATATTTTAAGGAGAAGTGCATCTTTCTTTTAAATAGAAAGGATTGTTTCAGGTTTGAATCCTTACATTGAGACTCCTCTTGAATTTTTCAATGCTTATCAGATTGCTCCTCCTGAAATGAAGAATTTGTTGTGTGAATTGTATTTATATAATTATGTTGTGTCCCAAGATCATAATTGGAATCCTTTGTTGCATGTTGGGGATGTCCAATTAAGGGAATTTATGTCATGGATACAAAATGAGATTAGTTGGGAACAATAGTTTAGGGAATATAGGTAAATAGAATCCAACAATCTCCTATCCATTAGGGCTGAATCTAGAAATACAGGGGACATTTTCAATGATTGGCACAAGATTCTTTACAAACCAAGCTATGGCAATAGAATATTGCTTGAGAGAGAAGTATTTTATAGAGAAAATTAGGAAGTAGCAAAAACCATAGGAGAATCTATAAAGGGATATTTGGCATAGAGGTGGAACACTCTGATTGATGAGTTAAAACAAGTTGAGCCTCATTCTCTACAAAACTATGTTGCAGCATGTAAGAGAGTTGATAGGTATATACAGATGGGAAGGAAAAAAGGATAATTTTGTCTCCCACTAACTTTTTAGCCACCTATGCTATTATGGCCTGTACCAAATTTTAGCTATTACCAGTATGATATAGCTGCAGAAAGACAGAGATGGAACAGATTGCATACTTATTTTTCATACCATAATTAAACACATTATTGCCACAAACAACTTTGGAATGATGGTTGCTTAATATTTGGATTCCCTCAAGAAATTGCGAACACTTTTTTTTTTCACTAGAAGGATGCCCTAGCTTAACTTTGGTTAAAATGGGTACTAATATTCAAACTATTCAATTTGCTTGCAAAATTGGTGGCTAATCTATGCATATTTATTCATTCCGATTGAAAATCTAGAAAGATGATGTTAAAATAAACTTTTGGGATGATGGTAACCATTAACTAATTTAAAATTAAAAAACCCACAAGAATTTTCAAACACTTCTTTAAAGAACATTTTTCAACAGAAACCATTTTGGATCAAATTCACAGTTTCAAACTTTTTCATCGATATTCATTAATATAAATCATTGAGTAAAATATACTAGTACATATCTACATTCTTTATTCATATAAACATGGCCCTCAAATACAAAGGTACTAAATGCATAGAGATATTATGCAAAACCTATGGTTTGTGGCTTCCCAACAAATGACAAAGGGGCTTCTAGGAGTCTACTAGGGTTCTTTCCATAGCTTCAAAAATCCAAAATTTGGGAATAAATCCAATAATGGAAAAGGGGTTTTAGATAGTCTACTAGGGTTTTGTTATGCCTTGCATAACCACCTCATTTTATTCTGGAACAAAATGGGTCCCCCTTGTTCTTTTCTTTTCCTTTGGCCTTTGGTTTTCTGCCTTGGCATTTTCTTTGTCCTGTTGGATCCGGAACCGGGACCAATACCAAACTTGGATTTTCATCCAAGTTTTGGTCTTGTTCCATTCCTAGTTCCGATCTTGACAGTTCCTTGGTCTTTCCTTTTTGCTCTGTCAGATCTGGGTCCGAAGCTAAATCTGAACTTTGAACTCTTTCAACATTCCAATTTTGGGTTCCATCCTGAGTCTGACTCCGCTACTCTCTCTTCTTCGTTGGTCTTCTTCCTTTGGTTTTGTGTCCCGTGCCTTTGCTATTTTCTTGTCAGCCTTAGGCATTTTTTTCTTTTGTTTTGGCAGACCCGGAACCGGAACGGAAACCGAACTTGGAATTCCTTCTAAGTTCCATTTTCTATTTCTTCCCCGATCTCGGTTCCACCTCTTTTGTTTTTCTATCTCACACATCTTTTCATTTTGTTATGGCTGACCTAGAACCGGAACTGGAACTGAACCCTGAAACTTTCAAAAGTTTCAGGTTCGGGTTCCGTTTCAATCCTGGTTCCGCATGGCCTGTTCTTTTTCTTTTTGTTCCCTTTTGTTTGGTCGCGGGTTCTTCTTCCTTTCCCCTTTTCTTTTTCGTTCTTTTGGTCATCTCTTTGTATGTTGTCGGAGGCAGGATCACGATTGAACCCCAAACTGAAACTTTGAAGAAATTTCAATCTTGGATTTAGTTCCACCCCCGCCCCCATTTTTGTTTCGCCCGGGATTGATTTTTGCTCCGATCCCACCTGCATTTTTTTCCCTCTGTCCCTCGTGTTTGGTTTCTTTTGCAGACACAAAGTCAAGATGGGGTATGAACTAGGAAATGATGGTCATTCCCATGGCTTGTTCCCATTCCGACTCCGGTCTCGATTCCAATTTCTTTTTGGTTCCGCCCCCACCAGTTTTGAAGGTAGGTGTTGTTCCCGGTTGCGTCTTGGTTCCTCCCTAGCCAATTTTGAAGGTAGGTGTTGTTCCCAGTTCGGACTTGGTTCCGCCCCTGCCAGGGTTGGGTTCCTTTTGTCTAAAATTGAAGGCATAGTAAAAATTGAATGAAATCATAAAGCAATAGTGTATTTTATTATAATATATTTTATACCCTTCTTGGGGCTAATCGAGACCTTGTTTTGAAGGATTACTTCATGTACATAATTATATTTCTCAAGGAATCTCGTTGAAAGATGGAGGCCTCGGGGAGAAGTCTTGCTGACCCGATAGGGTCTCACCGACATATTTTGTACCCTTGGTGTAGCATGTTGAGCTCGGTGTAATGTCTCACCGACCAAGCAAAGTCTCCCTGAAATGAAATGAGCTCTCAGCGAAAGGACGTGACTACGGTGTAAGTTCTCAGTGAGGGCAGCTAGTCTGGCTGACATGGAATGATCTCAGTGTAATGTCTCACCGACCCCGATAGGGTCTTTCCAAAATAGAACGAGCTCGGGGAGAACAGATGAGCTCGATATGACATCCTACTGACTAACAACGGTCTTGTCGATCATTTTTAAACCTTCGACATAACTAAGGAAGCCCACCATGATGACTCACTGACCCAATGGTGTCTCACCGACATATGATCCACTGTCAACAACTTTGATCGCCCGCTGTGATGACCTATGGTTTTGCCTCAACCTCGTAGGGCTAGGAGAAGAATGAGTTTTGTTGAAGTGACTCCTAGAACCTCAACTTCTGGCGCAGGCCCTAGTGTAAACCCTCCTGCAGCTGAACAAACCATAGAAATTAGCTCTTCTGAGGCAGAGCATTCAAGAAAAGAAAGTTCCTCTTTAGATTCTGATGATGATGTTCCTCTTGGCATCTTGATTCGAACTAGGGCACAAAAGAAAGACATAGAAATAAGGAAGGGTAAAGCTAAAAATCAAACTGTAGGAAAGAAAATGCCAAGCTCTAAGAAACGAAAGGTTGACACTGTTCTTCTTGCAGTCGAAGAAAAACATGAGATCCCTCCTAGAAAATCAAGACCAACTGGGCCAACCTTTCATGTGTCTCCATAGGAAAGCCCTACGACTAGAGAAACATCAGAAGAGGACACAAAGGCCCCAATGGGGCAAGTAAATGTTGAGGAAAGATACATATTTGAGGAAGCAACAAATGTAACATTGGCATACCTTGCTGCCATCACTGAAAAAGTTGAGAGTCAAGAGTATGAAGAAAATCAGGAGCTCCTGCAGCAAGAGTAGAAACAAGAGTTCTTGTAGCAAGAATAAGAGCAAGAACAAGAGGCCCTATAGCTAGAACTAGGAGAGCAGTCAGCACCCCTACAGCCGAAATTGGTTGAACAAACAAAATCCCTACAGCTAGAGCCATATGAAGAGCAAGCATCAATGCCAGGAAAGCTTTTGGTAGGATTACATCAGCTCTATGATTTTTTAATGCACATGGTAGCTATGAATTTATGGAATGAGATACAGGGGATGGAAAAAGAATGGAAATAGGAGAAACGCAGGCTGAAGAAGGAAATTCAAAAGAGAGATGAAGAATTTGAAGATAAGAACGCAAAAATTGCTGCTTTAAAGTAGAAAGTGGATAGCATGGAAGCCCTAGTACCTTAGATATTAGAGTGCAAGGCTCCTCCAAGAGTATATGCTCTATATTTTAAGGAGAAGTGCATCTTTCTTTTAAATAGAAAGGATTGTTTCAGGTTTTAATCCTTACATTGAGACTCTTGAATTTTTCAATGCTTATCAGATTGCTCCTCATGAAATGAAGAATTTGTTGTGTGAATTGTATTTACATAATTATGTTGTGTCCCAAGATCATAATTGGAATCCTTTGTTGCATGTTGGGGATGTCCAATTAAGGGAATTTATGTCATGGATACAAAATGAGATTAGTTGGGAACAATAGTTTAGGGAATATAGGTAAATAGAATCCAACAATCTCCTATCCATTAGGGCAAAATCTAGAAATACAGGGGACATTTTTAATGATTGGCACAAGATTCTTTACAAACCAAGCTATGGAAATAGGATATTGCTTGAGAGAGAAGTATTTTATAGAGAAAATGAGGAGGTAGCAAAAATCATAGGAGAATCTATTAAGGGATATTTGGCACAGAGGTGGAACACTCTGATTGATGAGTTAAAACAAGTTGAGCCTCATTCTCTGCAAAACTATGTTGCAGCATGTAAGAGAGTTGATAGGTATATACAGATGGGAAGGAAAAAAGGATAATTTTGGCTCCCACTAACTTTTTAGCCACCTATGCTATTATGGCCTGTACCAAATTTCAGCTATTACCAATATGATATAGCTACAGAAAGACATAGATGGAGCAGATTGCATACTTATTTTTCATACCATAATTAAACACATTATTGCCACAAAAAACTTTGGAATGATGGTTGCTTAATATTTGGATGCCCTCAATAAATTGCAAACACTTTTTTTTTCACTAGAAGGATGCCCTAGCTTAACTTTGGTTAAAATGGGTACTAATATTCAAACTATTCAATTTGCTTGCAAAATTGGTGGCTAATCTATGCATATTTATTCATTCTGATTGAAAATCTAGAAAGATGATGTTAAAATAAACTTTTGGGATGATGGTAACCATTAACTAATTTAAAATTAAAAAACCCACAAGAATTTTCAAACACTTCTTTAAAGAACATTTTTCAACAAAAACCATTTTGGATCAAATTCACAGTTTCAAACTTTTTCATCGATATTCATTAATATAAATCATTGAGTAAAATATACTAGTACATATCTACATTCTTTATTCATATAAACATGGCCCTCAAATACAAAGGTACTAAATGCATAGAGATATGCAAAACCTATGGTTTGTGGCTTCCCAACAAATGACAAAGGGGCTTCTAGGAGTCTACTAGGTTTCTTTCCATAGCTTCAAAAATCCAAAATTTGGGAATAAATCCAATAATGGAAAAGGGGTTTTAGATAGTCTACTAGGGTTTTGTTATGCCTTGCATAACCACCCCATTTTATTCTGGAACAAAATGGGTCCCCCTTGTTCTTTTCTTTTCCTTTGGCCTTTGGTTTTCTGCCTTGGCATTTTCTTTGTCCTGTTGGATCCGGAACCGGGACCAATATCAAACTTGGATTTTCATCCAAGTTTTGGTCTTGTTCCATTCCCGGTTCCGATCCTAACAATTCCTTGATCTTTCCTTTTTGCTCTGTCAGATCCGGGTCTGAAGCTAAATCTAAACTTTGAACTCTTTCGACGTTCCAAGTTTAGGTTCCATCCCGAGTCGGACTCCGCTACTCTCTCTTCTTCGTTGGTCTTCTTCCTTTGGTTTTGTGTCCCGTGCCTTTGCTATTTTCTTGTCAGCCTTAGGCATTTTTTTCTTTTGTTTTGGCAGACCCGGAACTGGAACGGAAACTGAACTTGGAATTCCTTCTAAGTTCCATTTTCTATTTCTTCCCCGATCTCGGTTCCACCTCTTTTGTTTTTCTATCTCAAGCATCTTTTCATTTTGTTATGGCTGACCCAGAACCGCAATTGGAACTGAACCCTGAAACTTTCAAGAGTTTCAGGTTTAGGTTCCGTTTTGATCCCGGTTCCGCATGGCCTGTTCTTTTTCTTTTTGTTCCCTTTTGTTTGGTTGTTGGTTCTTCTTCCTTTCCCCTTTTCTTTTTTGTTCTTTTGGTCATCTCTTTGTATGTTGTCGGAGGCGGGATCAGGATTGAACCTGAAACTGAAACTTTGAAGAAATTTCAATCTCGGATTTAGTTTAGTTCCACCCCCGCCTCTATTTTTGTTTCGCCTGGGATTGATTTTTTGCTTCATCCCACTTTCATTTTTTTCCTCTCTCTCCCTCGTGTTTGGTTTCTTTTGGTAGAATAAAGCCGGATGGGGTCTGAACCGAAATGATGTCATTCCCATGGCTTCCCCCATTCCGACTCGGTCCTGGTTCTGATTTATTTTTGGTTCCACCCCACCACTTTGAAGGTAGGTGTTGTTCACAGTTGGGTCTTGGTTCCTCCCCAGCCAGTTTTGAAGGTAGGTGTTGTTCCCAGTTCGGTCTTGGTTCCGCTCCTGCCAGGGTTGGGTTCCTTTTGTCTAAAATTGAAGGCATAGTAAAAATTGAATGAAATCATAAAGCAATAGTGTATTTTATTATAATATATTTTATACGCTTCTTGGGGCTAATCGAGACCTTGTTTTGAAGGATTACTTCATGTACATAATTATATTTCTCAAGGAATCTCGTTGAAAGATGGAGGCCTTGGGGAGAAGTCTTGCTGACCCGATAGGGTCTCAGCGACATATTTTGTACCCTTGGTGTAGCATGTTGAGCTCGGTGTAATGTCTCGCCGACCAAGGAAAGTCTCCCTGAAATGAAATGAGCTCTTAGTGAAAGGACGTGACTATGGTGTAATGTCTCGGTGAGGGAAGCTGGTCTGGCTGACATGGAATGATCTCAGTGTAATGTCTCACCGACCCCGATAGGGTCCTTCCAAAATAGAACGAGCTCGGGGAGAACGGAGGAGCTCGATATGGCATCCTAGTGACTAACGATGGTCCTGTCGATCATTTTTAAACCTTCAGCGTAACTAAGGGAGCCCGTCGTGATGACTCACCGACCCAATGGTGTCTCACCGACATATGATCCATTTTCAACAACTTTGATCACCCAGGAATCCCATGTGGGATATGTTCACCCAATCAGATAGAACTAAAGGTGAACCCTGGATAGTTTGACTGATCGGCTATGAACCAGAGGAAGGTCAATAGAATGCAATGGCTGTGGATCCGTTCTATGAAGGAGCAGATGGAGAAATTCGATGAGCACTGGTGTGGGGATCTGATGAGAAGTCTGATGCTACTTCCAGAGGATGGTCAATGCACAAAAAAATCTAAGAGCAGGAAGATTGCTGAAGGATGGAAGAGGAAACCGTGAGTCACGGTGCCAGCTGGAGTCGCTACTGGCAAAAGAGAGTTCGGCATTAATGATGATATTTTAGGGCATTCAAAGTAGCTCCTCTCAAGTTCGAAGATGGACACGGAGGCCAAAAGTAAATGCGGTAGTTGCAAAAGATCTGAAGGTTTCCCCTGGGGGAAATCCTTCACCAATATGGACAGCAGGGATGCACATTTAATGCAGAACCAACTTTATTCAAAAGATCTGAGGACCGACCCTCCAGCAACCAAGTGAGATATTTTGTAAACCTTAAAATCAGGAGGCCAGCGCATTCTTTTTGATACCATCTGTATATATGGCATTCTTGCCTCTTTGTAAAAGGTTGGAAATGAAAAAAGAAAAGTTAGCAGAAATAGAAAAGCAATAGAGTAGACAGTTCTAAATATAGATTTAAAAGAGTAGCAATTTTTTGAAGAAGAGAGGAGATAGAATTGCATCCTATTTCTTAGTAAAGGGAGCTTCTTTTGTCTTCTTAGTTAGGAGTTAGATTCGACATAGAAAGGAATGTATCTTTCCAGTTTTCTTAGTGTAGATGGTAATAATCTGTAGACATAGGTTTTATGTACACTAGTGATTGTGCCAGATTTTTAAATGTTGCTTATCTGTTTCACCAATAGTAGGAGCAACCAGACTCGAATCTACTTCATATTGTGTTCCAGAATGGTATTTATCTTGAGTTAAACATTTGATTTGAGAATCTTTCGAGGAGTGAAGTGTTATTTTGTGTTTTAATTAAAATGGTAACTAGTAATTTGTTGTGGAAATCAACACTGTGAATGGATGCAACTATGTGTTAATCACAAATTAATTTTGTTCTTCAGTTTTAGTTTACAATTCCTTGAAATATATCAAGTCTGGTTAAGTTAGATGAATTATCATTCTTTTCAATACCAAAACCTTGATCTATCTTTTTCTATTTCTTTAAAAACCCCAGTTAAAGTAGGTTTAAATTCATGCTCGATCTTAGAACAATCCACAAGCTCAACACCAGCAGGCCCCTTGAACATTACTATTACATTGAACACTGGGCAACCTCAGCATAGTTGAGAACCAACTACAAAGACCTTGAGCTAAGACATCCATGTGTTTTCTTTCTCTTTCAGGAGAAACAAAATAGTAATATTCTGTTTAACTGTTGCTATGCCATTTCAACCGTCAAAAGAAGCTAGCACTAGAAGGAGGGCCTAGAAGGGAAAACTGGATAAAACTAGGTTTTTCTCATGAGAAAGACCCTGTAGAGTTCTTTGATCAGTTGAGAATCCACCACCTTTGATAGAACTCAAGACCCCAATAAGACACAAGAGTCATAAGACTGGCTCAACTATTGTACCACCCTTATCAGCTCCGCTCACTCCGCCAAGCTTTTCACCAATACCCCAGTGGATACGTATTAATCCACCACCACATCCATCTCAATTGTCATCATAGCTAGTTCAACCCATACAACAGCTGGCTCAACCACCACCACCCCCACCAATGGCATTCTTTCAGAATAATCCCTCTCCATTGGGGACTATTCCTGGAGGTTTCCACGACATGCCTAAGAATCCTGAGAGATTCTACCCCAAGTACATTCATGGCGAATCAAGGAGTGTTGAAGAGCACATACAAGCTTTCAAAGATGCTTGTACCAGAGCTCAGATAGCTCACCATGATGTTGTTTTTAGGTTGTTCCCTTACTCCTTAGGGGATATGGCATACAATTGGTACCTTAATCTTCCTGAGGGTTCCATTCTGACCTGGACACACTTGGAAAATGCTTTCATCAATCAGTTCAGGGTTTATGTGGATCCAACTCTTTTATACCACCAATTTGCTACCATCAGGAAAGAGCCATGTGAATCCTTTCCCTTGTTCAACACCAGGTTCCAACGAATGTATAGGAGATTGCATGATCTCTATCTAGTCGCTGAGAATAGCGCCATTCAAGCTTACTTTAGAGTTATAGACCCCTTGCTTGGCTTGTTCCTACAAAGGATTTATCAACCAGCTGATATTGATTCTCTATCCAAAGTCTATCATCTAGCTATCAAGTTGCAACAACAAATTAGTTCTCAACAAGGGAGTTTGGGAGGAAGTTTCCCTTCAATAGGATATTAGATGCATAGCCCAACCCCTCTATTCAATACTGTCCCGAGAATGTCTCCTTCCCATTATGGACCTATCTCTAAGTTGCAGACTCAACCTCCTGTTCCATTCTTCGCTAATGGAACTCTTGACTTCTTCCAACAACCACAGGTTCCTCAAAGTTTCCAGGGTCATCATAACCAAATTGGAACACCAAATCATGGTGGTCAGCCACCTGTTGCTAAGAGTATGGAAAGTGAAAAGACAACTCAACTTACAAATGAGGTAGAGACCTTGAAGAAAACGCTGTCCCAAGTCACAAATGACATGGCTCAGCTTCGATTGAATCCCTCCCAAAACCAAGGTAACTACCCTAATCAAAACAACAACAATCAAGGTAACTATCAGAATCATAACAATTACAACCAAAGGGGTTATCAGGGCCAAAACTCCTCTAACCAAGGGTATCAAAATCAAAATAGAGGGTATAACCAAAGGCAAAATAACAACAGACAATGGAATACAGGGCCCAATAATGGTGGAGTTTTGCACAACTATCAAACTAATGAGGAGAGATCACATACTGCAAATGTGGTTGACCTCAACTTTATGACTAATTGGTGCAGGCTGCATGATACTGCAACCCATTCTGAGGTGAAATGCCCTGAAATGGAGAAATTTGTCAAGATGGCACAGGTAGATGCCCAAACATTCCAAGGGAATCCTCACAAAGAAGGCAGCTCAGTAGATACATCAATGATTTATGACCTCTTTGAGGAGGAACCTTCATTCCCAAGGCAAGAGGAGAATGAATCAGAGGAAGATTCATATGATGCCCAAGCCTTTCAGATGAAAGGAGGACACTTCCTGAGAAATCGGAATAAGGGTCCATTCACTACATCAACACCACCTAATCACATGGTGCCTCCAAATCAAAGTGCTGATAATAACCCTCCTCCACCAAAAGGCCTGCCTGACTTCCATAACAAGGGTAATTCCTTTGGTGTTTTCAAAGGTAGTGCTAGTTGTAATACATAATTTGATATTGTTTCTGAGATGCAGAAACATAAAACTTCTTTGTCATATTTTGACATCCTAAAGTGGTGCCCTGCCCAACAGGAGATAGTGCTGAAAGCCTTGGAGCAAGCTAATAAATCAAAAGGAAAGAACAGGGTGGCACCTGCTGGGGACATGAATGCAGCCTTGTATAGAAACAAGGTAGGTACTCCACCATTTCTTTTGAGTTTGAGAATTTGTGGGAAGAACCTACACAATTGTCTATTAGATTCAGGGGCTTCAGGCAATGTTATGCCATTTTCCATATGTAAGAAGTTGGGATTGAACCCTGTTCAAACAAATAAGAAGGTCATTCAACTTGACAAAATAGAGGTTAATGTAGTGGGAGAGTTGAGAGACATACATGTGCAAGTAGGGTCAGACCCTAGGGTTCAAACCAACATGGACATTCAAGTAGCGGACATTCCTAAGACCTATGGTATGCTGTTGAGTAGAGATTTGATGAAAGGTATAGGGGGATATCTCTCCCATGACTTTTCACATATGTGGCTACCATGAAGAGGAATTCCTACATAGATTAGGATTGAAAGTGAACCCCGCCTCAAGCATATCATCACTAAATATGATTTCCCCAATGAGGTAGCCTATTTCGAAACTGAGATAGGGGTTTATAAAAGAGAAAATTTTAACCTTTTCTATTCTTGATCCTAAAGAACTACCAACACGAAAGTTCCTTGATTCTGTGATTAATCAAAACCAATAAGCATTGATCAACAAGCTACAATAGGATTAGCTGGTCTTGGGAGAGGATACTGACTTGCAAAGTCTTCTACTCCCTAATTGGTGCAGGGTACATTACCAAAATCATCCTGATTTGACTTGCCAACCCTACATTGACATTTTAAATCATGTTTCCCAAGCTGAGGTTGCTAGCTTAAGCCACCCTGAGACCATTGCAGATCACTTCTCATTTGAAGTTAAGGAAGCAATAATGTTAACCAGGGATAGGATATCTTCAAAGGGAGTTCCTTTTCAAATTGAACCTACCTTGGATGCATTTCCAAATCAGCATATTGATGAGGAGCAACCCCAAGGTTTGTTTGACACCCCTGCACTCACGAATATACCAAAACCCAAGGGTTTAACCAAAGGCACAAATTACTATCAGAAGGATAGCCACAGGTTATATGTTGTAGCTAAGCAAGAATTCAAAAGTGTACCTAAAGAACCTACAAAGCACCCTTTCCCTATATCTGATGCAAAAGATCAAGTAGCCCCACCCTTGGCTCATTCTATCCAAAGGCCCACAATAGCCCCCCAAAGACCAACCCCAGCTCATGATCAGCTATGGACCCTCACGTTTGATGGATCTAAGTCCAAAATAGGCTATGGTGTTGGGATTGACCTAACCAGCCTGAAAGGGAAAACCTTCTTTGCTTCTTATAGGTTGTAGTTCGGGTGCACTAACAACATAGCAGAATATGAAGCTCTAACTCGAGGGCTGATGTTCACACATAAGAAGAAGGTCACTGCCTTGGTGGTCAAAGGAGATTCAGAAATAGTTGTCAAGCAAGTGCACAGCCAATACACATGCCACAATAAAAGGCTGGCAACATATAAAAATAGGGTATGGAACCTGATTGAGGACTTTGATGCCTTTGGGATTAGTTTAATCCCTAGAGGGGAGAATCACATAGCTGATTCATTGGCTGTTGCTGCAAGTACCCTGGAACCTATGCAAGGCTTCAAGCTTAAGAAATTATTAGTGGAATTGATTTCTACCTCTGTTGTTCCTGATAATGTTAGGAATTTTTAGGTTTTTGATGATGATCGACATATTCTTTCTTTTCTAGCAAGCTCAGATGTTTTTGAAGGATAGATCATTGATGAGTCCAACAGGGATCAAGGAGATTGGAACCCTGAAGATTGTGATACAGAAGGGGTCCTCAATTTAAAAAGCAATAGCATTCCCAAGGGAATGGTGGCCTTGGAAAGAATTTTTGATTCAGACCCAAGGGCTCGAGAGAAGATATCAGCCGCAGATAAAGGAGGTGAGTATGAAATTGTTAACCTAGTTGATTCTGGCCCTGAAAGGAATGTCTACATAGGGAAAGCTTTCCCTGAAGCAATCAGAAAAGACATATTGATGGCACTAAAGAAATATATCGTTGTAGTAGCCTAGGGGTATTAAGACCTAAAGACATTTGATGCTACTGTAATGACTCATACTATTCCCCTAAAGCCCAAAGCCAAGCCATTTCGACAAAAATAGTGCCCTATCAACGCCCTGATTGAACCACTGATCTTCAAAGAAGTTCAGAAATTGCTTTTTGCAAAGATAATCTTCCTTGTATGCCATTCAACATGGGTGGCCAACTTAGTTCCAGTCTGTAAGAAAAATGGAGAGATTAGGCTGTGTGTAGACTTCAGAAATTTGAATAGAGCTTCAGAGAAAGACAACTATCCACTCCCTTCACTAGACGAAGTCTTGCAGACTGTCAATGGATCTCAGATGATATCATTCTTGGATGGTTACTCTAGATACAATCAGGTGATGGTTAACTATGAAGATAGGATGAAGACATCCTTCACTACAAAGTGGGGAACATATGCTTATATAAGGATGCCATTTGGCTTAATAAACGCTGGAGCAACTTTTCAGTGTGCCATGGACATAGCATTTAAAGACTTAATTAGTAAATGCATTATTTTTTACATGGGCAACTTGACAGTATTTTCCAAAGATAGACTGAACCACGCCACAGACTTAGCCAAATTTCTTCAAAGATGTATCCAGTATGGAGTCTCCTTGAATCCTTAAAAGTGTGTGTTCGGGGTTTCTGAAGGGAAACTTTTGGGACACATAATCTCTGAGAGAGGAATATCGATTGATCCAGACCAAGTTGAGTCGATTATGAAGATAGCCATGCCAGGAAGTAAGAAAGAGATGAGATCCTTCTTTGGAAAGATCAACTTTGTGAGAAAAAGTTTATCACGGGCTTTGCAGAGATTGTAAAACCATTGAATGAAATGATGAAGAAAGATGCCAAAATAGAGTGGAGTGATGAGGCAAAGGCTGCATTTTCACAAGTCAAGTGATCCATCTCGGAAGCTCCAGTCCTCACTAGCCCTGACTACTTGGGGCCATTCTATATTTATTCTTTTTCCTCGGAACATTCTTGTGCAGTTGTCCTAACTCAACGAAGGGAAGAGGGAGAGGAGAGGCCAATCGCCTTCATGAGCTCCCCATTTAAGAATGTTGAGATCAAATACCCACCTCTTGAGAAACAAGCTTTTGCGCTAGTCTGAGCTATCAAAAAGTTCAGGCACTACATTCTCTGAAGCCAAATCATTGTTGTAGTTCCTGACGCTGCTGTGAAGTCTCTACTTATGCAGAGCGAGCTAGGAGAAAGAAGAGGGAAATGGATGGCCATCTTGCAAGAGTTTGATCTAGAGATACACCCTATGAGACTTGTCAGAGGTACAAGCTTGTCTAAGTCTATGGCAAATGCTGGTGACAACATCATTTGTCAGCAATACACAACCCAGTCCTTCTCCAACGACCCTTGGTATGCTGATATTGTCTATTTTATGCTCAACAATCGCTATCCAGAAGGAATGAATGTGACTCAAAGGAGAGTGCTAAGAATGAAGAGTTCCCATTATATGCTCAAAGGAGGGTTACTATACATGAAGAATTTTGAGGGAGTGTACCTACGATGCCTTGATCAGCAGGAGGCTAAAATGTGATCACTCAATTTCATGGGAAACACGACACAGGTCATGGTTTTGCAAATTCATTGGCACACCAGATCCTCAGATCTGGTTATTATTGGCCTTGTGTGTTCAAAGATGCCCATTAGCATGTGAGAACATGTCACATATGTTAGATCTCTGCATTAAAGGAATGCCATTCAAACATGCCCTTGCAGCCTGTCTACGAGGTAAGGCCATTTGCCCATTGGGCACTGGACTTTATTGGGGTAATTAACCCAAATTCTTCTACATGACACAAGTTTATTTTGACTGCTAGTGATTACTGCACAAGATGGACAGAGGCTATACCTTGCAAGAACAACACCATGGAGGTAGTAATCAAGTTCCTCACCGAATGCATCACCAATAGGTTTGGGGTACCCTTCGCATTGGTATGTGAAAATGGCTCTTCCTTTTCTTCTGTTGAGTTAATTTCATGGGCATATGACCACAAAATTGTTTTAAAATATTCTTCAAACTACTACCCACAAGGAAATGGAGTTGCAGAATCAACCAATAAGAATCTCTTAGGGGTAATAAGAAAATTGTTAGAAAACAACCCTAGGGACTGGCATGCCCAGCTGAGATATGCACTATGGGCTGATAGAACTAGGATCAAGGCTGCTTTAAAGACTTCACCATTCAAGCTAGTGTATGGACAGGAGTCTGTGTTTCCTATTCATTTACAAATACCTATCCTTGAGTTCATGCAAAAATTATACTCTAGTGATGATAGGATAGAAGTAAGATTAGCTGCCTTGTTAAAATTATAAGAGCAGAAGGATGCTGCCTTACAAAAATTCTTTAGACACCAGGTTGTTGTCAAATGTTGGTTTGAAAAAAGAGCCAAAATCAAGTCTTTTAGAATATCTGACCTTGTGCTACTATGGGATAAAGCTAGTGAAAAAAAGGGAAGTCACCAAAAATTTGATAAGCTATGGTTGGGTCCCTATCAGATTGCTGAGATCCTAGGAGAAAATACTTTCAGACTGAGTAGTTTAACTGGAGAACCTATTACCTTGCCTGTCAATGGGAAGTTTCTTAAGTATTATTTCGAGTCATAAAACTTGCTAATTTTCTATTCTATATTTGTTGTTCTTTACGTAAATATTTTTTTTGTTTCTGTTTGTAAATAATTTGCTCTTTTGTTTGTAAATAGTTTTGTTGTTTGTTTATTTTTCTTTTCTTTTTTTCCTTTCATTTCCTTTGATCTTTGCTTTTGTCTTGTTTTGTTCTTTGGGGTTTATCTATTCTTCCCCTCTTTAAATAGTGGGTTGTTATCTGATGCATACTTTGGTTGTTAGGAGAGAAGTGGTTTAGATATTTTCAGGTTTGTTGATTGGGTGATTTTGTCCTAAACTCCCTGTTTTATGCCCATTGCCAATAAGAGTTATGGAAGGTCTTGAAAACAAGGTGCAAAGTAAATAACCTTCATTAGCTCTTTTGAATCTATCACAAATCATTAAGATCATCTCCTTTTGTAATGGTATATTTGTCCTAGGGTAATAATGTTGTAAGATTTGAGTGAAAAATCCTATTCCCAGGTGTTGTTATGAAGTCCATGATAGTTTTTAACCCAGATCAGATATTAAACATCTGACATATTGAGAAAAAATGAATGAAATATCTAAAACTCCAAGAGAAAAGAGAAAAGAAAAAGGAAAGTGTTATCTAAAAGAAAATGGGACTCAATATGAATGGGTAGTTCCAATATCTCTACCGAGGCTATAGACGCCTGGCTGGCAGTAGAGCAATGCTGTGAGAAAACTAGAGGTATCTCCGTTGGGGCTAAGGATGCCTGACTAGCAGCGGAGTAATGCCCAGGATATCATTGCACAACAGCTAAAGGGGATCAACTCATGTAGCTCAAATATTGCACATTGTTGTTCAAAAGATGAAGAAAACTTTATAAAAAAGTGATGCACAATCAAGCACACACACATAGATTCAGGGATAGCTAGTGTTGATTTACATTTTGAGAATCTAGCTCAGCCTTGGTTGTTAAAATTGACCCAATTCGAGTTGTGATATTCATAAACCAAGAATTCTAGGTAGTCGAATCCTTCAGTTTCTTGAAAATGGTTAAACCATTTTCCCAGCTGAGTCGCCATTTGTTATGCTTTGCATAACCACCCCATTTTATTCTAGAACAAAATGGGTCCCCCTTGTTCTTTTCTTTTCCTTTGGCCTTTGGTTTTCTGCCTTGGCATTTTCTTTGTCTTGTCCAATCTGGAACCGGGACCAATATCAAACTTGAATTTTTATCCAAGTTTTGGTCTTGTTCCGTTCCCGGTTCGGGTCCTGATAGTTCCTTGGTCTTTCCTTTTTGCTCTGTCGGATCCGAGTCCAGAGCTAAATATGAACTTTGAACTCTTTCGACATTCCAAGTTCGGCTTCCATCCCGAGTTCAACTCTGCTACTCTCTCTTCTTCGTTGGTCTTCTTCCTTTGGTTTTGTGTCCTGTGCCTTCGCTATTTTCTTGTCGGCCTTAGGAATTTTTTTCTTTTGTTTTGGCAAACCTAGAACTGGAACGGAAACCGAACTTGGAATTCCTTCTAAGTTCTATTTTATATTTCTTCCCTGATCCCAGTTCTGCCTCTTTTGTTTTTCTATCTCACGCGTCTTTTCATTTTGTTCTGGCGGACCCGAAATCAGAACTGGAACTGAACCCTGAAACTTTCAAAAGTTTCAGGTTCGGGTTCCATTCTGATCCTAGTTCCGCATGGCCAATTCTTTTGCTTTTTGTTCCCTTTTGTTTGGTCGCGGGTTGTTCTTCTTCCTTTCCCCTTTTCTTTTTTCGTTCTTTTGTTCGTCTCTTTGTATGTTGTTGGAGGTGGGATCGGGATTAAACCCGAAACTGAAACTTTGAAGAAGTTTCAATCTCGGATTTAGTTCCACCCCCGCCCCCATTTTTGTTTCACCCAGGATTGATTTTTGCTCCAATCCCACCTACGTTTGTTTCCCTCTGTCCCTCGCGTTTGGTTTCTTTTGCGGATGAGGAGCCGGGATGGGGTCTGAACTGGGAAATGATGGTCATTCCCATGGCTTGTTCCCATTCCGACTCCGGTCCCAGTTCCAATTTCTTTTTGGTTCCACTCCCTCCAGTTTTGAAGGTAGGTGTTATTCCCGGTTTGGTCTTGGTTCTGCCCCGGCCAGTTTTGAAGGTAGGTGTTGTTCCTGGTTCGGTCTTGGTTCTGCCCCCACCAGGTTTGGGTTCCTTTTGTCTAAAATTGAAGGCATAGTAAAAATTGAATGAAATCATAAAGCAATAATGTATTTTATTATAATATATTTTATACACTTCTTGGGGCTAATCGAGACCTTGTTTTGTAGGATTACTTCGTGTACATAATTATATTTCTCAAGGAATCTCGTTGAAAGATGGAGGCCTCAGGGAGAAGTCTTGCCAACCTGATAGGGTCTCGCCAACATATTTTGTACCCTCAGTGTAGCATGTTGAGCTTGGTGTAACGTCTCGCCGACCAAGCAAAATCTCCCAGAAATGAAATGAGCTCTTGGCAAAAGGACGTGACTATGGTGTAATGTCTTGGTGAGGGAAGCTAGTCTCGCCAACATGGAATGATCTTAGTGTAATGTCTCACCGACCCCGATAGGGTCTTGCCGAAATAGAATGAGCTCAGGGAGAACGGAGGAGCTCGATATGACATCTTGCCAACTAACGATGGTCTTGTCGATCATTTTTAAACCTTCGGCGTAACTAAGGGAGCTCGCTGTGATGACTCACTGACCCAATGGTGTCTCACAGACATATGATCCGATGTCAACAACTTTGACCACCCAGGAATCCCACGTGGGATATGTTCACCCAATTAGATAGAACTAAAGGTGAACCCTAGATAGTTTGACCGATCGGCTACGAACCAGAGGAAGGTCAACAGAATGCAGCAGGCGTGGATCCGCTCTATGAAGGAGTCGATGGAGCAATTCGACGAGCACTAGTGCGGGGATCTGATGAGAAGTCTAATGCTACTTCCAAAGGACAGTCAACACACAGAAAGATCTAAGAGCAGGAAGAAGGCTAACGGAAGGAGGAAACAGTGAGTCACGGTGTCAGCTGGAGTTGCTACTAGCAAAATAGAGATTGGCATTAATGACGATATTTTAGGGCATTCAAAGCAGCTCCGCTCGAGTTCGAAGATGGACACAGAGGCCAAATGTAAATGTGGTAGTTGCAAAAGATCTTAAGGTTTCCCCTTGTGGAAATCCTTCACCAATATGGACAGCAGGGATGCATATTTAATGTAGAACCAACTTTATTCAAAAGATCTGAGGGCCAACCCTCCAGCAATCAAGTGAGATATTTTGTAAACCTTAAAATCAGGGGGCTAGCACATTCTTTTTTATACACTCTGTATATATGGAATTCTTGCCTCTTTGTAAAATGTTGGAAGTGAAAAAAGAAAAGTTAGCAAAAATAGAAAAGCAATAGAGTAGACATTTTTAGATATAGATTTAAAAGAGTAGCAATTTTATGAAGAAGAGAGGAGATAGAACTACCCTCCAGCAATCAAGTGAGATATTTTGTAAACCTTAAAATCAGGGGGCCAGCACATTCTTTTTTATACACTCTGTATATATGGAATTCTTGCCTCTTTGTAAAAGGTTGGAAGTGAAAAAAGAAAAGTTAGCAAAAATAGAAAAGCAATAGAGTAGACATTTTTAGATATAGATTTAAAAGAGTAGCAATTTTATGAAGAAGAGAGGAGATAGAACTGCATCTTGTTTCTTAGTAAAGGGAGCTTCTTTTATCTTCTTAGTTAGGAGTTAGATTCAGCATAGAAAGGAATTTATCCTTCCATTTTTCTTAGTGTAGATGGAAACAATCTGCAGACATAGGTTTTCTATATACTGGTGATTGTGCCAGATTTGTAAATTTTGCTTATCTGTTTCACCAACAGTAGGAGCAACCAGACTCGAATCTACTTAATATTGTGTTCCAGAATGGTATTTATCTTGAGTTAATCATTTGATTTGAGAAGCTTTCAAGGAGTGAAGTATTATTTTTTGTTTTAATTAAAATGGTAACTAGTAATTTATTGTGGAAATCAGCACTGTGAATGGATGCAACTTGTGTTAATCACAAGTTAATTTTGTTCTTCAATTTTAGTTTACAATTCCTTGAAATATATCAAGTCTGGTTAAGTTAGATGAATTATCATTCTTTTCAGTACCAAAACCTTGATCTATCTTTTTCTATTTCTTTAAAAACCCCAGTTAAAGTAGGTTTAAATTCATGCTCGATCTTAGAACAATCCACAAGCTCAACACCAGCAGGCCCCTTGAACATTACTGTTACATTGACCACTAAGCAACATCAGCATAGTTGAGAACCAACTACAAAGACCTTGGGAGCTAAGACATCCATGTGTTGTCTTTCTCTTTCAGGAGAAACAAAATAGTAATATTCTGTTTAACTATTGTTGTGCCATTTCAACCGTCAACAGGTTCTTGCCATAATTTTTTTTTCAAGAAGAATCTAATTGTTTATCTAAATAGGAACTTTCTAGAAAATATTTAGGGTTTTAAAATAAAATATGTTATTTCATGACAACATCTATTGCATACTTATTTTTCATACACAAGAATCTACAAACAATTTCTTTGTAAAACACCATTTTTCAACAGAAACCATTCTCCATAAAGATTCCCTAGCTTAACTTTTGGAGAAAATTCACAGTTTGAAACTTCCTTCATCGATATTGAGTAAATAGCAATAAAATTATGATAGATCATATCTACATTCTTTTATCATATAAGCTTGGCCGTCAAATACAAAGATATTCAATGCTTAGGGATTTTTTGTAAAACCTAGGGTTTTTAGCTTCCCAATAAATGGAAAATGGGCTTATGGTAGTCTACAAGGGTTCTTGCCATAGCCTCAAAAATCCAAAATTTGTGAATAATTGAAACCCTTTTTACATACCGGTGTCATTCCCTTATGGTTAGTCTACTTTGGTAGGATACTCCTTGAGCTTACAAAATTATTCTACCTCTAACTCTAATCTTCTTCAAACATGATTAATCAAAAAGTGAAAACCCACCATCAGTCAGTCTCGATGCACTATTAGTTCATTGCCTACCAAGTCCAACAGAACTGATAGGTATTCAACATCTAGGTCCTAAAAATGATCTAAACCTTTGGGTCTGGGTATACGTACCCCTATTTGTGAGGCCTCCACACTTCCCTCAAATCCTCCACAACTCTTGGGTTAAGTCAATCACAATTTCTTTGGATTCTTGGATATCCAAAAGGGACACTTCAAAGTGAGACGTAATGTTGGTATTCACCTGGTACCTTTTGGTTGAGATCAGAAACTATGTACCCAAAATCAACCTTACTACTTTAATGCTAAAAAAGTATTCTTCTTTTTTTCCTACAACACCATATTAAGAAGTTGCTCACCTATCCGAGTCGGGTGATCCCACAATAGTGGTTTACAATTTTTGGCCAAACTGGACACTGAGATATTATTTTTTAACTAAATCTTCACTTTTAGGCACCTATAGCGACTAAACCGTGAGGAATTTGAAGATGATGCAAACTAGAGTTTCTTGAAATTTTGTCTATAGATTCTAAATATATTTTTTTCAAAAATTTTGGAATCAAATTGTACTCTTTTTTCCATCTCCCTTGAAAATGAGTTTTTTTTAGAAAACAACATTTTTAAAAAATGACAACCACCGTATAACGCATAATTTTTTTTCCATGAAGGATAAAATTCTAATTCTTTCAAATTTAGATTTGTAACTCTGATATCTAGTGCTTCCACTTGGTTAGATAATATTTTATTGAATATTTTTTCTTTAATCATGTTTCAAAGTCAAACCAATTACAATTTAGACATAGTGCAGCTGTATAACGCGTAACTCTTTTTGTATATATCAAAATTCTATTTTTGTTTTTTTGTTGGATCAAGGAATTCAATATCTGGTGCACTCATATTTTCAATTTTTTTTTTTTGATAATCTTGTATTTTTCCACATGCACAAAATAGAGAGCTTGATTTTTAGTGAAAAACCTACATTCACAAGAAATGAAAAATAATTATACTAATCTTGAATTAAATTTAATTAAAATTATACTTTTCTAGAAGCTTATAATAAGGACTATATACTTACAAAAATAAATTTTAAATGAATTCATTTGATCCCCCAAAATGTAAATCAAAAGTGGTTTTTAATAAGCATTTTGATAGGTGTAAAGGAGACTCTGTTATAGGTATGGTTTAAAACTAGTGGGGTTCTATCCAAGGGGGCTTGTTCTAAGGTGGTTTGATCAAACCCTCATAAATTTGAATCCTTTAAATGGAACTTTCAAGGCTTAAATCATTATATTTTCTAAAAATATGTGATTTTAGCAAAAATCAAGATCTCCCAAAAAGTGTAAACCACTATTGTGGCAGCACGCCCTCCCTAAAAATGATAATTAGCTCTTCTTGCTTATGAGATGGATAAGTGTCTCCATGCTTGAAAAAATTGGATCATTCATTGTGAGCAAAGCTAAACTTTATCTGAGGAATTTGGAAACTTGTTTTCAACAATTTAAGTGTCTAGTATGTGCAGAAGGAAATTTCATACTAAAGGCCATCTAAACCAAATAATGACTAATTATGCACTCGATCTTACAATATGTGAAGGGACTGAACATTCATAACTCACATTTGCTAAATTATACTTTACAACTTGCACAAGGATAATCATGTGGGGAGATAATTTGAGGTTATACCATGTTTGTTGAAAAGTGATATAATATGGCTTGCTACTATTACCGGGTGGCATGAATTTCATACAATTAATCACTAACTTTTTTGGGTTGGCTTTTCAACCTTTTGCCTTAGGTCTTTTCTTTAGGTTTCTCAGTGCCTATTAGGTGTTTTTTCATTGAATTAAGTTGGGTCTACTACTACATTCCTCCAATTGAAACTTTAAGCCTAAGATTGGGAAGACACCAAAAAGATTCAAGATCAAGGAAAAAGATGAAGTGGATATCATACATGTGAAACTTGAGAGACAAATGAAATTAATGGTGAATGGAGAAAATTACATTTCGCATGCTATAAATAGATACCTTAAAGGTGTTACCCCTATTGGTAACACTTACCATAAAAAAATATACTTAAAAAATATTTAAAATAAATTTTATATATAACATTGAAATAATCAATTCCTTCATAAACCATATTAATGTGCACCACTATTGTGCCCTCTCCATTAATGCAGAATACTTAGTGAATGGGAGATTTACTAACCAATGATGACATATCTATATGAATGAGCCAAAAATATAGCTTTTTCCTACAATATACAATTCCAAAACCTATAATTATTTCTTTCCTCTGCCTTTGATGGAGAAACCTAGAGAAACCCCATGTTGTCATTTTTTGCTCAACATCAAGATGGGGAATTTTCTTCCATTAGATGATTTTGCAAAGAGGCTCCGTGAATTTCATGGCTTCTCCATCACCCTCATCATTAGCAAGTGGATGTGGACATCTTAGCAACCCCCTCTGCTACAACGATTTTCCTCCTTTTCTCTTGACATACACTTTACTGAGATTCCTCACATCATTGTGGATGAAGATAAGAAATAGATGAAGATTGAAACACACATTTGAAGTTCATGCTGAAAGAAAATCCACACATTGAAGACGTCATGCAATCGTTGTGCTCATTTTCGCTCATCTCTACTTTTATTACAGACTTCTTTTGTACATGCCTTCTTGAAATTACTGCCAAGCTGAAGATGCCAAGTTATATATTCATTCTGATCCTTGCTGCTTTTTCTTACTTCATGTTGCATCTTCAAAGATTTATCCACCTCTATTCTCCCTAATAAATTCACCATTTGAAAATTCTTACAACAATATCAAAAAGAATCTTTTACACAAGCTCTTGCTCAAATCTAGATTAGTTCAAAAATCCCAACAACCCTCAATTGAAACCAAAGGTGATCAAGATATGATACCACTTGTAAGGATGCTAAGGTATCAAAACAAATTTCTATTTTAGTATCAAGAGAGGAGGATAATACAAAACTTTACAGATCTTTACAACAGTTACACAAAATTAAACAAAAATAAACATAAATATCATGCTTACCTCAACATAGTGATTTAAGTGGGGAAAACGCTTTCGGGAGAAAAAACCCACACTCCAAAATCCACCCAATATATTATTCAAAAATCATGAAGATTACAATATATTTCCAGAGAAAGATTCTCACATGAATATCAACAACCATAGATCCAGAGGCAAAATGATCACTATCAGACTCTCAAAAAACATCACATTGCACATATGTAATACAATTTCCTCATAAAATAGGGTTTCCTTCTAGGGAAAGAAAAGCCAACAAAATATTTACTATCAAATCTGAGACCCAATGATGAATGGTCTAGATTTACAATAATAAAATATACATAAAATGTGGCTCTTGAGGACTCTACCCTTGAACTCCCACCAAGGTGCACATGACCCCCGGACCCCCTCATCGAGGGATGAGCCCCAAACCTCATAGGGGGCTTACCTCCTACACCTGCTAGTATTTACCTATCAACAGTAAGCCTTTTATAATTGCAAGGTTGAAACACATTTTCCCAAAAAATCTCCTACTTGTTGAATACCTTGCAAGAGCAACAAGAGGGAGTATAAATGTCATCTCTTAATTGCTAGAGGCCAAAAGGACCATATTGTAGACACTTAAAAATGACCTAGGCCTGCAAGCTTCATTTTTACCACTTTCGTCCTAGCATAATTAAGACATTTAATTATGTCCTTGGTCCACATTCAACTATTAATTAAATAATTTATAATTGTTTAATTAATTCATGTCTTTATATTTCTTCCTGATTATTAAATAAATAAATTTTATTTATTTATTTAATATGTCACTAACTGTCATAATTAAATGAATTGATTAATTAATTTAATTAATTAATCTTATCTGCTAAATTAAATAATTATATTTAATTATTTAATTGTCAAGATTAATATTCCTCTCATTTTAAATAAATGAAATTATTTAAAATGTCATCACTTTCTTTAAACTGTTAGTCCATTTTGGTAAATAATCTGAAAAAAATTATTTATTGTCTCACAAAATCATTATTTTGAATTAATTTAATTCAAAATAGTAACTAATCTTCCAAAAATCAAGTAATCGGGCAGATTCTTGATTTTCCAAATTTGATCTTCAATCCAACTCTTATCTTCTTGATTTTTTGAATCTCACAAATCAGGCACTCTATCTTCTTGATTTTCGAAAATCTTTATTTTCTAATTAATTTATCTCATTTATTCTCCACCGCCGATTTGATTCTCTTAGATGACATCTTGACCGCTCACTTAAGGATTTTTCCCTAACCCTGATTAGGGATTGTCAGATTAAATCTAGGCCTATGATTTTAGGTCTTTGTCAAAAATCAATCTCGTCCATCCATTCAAAATGGCATTTTCTATAAAATGCTATTTTGCTCTCATTTGTAGATTACGCACATAGATTACAATATTCTGGCATATTAATACTTAGATTAATTTGGCATTTTAGAGTTATTTTTGTCATAGACATAGGCATTAGGCATTTGTGCAAATCCTTCAAAGCTTGGTGTAGGACATAGACATTTATTTGCAGATTGCTCACACAATGAATCTGAGGGCAACACGTCAACCAACAAACAAGAAGGTACTATCAAGGTGAATCATGGAAACTCATGTGAATCAAAGGTATAATTGTACTTGTTTTCATTGTTCTTGATAGGATCTTTGGATTACATGCTTTATGTGTTAGTTTATCTCACACTCTAATCCTCAAAATAAATCTATTGATACATTTGGTAAACCTGACGTATTTTAACACATTTTGAGAAATCTTGGAGTTGGATTCTTTTGTTGCAGGTTTTGTTTGTTTTTTGTTGCAGGTTTGGCATCATTTTGTATAAAGCCCTAGTTCCCAAAGATTCAACCATAACTTTCAAACAGCTACGTATTTTCTCACAAAAAAAAATTTGTAGCTTGGAGACAACATCATGCGCTTTCATTCCAAAAATCAGACTTTTTGGATCTGTTTTTAATTTTTTATAAATTTTTTTCTATTTTTAATAAAAAATTAATTTTGAGAGCAAATAATTGAATTTTTCCAGATATGTTTATATTTCTGGAAATCTCTCTAAATTTTAATAGGGGTCTGTTCTTTTTATTTTAAATTTGGATTCGCGATTATTAGTCAAAAAATAGATCTTTTAAAATCTGGGTTTAAAAAATATTTGCTTATATTTCACTCACAGTTGCAGATCTAATAAAAAAATAATAATTCAGATTTGGGATGACATCAGAAGAATCCACTAAAAAAATTAGAATTTTTAGAGCTGTTTTATATTTTTATAATTTTTTATGATTTTTCATAAAAAATTAATTTCAGGTGCAAAACAGAAATTTTTTCTGATTTATTTAATTTTTTGGAAACCTCTTGAGATTTTAGATAGGATTTATTCTCTATATTTTTCATTTTACTATCAATTTTTTTTCTAAAAATCAGATTTGTTGTGACTAGCTAACCCTTTAATAGTAGTGATCAATTATCTTGTTAGGGTTTGTTGTTGGTTTTGTGCGTGTGTAGAAAATAAACACTTCAAATGACACATTGGATCAAGTGAAAAAAAAAATGACGCATCTAACTATTTTTGCAGATCGATAGTCGAAGATCATTATCAAACTATTAATGTGTGGTCTTGCAGGTTTGATTGTCAAAGGCCAAACATCAAAACAATGTGCTTGCATTTTTAGTAGTGTAACACATTTTATTTTGGTGCAATTAAAACAAACCTATATTTTCTATGTTTGAATGTGTTTGTAAAATAGTAGGGGAGTATGCTCTCACCTTGTGAAAACTTGGTGATCAGAAAACCAAACCCGTTTTTATCTGTTTTATCTGACGATTTGGTATATCGGAGTATCCTCTCCCCTTGCACTTTCGGGTGATCTTGGGTGTAAGAGAAATGGTTACCAACTCTAGAAATTGGGCTTACCTAGGGAATTCATCACCCCAACGCAACTCAAACTGGCAACAGAGCTAAAGCCAAGCTACCCCCGACCGGTATATAAATATAAATCTTAAGGGAAAACCTAAGATTGCGAGTGCGAATGTGTCATACGGACAGAGTTGTACTCCCTTAAACCCTGTTGAGCTTAACCTCTTCAGGATGGAGTGCCACCTTATTGGCGATTAATCTCTTGCCCCATGTATGGCCACTCGAACGGGGGTCCCAAACTAAAAACCTTTGTGTAGTAAGCCAAAAACCCTCTATTTGCTAGCGCAGCACCGGTCGGTGTGAAGGCATCCACACTTTCGCAGTTTGTAGTAGAGGTGATCAATCTGACATGGGAGTTTCATGGAGGTTGGAAGCTTGGTTGGCCTGAGAAGAGAGTGCACTGTAAGGGGGAGCCCGTGCAGCCAAGCTTCTGAATTCACACGCTACAAATATGCAGTTGGGGAAACCCATGTGGAATCTAGCGAATATTGTCCTATCCTAACCATAGGATTGTACTTGTCTCATGTGTGTTTGCTTACAGTCAAAATATCGTGCTTACAAGTTTTTTCTAGATACTGAAACAAACCAAACAACGGTCAAACATTTAGAAACAACCAAGTCAAACTTCAAGAATTCAATCAAAACTGGTCTATACATTTTGTCTGCAACACATCTGCACACTGCAACACATTTTCCCACTTGAAACGATGCATTTGTTTAACTAAAATTTAAACATTGTCTCAGACCAGAATCTAAGTCCACACATTGTTGCCTGCTGTCAAACATCTTTTTCAAACAGTCTCTATCAGAAACCAGAATTGCAATTGCTCAAAATGCCCATCATTTGCATTCATTTCCAAATTTTAGGTGCATTCCCTAGGTGACATAATCGTCCTTAGGTTTCATCTTAGAAAACTTTGGATTAAGCCAAACCTCCACACCTTACAAAACCTTTGTTTTCAAAACTAGCCTATCTTGGGACTTAGTCATTACTACTCTTTTCAGTCATTGTCTTTTTGTGAGAACCTCCAACTCAACAATCTAGTTCGGCAGGCTCACTCATCATTTTGACCTCATCGTTTAGTCCCCTTAGTAAGTCCTTTGATAACCAAAATTGAGACATAGGTCTAGCTTAGAGTGGTTAGACAAAACTTTCTCCAAATTTTGTCCATACTTAGTCCTCATTTTAAACCTGGACTTTGCATTAATCATCTTAGTCCTCATATTGGCTTTGACAACCTCGTCATCAATCATTTCCTTAGTCATCACCTTGCATTGTCATCCTTTATCGAAAAATAAAAAAACATAGGCTAGTGCCATCCTTGCATTTACTTGTCATTCTCATCATCCTCATTTGAGAAAATCCCTTTTACGGTTGAGACTAGGCTTCAAAGACAACAACGACAAATGGCAAACTTTGGACAAGATTCCAATCCCAACATCGACAATAACACTTATGACACGAACAAACATTGGACCTTTTCTGACCCATTTCACAACATGAACATGCAATCTTCCATGAGCATTCCATCTTCATCACAAAACATTTTTGAGCCATTAATAAAAAGAGACCAAAATGGATGAGTATATGTCGAAGACTTAGAAGCTGCAGCACAAAATCCTGATATAGTCTCCTTTGTAGAAAACTCAATCTTACGCGACCCTCAAAGGTATCTAGCCATGCTTTTGGACCAAGGGGCTAAGTTACCACGAGGCTTTGACATAAATACTTTTCCACCTCCATCTGTCTACCCTCACTACCAAAAGTCACTTAACACCATCCATGACATTAGTCCACAACAAACATCCATTAATCAGCCTTATCCTAACTTTGACAAGGGAAGTCAATTGTCTGCTAGTCCATTCCATGTCTCCACATCATATCCTAGTCCTTCACCTATTAATCCCATCCAAGTCTGCATCCCTTATCAACCATCTACCAACTCATGTCAAGTCCCCACATCATACCATACCGATCCGGTCCAAGTCTCCATGTCATATCCTTGTCATTCAATAATTAATCTAGTCCAAGACTCCATGTCCTATCCTTATCCCTCACATGCTGTCCCCCATGTCCTATCCTAGTCCTTCATATACTGGTCCAGTCCAAGTTCCCACGTCCTATCCTAGTCCTTTGGTCATTAATCCTTTTCAAGTCACCCCCTCACAAGCCACATCTAGTCATGAAAATTCTATCATAGTCCAAAGTCAAATCCCATTTAATAAACTTGAGGATACATGTCAAAATGAAAGCCCAAAGCATGACATTATAATGTCACCCTCATGTCAAGAACAAGGTAGTCCATCCCATGACCCTATTTTCAACAACCCCATCTTTGACCAAGACCCTACCATTGACCAAGAAATCCAAATCCATGACAACCCCATCTTGGATCAAGACCCTACCATGGACAAAGAAATCCAAAATGATCCACTCCTTGACCTTTATGCCATTCATGATCAAACACTTGTTGACCCTATAAAGGCCTCGACTATTGACACTTCCCAAGATGAGACACTTGCCTCCTGGGACACATAGACGATATTCCTCCAAAACAAGAATCTTACACTAGGGACATGCTTGCATATGATCAAGTTATAGCTAAAACCATTGGGCTCTATGACACTAAAAATAATGATGGCTTCGACATTGCCTTGGAAGCACCAACAAAATTATTTGAACCTGACATGTCGCATGATCAAACCAAAGATATCAGTCAGGAATATGTCTAACATGACAATGAAGCTAAGACACGTTATCAACTAGGGTCATCTATCTTTGTCAGAGTAGGCTTTCATGTAGATGAAAATATTACAAGTGACAGTATCCACATACCTAATGATGGGTTAGCATCTTGCTTTCAAAACAATAAATACCCCATCGCAAACAGAATCTTCCAAAGCATGCAATATCAAGGCAAAGGACTAGGCATACACGAGCAAGACATTCTAGAACCAATACAACTTCAAGAAAATTACAGAAATCAAGGTCTTGGTTATTCCTCAGATAGCAAATCAAACGATGTCAGTGGTACCTCCTCGATACTGGGGGAAACTTTGTTAGATATAAACATCAAAATGGATTCCATGAGAAATCCTTGTCATAAGATTGCTGCCAACACCCCCTCCACCCACACCATGAACTGTCATTCCATCATAAATAAACCTTCCCTTTGGAACCAACAAAAACAAAAGTCTTACAAGTCAAAAGATCAAAATCAAATGTCAAAGGCCATTGAATCAAACAAAAGGACAAGTGAACAAATGAAATTAAAATGGATCCCAAAGAAAGATGGATCAAACAAAGACACCAAGTCAAATACAAAAGTCAATCACAATGTGGAGCCACAAGACAAGAGGACTCCCACATATAACACATGTCCACCTCCTTCAAAATGGTCATCAAACAAGGCATCTAAGAGTGTTGGTTCCAAACATCCTCCCTCCAAAATCCATCATACACCATCCCAAGTTTGGAAAACAAAAATTCATTCATCCAAACGTCCAAACAATCTTTCCACATCTACCATCATTCGTCATAACCCTACATCTCATTTAAAGTCCAATGATCCCACGTCACAAATCTGTCACATCTTGGCAGCAGCTCTTTACCGCAAGGACTCTCATGGCACTCTATCGCGATGTGTGTATTCTGATAAGGCCAACTCTAGTATCATAAAGGATCACAATGACATCGATCAGTTGTATACAAGCGCTACAATCCTAACAAGACAACTACTTCAGATAGGACATTATTGGCATATCATGGCACCAGTCTCTACATCAACATCTTCAGTGAATTCAGAATAGGCAGTGGTCATCTAAAGCATCCAGGATATCCACAAAATTAGAAATACAAAAAAAAAAATTGAAAAATGATAAAAGTCGTCACCCTGATTAAAACCTGGCAAACAAGCGTCTTGGTGACACCAAAAAAATCAAAAATTCAAGAAAATAGTAAAGAGAAAAATTTCATCCAATGGTGAAAACCTAGCAAACATGCGCCCTGGATAAGTACCATGATGAAAACCTGACAAACAGGCGTCATGTGTTAAATAAATCGTCTATGTGGAGTTTTATACTTGGGGGCAAGTCGTCTCATTTTCCCATGTATTCCTCATTACATTGACGTCCATATAAACCCTATCATTTCCATGCATTTTTCCCACTTATCTCAGTCTTGACATAAAACTGGCACACATAAATCATGCTTTGGGAAAACTCTTGACATGTCTATCCTTTAGTCATACACGATTCACGAAACATCAGGTCATTAACCGTCATAGTCTTATTGTCCTTATACGACATAGTCCTTGAAAATCATCTGACAATTCCATTAGTCTCATGTCTCCCATCTTTTACCAAGGCCACCCTCTCATCCTTTCATATCTGTCACCTATCTTGGCTTTCCCTTGTCAAACGGTCTAAGGATAATCATCATCCCATCTAGTCCTAACCAAGTCATTCCAAATGCAACGAGTCTAATCCATACAAGCACATTATCCAAAATTTTACTTGACTGCATTCCTGGCCTGGCTGTAGACCTCCATACTTTCGTCACATTATCGTCATCGTCCTCATGTTGTTTCGGGATGCGTCCTTCCCACGTCAAACAACATTGTCATCACCTGTCAATTGGTATTTAGCTTGACTAGGGGCACAATCATATTTGTCCTTGGATTCTCATGTGTAGGCATCAGTCATATGCATTTGTCATGATCCTCTTAAACGTCAAAATCCAAAAACATCATAAAATGTCTAAAAAAAGAAAAAAACATCATAAAATGTCCTAACAAAAAGACAAAAACATCATAAACTGTCCTAAAGAAAGACCAAAAACATCATAAAATGTCCTGAAGAAAGACCTAAAAATCATAAAACGTCTTGAAGAAAAACAAAAAAAAATCCAAATCAATGTCAAAATCCTAAAAAAGGAGTCAAAGTCAGTCATGTTAGTCAGTCCATGTCATTGTTGAACTACATTGTCTCTGTGCATTTGCTACGTAGGCAAGGCCATTAGTCGATGAGTCCCCGAGACATTAGGTCAGTCCTTTTAGGTTGGTCCAAATCAAATCATGGAATTTGTCACAATCGTCACATCGGTCAAATAAGTCAGACATAGTCAAACTTAGACACAAGATAGTCATTCAAAACGTCAATGTCAAAGTTGGTCAAAATCAGACAACACAGTCCAATCAATCATATAGTCAACATCAGTCAACTTGCCAAAACATATTACTCAAAACAATGTCAATCTCATCACTCTTTGGTCCTCTTCAAGATGTGTCCTTCTTGGAGTTGGACCTCATCAAAATGTCCTTTTCCTTTTTCAGGATGTGTCCTTCCTGACAATAGGCTCCGTCAAACTGTCAACACCGTCAAATTGGCAAAGCTCTTAAACTGTCAAAGCTGTCAAATCGACAAGAAATCAATCTTTGTCAAACAAACATTGGCAAACAAAATAAAATGGCTATTAATCTTTTTGGTCTATCCTGTCTTATCTTTTGACTATCTTGGTTATTTTTTCTTATATTTTTATTGTCTTGTCTTTTTGGTCATGTTACTAGCTACCTCGAGGATGTCCCATGAAGGATTTAGAGGTGCGATGATGTCTCCTGGCCTATTTTATTTTCTTTGACTATTGTTTGTGGATTGTCTCGACAAAAAGACTGGGGCAACACAACCCTTAGTATTAGTTAGGACATTCCTTGTCTGTGACTGTCTGTTTTTCAAGTGGATGACCTTGCACACCTTGGTTTACATCATATCATGGTGTTTTTTGTCCATTTGTGCCATTTTTATCCCCAATGATGATTAAGAGCAATAAATATTAAAGTCCTATGGCAATGTTTTGAAGGATTTGGTCTAGGAACTAACATGCATCTTCTTTAGTCGTGTCATCTTCTCTCGCCCGTCTCATATAGGCATTGCATCCATATCATCATCCATATCTTTTGCACTAACATTTCTTTGTCTCTTCATATTTTAGTCTTCTCATCAATTTTCAAGAGCACACCCATGTTCTTGGAACCTGTCTATCCTCTCAAGGGGGCATACCACAACCCTCCTCGTCATTCTTCCTCATCTTATTTTGCACTGGGGCATATTTTTTGACTTATTTTCTTTGTCACAATGCAACATGCTACATTATGACAAAGAGGGGCAAAATGTAGACACTTAAAAATGACCTAGGCCTGCAAGCTTCATTTTTACCACGTTTGTCCTAGCATAATTAAGACATTTAATTATGTCCTTGGTCCACATTCGACTATTAATTAAATAATTTATAATTGTTTAATTAATTCATGTCTTTATATTTCTTCCTGATTATTAAATAAATAAATTTTATTTATTTATTTAATATGTCACTAACTGTCATAATTAAATGAATTGATTAATTAATTTAATTAATTAATCTTATCTGCTAAATTAAATAATTATATTTAATTATTTAATTGTCAAAATTAATATTCCTCTCATTTTAAATAAATGAAATTATTTAAAATGTCGTGCTTTCTTAACTGTCAGTCCATTTTGGTAAATAATCTGAAAAAGATTATTTATTGTCTCACAAAATCATTATTTTGAATTAATTTAATTCAAAATAGTAACTAATCTTCCAAAAATCAAGTAATCAGGCGGATTCTTGATTTTCCAAATTTGATCTTCAGTCCAACTCTTATCTTCTTGATATTTTGAATCTCACAAATCAGGCACTCTTTATCTTCTTGATTTTTGAAAATCTTTATTTTCTAATTAATTTATCTCATTTATTCTCCACCGCCGATTTGATTCTCTTAGATGACATCTTGACTGCTCACTTAAGGATTTTTCCCTAACCCTGATTAGGGATTGTCAGATTAAATTTGGGCCTATGATTTTAGGTCTTTGTCAAAAATCAATCTCATCCGTCCATTCAAAATGGCATTTTCTATAAAATGCTATTTTGCTCTCATTTGTAGATTACGCACATAGATTACAATATTCTGGCATATTAATACTTAGATTAATTTGGCATTTTAGAGTTATTTTTGTCATAGACATAGGCATTAGGCATTTGTGCAAATCCTTCAAAGCTTGGTGTAGGACATAGACATTTATTTGTAGATTGCTCACATGACAAATCTGAGGGCAACACGTCAACCAACAAGCAAGAAGGTACTATCAAGGTGAATCATGGAAACTCATACGAATCAAAGGTATAATTGTACTTGTTTTCATTGTTCTTGATAGGATCTTTGGATTACATGCTTTATGTGTTAGTTTATCTCACACTCTAATCCTCAAAATAAATCCATTGATACACATATAATTCAAATACCATCTCAAATTCTATGTACTCACATGGTTAGTTAAAGAATCAATAACATTCATCAAACTCTCCACCTTAACCATCTTCGACCATATCTCTAACAAAATGATATTGTAAATCAATGTGCATGGCACTAGCTTGAAATGTTGGGTTCTTAGCTAGATAGATCATACTCTAACTATCACAGGAAACTACCACTACATCTTGTTTTATTCCAATATCTGAACATAGTCTCTTAATCCAAATGGCTTCTTTACAAGCATGAGTAGCTGCCATATACTTAGTTTTAGTAGTGGACAAAGCAACCACAACCTATTGCTTACTCATCCAACTAATTGCACCACTAAATAAAGTAAACACATAAGCACTAGTGGATCATCTTCTATTAACATCACCTTCCCAGTCTGAGGGAATGCTCATCTTTAGTCACTAATTACTATGAGAACACAAGGAATGCTCTGAGGTATTGTGAAAATATCTAAAGATTATGTGACTACATCCTAATAAACTCTACCAAGATTAGACATATTTCTGGAAAAAAAAATCCCACTTCTTGCGTAATGTCTGGTCTAGTACAAACCATATCATACATCAAACTTCCAACTGTACTCTAGTAAGGAACTCTACTCATGTCTTTCATCTCTAATGGGAATGTTAGACAATCTGAAATAGATTACTTTATTTTGGTTGAATAAGGAACACATAATGGTCTACAATCCTACATGTTAAACCTATGTAAAATTGATTTAACATACTTACTTTTCCCAAGAAATATCTTTATATTCACTCCATCTCTACTAATTTCCATCCTAAGAATGTGTCTAGTTGCACCAAGATATTTCATTTCAAATTTAGCTACAAGTTGAGACTTTAGTTCTGAAATCATACCTTTCCCTTTACCAATAAATAACATATCATCAAAATTTAATGCAATAAACAAGAAATGATCACCATTAGTTTTATAATAAACACAATGATCTAATTTATAATGCTCAAATCCTAAAATACACATATGTATCGAATTTATGGTGTACCACATCCTAGGACTCTATTTTGGGCCATACAAATATTTCTTCAATTTGCAAACCAAATTACTTTTACCTTTCACCACATAGTGCTTTGAATGTGTCATATAAATATCCTCAGGTCCAAGTCACCATGAAAGAAAGAAATTTTCACATCCATTTTCTTAACCTCTAAATCATAAGTAACAACAATAGAAAGAAAAAATTTAATGGATGACATTTTTACAATAGGAGAAAATATATTTCCATAATCAGCAGCCTCAACTTGAGAGTAACCTTTCACAACTAACCTTTCTTTGTACTTCGCAATACCTCCATCTGAACCAATCTCTTTTTTGAACACCCATTTGCAACCAATATGTTTTTATCCTTCTAGAAATGGTACAAGATCCCATGTATCATTCTTTTTCAAAGATATAATTTCTTTATCCATAGAAATCTTCCAATATTTTGCACCATTCATACCTAATGCCTCTTCTACAAATGTAGGATCATCCATGTTTGTACTCAAACAAAAAATACATCTCCAGTCATCAGGTGAATACCTCTTAGGTGGTTGTCAGATGCCTTGTAGACCTACAAACAAGCAGAGTTGGAGGTTCTTTCTCCTCTTCTAAAGATTCAGGACTAGATGAGCTCTCCTCAAATTCTTGTCTATCTAGGGGCTTTAATTCAACTTTATCATGTGTAGAGGGATTTGAATCATATATTCCTATGTACTTTGTTTTGGCTGCAATGTAATAGAAGGAGGCTCAGTTTCTCTAAAATTAACACTTCTACTATATATTACCTTCTATGCAATAGGATCCCAAAGCTTGTATCACTTTTCACACCATAACTATATCCAATTAAGATACATTTCACCACCTTGTTCTCTAACTTTTTTTTCTTATCCTTTGGTACATGTGCATATGCCTCACAACAAAAAACTCTAAGTTGTATTAATGAAGGATTGTGACCTGGCCATACCTCTATATGTGTCTTATCAACAAGAGCTAATGTAGGAGACTTGTTGATCAAATAAAAAGCAGTAGAAACAAATTCAACCCAAAACCTTTGTTGTAGATAAGCACTACTCAACATACTCCTAGCCTTCTCCATTAGTATCTTGTTTAATTTTTCTACAACTCTATTTGGTTGTTGAGAATATGGAGTTGTCTTTTGTATATGAATACCACAATATTTATAGAATCTATCAAAAATCATTATATAAAAATTCACCACCATTATCATTCCTCAAACATTTTATTTTCTTTCCATTCTGCAACTCAACCATTGCTTTAAATTCTTTAAATCAACCAGAAACTTTAGATTTACTCTTTAGAAAATATACCCATGTCCTACTATAACCATCAATAAATGAAACATAATATGTGGATTTTCCAATTGAAGGAACATCTATAGGACCAAACACATCAAAATGAATAAGATCCAATCCACCACAAAATTTATGAGAACTCGAGTAAAAATTAATAGGGTATTGTTTTCTATAAATGCAATACTTAGAAATCAAATTCAAGATTAGAATTAGAAAACCCTTCAATAAGGTTTTTATTTTTCAAGGTCCTTAGACCCTTTTCTCCAATGTGGCCACGTCTTTGGTGAGATAACATAGTTTAAGATTTGTAGGTATCTTTGATTCAAAAGAAAGAGCACCCTTATGTACTTAAAAGCCATGGCCTTCCATTGAAGATGAAACCCTCACCTCTTCCAATGAAGTAGCCACAAACCTTTTTTTTCACAATACTTTTACACTCGATATTGCATAATTAAAGCTTATACAATGTTCCATATCTGACACCTCTAACAATCACCATAGAACATTCAACCATACTACTTCCTGCATTAGAAAAGACACTAACACACCTGTATCTATTAGTTTTCTCACATATAAAAAATTTAATATTAATCTAGGGATATGTACCACAACATTAATCTTATTTATTCTACCATTAGGAAACTTGATTCTAATTTGACCACGACCAACAATATGTAAACAAGAATCATTACCTAAGTATGCCTTACCTCCATCAAATTTTTATATTCAGAAAATCATTCTCTATTAGAGGTCATATGGAAAGTTGCACCTGAGCCAATTGATCATAAATCATTACCTACACAATTTGCCAAAGATGCAACAAATGTATCACCATCTTCCTTCTCGAAATTAGAATCAAAATCAAATCTCTTATTTTTCTTCTTCTTTTCTTTTTTGCAATCCTTACGAATATGTCCAGGCTCATCACAATTCCAACAAATAACTTTGGACATTCCAAGAGATTTGGATCTCCCCTTGGACTTGGATTTATCACGCTTCTAATTATTGTTTCCTTTTTCCTTAGGTCTTACATGAACAATTAGGGCCTCCTTGGCATTGATGTGTACCTTTCTCTTCATCTCTTCAAAAATAAAAGAACCCACCATATCTTCGGTCTTCAAGATAACAAAAGTACTCCCAATAGCCATAATAAGAGAATCCCACAAATCAAGCAAAAAAAACAAGATCTAATATTTCTCCTCCTCATCCATTTTGACACCAAATGATGCCAATTGAGCCTACAACATATTGAATTCTTCTAGGTCATCTTTAATTTGTCCACCCTCTTCTTTTCTCAAGGAATGCAATTTCTTCCTCAAGAAAATCTTGTTCACTAAATATTTATCTTGATACATCTCACCAAGTTTCTTCCATACATTATGTGTAGAGGTCTCTTCATGGAAATTGATTAAACTAGAGTTTTCCAAGCACAATTTGATTATACCCTTGGATTTATAGTCCAAACCAAATTAGGATTTGTGGGCCTTGAAACATTCTCATCAACAACATCCCACAAATATCAATCTATCAACAGATCCTCCATCTTCAACTTCCACATCTCAAAATTATTTCTACAATATGTATCTAGCTCTATTATCTGATAAACTTGACATTTGAAAATTCCTACAACAAGATCACAAAGTATCTTCTACACAAGCTCCCACTCAAATCTAGATTAGTTCAAAAAACCCAATAACCCACAACTGAAACCAAAGGTGATCAAGATCTTATACCAGTTGTAAGGAAGCTAAGGTAGTGGAACAACTTCTAGGTACACTAATATTGAGAGGAGGATAATGCAAAACTTTATAGATCTTTACAATAGTTACATAAACTTAAATAAAAATAAACACAAATATCATGCATACCACAACACAGTGATTTACACGAGGAAAACCCTTTCGGGAGAAAATCCTCACAATTCAAAATTTGCCCAATATATTATTTAGAAATCACAAAGATTATAATATATTTGTAGAGAAATATTCTCATAGGAGTATCACCAACCAAATATCCAAAGGCAATACGACTGCTATCAGACTCTCAAAATACATCACAAAGCACAACTATAATGCAATTCCCTCATAAAATAGGGTTTTGTTCTAGGGAAAGACAAGCCAATAAAATATCTATAGTTTGATCCAAGATATAATGATGAACAGTCTAGATTTATAATAATAAAATATACATATAATGTAGCTTTCAGGAGCACTACCCCCAGACCCCCACCAAGGTGTGTGACCCTTGGACCTCACAGGGGGTACCTCCTCGCACCCCTTGTGCTTACCTATCAACAATAAAACTTTTGCAATTGCAAGGTAGAGATACATTTTCCCAAAAATAGTAACATACACTTAGGGATACTCAAAGATTCCCAAAATGTCTATGGATCTGAAGCTGAAGCAATGAAGAGATGTGGAGCCTCTTGAAATTGTGACCTTTTTCTTCTCATATTTGAAGTATCACCAACCCAATCACCTATTGACTGTAATGTTTGATAAATACAAAGAGGCCCAAATGTAAGAGAGTATAGATTATAATCATCAACCTCTGAATGATGACTATGAGAAGAATGTGAATCATCATCATCATTGTCACCATCTGAAGTGGATGAAGAAGAATCATCATCAAGATTAAAATAATTAAGATCCTCTGAAGAACTATCATCGTGATGCAATGTCTAGGTATGTGCAGGATCATGATGGGCCAAAAAGTGGCAATATGATGGGTATGTGGTTGACGACTATTTTTTTACCCAAAATTGATGAAACGAAAAGGGTTTTTAAAGGATTTTCTCAGCTTTCCATCAATATAAATTATGCTTTACTCTAAATTTAATAAGTAATTATTATTTATTTTCTATTCAAATTATAACTAAAATCCTGATTAATAGGCTAATTGAAAAATATCTATAGCTTTCAAACGGTATCACATTTTTTGAATCCAAAAAATGCGTCACATTCTATGCTTCGCATAATATAGGATTAAAAAAATAAAAAAATTAATTTTATGAAGTTTTGACCAAGTTAAGGTGATCAAACATACGAGTTTTTCTATTTTTTAAAAAATTGTAATAAAAATTTCATAATTAATTATTTACATGGCAAAAAATTACAAAAAAATATGCATCACATTGGGGCATGAGTCCTCTACTTATATCTAAAATATTATAAAAAAATATTATCATTTTATTTTGGTTAGGGTGGTCAGACAGACACCTACTTCTTATTTTTTCCCTAAAATTAAGTACCACTGCATTGAAATTTCAAATTTTCACCAAATAGATTTATTTATTTTAAAAAAAAACCTAGTAGTTTAGAAACTACATTCATTTTGCTACAGATTCTATTCTTACATATTTTTGAAATAATATAGATAACTTATTCAATTTTTTACATCAAGTTACCTAACTCTGATTTTTCTCAATTTTTTGCCACTTAAGGGCCTATTTTTTCCATGATGATCCTGCACATACCCATCTCTAATGTAATAGTGGAAGAAGTGGTAGGAGAATAATTCAAAGTGCTCTCCTCAAAACAAATACTCCTTTCAACGAACAACTCATGAGTGGCGGAAAGAAGAATCTTGTATCCTTTGACATCATTTGGGTACCTAGCAAACTAGCTTGTCTTGCTCATTGGATCCAGAGCCTTGCATTTATCTGCTAGAATGTGGGCCCATACAAGAGAACTAAACACTCAAAAGTTCTTAATTATGGGTTTTCATCTAGTCCAAACTTGAAAAGGAGTTGCCCCCTTCAAAGATTTATGAGATCCTCAATATTATATGTAACACACACAATTTATGGACACTTCCTAGTATTGAGGTGCCAAAGATTTGGAGTGTATCATACAATTTTTTATTTCCTTGAAAGACTTATTCTTGTATTCTATGACACCATTATGTTGAGGACTATATGGAACTGTGTGTTGTATGTTAATACCTTCTAAAGTAGAAAATTGTTCAAACTGATTGTTAACATATTCACCCTTATTATCTATAAGAATAATCTTGATGAACTTCCTTGATTGTTTATTTATAAAGGATTTAAAATCCTAAAAAGAATCAAAGACCTCATACCTCTATTTGAGAATGTAAACCAAAGTGTATCTAGAAATATCATCAATAAATGCCAATCTACATATCGAGCTCTACTGAAGGATGGATGTGGAAAGGGATCTGCCAAGTCACTATGACTGACTATAGTAGTTGTGTCGCCCTCCATTATTTTCCTTTACCATATTTCTCCTCAAGTTTCTTACCAAGAATGCAACTTTGAAAAACTCCATCAGAAAATCGAATAGAAGGCAACCCTGAAATCATGTCTTATTGACTAAGTTGTTGCAAGTAATGATGGCCAAACCATTGATGCCACAAATAACTCACATCACTTGAATGAGTGAGTAATTTTTTTGAAGGAGAGTTAGGAACATAGTGAGAAAATTGATATAGTCTAGAATGATTATCTACTTTTCCCACAATAACTATAGACCCACTATGCATTTCATTTATTACTATAGTATCTAGTGTGAACTCAACTTGCTTTTCAAAGCCTATTTGAGTGATCTGATAAACATATAAGATATTAGTTGATAGCGATGGAACATAAAGAACATCTTGAGTTATTCGCCTTCGCCCATGTCAATAAACCCTCTCCCATGCACTTCAATAGGAGTATCATCACACATTAATATGGTAGGCATAAAACATGGCTCTAGTGAGCTAAACTCATCTTGTGATGAAGCCATGTGGTGTGAAGCACCCAAGTCAATGATCCAAGTGTCAAGTTGTGAAACAACAACTATGGCCTTGCCTTTTTGTTTCCCCTTACTTTTATTTGTGTCCTTAGAAGACTCTTCTAATGAAATTTATTTGATAAAATGAGGCACCTTAATATTATTGTTTTTAAGGAGACGTGGAAGATGATCAATTTGTTTCTTTAAACACTTACATTCATCATGGAAAAAAATATTAGAATACAAACACTTGACCTTCTCCTTCTTAGGTTGTTCACCTTTTGATGAAGAGGTTTGATTAGCTGCATTTGAAGCAACATGTTTATAATCTTCCTTCTTCTCTCATTAGTTCTTTTGTTTTTATTAGACCCTTTCTATTATTTTGTTCCTTGATTTGTAACAAACGCATGTGACCTAGAGGTTTTAATATTATCCATTTGAATCAATTTATCTTGCTCCCTTAAAATCTCTACAACAAATTCATCTAGAGAAGGAATTTTGTAAATGGTGCCTAGTGTACATTTAGTAGCATAGAATGTAGAAACACATACAAAATAGTTAGGACCAAGATTAGAAAGAATATTCAAGATTAGTTTCTCATCTCTCTTTTCAATTCCACGTTATTTTAGCTGCAATCTAATGGTTTTCAATTTTGTGAAGAAGTCTTGTATGTTGTCAAAATTAACAAGACTTAACTCTATGAGTTTGTTCTCCAATTTATGACACCTTAACTCATCCTACTTACCAAAGAGGGTTTCCAAAGTGGTCCAAACTCCATTTGGTATAGTGACAGATTCAATGTGAAAAAGAAGGCTAGGAGAGAGTGGCATACACAAAGTACCAAAGACTTTATTACAAATTTTAAACCATTTTATCTTTTATGCAACATCATGAGGTTCAAGTCCCATTGACATCCATGTCTCTTGAGATAGATTATCATTTTAAATTTCCATTCAAAATAGTTATATGGTGCTAAAAAAAGAACTATAGATGCATCTATGAGTGTAAAAAGGTAGATTGCAAGGTAGAAAGAAGAGTGTGAAAAAAAAGAGACACAACCCCCTTTCCACTAGTCTCAAAAATCACCCCCTAGAGATTACAATGTTGGCACTTTATGATTAGTGAAATTATAAAACTTTTACTAGATTACAATGCTTTCTAGGCCTACAATGGTTAAAATTACAATTTTTGATACAAAATATGAAAAACAAACTTTGTATTTGAGTAGTGTTCCTCAATACCTTTTCAATGCCTATTAGTTTTTGAAAAATGGAGCTCTAAGATGAAAATAATGACATGTTGAAGAAAAACCATGTACCAACTTCAACCTACAATATCTAATAAAAAAGGAAGATTTTTGATGAAGAATTTTGTGGATGGAGAGTGCTCATTTTCATCTTTCCATCTAGTATTTGTTTGACAAAATCTGACACTTGAGATAAAAGTTATGCATTTTTTTAAAAAAAATGTTGAATTTTCCTTACTAAAACAACTCTTATGAAAAAAACATCTTGCTTTCTACTTAATTTATGCATAATTTATTGTGACATTTTTCCATGTAGCAAGAAAAATATGATTTTTTGATGCAAATTTGACCTTCAACTTGCAAGAAAATAGTCAACTTATGCTATTCTTACAACATTTTTTGCAACATTTTCTCACCATTTGCAAAAACTAACAAAGACCCAAAAGATATTTCATTTTTGTGAACAAAACCCATGATAAAATGTTTTTTTGTTTAATGACCATAATAGAAGAATTTTATGCAAAAATTAAATTTCCTTCACTAAAAAATTATTGAAATTCCAACCACTTATTTCCTACTGTGCGTTTTGATCTCCGATTTTGGTGAAATGAAAGCCAATCATGACTTTCTCAAGCCTTCTGGATGCTATGGTAAAGGTGAAAATACCTCCAAGGTTACCAAAACTTCACAACCATCTAGATCTCATAGGAACACAAATTTGCACAATAGAGTTTACAAATGCTTATTTTTCTTTCAATTGTTCTAATTTACCATATCACCCGAGGATGCAACAGAAGAGCATATTGGATTTTTGAAATTTTTTTTACCTATTTATTTTGAGACTAGTGTTTCATTGATCTCAAATCATTTAAATGACTCTCAAAACCTAGATTTAATGTTCATTAATAATTCTAGCTTCTTCTTTTTTTACTACAGGAATCGGTCCAATATTCATCCCCTTATAAATTGTAGTGCGCCTCGTAAACTTTTTTCACACTTTTTGAATGTGACCGATGAAACTCGCGTGACACGCCCTCTAGGACCATGGGGGCGATGGGGAGACTAGACCTCATGACCTCTTTCCTGCAACAGGATGCTTTAGACAATCAAGCTAGGCACACCGCCCCCTTTTTTTACCTATTTATAAGTCTCAATCCCTCAAAATAATTAAAAATACAATGAGATATACTAGAAAAAAATTCTTTGATACCATGTTAGATGCTTTGAAAAGTGAGAATTGAGCTAAGATCTGATGTCGATCATAGATCAAATGTAACTCCAATCTACATATGATCAAAGATCAAAATATTAGAGTGAAGATAGAATCTAAAAAGAGAAGAAAACAATGAAAATACAAGAGAATTTGAGAATACTCTCATCACTCTCATCAAACTAGTCACCAAACTAGTAAAGGTGAGAGGAGAGTGTTGTATATATAGCAAAATAAGAGCATATATATATCCAAGAGGTGCATTAACCCTTACTATCCATAAAAGGTGGAAGGTTTCACCTACTTGGTAAATGTCAAAACAAGTGGCATAACCTCCTTAGTTAAGGACATGATAGAGGTTATTGGAGATGACACATAAAGCCAAAAAAAGTGTGTCATCCAACTACCCCACAACCTACTCAGTTAAAGATAGAATAGTGGCTATGAGCTCGATGGTACACAAAGCCAAAAGAGAGTGTGTAACTCAACAACCCATGTGTGGGAGAGAGTGACACATGTAGTTGATGCATTCTATCACATGTCCTCATGTTAACCGAATCTAATAAACCTAAGCAAGCTTTTAAAGAATATGTGTAGGAAAAAAAATACTCCTAACATATGAAAAATAAAAAATCTACACTAACAAAATAATTAAACATGAAAAAAGAAGAAGATTATTTCAACTTGGAACTTTTTTTGGTTTAAATTTCAACTTACAATTGAAAATTTATAAAATAGTAAATTTCAATTTAAAACTAAAAATGAATATATGAGAAATGAAAGAAGCACAAATCCTGAAAATACAGAAACAAATTGATTGAAAACATTCTAGTTTTATAACCATGTTAATCATAAGATACCTTTTGTTTGATCTATGTGGTTGTATTTGATTAGTTGGTATTGAATGTTGTTGCATTTGATTGGTTCATATGTGGAAGTTAGGACCAATAAATTTAAGATTAGAATTATTTTATTAGATGAATGGTAGTTTGAAATATGCTTTTAATAAATTATTTTATTATATTGTTGTTTCTTGAGTCTTTCATATTTTTTAGTTGTTAGAGGCTTTCAACATAATAAATGAAGAATGGAGTAGTACTTGGACATATTGGTATTAGAATTTATTATAGTATTGATATCTTGAACAAATTTCTCTTCCATAGAGTATTGTCTATGTAGAAATAAAACATTCATTTGATAGTATTAATGAATTAATTCAAAATCATAATACAATGTGTTTTTATTTTCATTTAATTAATAAATATGGTCAAATGTATATCCTAATGTTTACATAAATGTCACTCTTGCATAGAATGGTAGGAAGTATAATATTAAAATAAAAAGATTATAAACTATAATTTGGAATGTTTTTAAATATTAATAAGAAAAAATGTATATGTGACATTTAATATAAATCTTTTAATATATATGAATATAAATATTTTATATGTCATTTCACACCTATACACATTAATATTATTTTAGTATTTTGAAAAGAATGATGTATCCTAAAATCGATTTTAAATTCAAAGATATACTCTTTTTAATGAATACCTTAATATTAAAGATGAGATGAATCATTTATAATAAATATTAATTATGTTGAGAGGCATACCACTGCAATGGCATTTTTACATATACATAAGAACTTGGGAGAAAATCTTGGATAAAAGAAAATCCCCATAGTTGAAAATTAATAGAAAAAAAAAGTCTATATAAAAACTTGGTGTATGACATGAAAAACTGCATAATAAAGGGTGCTCTAACAAGAATATAGGGATTTATGTGTGATGCATGCACTTCTCAATGGGAATATAGGATGTTTGGTATACATGCAAAACAAATGAGCTGTTGTGTGTACAAAAATGTACACACAAATAATTATGTGAAATTGTTGTTGTACCCTTATCTAGTGAGAATTTCTATAAAGTTCAAAGTTTTGAAACTCACTTCATGCCATCAAAAGTTCTAAGCTTTGTCAACTGTGAATCCAATGTTTCTATTAAATATTAGCCTATAAATATATTTTATTTATTTTTGAATGAAATGACTGGCATATTATTCATTACTAAAATGTTTGGTTGTAGGATAAATGTTTATCTGCATATGATGTTTGAACTGTACTTTTGTCTACTCAGAGCCTTTTGGGAGGTAAAAATAAAATTTTGCTTCATACTTTTTGTTTATGGATTTGTTGCCTATTCCTCTAAATTTATGTTACCATTTGCTATGCAGAACCAAATAATGACTCCCCATTGAATAGTCAGGCGACTTTACTATAGAGCAATCAAGAAAGCAATATCATTATTATTCTGTCATTTGTCAATGGATGTCGCCCTTATGGAGATGCAAGGTAGTTTTTAATGGGATTACACTATGAAGCTGACCCATTCGTTCCCAATGATGGGAGCATTGGCTCTATTATCCCTTTGCACAACAATCAATTGGCCAATTGATTTGTTGCTTAAATGTTTTATGATCTGTGAATGACATTCTTTGGGGTCTGAATGCAGCAACTGCTACTTTGTATCGAATCAGTAATTTTTTTTGTCTTAATTTTCAAGGAAGAAGAATCAAGAATTCAATGCATTTAATATTTTTAATTGTATGAGAGTGTTTTATGATACTATGATTCTTGGACTCATTTTCCCATTTAGAGTTTATGTTTCTTTTTGATTAATCATCAAAAATAATAAGAAAGGATATTTTTATTTTGAGTACCTGCATCCCCCTAAAGTTCCCTGACATTTAATAGACATTATGGAGATGCATTCTTGCATTCCCACATTCTGGACACTTAATGTCTATTGCTTATTTTTCAGAATTTTTTAGTTCCTAATTTTTTGAATACTTGACACCATGATTTGGACGAGTTTAATCTTTAAATATGTTGTTAGAGAACACAACAATAATATGTTAAACAAATTATAGTTCTATATTGCATGTTCTATGTCTAAATTTCTCTTCTACCAAGTTGTCTTCAAACCTGATGATAATCTGTCTTCAATTTCTTAAAAAAAACAAAAGACTCTAGGAGATGGCAAGGTTATAAAAACAACATAAAAATGCAACCATGCACATAGGGAAATCAACCATATCCTAAAAAATATCATTGAATACTAAAAACCAACGATGGATGGAACCACAATAAACAAAAAGATTGAATACAAGAGATGGAAATTTTCTCTACCAGTAAATACTAAATATTATCAGAAATAATCTTCTTAGCCAAAGACCGTATTGATTATGAAAAGAAGTTTTGAATGGGTACTTATAAGTTTTGAACTTCTATACTACATACGCCTTATGTAACATTTAAATAATCAATACTGAGCTCTCACTTCAAATTTTCAATGTCACATGGTGACACATGCCATTGGTACAAGCAAGTGAGAAATTCAATGCCCTGTGCTTATTAGAGCACCTATTCATGATATCCTTGAATATTATTGATTTAGATAACTTAACAAAGCATAGTATGGTGTTGATTTTTATGTAGCTTGGACGGGTGTCTCCATTCCCAAGAAGTGTTTATTTAATTATTTAATTATTTTCTAGAGACTTCTAGAAAGGGTTGAGTTGTCTAGATAATTATGTAATTAAATAATTGTTTCCTCTAGAGACTTTTAGAATCTAGTTAGTTAGGGTTGTTAGATTCTATTTAATCTTAGCCATTGATTGAGATTAAATCATGGCCATTGGTTTTCCAATGAGAAAAGTATAAAAGGGGATCAATGGGCATTTGGAGAATATACAAGTAGACTTGCAGTGTTAGCAAGTAAATTTGTAGTGGGAGCAAATAGTCTTGCAGTGTTAGCAAGGGCGCAGTGATAGCATTGGGGATAGCAGCTGTGGAATTTCAGCAAGAGAAATTGAGGGAAGAATTTTCGAAGAAGAATATTGCCGGACCTCTGCCAGTAAGAGGCAAGCAGTTTATGTATTCCTTAATTTGCTGAAGTTTAATATAATTCCTCATATGCAGTAGTGGTTTTCCCTTCGGGGTTTTTCCATGGACAATTTGTCCAAAAATATTGTGTTCATTATTGTGAATGTTTTCTTCTCTATTCCTGTGAGTTTGATTGGTGAAGTTGTAGTTGTGTTATTTTTCAATGTTTGCTGTGAATTAATTTTCCAGAGTCAAATAATCCATGTATTAGATAGGAGATTAATAAGATCAATAACTGCAATAGAATTTTCACATGGTATCAGAGCTTATATGAGGGTAGACAAGGCTCAGCGCAGGAAAGAGGGTTTATAAAACCCAGTTCTACCTCTTCAGAATTTTTTTATTGGTATTGCTTTTATCTTTTGAGATGGCCTCAGCAAGTTTAAGAGATCAGGATAGATTGGATGGAGCCTCAAATTTTGGTGTATGGAAAGCCAGAATTTCTTTGTTGCTGGAAGAGAATGGGATCAAGGAATATGTGACTAGTGTTGTACCTGTACCTACAGATCCAGCACAGCTCCTAGAACATAAGAAGGAAGATGCCAAGGCGAGGAGGTTGATCCTTGATGGTGTCAAGGACCATATTGTTCCACATGTCGCAGAATTAGATACAGCGAAGAAGATGTGGGATGCCATTCTAAATCTGTACCAGAATGCTACCACTAACCAGAAGTTGATTCTCAGAGAAAAGTTGAGGAATACTGGGATGAACAAGGGAGAAGATGTGACAAGTTACCTCACCAGACTCAGACTTGTCAAGGATGAGTTGGCAGCTGTTGGAGATAAACCAGATGATGACGAGCTAGTGCGGATAGCCCTAAATGGGTTTACTAAGTAGTGGGATGTCTTTGTTCAAGTTATTAATGGACGAGACACCTTACCAAGTTGGGATCGACTTTGGAGTGACTTCACTCAGGAGGAGCTTAGACTAAGTCTTGTCAGTGGAACCAGCAGCAAGAGTCAAAAAAGTGAGGCAGAACAAGAGAACGTTGCCCTTGCAGGAAAAGGGAAAGTGAAGAAGGGGTCAAGCAAAGGATCAAATTCACAAGGTGAGAAGAAGAAGGACTTGTCTAAAGTCAAGTGCTATGGTTGTCAAGAGTTTGGCCACTATGTCAGCAATTGCCTGCAAAGGAAGAAAGGCAAGAAGCAGACGACATCTTCAGCAAGTGCAGATGAGCTCTCTAGTAGAATGAAGGATGAGTTTGCTCTCATAGCTTGTATGGCTAGCTCAACCTCACAGGGTGTTTGGTATATAGACAATGGGGTGTCATTTCATATGACAGGAGTTAGAGAGTACTTCTCCAGCTATAACGAGGAGGACATCAGAATGCAGATTTCTATGCGGAACATGTCCAAACTCAATCTAGTTGGGAAAGGGACTGTTCTATTTCAGAGGGAGAATGGTAAGAGGATTCCCATTCATGATGTGTTGCATGTGTCAGGCTTGGGTATGAATTTGATTTCCATATTTGTCCTTCAAGATAAAGGTTACAATGTACTCTTTAGAGGGGTGAGTGTGTTAATCAAGCACAAGGATTGGAAATCACCCACAGCTATTGGAGTTAGGAGCGGCTGGCTTTATAGGTTGCAGTTTGATACTCATAAGGCACTGATGAGCAGCAGTAATTCTAGAGATCAAGGAGAGCTATGGCATAGGAGGATGGTCCATATACATCATGGAGCACTTAAAATGCTTCGTGAGACAGTGACAGGTGTTCCAGAGGTGAGTATAGAGCATGATGATGTTTGTAAGGGATGTGTGTTGGGGAAGTTTACGAAAGCATCTTTTCCAAGGAGTGACACTAGATCCAAGGGTGTTCTTGATCTAGTACATTCAAATATATGTGGACCAATGTTGACAAAGTCTCTCAGAGGATATGAGTACTTTGTTACTTTTATTGATGATTTCTCCAGGAAGACCTGGATATACTTGTTGAAGACCAAGGATGAGGTTTTCAGTCACTTCCAAGAGTTCAAAGCTCTTGTGGAGAATTCGACAGGCAGGAAGATAAAGGTTCTTCGATTAGACAATGGAGGTGAGTACAAAGGGAAAGAGTTCCAGGAGTTTTGTACCAGGGAAGGAATCAAGAGAGAGTGGACTGTTCCTTACAACCCGCAACAAAATGGGGTTGCTGAAAGGAAGAACCGGTCTATATCAGAGGCGGCAAGGGCTATGCTGCATGACCAAGATATGCCACGTTACTTATGGGCAGAGGCATGCAGTACAGCAGTATACATATAGAACAGGGTTCCACATAAGGTATTAGGCAAGATGACACCAGAGGAGGCGTTCTCAGGGAAGAAGCCAACTATCAGCCACTTCAAGATATTTGGGAGTTTGGCATATTGTCACATTCTAGGTGCGACACGTTCCAAGTTAGATTAGACTGCAGAGAGAGGGTACTTTGTGGGGTACAATGAAACCTCAAAGGAATATCGAATATTTATTCCAAGGACTAGGAGGACTATAGTTAGGCATGATGTCAAGTTCATATAGGACAAGGCATTTAGGAGGTCCAGAGATTTTCCAGCAGATGATCAAAGTGAGCAGCTAGTGGAAGCTCCAAGGATCATTCAACCAGATCAAGGACAACAAAGCTCGAGTATAGTTACTAGTACAAGCACAAGCTCAGGTGCTGAGAGTTCGCAGAGTATGGAGCAGAAGATGCAGCAAATCCAAGAGATGCATCAGGGTGATATGGATGTTGATACTTCATCCTCTACAGCTGGTAGTAGGAACCAACAGTCACAAAGGGATACTTAGGAGTCTGTGGGAGCGCCTAGGATGAGTAGTAGACAGTGGAGACAACCAGCCAGGTATGATGACTATATGGTATTAGTTAGTCAGTTGGTAGATAGTGAGCCTTCTAGCTATCAAGAGGCCGCACAGTAGAAAGTGTGGCAAGATGCAATGGTTGAGGAGTATACCTCAATAGTGCAGAATGATGTGTGGGAGGTTGTGCCTAGACCAACAGCTAGGGCAGTAGTTGGATCACACTAGATCTATAAGATCAAGCACAGTGCAGATGGTAGCATTGAGAAATACAAGGCAAGGTTTGTGGCCAAGGGATTCTCTGAGAAGGAGGGAATAGACTATGAGGAGACATTTGCTCCAGTTGCCAGGTATACTTCTATACAAGCTATGATCTCACTTGCAGCACAAATGGGATGGCAGATCCATTAGATGGATGTCAAGACAGCGTTTCTTAATGGTGAATTGAAAGAGGATGTATACATAGAACAACCAGAGGGCTTTGTAGCACACAGCAGTGAAACCCACGTGTGCAGATTGAAGAGAGCTTTATACAGACTCAAGCAGGATCCTAGGGCGTGGTATGAGCGCATTGATAGATACTTGCAAGGAATGGGCTTCATGAAGAGTGAAGCGGATGCTAACCTCTACTACTTGGTGGTTGGGAGTGAGGTTCTCATTCTTGTTCTATATGTGGACGACTTATTTTTAACAAGTTCACTGGGGCTCATAGAGGAGTGCAAGATGGACCTTGCAGCAGAGTTCGAGATGAAGGATTTGGGGCTTATGCACTACTTTCTAGGCATGGAGGTATGGCAGACAGATGGAGATATTTTCCTTGGACAAGGGAAATACTGCATCAAAATCTTGAGGAGGTTCGAGATGGAGGATTGCAGAGCCATGTCTACTCCTATGATCACGAATTGGAAGAAGGTAGAGACATCCAAGAGAAGGATGTAGACCCCACCTTATACAGACAGTTGATTGGGTCTCTCATGTATTTGGTCAACACCAAGCCAGATATATCCTTTGCAGTAAACTCTCTTAGTCAATTCATGGTGGAGCCGAAGAGAGTGCATTGGATAGCAGCAAAGCATGTGTTGCGGTATTTGTGTGGTACAATCGAGTATGGGATCAGATATGCTCGAGGTGATGGGTATCAAGTTGATAGGCTATACTGACACAGATTGGGCAGGTAGTACAATGGACAGGAAAAGCACTTCAGGATGTTGCTTCAACTTGGGTTCAGGAGTTGTCTCTTGGTATAGCAGGAAGCAGAAGTTTGTGGCTTTGAGTTCTGCAGAGGTAGAATACATAGCAGCTAGCATGGCGACGTGTGAGGCAATATGGCTTCGGAAGTTGCTAGTGGCCTTGTTTGGTCAGAGGGTTGAGACTATAGTGATACACTGCGACAATCAGAGTTGCATCAAGTTGTCTGAGAATCCGGTGTTTCATGATAGGTCTAAGCATATAGACATTAGATATCATTTCATCAGAGATTGTGTACAGCGTGGGATTGTTCAGCTACAGTATATACCTACATATCAGCAGGTAGCAGACATTTTGACCAAGGCATTGGGGAAGGAGAAATTCATCTTCTTCAGAGATATGTTGGGTGTCATGTAGAACACCTTCCTCACTAAGAGGGAGTGTTGATTTTTATGTAGCTTGGACAGGTGTCTCCATTCCCAAGAAGTGTTTATTTAATTATTTAATTATTTTCTAGAGACTTCTAGAAAGGGTTGAGTTGTCTAGATAATTATGTAATTAAATAATTGTTTCCTCTAGAGACTTCTAGAATCCAGTTAGTTAGGGTTGTTAGACTCTATTTAATCTTAGCCATTGATTGAGATTAAATCATGGCCATTGGTTTTCCAATGAGAAAAGTATAAAAAGGGATCAATGGGCATTTGGAGAATATACAAGTAGACTTGCAGTGTTAGCAAGTAAATTTGCAGTGGGAGCAAATAGTCTTGCAGTGTTAGCAAGGGCGCAATGATAGCGTTGGGGATAGCAGCTGTGGAATTTCAGCAGGAGAAATTGAGGGAAGAATTTTCGGAGAAGAATATTGCCGGACCTCTGCCAGTAAGAGGCAAGCAGTTTATGTATTCCTTAATTTGCTGAAGTTTAATATAATTCCTCATCTGCAGTAGTGGTTTTCCCTTCGGGGTTTTTCCACGGACAATTTGTCCAAAAATATTGTGTTCATTATTGTGAATGTTTTCTTCTCTATTCCTGTGAGTTTTATTGGTGAAGTTGCAGTTGTGTTATTTTTCAATGTTTGCTGTGAATTAATTTTCCGGAGTCAAATAATCTATGTATTAGATAGGAGATTAATAATCAGTAACTGCAATAGAATTTTCACATATGGAACACTTGAAATTGATCCAAATTGATCTAGAAAATGATTAAAATAAGAAAACTTGAACAAGAAGAGTTTACTCAGTTGCAGGGATAGGTTTTAGACAGTGTTACAGAGCTGGAAAACATAGAGATGGCACTACAATTGTAGAAGTGCCCAGACTGTACCACAACTGCAGAAGTGTCTAGACTGTATACGTGCTAGAACTTAGAATCCAAACTGAATAAATGTTTGTACATATTCTATGTAGTTTTGGTGAGTGGAAAAGGTGAATTACAAAAAACACTGAACTGTCTTGGTAGTTTTCATTCTATGTTGTTTTATTCACAATCTTGGTATATATTAAGAGAAATGTTAAATTTAATGCCTGCATTTGATCCATCCTATATATTAGGACTTCTGTTAGTATTTATAGATTTGAATTGACCCAGAATTTGGGCATATCTCAAATGTTTGCCAAATGTTTAGATCGTATCAAATTCTCAGAGATCTTATGTCAGACCGATTTGAATCTGTTCATATGCTAACAACTAGAATCTCACAACCTGAATTAAACAGGAGTGTGATATGACAAGCAAAGAAGTGTGGAGAGTCTTGCAAACAAGCTCCCTTTTAAATATGAAGCCTATAAATACACACCCATTCTGATTTCTACACAGTATTTCAGGACTTTTTATGAAACAAGTTGTAGCGACATGCATGGGCAAGTAACTAAACAGGTTTTTTTATTTGGTAACTTTGTATAGCAACTTGCTAAGGCTGAAAAAGCCTTTACTTGTTTATGAGCACTAAAGTTCATTCATCACAATTTGCAGGTTAGATTTGATATGTATGCAATCTTTTAAATAATTTCAATTCCAATTGATTTCCAGTCCCTGCAAGATCATACTTCAATTTCATGTTATTAATTCTAATAGGATTCATTGTTTCATTTTGTTTTAAATTTCTGTCAACTGGTGTGAAAATGGGATTTTTCTTTTCTTTTTCGACTTGTGTGGGTTAAAGTGTGCATTATAGATCGTAAACCGATCAAAATTTAGATTTGGATACATCCTTGTACTATAAGTTACATCATCCGATTAATTTAGAAAGCACATTAAAGAAAACATGTTTAAAAACTCACATTCGGATTTGCAATGGAAGATGAAGAAAGTTTGAATAATCATATTTTAGTCATGTAAATGCCTGTCAAAGGTGGTCTCAACCGTTTTGAACATATCATGCTTTTTCTAATATAAAGGTGATCTCAACTTTTGTACATTGTCTTTGGTTCAAATCCGGAAAGTTGAGATTGATGGAAAAATTCTAGAAAATAGTTGCTTTTCAATTTAAACTGAAACTAAAATGTCAGAATAAGCTACAGATGTATTGTTCTCTTTACATTTAAGACTTCCAAGGCTTAATGGATGGGACTGGGACAGTCCAGTAAGAAAAATAAGCTACAAGACCAGCTTAAAGCCAATGCAACCCAGATGATGTCAATTGTCATGGTAGAAGAAAAAGAGCTAAAGTGTTTGGCTCTCCTGTGTTCCTCTTAATAAAAGGCATAGGTACTCTTCTGTTTGAAAAGGTATGCACATCTTGTGTCATGATGTTGAAATTATTATAATGGAATTCAACAAGATTGACTACTGAGCCTAGTATGAGTGTTGAATGAATCATTCATATATACGAGATAGGTTCATGTGAACTATTACTTATGAAATATGGGTCAATGAGTTTGACTTGACAATCACAATAATTATGAAGATTTTTTAGCCTTTTATGTCAATTGTACACACTCGTTGCTGAAAGTAGCTTGGTTGGCTTGTACATCTAATTAATCCGACTTAATAATTGTAGGATGGTGTGGCGCTGGTGCTGATCACTATGAGCCATTGATTTCCATTGTTGCACTAGTGGCCTCACAAGAGAAAGCTTCTATTGTTTTGTGATAAATATAAAGGATTGCTCAATTTTTTTTGTTGAAAACTTCAATGCTTTTGCTGTGGATCCATTTTTAATTTCCACATAAAGTTCGTTCTATTTTTTTCTCAGCTCACTTCTCTGTGAGACCTCTATCCATAGAAAGTATCAGTTCGAAGCAGTGTTCCATGGGGTTTTGGGGATGGGGACAGGGGGACGACAGGGGATGCATTTCAGGGACGTGGGGACGGGGGGTCTAAGTTTGGGGGCGGTGGCGGGATGGCGGGGGGGAGCGGCAAGGTGCTGAAATACATATAGTACTTGAAAAAATAGTTATAAAAAGATGTATAAGTACAAGAATTATACATCTTGGAGACAACTAGGAGTCCCCTAGACGTCTTGAGGACACCCCGGCGTCCTCAAAGTCCTAGCGGCGTCTTTGAGACAGCGACACTGGTGGTGGGATGGTGGCATTGGTGGTGCGTTGGTGGGGGGATGTCCCCCCCAAGTCCCCAAGTCTCTGAGACGTCCCCGTCTAGGAAACGCGGGGTTTTTTTTTGGGGGGGGGATGCGTCCCTGTAGAACACTGGTTCAAAGTTTATAGAATATTGAGAAGTTTCTTCAAGAATTTTAAGAATTTTTGTTTTTAAAGTTTTGTGCACTGAAAAATTGCACAATCTGCTTTCCTTAGAATATGCTTTCAACCTTTCTGCAGGATTTGCAACGATTTTTTTTTTCCACTGATTTTGAAGAAACAAATTGTTTTTAGTAGGGGATGGTAGAATAAAATATTGTACCTATGGCTCCAAAAGTATGGGGCAATATTTTTCAAAATTGTTGCAGTGACATGTGACATTGTATTTTGAAAGTGGAATTTCAATTGTTGATGAAAGTTTTCAAATTCCTTGGAGCAATTCAATATCAATATCAACATTTTTAGTTGGGAATTGTACTCTACTTGGAATCAACCTTCATTGTTCAATAGTAAGCTTCTTTGTTATTGGGGTCACGTCCTTGGAAAATTCTAAGCACTTTGTAAATGAGGGGTTATATTCCTTTCTAAGGGAATTTTGGAGGAACAAATAATTACATCTTTTATCATTTGATAATTATTTTTTTCGATCATGGAACAGTAGTTCATTTAATTTGAGGATGAAATCTTTTATGACATCGATTGAAGAATGAAAACCCACAATTTCTCTTATCAAGTTAAATGACAAAAACAAAATTTGGAGACATTTCAAGACATTTATACAAAGAGAGAATTCAAATTTTTAAAAATATTACAATAAAGACTCAAGAATAAGTTTTATTTTTTCAAAACTATGTTATAGGCTTTAAAACTGAAGTATATATAAGCAAAATTATAATTTTTAAGATAAATTAATATTTGTAGTCAATTATGAAATCATTATTTTGAGTTAAACTTATTAATTTAAGGAAAAATAAGGAAATTTTTAAAAAGTTCATTACAAAATTCATATTTTCAGTGCTTCCTCTTTTAATAGGATACTACATCTACATGTAATAAGATTTAGTCATTCTTCATTTGACTATTATTAATTTCCATTTTTAAAAATTACACATATAAAATATTATAGATTACTATTATTTAATGTTACAAGAATAATTACCTCATAATATATTTTTATATAATAATAGAAATAAAATTATATTTACTTACATATCAAATAAATTGATGTAAAAAATCATTATTATAAATTAACATTTGTATAAATTAAATTCATACAATTTATTATAAATAAAATTAAATCATTATTATAATTTATCATTTGTATAAATAGAAGTATGTTTAATTACATATCAAATAAAGTGATGTAAATAATCATTATTATAAATTAGAATTTGTATAAATTAAATTAAATTGAAGTAAAAAATCAATATTATTTACGCCCAAGGCGAGGCCGAGCTAAAATTAGTAATCAACGACTGACTCTTTCAAATAGACCCTGGAGACGATTGAAGTCATCGTAGCTGTTAATTTTTGCGGCGACTTCATCAGATCGAAATGCAACTTGCATTTCACAATGGCTATGGCAACGTATCCTTATTTGAAAAAGACCAACCTGAAATGGGCGATGGACGGCTGGTATCGTCTGTCGTACCTTGCAAGACGATTGAAGCTATTTCATCCATTGATTGATGAGATTTGAATAGAGGCAGCTAACTTCCATAATCCATGATGCAGACTGTTCAACAGCGGATGCAAAAAGATGAAAACCTTTTGCACCATTGAATTTTTGTAGTGTTTCATTCACCGCTTGTACAGTGCCTGAAATACTAAAAAACTTGTAGTAAGCATGTTTTCTTCATTACCTCACCATTTTTCAGATGTTGTAGTTGCAACTGCCTTGGTAGACATGTATGCAAAATGTGGAAGCATATAGACAAGGCATGTGAAGTGTTTGACAAGATACCTCAAATAGACATCATCTCATGGACTGCAATAGTTACAGGATATGCACAAATTGGATTTGTTGAAAAGGCTTTAAAAATTTCCAAGCAAATGCAGTTGTCAAGTTTAAAGGCAAATTTTGCAACCTTTGCTAGCACCCTCCCTATCCATGCCACAATGGGAGCTATCGAATAGGGGATGGACATCCATGATATTATGGTCGCAACTTCCCTAATAGACATGCATGTAAAAGTGGAAGCATTACTATCCATTAAAAGTTTCTTTGGTTAGGAGGACAACGAATAACTAGCAATCGCACCTTGGGGTAGCAATCGCACCTTGGGGTGCAATGGGTACGCTGAAGAGGTGTGGAAGGTCAATTAAGAAAAAAATTGGTTTTTATTTCATACATTTGTGTAGTACATGAGGTCAATTGGTAGGTTATTTTTAAAATGATATTGTTTATATATTATTATTATTACTATTATTATAGTATTAATTTAATTTAATTTTTTATTATATACTAATATTATTATATATTTTTATTTTATTTTATGTATTAATCATTATATTCACCACACACTTTCTAATATATTAACACATATAGGTTTTTTTCTTCTAATCTATTCAAAAATCAATTAAACTATGAGATATGGTTTATTACTTCTAATAATTGTATAATTCTATTATAGAATATAATAATAATATAATGTATATATAATAATAAATGTAATTATAGTATATATAATGTAAGATGTATTCTAGTTAAAGTATATTTTTTATATTAATTAAATTGTATATTAGATTTATATTGAATGACTGCAAATATAAAAGAAAATATGTAATAATAAACGTAATTATAATTTTAGATATTTAAATTATAAAATATTATATTTTAAAATACGCAAAAATATGCAATTATTACTTAAATTTTATGAGAAAATAACAAAAAAAAAATTTACCCCGTGATAACTGTAAAAATAAACATAATAACATAATGAAGATTATTTGTTGATTTTATTTATTGCCTTTCAATACTAATTAAAATAGAATATATTAATGTAAAAATATATATTAATATGTTAAATCTATTTACTAATATTTTCCAATATAATATTATTTATAAAGTATATAATGTAATGTAATATATAAACACAAATATAATAAATAATATATAAATATATTTTTTTTAATAATATATAATATAATATAAATATAATCAAAACAAATAATATATAAATAAATTAATAATTTTAAATCACTCTTTTTCCATGAAAATTTTTGTGGAAAAATCATGTATTGCACAAATTAACAAATTAAATTTTCCATGGGAGGGCTTACTGGCATAAAAATCATATGGTGGCAGAGGAAAAATCTTTACACGCCCTTGGAATGGAGAAAAACTTTTGATGGAAATAAAGCGAAAATAACAATGACGCCAAAATAAACGGTAAAAATGCACGGAAGAGATTGGACGGACGAAATCATTTGCATCGTCTCCCAAGGAGTTTCAGGCTACAGCTCGCAGAACAGTTTGGAGGAGCGACGGGAAAGTAGAGAGAAAACGGCAAAAAAATAGTCGAAAAACTGCCGGAAAATGATAAACGGCTGAGATTTGATTAATGGTCGGCAGACTTAAAATCAATCGTTGAACAGCAATTTTAGCTTCGTTCTTTTCAAATAGGATACACCTTCGGCGTAATTAATTGGTTTGATTTGACACAATTAGGGCTTTTTAGTTTTTTTTAAGGGTTTAGAATTTTTGTCGCATATTTTCATTCATTTTTCATCTTTTTTGGCTAGAAATTTGATGGGGTTTTGTGCTTTTTCAGGATTATATTGAGCTGCATATGCCCATGTTGCATCTGCAGCACTCTTCTGGTGGAATTTTCCTTGGAATTGATTAGTTTGATTTGACACAATTGGGTTGGAATTTTTGTCATACGTTTTCATTCATTTTTCATCTTTTTTGGGTGGAAATTTGATGGGGTTTTGTCCTTTTCCAGGATTCTATTGAGCTGCATATGCCCATGTTGCATCTATGCCACTTTTCTGGTGGAATTTTCCTTGGAGTTGATCAAAGCTCCTCTCCATGTAATGGAGTGGTTCACGTCACAAATACCTTGCTGAGAGAACAAGAAATTTTCCCAAATCACTAAAAGTTTCTTTTGTTCAAAATAAAATTGTATGATAGGATAGGATCTAGAGGTTATTCATTGACAGGTATTGGAAATTTGTATAAACTTGAAGGCTATTTGAAGTACATTGGTGCCAATAACATTGAGGTTTTATTTTGTAATTATTTGCATTCTTTTTAATAAAACAATCTTTTTCCATTTTTGGGATCTCCAATCTCAAATGTCTTGTGAGTATGTTCAAGTGTTTATGTATTTTTTTTGAATAAAAAATAGTGGTAATTAGTATGCATTGTCTAACTTTTAAATCAATAGATGAGACCCACTCCGACATTTCTTTCTGTTTTCACCATCTATCTATTGCAAATAGGCCATGTGTTTTGAATTGATGAAATTTAGCTTTAACTCTTAAAGCTACTGGCTTATGGGCTTATACTTTTGCAACAATGAAAATGGCATGCTCTTCAACACTTAGCTTAAACAGGGGACTTATGTGCCAACAGGTTGACTATTTCTCCTTGAATCATTTTTGAGGCTTTATTTTAGATGTTGTCCTCGTTAGTTTTGGTAGTTATATGGAGTCTTTCATATGATTAGCCTTTGCCACAAGTTCCATGGACTGAAGATCTGCTGATTTATTGGTTTGTTACTTGTTAGTCATGGGCTAGAGCCTTACTTTATGACATAGAAGCCTGAAAAGCTGCTTAATCTAGAGGTAACCAAACTATTTTTTTTTCCCTTTGCAACGAGGAAATTGACATTCTTCAGCATTTGTATTGCAAAGGGGGCTTATGTGCCAACATTTAAAATAAAAATTGTTGGAAGAATGTATTTGATGATTGTGTCAGAAGAGTCATTGTTACTTGAAGAATGTATTTGATGATTGTTTGATTCTGAAAAGAGTGAATGGTTTCTTCAAATGGATCATTTAATACTGAATATCAGTCCATTGTGTAGAATTTCTAATATACCAGAATTGATTATGGATATTTTAAATCCTGGACTACCTTTAACATCAGTAGATGTGTACTCTATTCTAATTGGTTAATCTTTGGATCATAGTGATTTTTCCTTATACCAAATTTATTGTTATGTTTCTTTAGTTTGAATCTTGATGCGTTGTATGAAATTATTTTGTTTGTTGGGTCAATCATCGAACACCAACTTTTCAAGATACTAAATTTCAAGCTAGGCCATCAATTCATATTTTGAGAAATGGAAGTGAAAAGAAAACCAAGGTTAATTGTCTTTTATATTGACAAGGGAACCATTGGAGTGCTTTGTGTACTTGTAGTGTAGAGCTTCTTGTTCAATTGTAATATGACTAATTAGATTTGTAAAATTTAATGTTCGAGAGAAAATTCTTATAATATTAATGAATGGCAGAATCCTTAGGTGATTATGAATTTGTAGTTCTATAATAATGAATGGCAGAATCCTTACATGACTAGGAATTTGCTGTGCTTTCTCCTAGAGCACTTAAATTATCTCCCTGTTGGAGTTCTTTTGTCAAAGAAAAAAAATAATATTCATGCTTATATCCAATCTTGTACAAAGCAACTCAGATCTTATCCTCCAGTAGTATTGTTTATGTCATGTTGGATTTGGACCTGAATATTACTTTGTTTTAAGAATGTCACTAAGCTTTATTTGAAGGTGATTTCTTTACTGCAGAGGTTCTTTGCAATGACTTAACTTGTTTTCCCATCAGCTTTTGTGGAAAGATACAACAGTTTTGTGGGTGGGAAGGCCTGATATATTTTGTTTATTGATTAAAAAGAAACAAAGTAGTAAGTCCAAATTATATACTCATGATTAGAAGATTAGAGCCATTCTCTCTATACCATATTCTAAGCATTGAAATATTGTATAGAATGAAATTATGTGTTCTTGTTCTAGTGTGTTATGTTTGACACTAACAATTGTTAATCACATTATGCTCCCTTAAGTATAGGGACTAGATGATAAGTTAGATTTGTTTTTAATAAATTTATGCTCCCTTTATTATATAGCTGTCTTTACTCTCTGCTATTCATTATTTAAGGCCTTTGACAGAGAATCATTTTCAGAAGGTTTGATTGTAAGTAATTATATCCATCTGTATTAAAAGTTGGGTTCATCTCAATTGAAATTTTTGAGAAAAAGCTTTAGGTTTGTCTCTCCTTGTAACTATTATTCACTATCACAAACCTTTTACAGCCAAGCCTCTAGAGAGTTTTTGTTTAAATATTGTACATCATTCTATTCCTCTCCATATCAGTTGCATTAATCACAATTGACATTTTTGAAAGCGTGCATTGTTGTTTCCTTGTCTGTCTAATGGGAGTTTTGTGCTTATTGGCAATATTTGTTAAAGTTTGTGGAACCTAGTATGTATGTTATTTGGGATGTACCATCTGTTGAAAGCAATTTATCTTAGCTCTCAAGTTAAATTAAGGATGAGGTTTCAAAGGAAGCTCCCGACAAGAAAAACGTAACACCAAAACATATGGATCTCTTTCCGGTAAATTCAAATTATTCAAAGTGGTTTCTATTTCAATCTGTTGATTCAAAATTTGTAATTAGACAGGAGATGCTAGTGTTCTGCAACTATATATCAGGAAAATTCATTGCCAAAAACTTCAGTTTGAAATTCATAGATTGATAAATTGATGGGAAACTTCAGTTTGAAATTCACAGATTGACAAATTGATGGGAAACAGTTAAAGAAATGTTACCATTTGCATTTCTGCGGTGATGAAATTAGTGTTATAGGTTTCTAAAAATATGCTTCATTCTTTACTGCAGAGGTTCTTTGCAACGACTTAACTTGTTTTTCCATCAGCTTTTGTGGAAAGACACAACAGTTCTCAAAGGCAACAAAAAGTGTAGGATGTGCTCCCTATTGCAGGGGGCATCCAAATTCTTATGTTGTGGATGAACTCACAAAGCCTTTATCTTCTTTTAATGTGTTTGCTTAATTGGAGTTCTTTTAATGTGTTTGTTTTCTTGCGGCTTTCCCTGCTGCTACTGGTTTTCGTTCCTCCAAACTCTTCTACGCTGGTATTGACCTTCCACTTCTCCAATTTGACAAGCTACAGTCTAAAAATAAGGTTTCGACAAGGGTTTTAGAGTATGATTATTAAAGTGAAAATTATGGCCAGGATCTTAATAGTGAGCACATTTAGGATTTAATAACATTAGGGCACCTGTAGTTAATCTCCATTTTACATGATTAGATATTTGAGATCTTCCAACACATGATACCTAATTTTGTAAAAATAAAGGGGTAAAAACTTTATTGAAACTCATAAAACAATCATTACAAAGAAGTCAGGAGACCAAAGCCCCCAGGAAAAACCATATCACAAAACAGAAAAAGACAAGCAACACCATCAACCATCACCATTTCCCTCCCTGTCCCCAGCAAGAATTCTCTCAAGATCAAGACGAAGCGCCGGAGGAACCATATCCCACTCCTCAATTCTCCACCCCTCAGCATGCTCGGACGCCCATTTCACCAAGCAATCAGCAGCCCTATTCCACTCCCTTGGAATATGAACGAAGGTCACCATCTCCATTAATGAACTTACCTACAAAATCTGTTGCACCACCCCAGCCAACTGCCAACTGACGTCATCCACTTTCTCCTTAATAAGTAAATTGATCAAAACCTAGGAATCTGACTCACAAACAACCCTTCTCCATCCCAAATCATAAGCTTTCTCAAAAGCATAAAGAATTGCCAACCCTTCCATAAGGTTGATGGTGTGAACTCCATCATAGATCGAAAAGAGGAAAACCACTGAACCCAAATAGTCCCTTCCAATCCCCCCAATACTAGTCGGCCCTGGATTGCCTCTGGAGGAACCGTCAATATTGATTTTTAGAACCCCAATTGGGGGAAGCTGCCAATATCCAGATCTGTGAACTATTTGCTTCAAATGCCTACCTCGCCTTACACATGTCGAGGCCAAGGACAGCCCCTGAATCCCCAATCTCTCCGCCACTTCCGCATCCCTTCTCTCCAAGGGAAATTCCAGCTCACACTTAGCCACCACCATCTCCTGAATCATGCCCAAAGTTCTTTGCCAAATTTATTGCACCAACTTCTTCTCTCCACGAAAGATCCGCTGATTCCGCTCCAACCAAATCTACCACAAGATGAAGATAGGTCCCACAGACCACACCTCCTGTAAAAAGGAAGCTATAGAGGGAGGCCTACCTAGCCTCTGCCAAAACTCAATCAAAGATGAAGCATGAACACAAGGACTTTTCCAAACCCCCCACCAGAAATGCCAAATTTGAAGGGAAAAAGGGTAGCGAAAAAATAGATGAGCAGAGTCCTCCTCATTAGCCCCACACAAAACACATACTGAAGGACCCTGGAAGCCATGCTTCCGAATATTATCCCAAGTCAAACATTTATTCCAAGCCAACATCCACACAAAACAATTGCATTTTGGCCAGGAAGACTTGTTCCAGATCATCTTCCACCACTGAATTTCATCCCCATCCACCCTATGGGACAATAACTCCCGATATCCAGAAGCAACAGAATAATCCCCTTTGGGATTGGGAGACCAGGAAAGCACATCATCATGTTGGAGAGAGCTACAACGCCTACTGGAAAGGATCCTATGTAGCTCAACACATTCTTCTGGCAAGCCAACATCAGGCCAGTCAACAGGAGACTTCCAACTAGCCACCTCCAACTGACCACAATAGGAGAATGACTTAAAATCACTCACCCTAGTCCAACCAACCTTAAGAAATCTCTGACAAAGATTCACTAGGTGAGGAAACTGAGAAATGATGGGGGGAAATCCATCCCATGAATCGGACCAGAGTTGAACCTCGGTCCCCTTATTACAAATCCAAAATAAACCATCCTTAATAAAAGTAGCCCCTTTCTTAAGCGTGCTCCATATCACCGAGCCCTTCCCAAGAAGGGGATAATGAGGTATATCAATCTGAGGGATCCCCAGAAAATACTTTTGAGAAAGAATCTTGGCCCAACTCTTATTATGCTCCTTACACCATCTCCAATATAGTTTCGCAGCTAAAGCCACACCAGTCAAATCCATCTGCCGCAAGCCCAAGCCACCATATTGCTTTGGGCTACACACAATCTCCCATCTAACCAAACTCCATTTGGACGACTCCAAGCAACCAGCCCATAAAAATTATCGTGTCACTGAATCTAAGTCCTTAACAAAACCCAAAGGGGCAACCTAAAGCATGCATCTGTAAATGAGCAAAGCCTGCACCATAGACTTGATAAGTTGAATACGACCAGCAAAGGATAACCACCGGTGAGTCCAGTGATTAACCTTTGCCCTAAATTTATCTAAAATACCCTGCCATGACTCACGAGGCAATCTGCCCACCGAGATAGGGATACCAAGATAGGTCAAAGGAAGAGTCCCGATCTGAAATCTCAAGGTTTGAGCAATCCTTCGCTGAATGGGGCCCGGAGTGTTGAAGAAGAAAATAGAAGACTTATCCTCATTGATCTATTGACCTGAGGCAGTCAAGTAAATATCCAACACCCTACGTAAATTAGAAGCCTCCCGCATTGTAGCCATACCCATCAAAGCAGTATCATCCACAAACTGTAGATGAGACTGCGGAGGTAAATTACCTCCCCACTGCCAACCCTGAATGCCACCCACCTCCACATTCCTTCTAATCAACCTCCCCAAACCTTCAGCAAGGAGAATAAACAAGTATGGAGAAAGAGGGTCCCCCTGACGAAGGCCCCTAGAAGCACTGAAAAGCTCCAAATGACTCCCATTAATAAGCACAGAGAAAGAGACTAAAGTAACACAATTCATAACCCATTGAATCCACTCTTCTGCAAACCAAAAAGCACCAAGAACCTGCCACAAGAAGGACCATCGAACTCTGTCATAAGCCTTCGCCATATCCAGTTTGATAAACATCACCTTTTCCTTGGAGCTAGCCATAGAATGAATGACTTTAGTTGCAATAACAATCCCATCCAGAATCTGTCTACCTGCTACAAAACCACTCTGTTCTTCGGAAATCAACTCCTCAAGACCCTTTTTCAACCTCTCAGCAATTACCTTAGAGATGATTTTATAGATGACATTGCAGAGAGAAATGGGTCGGAATTGATTTAACCTATCCGCCCCCTCACATTTGGGAATAAGAGCAAGGAAAGTGGAATTTAAGGCCCTTAGCATCTGCTTGTTCCTTTGAGATTCTTGCACAACCCCCAGGAGATCAAATTTGATTATATCCCAAAATTCTTGGAAGAACTCGATCGGGAAGCCATTAGGACCTAGCGCCTTCCCCTTCGGCATCTGGAAAACAGTTCCTTCAAGTTCTTCCAGAGTGATATCATTCATAAGCTGATGGTTCAACTCCCTAGACACCAGATGAGGAATACAAGAAAGAACCTGATCCTCCTCAGGAGAACCCCCTTGCGAGTCCTCCCTAAAGAGAGATGCAAAATACTGTCTCACCTCATTAGAAATTTCAGGGAAGGAAGACAGATGTTCTCCCCCATCATTCACAAGACCATAGATAGAATTCCCATGTCTCCTTGCTTTCACCGAATTAAAGAAAAAGGAAGTATTTTTATCCCCTTCCTGCAGCCACTCTATCTGAGCCTTTTGTTTCCAATATATTTCCTCCCTCAGCTCCCATTCCTCCAAGGTTCTCACAGCTTGCGCTTCAGCCTGAAGAAGCTCAGTCGTCACCCCATCCTCCCTTAGCCTCCTTGTGATGCTATCCAATGCTTCCTGAGCCACCACCTTTTCATGGAAGACATTCCCAAAACACTGAGAGTTCCAACGCTTAAGTTGATACTTAACATATTGAAGAAGCTTGGAGAAAATATACATCGCCGTCCCATAAGCAAGTCTACCACTCTTCCACCATTCAGCCACATAATCCTTCAGAGAAGGGTCACACAACCACATGATCTGAAACATAAAAGAAGGCGTACGCGGTACACAGGTTGAATCAATGACAAGCTTGATAGGCCAATGATCAAAGCCTCTCCAATCCAAGATCTCAGAGCGGGAAGACCACATCCCCCCAACCCAGTAGTAGGACACCAGGAAGCGATCCAATCTTTCTGCAATGTAAAAATCCCCAGCTCGGCAGTTGTTCCATGTAAACTGTCCATTACTAGGTTTGATATCAACAAGATTTAAAGAGTTGATGCTATCACACAACAACAAAGCAAAGGGCTCCAGCCTCCCAGTACCACCGCGCTTCTCTGCCAGCTCGCAAATAGCATTGAAGTCTCCAGCCATAATCCATGGATGGAAAGGTGCCATAGAGCGGACAAACCTGATATGGGACCACAGAGCTTGCTTACCCCGGAAGTCAGTAAGAGCATAGATATTAGAAAAGAGAATAACCTCCCCTGTCGCAAAACTAGAAGCAATCATGGACATAGTGGATTTAGAAGACACCCACCAGAGAGGACGAATTTTTTGAGGATTCCAAAAATAGGCCACACCCCCAAAAGATCCATGAGCACCAATACATTGACACTCACCACACCTCCATAGCCTAGGTGCCACCTCAAGCATACTCTCAACAGATAACTTAGTTTCCTGAAGAAAAAACACATCAGGACCTTGTTTTCGAACTAAATCATGAACCACTTTTTGTCGAGGGCCGTTGTTCAAGCCCCTTACATTCCATGAAAGAACAATCATTTCAAGGGGCTCGAAAAGTGAGAATCCATAGTCTTTACTGACCCTGACTCAACCAAGTTCTCGCCTGTCAATTTGATCTTTTCCACATCCTTCTTTCTACCAGGTCTAGCCAATTTCTCTGCCCCACCTTTCTTAATATCTTTTTGCAAAATGCCCAATTTTGGAGGCTTAGGCTTCTTAGCAGAATCCAGACATGCACTTCACCCAGGAGGAGAAGAATCCTCACCCACTGCTGGAATAACGGCCAAAGAAACCAGAACATCTAGACCCTCTGTCAGCAGAGTAGCCTCCGCAATCTCACCATAAACACCTTGTGGCTCCATAGAAGAGTCCAGAGCAGGTCCCTCCTGAGCAAACCCCTCAGCCCCCTGCTCCAAGTTTACTAAGCCTGGATTTACTTCCTGTTGACTAAGGTCGTCCAAAACCTCAAACCTGTTAAAAGTGCCCTCTTCTTGCCTCTCCCTGAAAGGTCTCTTTTGCTCCCTGTTCCTACTCCGGGCCTTGACAGGAACAAAGCCATCAGTATTTGCCTCTACATAAGGACCATTGCCCTTCCCCTTATCTGCTCTAGGAAGATCTTGAGAAGGCTGCGAAGGTCGGGGATCCATCGACTTATATCTTGGACATTTTCTCAGCAAGTGGCCATATTCACGGCAGAGCCTGCAACGGAACGGAAGGGTCTCGTAGTCCAGTTGCTGCACCCAAGAATAAGAACCCGCACACATATCTATTGCATCGGGCAAAGGCCTACTTAGGTCAATTTCAACACAAATTTGTGCAAAAGTCATTACCTTTTTACCCAAGGTTTGTGACGAAGCTCCTACTGGTTTTCCAAGTAGCGAGGCCAGCAAGAGCAGCACATCCTCCCGACAACATTCCACTGGAAGACAAGGTAAACGAACCCACACCGGGACGCGATTTGGAAGCTCCTCAGCAAAGTTAAATCCTGCATGCCACGACTTGATAAACAACCCCACCTTATTATGAAAATAGGGTCCTCCCTCAAATACCTTGTTACGATAAGCTATACAGTTAAAGGTAACCATGAAGTAATTGTTAGCCAACAACATTATCTCCATCTCGCCCACTAGCTCCCAAGTTCTCTGAGCCCAAAGCTCCAAAAACTGAAGTGAGACCCTCATCCCCAAAAATTTGCAATATAAGGAATGATTTGAGTAGTAATCAATATCTTTAGCAATCATTTCCAGCGGGACAACAAATTTTGGTCTCACCTTGCACCGCTCTAGACAACCATTAACCTTCGTGATCCGCGAACCAGAGGACAATCCCACACCATCCATCCCAGGATCTGCTGCAAATAAATTGTTATTAAATGTCGACATCCCGTCCTTTGGGGACATCGAGTTAATTGATGCATGCAAGTTCAACACAGGGGTAACCCCAGACGCCTCCCCCTTAGAAAAGGCCATCGAACCTTAGGCCAATAGACAAGCCCCAAAAGGGAATGAGGGAGCAAATCCCCCGCCACACCCTCCACCCAAACTCCACAAAACCCACCAATCGAACCCTACCAAAGCCGCACCAAATAGGGAGAGAGGCAAGCAAGACTAGAAGGAACCAGCCACGGACTCCTTCCCACCTCCTCTCACAATGAGATCCGCTCTAGACAAACACTGCTCCCAGCCACGAGCCAAGCTCACAGACGCGTATAAGCTCGGCCTAGATCGCACCAAAAAACCCCCCCAAACTTGAATCTCGAACCAGGCTTTCACCCCAAAGCCAACCGCACCACATAAGCTGAAAGTCTGCTCCCAGGATAACAGAAAACACCGACCCAGACTACGCAGTAACAGAAGAAGGCACTCACAAGCTAGGGCTCGGGTGCCCTAGCTTGGACCATGCAGGAGCAGACCCGATCCATTTCCAACATTATTTAACCACACATGATACCTAATTCATGCAGGGAGAAAAATGTCAATCTATTTTCAAATAGTTGTTAAAGGGTGAAAAAATAATTAAAAAGCATTTTCAATGCTACACACATTGAGTAGTACATGGTATTGTTAAATGTTAACACCTAAATCATACAGACTTTGGCTAATTTATGTGATAAATTTTATCATTGGCATCATTGACAACACAACATAAGTTATGTGTAATATTAAGGTAAGTCGCTTGCCATGGTTTTAATGAGGTTTTATATATATGCAGCCAAATTAATTTCTATTATTTTTTATTTCATTATAAAACAATATGTATTCATCTATTTTTGATCATCTACTAAATGGATACATCTCATTTGTTAAATGGAGACATTGGTTATGTGGTTTTATCTATGGCTCTTTGATCATGGTATTTAAAAAGAGGACCATGGCCATGCACACAATCACAATCATAACCATAATCACAACCATGATCATGATCATAAATATCGCCACGACCATAACCATAATCACAGTAATGGCCATGAACATGAGTATTATTTTGGTGTGGTGAAGTGTAGTGCATGCATTCGTCATGTAGTAATTTACAAAGTGTGGCTGCCTCAAACCCAAAAGTTGGTCATACTGCACTAATGTAGTCTTGATCATTACCTACCCAATCACTACTAGCAAAATTGAGCAGACCTGAAATATACCAAGTAGCTACTGCAACAAAGGCAATTTACCCTTCCAATCAAGTCCTCAACGAAAAACAAGTTGTTAATGTGGTCAAATATGAAAATGCCTCACCAACAAGCAGGGCTGCAGAAATGGAATTTTGAAAAGAATTAGGGAGTTAAAATGTTTGACAAATGCCTCAAACAAATGTCTTTTCAAAATTCTATCTGATGTGCAAAAAAATGAGAGCTTTGCAACAAGGTATGGAAATTTTTTGTCAACGTATGCATCAGCTCAAATAGTCTCATTTTAGGAAGTCATGCATGGGAGATTTTTGTCATTTGTTAGTGTGCCATGTGTTTTGAAATTTTTTTGCCTCTTTATTATAACTCTTGTTGGATGGCATTGGTGGCGACATAGCATTTAATAGTTAAATTAATCAAAGTTATGAAATGTTTTAACTACATATCACTTCTCCAAAATAGCAATGCCGAACAAAATGGACCCATGCATGTAAATATTTATGATAAAGGAGCTTAATTATTTTCCTCATTCAAAGGTTTTGTTTCAATTATGTTTGGATCTTTGTAAATGTATGCATATCACTTCTCCAATGGCATCATTATTGCACAGATGTACTTACAAAATAGATTTTTTTTTCCAAATTGCCCTTACACACCTTTTCGACATACCCATTGCACACCAAGGTGCAATTGCTAGTAAATATAATTATGAATTCAATTCAATTAGCCATTGTATAAATGAACACTTTATAAATTAAATTCATTTTTTTCCATTTGACTATTATTAACTTTTAATATTAAAATTACAAATAAAGTACACAGATAAAATATTTTATATTCCTATTATTAAATATCTTTCATTATTGCTTCCTTTTCAAAATAAATATCTCTCGATATATAACATTGAAATAATGAATCCCCATACAAACCATAGAACGTACACCACTGTCGGGCCCTCTCCATTAATGGAGAATATTTGGTGAATGGCTGGTGTCAAATATTCAAGCTCTACCGACAGCCACGATATCCATATGAATGAGCCAGAGTTATAGCTTGTGGGTATACTTGTGATACGATATACAATTCCAGTGTCTGTAATTGTTGCCTTCCTGTGCCTTTTATGGAGAAACCCCATGTCGCCATTTTTCCCTTTAGCGCGGGGATGGGCCATTTCCTTCCATTAGCTGAGTTTGCAAAGAGGCTCTGTGAATTTCATGGCTTCTCCATCACCCTCATCATCAGCAGATGGATGTGGACATCTCAGCAACCCCCTGTGCTACAACGATTGGCCTCTTCTGCTCTTGACATACGCTTTACAGAGATTCCTGAAATCACCGTGGATGAAGATGAGCAAGACATGAAGATTGAAACAAGCATTGCGAAGTTCGTGCTGAAAGCAAAGCCACACATTGAAGACGTTCTGCAGTCGTTGCGGTCATCTGCGCTCATCTCTGCCTTTATTACAGACTTCTTCTTTACAGGCCTGCTCGACGTTACTGCCAAGCTGAAGATGCCAAGTTATATGTTCGTTCCGGCCTCAGCTGCTTTTGTTTGCTTCATGTTGCATCTTCCAAAGCTTGTTTCGGAGATTAAGATTTCATTTAAAGACGCCGATTTTGAAGTGGAGATACCAGGGCTTCCGCTGATTCCTGCCAGAGATCTGCTCAGCCCCGTTCAGGACAGATCGACTCCTGCGTTTCACTTGATTGTCCACCATGCCTCCCGCTTCAAGGAAACATCAGGGATTCTCATTAACACTTTTGCTGAACTTGAGGAGGAAGCCATGAAAACCCTAAGCACGCCTGGAACACCCTCCGTCTATCCAATAGGACCGTTGTTCTCAGAGTCTGATGCTCCCGACGAGTCCAGGTGCCTCAAATGGTTAGATGAGCAACCTCCCTCCTCTGTTCTGTTTGTGGCATTTGGAAGCGGAGCCGTTTTCTCGAAGGAGCAAATTACAGATCTGGCGCTTGGACTGGAAGCCAGCGGCCACCGGTTCCTCTGGGTACTGCGTGGGTACAAATCTGGGAGCTCTTCTTCTCTGGAAACGGACATTTCTCAGCTTTTACCGGAGGGTTTTGAGAGTCGAACCAGGGACCGTGCGCTGGTGCTTCTTAATTGGGCTCCTCAGGTCCCCGTTCTTTCTCACCCATCTACCGGAGGCTTCCTTTCTCATTGCGGGTGGAATTCTACGCTGGAGAGCGTCTCGCAAGGAGTTCCCATAATCGCTTGGCCTCTTTTTGCCGAACAGAAGATGAACAAGGTCATACTGGTGAAGCAGATTCAGGTAGCTATAGATTTGAAGATGGAAAGCAGCGGTTTTGTGAGGAGAGAAGAAGTGGAAAGAGCGGTGAGGGAATTGATGGAAGGAGAGGAGGGAAGAAAGGCCAGGGAGAAAATGAAAGAGTTGGAAGGAAAAGGCCAAGATTGCAATGATGGAAGGAGGGAGCACAATGAAGGCCACTGCCGATGCAGCCACAGATTTATCACAGAGACCTAGCTTGACTCCCTAGTGTGTGGTGTGATTTAGGCCAAATTTGTGTGAATTTAGGGTGAATTTTGTTGCTTTGACAGGGGCTATACTTGTCGAGTTCTCTGCTCTGTTCAGCCTGTAGGCAAAGGTCGTACTTTTATTTTGTTGAACAGAGCCTTATTCTACAAGCAGAAATCTCATTGTTAAAGCATCTCTTTTTATCAATTGAACTCGAATTCTGAGCATTCTGTTCCCGCTTGATAATAAATCTTTCTTGTAGGGTTTTTGATGAGCTGAGATAGGAGTGTAAAATCATGATTTGCGTGTTTCGTTTGGTTAAACTTTACACGTTGATGCAGACCTGAATGGGTATCCAAACTGAAGGCCTCACGCTCTTAGTCTTTTTCAGGACAAGAATACACAAATTTAACTGCAGAGCATTTAAGTTAAAACGTAAGGCTCTAACCTTCATGCGCACAAACAGAGAACAGAACATGACAGATGGAGCACTAATTACAGTCTTTTCTCCTCATTACAATAACAAAATACAACATTTCAAGCGTTTAAAACTTGTGTCATCATCATGCAGTCATGGGGTAAGCTTCCCCTGTCCCAGGAGTAAATTTCCTGGTCCCCAGCTCATATAATGGAGGATTTAACCGTTTTTCCTTGGAGAATTTTATATAACCTGTAAGATTTCAATTGTTTCAATTGTTTTAGTTTAGATGTGATGATAATAAACTGTTTTTTAATGGAGGATTTTATATCATTTATATGATCATTTTGTTATCGACAGCTTTAGGCTAAATTCTGGTACTGATCCGTAATGAAATCATTTAGAATCATTCAACTTCAACAGACCACAAATCCATTGACACTACAATCTATTTAACAGAATCAAAATCTTATTTAATTTTAAAAAAGAAAATAATAAATTTAATCACATTCCTTCTTCCTCTTAAAATATCGTTTAATTGAATAATATTTACATAAAACTAAGATACAGAATGAATATTTGATATTTACATAAAATTAAAATACACCAGACAATGTAAACTCACCAATCCTAAATGCACATTATGCTCCGCATTATCTTATACCTATGAACTCTTGTAACTAATAAAAAAAAAAATTCCAAACAAATTTAAAATTGAAAGTAAAAGAAATGTTCTATTATGATCTCCCATCCCTAAAATGCCCTTTAAAACAAGAGATACAAAATAAATAATCTTAGGAATGCATCCTTAGAATACAATTGTTTTAGATATCTTAGACCATACCAAACTTAAAATGTTGAAGGTTAATTTGTTTTTGATTCAAATCACTACCTACCTTCAATAATTTCTACTTTTGACTCAATGTTAAAAGGGTATGACATTTTCAAATTTCTTTATTAAAAAAATATAAATTTAACCATACTTTTTAGTCAGCTACGTTTCACTTTCTTCTTTTTAAAATGGGCAATGCATTAGGAGGCCCCAGTTTTCTATTTTAAAGGGGAAATTTGTGTATTTATGTGTTTTTGGGGTTTGAGTTTATTTTTATGAGTGCATTTTAATATACAGATATATTAATAAATGTTCATTTTGTTTATTGATAATTTAGATAATCATAGATAAGGTTTGTAGGATGATCAAAATGATCATGGTCATTCATCTTGTTTTTTTTGTCATTATTCATATTTATCATTTGTCGTCTTTTGTTTGTTGGTTTATATTATGAGAGTATTTTTCAAGAGTTTTTTATTCGGAATGGCACTAAAGATGGTTTGCTTTCACGACATTTCAAGTGAATAAGCACTTCTTCGAAAATTTGCTAACAACAAAGAAGAGATTGTTATTTTACGTTTTTACTTGAAAGTTAAAATGATTTTCAAATGCTCTTTTATATAATATGAATTATAATATTATATTTAATATTTTATACAATGTAATTTAAAAAATAATATTATAGTTATATTTATAATTATATATTTATAGTAGAAAATATTAAATATAAATATAATAAATGATGTGTGTAATATATATATATATATAAAAGTGCTACCTAAGGGGTAACTCCCTTCATTGCTTTAAATAAAAGAGTTACATCTAGTTCTAGACATTACACTCAATGATACAAGTATCCCACCCCATTTGCAACATTGAATAGTCTAGCTATTACATTTTGGCCTATAAGACCTGAATTTTCTTCCAGATAGGACAAAAAGTCACTTATCTCATATTTCTTCTCCACCCCAATCTTAAAAAGATGCCATGCATTATGAAGCTTCTACTCCTTATCCTCGTTCAAGCTCAAAATGTCAATTGCGAAACTGAACTTTGGCTTTAAGGGAAAACTATTGATGATTTCCATTACATCAATTAAGAGTTCCTTGTGGACAAATATGCTAGCAGCATTGATGCCCCACAACTGAGCACCAAACACCTAAACAAAGTTCTTGAACAATTACCCCAACACCTCCTTGTTGTGAGTGTGGCCCTTGGCCCAGAACTCCGCTCCGATCACCTTCTTAACCACATCCTTTTCTTTCTCCTCAGAGGTTGGGAAAAAAAATTTGATGTGTTCCTCACTTGTCTCCCTTGGGGCATCAACTCCTCCACCCACATAGTAGCAGAAAACCACATTGAATCAAGATGCACATTGCCTTTTGAGGCATATCTTCAAACACCATGGCGATTTTATTCAAATCTAGTCGTTCAAGTAGTGCTAGTTTTACCTCATGTCATTGAGGAAATGGTGCCTTCTTCAACATTTTGGCCTTTGGAGGTAGTTCTACAAGCACCTGGTGACTTTGCATTTCGATTTGGGTGACTTTGTTGGTATGTACCCAAAATCTTTGGTTAGGCAGTCCTTTGCTTTCCATTTAAAATTTCAAAGTGTTTCTTGTTCTTCCAATGCAAAAATATGTCAAGTTTTAATGGAAACCATATGTATACTCCCCCATACCATGATAATACCAACTTTGCACCTCCCAATCAACCATATCAAGCTACTTATGCCTCTCCTTTCACTTCACATAACCCTACTATTGTGGGTTCTCAATATTAGCAAAATACTTACCACCCACCCCCTTACTCAACCTTCTTGGACATCTACATATCCCTATCAACATTCCTACGAGACTCATCATTTTGCAAATTATATGTGTTCTTCTTTTCAACCCAAAAATGGGAGTGAACTCATGTCCATGTTGAGGGATCTCTATAGGTAGATTATTGAGCTTAAGGTGCAACAAGAGTTTTACCTACAATAGGAGTGAGCTAATCAAGCCTATCAGGGGCAACAAGATTGTTTCCCACAACAGGATGAGCTTGCCCATCAAGCTCACTATCCACAACAACAAAAACATAGAAGCTCTGTGGAGGTATGAGCAACAGTTGGAGGCATAAAGAAGGCAACAAGAGGAGTATACAACAAAGGATGTTGTTTCTAAGGAAGAGCAACTCAAGCTCACCCTTGCTTTAGCACAAATGCCCGAGACTCAGGTAGCCCCTTGTGTTCCTAGTTTCAAATAAACACCTCCATCAGTTCCAGAACAACCTACTAAGGAGGAGGTAAGAAAGCATTTAAGTTTGTAAGTTTCAAGAACCCTAACAAAACTCTTGAAACTTCCATTAGCCCTCTAATTTTTCTAGAACAACCTATTCTACAAGAGGTATGCAAGCACAAAATTTCTAGTTTTAAGAATCCTAGCTAGCCTCTTAAAACTCACTTTCAACTTCTTATGCCATCAAGTAGATCTCCTATGTTGGAGATCCCAAAGTTTGAGAGCCTCCATTCCTCACAAGAACCAATCCTTGAGCGGGCTCAACCTTTTGCTCCTATTGAGTAGCCCTTTCTATTATCCCAACAAGTTTCAATGCCCTTTTGACCATTTTTCTCCCCTATTGCTATTTCACTCTTTAAAGGTGGACTTGTGGTATGGGATCTATGTTGGTTAGAAGACTAGAGGAAGGGGAAATTCTCAGCTAGGAGTGAATATGATATTCTTGAAGATCCTTCATGTGCTCCAAAAAATGAGTTTCTTGATTTGTTGCAAGAAATAGTGTTGCATTAGCAAGACACTATAGAGGTAGAGAAAACTAATGCAATAGAGGAATTTGTCCTCTCATTTGATGCCCTCACTTGTTTTATTGAAGATGGGGAGGAAAGATCACCTATACCTACATCAGCAAAAGCCTCTAAGCAGCTTGGTCTCAGCTTGGTGGATGAAGAGAACTCCAAGGTTTTGAAGCAACAACAAAAAACATGTTTAGCTCTTGTTATAGTGGAGGAAACTCCCCTATCTAATGAGGTATGTAGTTTTGAGGTAGAGGACCTCTTTTAGGATGATTTAGAAGCTTTTTGTTCAAGCTTGGATATCAATCTTTCACCCAAAAAAAAGGAGCTCTATGGGTAGCAACATAAGAGCACGAGGAAATACAAGAGGATCTGGCAACCATTACATGGAAATATTTTGATTTTTTTATAGTCGGTTGCCAAGAAGAAATAGAAAATAGAGAGACAACTCAAAGAATTTAGTTCTTCAATTGAAGTTTCTCAAAAATATGTGGTTTGTGTTGATGAAGTCTACATCAATACAAGTAAATCCATTGAGCAGACACATGTTTTCCTCGAGAGTGGTGCTCCTGCTGCTCAATTCTATAGTGTGCCTAATCTTCAAATCTTTTCATTAGAGGAGCATGAAGAAGAGAATCTATGTGCAGATCAATATACAAGTTTGGCATATTTTGTATCACCAACGTGTAAGCTAGAAACTTTCTCTTTTTATTTTAGTTCATGCAATGAAGAGGTCAATAGTAATAGTAATTCCTTATCCTTTTGTGAGGAGAGTTCTATTCCCTCTACAAAAGGGTTTTTCTTGGATGTTTCCCTACCTTAAAAAAAGTTCACCCTTGTTGTTGTATGTTCACTTGAGGCACTAGTGTTAGATGAATTTGACATTTGCATCATATGGTTCCCCTGCAATAGAAAAGTTTATAGTGAAGTGATCCTTCACCTTGCATGCACATTTTGTGCAATTCCAAGCATGTTGGCAGTAATTTTTAGTGGTTGCAATTGGGTGAGGTCTAAAACTATGGTCTGTGTTGAAGTGAGCAACCAAGATCTTCAATTTGCAACACCAAATAACCTCCACAAGAGATAGAGAGAAGCAACAATGGAAGATTATATTCCACCAAACAAGAATTGTAATGTGATACAATATGCAATACTACAATACAACATGTTATGCAAGATGTGCTAGAGATGCCTTGCTTATAAAGGTAAGGATGCGAGACAGGATAAGACAAGATCATGACAAGTGTCTTAATCTTATCACATGAGACAACTAACTCATAACTACCTAGGATGATGTGAAGTCTAGATAAGACAACTCAGACTTCTAGAAAGAATCTTTTATCCTACGTAAACTTAACATGTGAATTAAGTCCCCTAAGTCCCTAGTAAAGGAATTAACTAGGTACACGACTTATTCACACCAACACTCCCCTTAAGTGCAACTTAGGGAGGAACAAACCAATGCAAATGTGCAAAATATGGGTCCTGACAACAAGGCCTGATGAGGTACCCATGTACAAAACAAAAAAAATCAAATGAAGAAAAGGAGAAAAACCCCATGGGAGAAAACTCCTCTCCAAAAGAGAGAAATGCATGATGAAGAACAATGTCCCAAGAATAATAGGAACATGAAGAACATCACTGAAGTGGGGAGAAGCTGCAAACAATTATTGAAAGATGACTACTATAGTGCTGAAACTGAAGAACCTCCTCTAAAAAATAGGATGATCAAGATCAAGAAGACAATAATCTGCATGAGTTCCCCCTATGAAACTATTCAAACAATTATCATATGACAAACAAAGGAAAACATCTATCAATCGAAAATACAGATGGCACATGAATCTACACAAGTGACCCCAATGACACTACTCAACCAATGTAAGTTGAAAATACAGGTGCCAATAGTCCCAAAGAACATTGATTAATTGAGGATGAAATGTTGCCTCCACAAAATAAGAATGCAAGAGTTTCTATATGGTAAATGTTCCATCTCACTGAAATGCATGGGTAACCAGCCACTGCATTCACCTAGTACATAGGAACAAATACTAGATACATAGTTCACTCCAAATCAAAAATAAGGACGCACTAGCACAAATAGGATAATAACCCCCCCATAATGCTGACTTTGGAGAGGTCTGAGAGATCCACTAAAACTTTTTGTATCACCATATAGTACATGAAGGAGAAGAAACAACATCTGAAAGTGCACAAGAATGTACCTGCAACTAAAAAAGGGCATGTAAAACAAAGCACACATGCATGAGGTAATTAAGAATCACCTTAATTATTTGTTGTCTTGGAGGGACACTCACTTGAAAAAGGTGTGATGGAAAATAACAAGGAACTACACAACCCCCCCATGGCACTTTATAATACAATGCGAGTACAAAATATGGCACAACCTTATGTGCAAAATCCCCAAAATACATGTACAATAGTGTGACACTTTATCTCAATGTGTTTACATATAATAAATTGCTTACAAATGATGCTCAAAATTCCCACAAAGGACAAAATACATGAAATACACATAAAGCATCCCAAATGAAGCCATCCCATGCAAACAAAAAGTTTTCAAGTGCCAAAATATCCAAGTAATTAACCATAGTGTTAAAACACAAAAATCCAAATTAATTATACCTAGGGCCAAATCTAGAAAAAGTGCATGAGTAACTTTGAAGAGCTTGGAGAGCCTTTCGAATTCCACAAGAATCACAAAAAATAGAAGAATAAAGCAAAAGTTGTGAGCTTGGGAGTGAAAAATGAACACCTGGCTTCAACGATCAATAAATGCAACCAAATAGGACAATTCTAAAAAACAACTGCACCACTAAAAATTTGAGCTCACTAGCTTTTCAGCGATATTTCGTTTGATAAATTTTTCCACTTGAGGTGAAAGTTATGCACAAGTGAAAAAAAGGCCTCTATGAAGGCACTTACAGACCAACAAAGTGCAAAAAAAAATGGCTCCTAGGGCCAACCATATGCCCTTGACTATATGCAAGCATAAAAAAAATAGTATATAAGCCGCCACCATGGGTGGTGGGCAGGTGGAGTGGGGGTGGGGCCCCGGTGGTCACGCCACCCACGGGCCACCCCACCCCCCAATACACCGTCTGCCTCAAAGCAATTTTTTTTATAATCCAAAGTTTACAATGAATAAAAACTTTTCCCAGTGGATAAATACAGGTTGGCTGAGAAAATTGGGTAAATAAATAAAAATTATACAAATAAAATGCTGATATAAATATCCTTTTTAACCATTGATGGATTGACAGTGTACGCCAAATGCTCAATCCTGCGATTAAAAAGAAACTTTCTGATATTTGTATTGGACCCATCCTTGAAGAGGATGCCAAAAAGAGTGATTTAACTAATCTAATGCAAATGTAACAAGCCATGTACAAGGAACCGGAGTTGATGACAGATCTGGAAGATTTGTACGAAACTTTGCATGTTGAAGTGAGAAACCAAGATCTTCAATTTGTAACACCAAATAACCTCCACAAGAGATAGAGAGAAGCAACAATGGAAGATGCTATTCCACCAAACAAGAATTACATTATGATACAATATGCAATACTACAATACAATGTTATGCAAGATGTGTTAGATATGGCTTACTTATAAAGGCAAGGATGAGAGATAGGATAAGACAAGATCATGACAAGTGTCTTAATCCTATCACATGAGACAATTAACTCATAACTACATAGGATGATGAGAAGTATAGATAAGACAACTAAGACTTCTAGAAAGAATATTTTATCCTAAGTAAACTTAACATGTGAATTAAGTCCCCTATGTCCCTAATAAAGGAATTAACTAGGTACAAGACTTATTCACACCAATAGTTTGAGGGAGATCATCTCCTTTAAAAGGTTTATCTTTGATAGAGGAAAATTCCCATTTTTCTTTCTGTTAGTTTCACGTACATAATGTAGTTGCTTTGTTTTCCATGAAGTGCTCTTGCACACCTTGCATTCTCCTTAAGGGAATATATGTGTTCCTAGTTTTCATGATTTCCTCTAGCTGTGGCTTGCACATGTTTCGTTTTTCCCTTGGGAGACCTAGTTTCATTAAAACCATTTTACATGACTCTATACCCAATGGATCAATAAAGCCTCTGGATTTCATGGTTAGTAGGCAATCATCATGTAGAAGTCACCATAAATGTTGAAATTTCATGCCACCCTTTGATGACCCGTCATTGATAACTGATTTGAGAGATCTTACATGGGCCATCTTGCATGAATTCTCCTTGAAGGGTTGTAAAATGGGCTAAGTCCTAGTTTTTGGGCTTTCAATTTTTTGCTTCCCTTCATACTCACATGCTTTGTCCATCACTCTTGCTCTTTCTTTACCTTCCATTTTCTGCTAAGTGTTTTGGACCTTACTTGTTAACCCTTATTTCTTTGCATTGGTAGGCTTT
>VDFB02353493.1:79218857-79353254 GCA_007258455.2 Sequoia sempervirens | reverse complement strand
AAAGGAATAAATAATGTGAGCGCATTATTTGTTGTTAAAAATGTTCCACAAAGAAGAAAAAGTGAAAACTAGTAAATAACACGCTCGCGTTATATTTTGCTTTGGGAATCCCCGAGCCTTGGCTTTAGTATTTTCCTTGGAATACCAACCCAAAGGTTCGAGGGCATTCTAACCACCGTGAGAGATTTGTTTTTGCAAATTCTACAATTTTTCACATAATCATGTTCATGCTCACCGTCAAGATTGCATTTGGTTCAATATCGACAAAATCAAACACATGGGTAATGTTAAGTTCTCTCTTAGCTTTCCAACGATATAATTGTTTTCACTTTCTGACAACCTTAGGCCTTTCATCCATAATTTCTTTTGTTTGTATGTCTATTTTTTTTTTCTGTGAAAGCAAAGTATTTATTTTTTCGCTATAAATTAACTGCTTCCATCAAAATTTCAAATAAATTACATTTAGAAACTAGATCTCTCCATTCCCACAAATCTCTTAAAAACAAAAATTAAAAAGAAATCTATTACTTTCCAAAATTTGTAGGGGAGCACAGCCAAAATTCTTCTTTTTAGGAAGTTCCCACTTAGAAAATTAGTAAAAAATTAGATATTCATTAAAAAATTATCAAAAAAATTGTGCACCAACTAGATACTGTTAGCTAACTTCTGACCATAGCAATTTTAAAAATACTAAAAAAAAGGTCACCATGCTCAAGTCATATAAGAGTTGCTATGTTATGTTTTTCTAACAAAAACAACACCAATTTGTGTACATCCCTTTGTTGAACCCCTTAATTCAACCATTTTCAAAATAAATTAGTAGTTTAGAAAGTAGACTCGAGCACTTCGATCCTTGTTTTTGTTCCATCTCAAAATTTTGAGTGTAACTATCCTCAATTTCACGTCCAAGGTCAACATTTCCTAATTTCAGAAAAAAAGTGGCCACTTAAGCCCCCTTTTTGGGAACCATCTTGGTGCACTTACCCAAGAGTTTGACCTTGAATTGGGTGAAGGTCCTATTAATTTTTCTACTTTGTCTCCAATTCAGAAATTGAAAGTTGCATCATTTGTGTAGGCAAAGGCTAAAGAAGACTTGCATTTGGTGTTCTAGAGAAAATCATGCCTACTCATGTCAAAGATCCATCCGGTTCTTCTTCCAGTGAGCTAAAGAAGCTTATTAATTCTATAAGTACTCATTTGGAGTCACTTGAGAAGTAAGCCATGGTTAAGGTTCATAAGGAGTTTGATGCTAAAAGGTTTGATAGGCTAAAGCGAATGATTGCAAATGACAAATCATTATTAGCTTCATGTATGAAGAATATTCAAAGTGCTCTATCTAAAGGTGGAAAGATCTACAAGTCATGTTTGTCTTTGTCTAAACTTACTGAGGACAATGAGAAGAAGATTAAGGATCATGAGAAATAGTTAGTTGCTATTTCAGAAGCCTTTGATCCTTTAATTGTTTTTGTTGGAGAGCAAGAAGGTCAGGTGATATCCTTACTTTACAAGATAAAGAGCTTGAAGCATGGCAATGACAAAATTGTGGGAAGAGCATATGAGCTGAGAGGCCTAATTGGTTCGAAGATGGAAACAATGTTGAGTGCATTGAAGGAAGCTAAAGATGCTATGGCGGTCAGTGATCCAGTGAACCTTGAATCAAGAGAGATGCAATCTTATCTATTTTGTGGTCACATGACAATTTTAGAGAGTCTCAAGAAGGTTTGGGACACAAGTTTGAACCTATTAAAAACAAATTTTGCAGATATTTTCAAGTTTGTGTAAGTTGTAGAAGCATGTTTGTACAGTTTGAAGATTTTTGTTTGATTTTTGGTATGTGGTTGCCCCATCTTTGCCATTATTTTCAAAGGGGGAGGGTAGTATAGTGAAAAATGTATATTCATCTCAGGGGGAGTTGTAATTTTGAGCTGTGATTGAAGATCTTTTTGGAGTTTTGGCAGTGTAATTCATGTTGGTATTGATCTGACACTTAGTCATTTTTCACTAAGTGTTGCCATCAATGCCAAAGGGGGAGATTGTTGGCAAGAGACACTACAAATTTTTTAGGTGTTGTCATTGATGGAAATCCTAGTCAGTTAGTTGATCCACACGTCATCATTTGATCATATAAACAGACAGATCGAAGACAGTCAAGGAAGAATAGAGCATCCAATAGTTTTGTGTTCATCGATTCACATGAGATTTTATGTTATTATTTTGAGTTGTGGATCTCAGGGAAGATTGTTTGATGTGTGATCTATGTTATCTATGAATCATAGCGCCTCGTATCGATCCGTGTGCAAGATAGTAGATCTGGTTGGTTATTTTTTTGTTCATCAGTGCATGAAGGTCAACTAAGTGGATATAGCATGTTGTGGATATTCGAGGAGTAATTATTTAAGTGTTTTTGTGTTCGATCATTTTGATTTTGGTCCTAACTATGTTGGAGCCGACTTTAGTGGATGTGCATTGAATATTATTCATGATTTGAGCCAATAGTTTGTAAATATTTTTCTATTATGTTGAAATTGACTTGTTGCGATTAAATTTTTAGTCACGGATATATAACTGATTGATTATATCATTTTGATATATGTAAGAAGTGTGTTAGTGTGTGATGCAAAAGTCAGAAGGATTGAAGAGTGATTATGCACAGTTTCACTTGTGCATTAAGGATTTTGTGAAGCGAGTTAGAGCAGAGCAGAGCAGAAGAAAAAATCAGTAAGAAGGTCAAAAAATTGATTGTTGAGCCTAACCAGAACTGTAATCAGGCATTTGTAGATGCTACTTTCTCAGTTCAATCTTTTGGATCTAATCCAAACTTTTGTAAGGCAGTGAGCCTTTCTCTTTTGAGCAGTGAGCTCTAGGAAGTGTGCTTGAATGCAAGTGAATTCCCATTCTGTAAACATCTTTTTGAGTATACTTAGATCATAATGTGGATTGGCCATCCACCATGGTTTTTCCCCTAACAGTTTATGTTCATGCATATTTCTTTTGGTTGAATGTTATAAGTGCTTTGAAGATCAGATTAATAAAGCTAAAAATTGAAGAACACTGATTCACCCCCCTCTCAGTGTTCCTTGTTTCCAACATTCCCCTCGTTTTCCAAAGGTTCCCACCTTAAATCAATGGCCGTATTTGCAATCACCCATGTTAGTTTGGAAATGCAAGTTTTAGACCATTTGGTCAATTTGTTGGAGCCAAAATTGACTCACTTTTCATAGTGTTTTTTTTTTCATGGTCTCCCATTTGGTTCCAGATTGGCCCATTTAGGTATTCTTGATCCTTGAATATCCTTTTTGTAGACATCAAGAATCTCTCAACATTTCTTTTAGTTTTCTCCTAGATCTCTAAATGTTTGGTCCTGGATTCATTCAACTTCTTCAATTTGTTCATACCATAGCTTTTTTCTTGGTATGTTGTCTTATTAGGGGATTGGTTTCACATCCCTTATAAGTTCATTTAGTTATGAAATGCTTTTAGGGTTGATATTCTATTTAGCATATGCAAAGATAGAAACTCCGCTATTTAAATTTAGAATGTTTTGTTCATCAACACTTTTTAATCTATGTTAAAGTTATGATTTGTTTCAATGTGTTATTGTAGATTCAAGTGTAAGCTAATAGAGTTGCATTTGAGTCGCCCACTTATAACTTTTACCAGATCACTAGAGTAATGCCTTGGGATGTCTTGTGACTAGGGCTTCCTCGACTACCTCCTCTCCTCAAGATTGGTCTTCTCATGGGTGTCAATGAAGTCATATCTAGCCTGTTTGTGGCCATCAAGAAACTCATTCATAGGTCTCTCCTCCACTATTGAGAATGGAGTGTTCTTAGCGAGGCTAATCACAATTTGGAAATATATGCTTTGCCTCTTTGTTGCCTACTACGAGAGGCTCTTCAAATTAGTTAGACTCCAACAAATTCCTTTTGTTGGCTCTTCTCATCTCTCTTGCTCGAGTGGCCAATAATTGAAAACAAGAGGGAAATACAAATAATGATGATGAATTAGACCCTCCTATAGTTATCCTAGACTCCCCAAATATAGGGGGTAAATCGGATGATATGTATCCTCCTCCTCCTCCACTGTGACTCTAGCTATCTAGTGACTTTATTTATATTTCATATTAACTTGTTCCAAAAATATATATTATTTGAAATTTAGGAATGTGACTTTTCTCACCCACTTTTTTTTTTAATATGTATAATATTATTTTATAATTAATAATAAATACACTTATCCATCCAAAGAAAAACCTTAGTTTGACTATGGCTTAAACATACGTACTCATTCTTCCTTTCATGAGATGGATGCTCGTTCACTCGTTCACTGCTGCGGTTGGGAACTTCCACTGCCGTTAGATATAATATACGGCATCTGTATGAATGAACCTCTTGAGGCTGCTAAAACTATAGCTTGTGGCTATACTTTGCTCACAATATACCAATACCTGTAGTTGTTACCTTCCGCTGCCTCCTTTGATGGAGAAGCCGCATGTCGTCATTTTCCCGCTTAGCGCGGGGATGGGGCATTTCCTTCCATTAGCTGAGTTTGCAAAGAGGCTCTGTGAATTTCATGGCTTCTCCATCACCCTCATCATCAGCAGATGGATGTGGACATCTCAGCAATCCACTCTGCTACAACGATTGGCCTCTTCTGCTCTCGACATATGCTTTACAGAGATTCCTGACTTCACCGTGGATGAAGATGATCCACACATTGCGTTCGTGCTGAAAGCAAAGCCACACATTGAAGACGTTCTGCAATCGTTGCGCTCATCTTCGCCCATATCTGCCTTTATTACAGATTTATTCTGTACCGAACTGCTCGATGTTACCGCGAAGCTGAAGATGCCAAGTTATTTATTCTGTCCCTCTTCTGCTGCTTATGTTTGCTTCATGTTACATCTTCCAAATCTCGTTTCAGAGATCAAGGTTTCATTTGAAGACGCCGACTTTGAAGTGGAGATACCAGGGCTTCCGCTGATTCCTGCCAGAGATCTGCCCAGCGTTCAGGACAGATCGAATTCTGTGTTTAAATGGATTATGCGCCATGCCTCCCGCTTCACAGAAGCATCAGGGATTCTCATAAACACCTTTGCTGAGCTGGAGGAGGAAGCCATGAAAACCCTAAGCACGCCTGCAACACCCTCCATCTATCCAATTGGCCCGCTGATATTCACAGAGTTTGATGCTCCCGACGAGTCTAGGTGCCTCAAATGGTTAGATGAGCAACCTCCCTCGTCCGTTCTATTTGTGGCATTTGGAAGCGGAGCTACTTTGTCGAGGGAGCAAATTACAGATCTGGCGATTGGACTAGAAGCCAGCGCCCACCGATTCCTCTGGGTAGTGCGTGGGTACAAGTCTGGGAGCTCTTCTTCTCTGGAAACGGATATTTCTCAGCTTTTACCGGAGGGTTTTGAGAGTCGAACCAGGGACCGCGCGCTGTTTCTTCTTAATTGGGCTCCTCAGGTCCCTGTTCTTTCTCACCCATCTACCGGAGGCTTCCTTTCTCATTGTGGATGGAATTCTGCGCTGGAGAGCGTCTCGCATGGAATTCCCATAATCGCTTGGCCTCTTTTTGCCGAACAGAGGATGAACAAGGTCATACTGCTGAAGCAGATTGAGGTAGCTATAGATTTGAAGATGGAAAGCAACGGTTTTGTGAGGAGAGAAGTAGTGGAAAGAGCGGTGAGGGAATTGATGGAAGGAGAGGAGGGAAGAAAGGCTAGGGATAAAATGAAAGAGTTGAAGGAAAAGGCCAAGATTGCAATGATGGAAGGAGGGAGCACACTGAAGGCCACTGCCGATGCAGCCAAAGATTTATCACAGAGACCTAGCTTGACTCCCTAGTTTGTGGTGTGAAGTAGGCCAAATTTGTGTGAAATTAATGTGAAATTTGTTGCTTTGACAGGGGCTATACTTCTTGTCGAGCTCTCTGCTTTGTTCAGCTTGCAGACAAGTTTGGGGTACTTTTATTTTGTTGAACATAACTTTATTCTACAAGCAGAAATCTCGTTGTTAGAGCATCTGTTTTTATCAATTGAGCTCAAATTCTGAGCATTCTGCTTTCTCATAACTGCGTTTATTTTCTATAAACGGCTAAAGTATAGAACGGCGCAGATTTGTTTCAAACAGTGTAGAGTAAATCAGTCAATTCTTTCTTGTAGAGTTTTTGATAAGCTGAGATAGGAGTGTAAAACGATGATTTGCGTGTTTCGTTTGGTTAAACTGTACAAGTTGATGCAGTCCTGGATGGGTGTCCAACTGAACAACTCACACTCTCAGTCTTTTTCATAACAAGAATATACAAATTTAACTGCAGAGCATTTAGAAAAAACATAGGGGTTCTAAACTTCATGCGCACACACAGAGAACAGAACATGACAGATGGAGCAACATTTACAGTCTTTTCTGCTCATTAGAATAACAAAATACAACATTTCAAGCTATTTTTACTTCTGTCTACATCATGCAGACATGCGATAGCCTTCCCCTGTCCCAGGAGTAAATTTCCTTGGTCCCCAGCTCATGGCAGCCACCTGAAACTTTTAACATCCCTCTCAGAACCTACACGCAGTCTCTCTCTTTTTGGATTGCTACGAACTGTTTGACAAAATACAAATCCTAAAACAGAACAATAAATACAAAATGAGAAGAAATAAAAACGTTTCTCTTTTTCTTTTTTTTGGCTGATTGCAGTCAACTGCTGAATGCTCCTGCATCACACTTTGAAAAACACTGTCAATTGTATTTTTCTTTTAATTCTCTGATTTTTATTTTTAGGGTTTTACAGGTTTAAAGTTAAATGTAGTAATAATATATTACATAGTTATCTGTCTAAAATAGATTTGTGTCATTTTGAAGTAATTTGAGGGAAGCATAAGTTTAAAATTAACCACATTATAATAATAATATATGGACATAAATTTGTTTTAATATATTTTATTTTTGTCTCTCACTTCTAAAATGTCCCTAAAATAAGGGATGGTAGATAATCTCAGGGATGCATCCCTAGGATACAATTATTTTATATTAAATTTGTCATATAGTTTAGACCATATCAAACTTAAAATGTTCAATGTTAATCTTAGGGATGCATCCCTAAGATACAATTATTTTAGACTAATTTTTTCACATAGTTTAGACCATATCAAACTTAAAATGTTCAATGTTAATCTTAGTAATGCATCCCTAGGATACAATTATTTTAGACTAAATTTTCCACATAGTTTAGACCATATCAAACTTAAAATGTTAAAGGTTAATTTGTTTCTAGTTCAAATCTCTACCTCCAACATGATTGTTATTTGATTGAAGGGATGGTATTTAATTTGCATATTTTTTTCCAAGTTAAACATAAATTCTATGAAAAAAATCTTTATTTTATAGCCCTAATTTGCAAGCATGATCACCTTGGGTTTGTTTGTTTCTAATGATTTCTCCTCTAAGACCGGATTTTTTTATTGCATCACTCATTGATTTAACAAATACTTACTTTTGACTCAATCATTTTTAACACATTTATATGAATTTTAAAATTTTCTTTATTAAAGGAATAGAAATGTAACACTTTTTACTTAGTTATGTTTCACATTTCTTATTTTTGAATTGGACTTGTTAAGAATGCGTTAGAAGAGATTTGGACTTGTGGTCATAATTTTCTAGTGAAATTTTTATATTTATGTCATTTTTATTTAGGTTTGGGTTTATGTTGATGAGAGTGTTTTAATATATATATATATAGTATAATTTTGTATATAGTTAGATATTTTATCTTGTACCATGTACTTATCCATTACATAAATTCTTATAAATTTATCACATAGTCCATTTATATGTTCACTTATTTGCATGCATTCATCTTTTTTGTAAATTTATTACATCTTGTTGTGATCCATTTGTTTCAAAAACACCAATTTCAATTTGGTCTTGAGGCCATTGGGTTCAAACCCTAGAATCTCATACTTATTCCTTGGCCTTTTTCTTAATTGTGCTTTAATTTTGGTCTTTATTTTGTCCATACATCCATATGCATATGTTCATAATCTACTAGTAACTAATTTGACAACTCTCTTGTTGGTCCATGAAATTTCCTCTAGTTGCCCACTTATTCTTTTTGTCATGCTTTAATTTTTGTTTTGGCCTTGTTTATCTTCCTTATTTTAGTTTGTATTGTTCTATAATCCAACACACTTGTTTAGATCCTTTTCCATATCCATGATTCCAAATTAAAAATAAAACATCAACATAAAAATAACACAAATTTTTAATATGTGATTCATTGTCAATATTTGGATCCATTGTTGAGACCCCATTTTGTGGGTGCATAAGATTTTTTTTATAAAAATAAGGAAAAAAAATTATAGTAAATAATACTATGAGGGAAAGGAGTATTAATAGTGGTAATTGAGATGTCTAGTAGCAAATACTTAGGTGCTAAACTTTGGTGGCGTGTTATGCACAGGTAGGGGATGATGATGGATGAGGGAGATCTAAAAGGACATATAATTGTTGAGACAAATATAGTATACTTCTTGGGATGGATTAAAAGATTTGTAATGTTTGAATATTTTTGCAAGGCCTTGGTCTCTATCATTCAATGAAATAAGACATAGTGCTATTGAAAATCCTTCCTTCCTAAGCCTTTTTTGATTAATTATTATAGACGAAAGTGGTTTATCACAGTAATATTTTTAGGTTCTTAAGCATACTCTTTACCTTTTAAGAATCCTTGGCCTCTCTATGGTAAGCTACCCTTGCCAAAATTAAATAAAAATTATCTTATTAGATCACAAACCCTATCTTTGGGTAGGAAAATTTCATATCTACTCCAAGATTCTTGCAACCACTTATGTCTCCTACCCCTCTTATCAAGTTCCCTCCAAAGCTTCTTATTTGAAATTAGAGAACTTCTTCATGATTTTATTTGGTTTTCTCTAGATAATCACTAAGGTTTCCATCAAGTGGCTTGGGATTTTTGCTGTCTTCCTCATGAGTTAGGAGGATTGGGACTACTCTTTCCTCAATGAAAAGGCTTGGCACTCTTTGCAAAGTGAATTACTCATTCTCTTGAGAATAATCAAGTTATGATTTTTTTAGTGCAACATTGCATTTCCTTTGGTTATCTAGTTGAGGACCTAGTTTAGAAGGGGAGTGAATTTCATACCTTCTTATTAAAGAGGTTTTTCAAATTCAATGGACCTTTGTGATGGAAATTATTTGTCAACTTGGGAAAATCTATGAATGCTTGGCTTCTTTGGAATTATTCTAGTTTATGTACTAGTCATTTCATAACTAGCAAAACCTTTGGTGGTCTCCTATTTTTAATATCAAAATCGTCCTCTTTAAACGACTCCTTAGGTTTGTGCTTTAATATTTTTCAAAAAGGGGATCAAAACACTCTTGGATATCTTCTCCATAGCTACTAGAAATCTCTTCTCCTAGAATGAAATCATCGCTCAATCCCAACTTTCTAGACACGATCAAGAAACCTTTGACACAATTTTAGAAGCCATTAGATCGTGCAAACCTTGGTGGAAAGATTGGAAGTGGTATCCAAACACATTTTTTTCACAATTATAAGCCTTAGTAAGAGTAACATTGTATTTCCCCTTATTTTCTTATGGTGTCCACCTTAAATCAATGGTGGTATTTACAATCACCCATGTTAGTTTGGAAATGCAAGTTTTATAACATTTGGTCAATCTGTTGGAGCCAAAATTGACTCACTTTGCATAGTGTTTGTTTTTTCAAGGTCTCCCATTTGGTACTAGATTGGCCCATTTAGGTATTCTTGATCATAGAATATCATCAAGAATCTCTCAAATATATCTTTTGGTTTTCTCTTAGATCTCAGAATGTTTGGTCTTGGATTCATTCAACTTCTTCAATTTATTCATACCATAGCTTTTTTCTTGGCATGTTGTCTTATTAGGGGATTGGTCTCACATCCCTTATAAGTTCATTTAGTGGTGGAATTCTTGTATGGTTGGTATTCTATTTAGCATATGAAAATATAGAAATTCTTCTATTTAAATTTAGAATGTTTTGTTCATCAACACTTTCCAATCTATGCTAAAGTTATGATTTGGTTTAATGTGTTATTGTAGATTCAAGTGTAAGCTAACAAATTTGCACTTGAGTGGCCCACTTATAAGTTTTACCCAATCACTAGAGTAATGTCTTGGGATGTACTATGACTAGGGCTCCCCCGATTACCTCCTCTCCTCGAGGTTGGTCTTCTTCTCATGGGCATCTATGAAGTCATAGCCGGCTTGTTTGTGGCCATCAACAGACTCATTCACAAGGTTCTCCGCTATTGAGAAGGGAGTGTGCTTAGCAAGGCTAATCGCAACTTGGAAATAGACACATTTTGCCTCTTTGTTGCCTACTACTAGAGGTTCTTTAGGTTAGTCAGACCCCAACAAATTTTCTTTGTTGGCTCTTGTCATCTCTCTTGCCCAAGTGACCAATGATGAAAAACAAAAAGAAAATACTAATAATAATGATGGATGAGACCCTACTATAATTATCTTAAACTCCCCTCTACTCTTATTCTCCTCTACTCTTATTCTAGTTGTCTAACGACTTTGCTTATATTTCATGTTAACTTGTTCCGAACATGCGCCTTGTTTGAAATTTAAAAGTGTGACTTTTCTCACCGACTTATCCATCCAAGGAAAGCCTTAATTTGACTATAGCTTAAGCATAGGTACTCATTATTCTTTTGATGAGATGGATACTCGTTCGTTGCTGCCGTTGGGAACTTCCACTGCGATGGAGAAGCCGCATGTCGTCATTTTCCCCTTGAGCGCGGGGATGGGGCATTTGCTTCCATTAGCTGAGTTTGCAAAGCGGCTCTGTGCGTTTCATGGCTTCTCCATCACCCTCATCATCAGCAGGTGGAGGTGGACATCTCAGCAACCCCTTCTGCTACAACGATTAGCCTCTTCTGCTCTCGACATACGCTTTACAGAGATTCCTCACATCACCGTGGATGAAGATGAGCAAAACATGCAAATTGTAACACGCATTTCGAATTTCGTGGTGAAAGCAAAGCCACACATTGAAGACGTTCTGCAATCGTTGCGCTCATCTTCGCCCATCTCTGCCTTTATTACAGATTTCTTCTGTATGGACCTGCTCGACGTTACCGCCAAGCTGAAGATGCCAAGTTATATATTCGTTCCGGCCTCTGCTGCTTTTGCTTGCTTCATGCTGCATCTTCCAAAGCTTGTGTCGGAGATTAAGGTTTCATTTAAAGACGCCGACTTTGAAGTGGAGATACCAGGGCTTCCGCCGATTCCTGCCAGAGATCTGCCCAGTTCCGTTCAGGACAGATCAAATTCTGCATTTAAATGGATTATCCACCATGCCTCCCGCTGCAGGGAAGCATCAGGGATTCTCATAAACACCTTTGCTGAACTTGAACACGCCTGCAACACCCTCCATCTATCCAATAGGCCCGTTGTTCACAGAGTCTGATGCTCCCGACGAGTCTAGGTGCCTCAAATGGTTAGATGAGCAACCTCCTTCCTCCGTTCTGTTTGTGGCATTTGGAAGTAGAGCCGTTTTTTCGAGGGAACAAATTACAGATCTGGCGTTTGGACTGGAAGCCAGCGGCCACCGGTTCCTCTGGGTACTGCGTGGGTACAAATCTGGGAGCTCTTCTTCTCTGGAAACGGATATTTCTCAGCTTTTACCGGAGGGTTTTGAGAGTCGAACCAGGGAGCTCGCGCTGGTGCTTCTTAATTGGGCTCCTCAGATCCCCATTCTTTCCCACCCATCTACTGGAGGCTTCCTTTCTCATTGCGGGTGGAATTCTACGCTAGAGACCGTCTCGCATGGAGTTTCCATGATCGCTTGGCCTCTTTTTGCCGAACAGAGGATGAACAAGGTCATACTGCTGAAGCAGATTCAGGTAGCTATAGATTTGAAGATGGAAAGAAACGGTTTTGTGAGGAGAGAAGAAGTGGAAAGAGCGGTGAGGGAATTGATGGAAGGAGAGGGGGGAACAAAGGCTAGGGAGAAAATGAAAGAGTTGAAGGGCAAGGCCAAGATTTCTATGATGGAAGGAGGGAGCAAAATGAAGGCCACTGCCGATGCAGCCAGAGATTTATCACGGAGACCAAGCTTCACTCCCTAGTTTGAGGTGTGATGTAGGCCAAATTTGTTGCTTCGCACTAACTGCTATGTCGCCTTCCTTTTCATCTTGGTTGCGTACCTGCGATCTCACAATTCCATCTTTGCACAGTAATCCGGGTGAAATGGATCGTTTTTGTCCATGAAGCCTACAAACCTCGGAAAGCATTCAATGCTTCATATTTTGCCACGAAGTTCTCGATTAAATTGCGTGTATTACTGCATACAATAAGTTTTTATATAATCTCCATCTCAACAGGGCAAAGAAGCTTAAATCTTAGACTTGTTTAGTGGTGTGGCATAGAAGCTAGAATTGGATGGCACCAGCTGCGATTGATAGTGGGATAAGGTTGGCAGAGTCTGGTGTTAAGGAGCTGCCGTTGAGCTTCCTCAAAGATGAGGACGAGCGTCCCACAGTCCCGCACAATGTCTTTTGCCATGGTATCCCTGTCATTTCCCTCTTCAACTCTGGCGGGGGTCAAAGAGATCGAGTAAGAGCCGAGCTGAAAAGGACCTGTCAAGAGTGGGGGATTTTTCAGGTTGTGGATCAAGCCTCGTCATGACCCACGCTATGGATTTCTTCTCGCTCCCGCCGGAGGAAAAATTACAGTACGCTTTGAAGCCCGGAAGCTATCTTGGCTCTTTATTAAGGAAAAATTACCGTAGAGTGAAATTTGTTGCTTTGACAGGGGCTATACTTCTGGTCGAGTTCTCTGCTCTGTTTAGCTTGTATAGCATGCATTAGAATATCATCTGCATTTTATCACAGTCGATTTAATTGCAAGTTCTGGAGCTGTGGCGAAATCTAGTTCTCAGTAAGATTGAGAATTTGATGTTTTTCATCTGTAGAGCAGTACTGTTTTTAAACAAAAATATGGTATCTAAGAAGATTTTAAATAGTATAGCCAGTTCATCATTGCCCTGTTTTCTATTTGTGAACTGCAGTTAGCTCCAATCTACGATGAATTCATTACGAATCTGAATTCCCAGAAAATAAGACATTATTTGTTTTCCTGTGTAGGAAATTTCTAATTGAATGGAAACAGGATAAACTATAGCAATACTGCGTACATGGAACTTTTTTAACTTCTGTCTAGATGGGATAAACTTCCCCCGTCCCAGGAGTAAATTTCCTTGGTCCCCAGCTGGTGGCAGCCACCTGAAACGTTTAACATCCCTCTCAGAACCTACACGCAGTCTGTCTCTTTTTGGTTTGCAACGAACTGTTTGACAAAATGCAAAGAACAAAAATACAAAATGATAAGAAATAAAAACGTTATTGTTATTTTCTCTGTTTTTTTTTTTTCGCTGATTGCAGTCAACTGCTGGACGCTCCTGCATCACTAGTTGAAAAACACTGTCAATTGTTTTCTTAATTGAATTGTTGTCTGGTGTTTTTTAGGGTTTTGCAGGTTTAAAGTTAAATGTAGTAATAATATATTACATTGCTGTCTGTCTAAAATAAATTTGTGTCATTTTGACCTAATTTGAGGGAAGCATAAGTTGAAAGTTAACCACATTATAATATGTTTTTACTATTTTTTATTAATTTAGAATCAAAGTATATTTGTTTAATATATTCTTTCAAGTTTTATTTAAACAAAATCATAAAATTTAAAAATATAAATGAATTAAAATTAATCGATAGATAATAAGAGATAAATAATAAATTATAATATTAAAAGAAAATATTTTTAGATTATTTGAAAATAAGAATGATCGTCTCATAGATATTTGGGAAAATCCTCATTATCATTTTTCAATGATTTTTATAGTTGTTTGTAATCATCACTCGATTTAATAATTAAATATATTACAAGTTTATTTTAAAACTAAGATAATTATTTACTATGTTTACATATATACGAAATGATAGGATGATTAATAGAGCTCAAGGGCTAAATTTGAAACAAAAAATCATAAATTTAATCACATTCATTTAAAAAATTATTGAATCGAATGATCTTTAAATAAAACTGAATTGTACCAAATAATATGAACTCACCCAATCCTAAGTACACATCATGCTCCTCATTAACATATATTTACGAACCCTTGTGATTGGTAACAATCCCACCAAAACACGTTCCAAATAGATATAAAACTGAAGATAGAAGGAATGTTTTATTCTTGTTCCCCACCCATAAAATGCCCCTAAAATAAGAGATGGAAGACAATCTTAGGGATGCATCCCTAGGATACAATTATTTTAGACTAACTTTGTCACATAGTTTAGACCATATCAAACTTAAAATGTTCAATGTCAATATTAGGGATGCATAGGATACAATTATTTTAGATTAAATTTTCCACATGCTTAAGATCATATCAAACTTAAAATGTTCAAGGTTAATTTGTTTCTAGTTCAGATCTCTAACTTCAATATGGTTGTTGTTTGATTGAAGGGATATTATTTAATTTGCAACAATTTTTGTTCAAGTCAAACACAAATTCAGTGCAAAAAAAAATAGTTTAATCGCCCTAAGTTGCAAGCATGATCCTCTTGGGTTTGTTTCTTTCTAATAATTTTCCCTATGAGTAGGGGAGAGGGTCCTATAATGGAGCACCCTAACTTTGTGTTTCTCAAAATCCTATGTGAATTTAAAATCAAACCCAATTTTGTACAACAGTTTATTTGTCAACTCATATGCTTCTATATTTCGTTTTAAGGTGGGATCATCAAATGTGATGCCACGTTAGCATGCTTTTTGTTGAGGTATCCAAAAAGGGCCAAAGAAAAGTGAGATCAATATTGGTGCACTAAGTCATGTTTTATTGGTGCACTGATGTGTTATCACATGATTTGTCAGTTTGTGTATTTTATGGATAGAAAGTGTTTTGCAATTGGATATTAAGGTGCTCCACTATGGGGTCCACTAAGGACTACTTCTATCTCCATTATTGGACCCTGCTCCACTATGGCCCCCTCTCCCCTAATACTAGCTTTTCTATTGCATCACTCATCGATTTAACAAATACTTACTTTTGACTCAATCATTTTTTAACACATTTATATTACTTATAAATTTTCTTTATTAAAGGAATAGAAATGTAACACCACTTTATTTAGTTATGTTTCACATTTCTTATTTTTTAATTAGACTCATTAAGAATGTGGTAGGAGAAAGTTGGACTTGTGGTCATAATTTTCTAGTGAAATTTTTATATTTATGTCATTTTTATTTAGGTTGGATTTATGTTGATGAGAGTGTTTTAATACATAGATATATTGATAAATAGTATGATTTTGTATCTAGTTAGATATTTTATCTTGTACCATATTTTTATCCATTACATAAATTCTTATATATTTATCACATATTCTATATATAAGCTCTCCTATTTGTATGCATTCATATTTTTCTAAAATTTATTGCATCATTTTGTGATCCTTTTGTTTCAAAAACACCAATTTCAATTTGGGCTAGAGGCCACTGAGTTCACACCCTAGAATCTCATATTTATGCCTTGGCCTTTTCCTTGTGCTTTAATTTTAGTCTTTAGTTTGTCCATGCATCCATATTCTTACATTCATAATCTACTAATAAATAATTTGACAACTCTCTTGTTGGTACATGAGCTTTCCTTTGATTTCCCATTTATTCTTTTTGTCATGCTTTAACTTTTTGGTTTGGCCTTGTTTGGCTTCTAAGGTGAGATTTGATATGAGAGTTTGGAAGAGAGATATATGAGTACTAAAAAAAGAGGATAATATTAGAATGAAACATGAATGTAATGGATATAGTATAATATAGTGTGACATTATGAATATATGAGAACTATATGGAGTTGTTTATGTATGAGTGGTGTATAAGGGTATGCTTATTTTAGTTTGTATTGTTTTATAATCCAATACACTTGTTTTGATTCTCTTACATATCCATCATTCTAAATTAAAAATACAACATCAACATAGAAATAACACAAATTTCTAATATGTGATTCATTTTCAACATTTGGATCCATTGTTGAGACCCCAATTTGTGGGTGCATAAGGAAAAAGTTATAAAAAATAAGGAAGAAAATTATAGTAAAGAATACTATGATGGAAAGGAGTATTAATGGTAGTAATTGAGATGTGTAGTAGGAAATACTTAGGTGCTAAATTTTGGGGAAATGAACTATACACCTAGGGGATGATGATGGATAAGGGAGATCTAAAAGGGCATGATTGCTGAGACAAATATCTTGTATATTTCTTGGGATGGATAAATAGAGATTAAAAGGTTTTGATAAAAGGAGATATCAATAAAAGGACATTAGCATTGAGATGCAATTGAAAGGGAGCTAGAAGATGATCGTGACTAAGAAAATGAGAGAAAAATAAAGAAGGGATAAATAGACAAAGGAATGAGAGGAAATATATATCAAAAATAGATAGCAAAGATGTGAGATACATTCAAGTAAATCATGGTATGAAGGTTTTATATAAAAAAACCCCTTTAATAGCGGTATGTGGATTATCAACATACATGGAACTCGCTAATATTGAAGAACTAGAGTAATTCATAACCCTAATTTTAGAATTTGTAGTGTAGAAAAATGTATCCCTTTACATTTTCACACCTAATTAAGAATTAATATTAAAAAGAATTTAATTATGCCTTATTTTAGTGTTTTAATATGTATTTTATATATTCACATTAAGTTTAGGGCCTTATTAATTAAAATAGACTTAATTGTGCCTTATTCTTAGTGTTGTAGAGTGTACCTTTTTACACTTTCACACTTACTTAGGGATCCCTTAATTAATTGAGCTTAATTTTCCTTAATTGGCCCCTTTAATTCAAATCCAAGCCTAATTAATTGCATTTTCTAAGGAGGAAACTCAAAATTCATTAACGCCTATTTACATAACACTTCTCATTGAGCAATGTGTGTCCTAGGTGAGTGACCTAGGACCCATTCACCCATGGGAGAATGGGTCCTCACTTAGACCTAGTACCTAAATTTAAATTATGTTTTTGGTGGTATTTTAACAATTTCAAATCTATATTTCAATGTCGTCTTGTGATATTTTAAATTTTGGGAAATTAACGATGAATTCTTATAAGTATGAGGTCATTTTACTAAGTTTCACCTAGCAATTTTATGAGAAAAAATGTTCTAAGAATGGTGCTGCCACAATAATGGGTTACACTTTTTGGGACATCCTGATTTTTGCCTGAAATCACATATTTTTAGAAAATACAATGATTTATGACTTTAAAGGTTCCATTTAAATTATTTTAATTAAAGAGGGATTGATCAAACCCCCTTAGATCAAACCCCCTTGGATAGAACCTTGTTAGATTTAAACCATACCTATAATCGAGTCTCCTCTACACCTATCAAAATGTTGATAAAAAACCACTTTTGATTTACCTTTTGGGTGATCAAATGAATTTATTTAAAATTTATTTTTGTAAGCCTACAGCCCTTATTATAAGCTTCCCAAAAAGTATAATTTTAAATATGTTTAATTTGATTATTATATTAATTTTTTTATTTCTTGTGAATGTAGGATTTTCAATGAACATCAAGTTCTTTATTTCACACATATGAAAAAATAGAAAAATAGAGAAAAAAAATTCTAAAAAATACATGTCCACTAGGTATTGATGTCCTTATTCCAACAAAAAAAGAATAAGTTAATTCAAATGAATACAAAAAAATTTATGCGTGCCGAAGTACACCTATGTCCAAATTATAATTACGTTGACTTGAAAAATTAATTAAAAAAAAATATGAAACAAAAAATTATGAAAAAATATCCATCCCCTAGATATTGGTGTGAAAAAATTTTATTTTAAAAATTAGAATTGTATCTTATCTATAAAAAAAATTTATGTGGGCCGAAGTAAACATCACTTTTTAAAAATGTTGATTAGTAGAAAATATAAGTTATTAAAAATTACATAAAATGATTCACAATTTATTTTTTAATTTAAAAAAATAATAATAATTAGAATTTACACAAAATATCTAACAAATAAATAGTTTGATTCACCTTCAAAACCTTAATGGTTTAGCTGCTATAGGTGTAAGAACATGAATGTCTAGTGAAAAATCTTGATTTTAATGTCAAGTTTGGCCAAAAATTGTAACCCATTATTGTGGGATCACCCTAAATCTAGAGTTTTCAAGAGCATTTCAAGAGAAATCCAAGGTATTTAAGAGTAGATTTATTGAAAAATTATTGTAGCAATCAAGATCCAATTGTCATGTCAAAGTCCTCTTGCATCATGCATGTTTTCGGAGCTAATATGATGGTGTAGGTTTCATGATCTATTCAAGCACTCAAGACATTGTTTCAAATAAAGTTTCAAGATCAAGATCCACATCCATTGAAGCCATTTCATGCAAGTTGTAAATCTACATTCCATGGTTCATTCAAGGGTTTGGTGAGTTGTGACATAGAGTTATTCATTCATCATTCCTTTCATACTATTTCATTTCATTTCAAGGTTTAATTACCAAAATGGGGTTTGACCAAGGAAAACCCCCATTCACCAAAGACAAAAGAATTTTCCCTCTTGATTTTTGTTTTAAAATTTAAGTGGAATAAATCTTGAAGATCTCTTAAAGAGAAAAAATGCAAAAGTTGTCAAAGTTGTAAAAGTTGTTAGAGAAGTTGTCAAAGTTTTCATAAAAGTTATTATCTAATAGAAACTCAATTACATAATTTATTTCTAGCTTTTTGAACCTGAAACTTGGAAAAATTAAGAGATTCAAATCTATAGTAGAGGACCTTGAAAGTTGAAGACAAACCCTAACTTAGGACCCATTTTCCCTTGGGAAAATGAGTCCTAGATCAACTTTAGCATAAAAATTTTGGCGACTAGTGCACATCATCTTACCTCTCTTTGAATTGCATTTCAATTTTTGGTTCCATCAGTATTGAGCTTAATCTTCAAGATCCAAGTTGTAGATTGCATTTTGGGTTTTATTTTCTATTTTTAATCTTTCTCCCTGAAATTTTGTTTAATTAGGATTCCCATCCTTGCAAAAAAGGAAATTAGCAGATTCCCACTTTGACTTGACTCACCTAAAGGTTGATAGTCATTTCATAGTGTGGATCTCATTTCCTAATGAAATCAAAGGAAAATAGGTCCCCTAACTAGTTCATACTATGTGCAAGTGATTTCCTAGTCTAAAAATGGAAAACACTAAATGAAATGCAAGAAAGGAAACACAAACGAACACTCAAGATGATCCTAGTTTAACCCAAACAAAATGAACAATAAAACAAAATTTTTACCTTGATTGAGTTGCTCCTTTGGTCGGCCCTTTGATTTGATGATTTGTATGCTCCTTCTTTGATAAAATGACCTAAAGCTGCAAGCAAATGATAGAGATTTTGATGGTGGATGCAATGGTGGTGATAGTGAATGGATTTGGTGTAATATGATAGCTTAAAATGGCTACAACAATGGAGGTTTTGAAAGCTTGGATGCAAGTGTTCTTGAAAATGGCTAAGTGTGTGATATGCAAATGAAGCAATTTTCATTGCTTTTAGGGAAAAGCCTCCAAAAGAATGGAGGGTTGGAATTCATCCTAGGGTAGAAGATCTAGGGCTAAGATGTATTGAGACATCTCAAGCCATGAGATGGTGACATGTGGATGAGGATGCAAAGAGGAGAAGGTGAAGTGACAATGAGGTGGCAGCCACATGGAGGTACTTGTAAGTACCTAGGGAATGGGCAAGATCTCCTCATAAAGGAGTTTCTTGTCCATTTGTACAATGAGAGAACAAGGGAGGAATTAAAAATTCCTCAAAAATCCTCATGGGGATTGAGAAAGGAATACAAAATTCCTTATGGAGGGATGTGAGGAATTAAAAATTCCTCAAAATTCATGGGAGAAATAAATTGGAATTTAAAATTCCAAAGGGCAAGGGGATGACTTCTCCAAAAGGAGAATGTCATTAATAAGGTTGAACAAGGGTAGATGCCATAAATGGAATGGGGATTAGGTTGGGTTAAATCATTGATTTAGGTTGTGCAAATGAGGGATTAGGTGAACTAACCCTAATTAGGAATCCACTTGCATTTTATGGAGGATGTCACCCTAATGATGATTAGGAATGTGCACATGTTAATTGGGTATTAAATGGGCTAATCAAGATTAGGGAAAATGTAGGAGGATGGGACAAGGAGGGAGAAAGGGGATGAATTAAAAAAACATTTTAATTCATTTGGGAAAAGTTGTTCCAGGATAAGGTGCCATTAACCTTGTAAATCCCAATAATAAATTTATTCCTTTTATTATTTGTTATTAGCAATTACCCATAAGGAGTTGTACAAGTTTCACTGGTAGTGGTAAAAATTATTGATTTTCTACGGTAAGTTTTAGAGTTACCGACAATAATTATAGAGTGAATTTTATTGTTGGTAAATGTAAAAACTTATGGTAAAAGAGGTTAGGAATTTCTACTTGGAGAATCAGTTATTTTTGGCATGTATGACACACGTCATAATGTTTGGTGGGTGCATGTAAAGAATCTATGATAGTTGTAAGTTGTCATAAGATTCTATGACACTATGAGGCATACAACGGATATGGTTGTTGTATATTTGCTCTATTTATCCCTAGGCGCCCATCTTATGTTGCATGCATGTTGAAGGAATCTATGACGATTATGGCATGTCATAAGATGTTGTAAGTTTCCATGCATGGATATGAGTGCCAAACTTTGGAAGGGTCTTTTTGACACTTGTACATTGCATGTTGATGCCACTTTGATGCTTGCATGTGGGAGAGAGAAATTGGATGCCTAGGCCTTGTTGGAGACACTTTTCTATAAGTATTTTCCATGTATTTGTTCTTGCATAATAGTTTTACAAGTACACAAGTTTTGCTCGAGTGAAGGTTGAAAGATAGAGGAAGTGAATGTATTTGTAATCTCTTTTTGTGAAGATAATACAACTTGGCCTCTTTTCTTGGTGGAGTTTTTTTTACTCGAAAGGGTTTTCTCCATGTTAAATATTGATTTGTGTGCTTCATTTTGCTTATGGTATATTTCTTTATTGAGGGTTTATAGTTTATGTTATGATCTCCATTGATAATACACACTTAGAAGATTGCAGAAATTTATCTTAAATCAAAATTTCATTGAAGTAGTGTTGCTTTCATTGCTAACATTTGGTATCAGAGTCTGACTAGCTTTGACTCTTGGGAGGTAGTGTGGAAGCTATAGCTATAGTGGGAGATTTGGTTGTATTTGTTTTGCAGATCTTGTGTTGAAATTATGGTTGCATCCATAGTTGCATCAAACTCTCGCTTGGACATTGAAAAGTTCAACGACATGGGGTATGAGTTGTGGAAGCTGAAAATGGAATATTTTTTGGAAGAAAGAAACCAATGGTTGGCTTTTAAAAAGGAGAAGAAACCTGACGATGTATCTCAAGATGAGTGGGATAGATTGGATAAAAAGGCACAAGGTACAATCTGGTTGTGTCTTTCTGACTCTTTCTTGTTGAATGTTGCAAAACAAGAAACTGCACATAAATTGTGGAATTGTTTGGGTGAGATTTACCAACCCAAGAGTATGGTAAAAAAAAATTATTTAAAATGAAAGTTATTTTCTTTGAAAATGAAAGAGGGTGAGTCGCTTGCAGAGCATTTAAATTATTTTATCTTGATGATGAGTTGGATTGCTTCAGTAGATGTTGAAGTAGACGAGGAAGATAAATGTATCTTGCTTCTTTATTCTTTACTAGAGTCATGGGAGAATGTTATCCTTGCTATCATTGCTAACATCACATATCCGAAGTTGGATTCCCTTGTAATTTTACTAGCACAGGAAATGAGGAATAAGAGTTTGGATAGTTCAGGGGAAGGTCTAAGGAAAGGGGACTAAAAGGAGATCAGAAAGGGGCTATGGACAAGTGCAAGGGCCTTTCTAAGACTCCTGGAAAGAAGAATGTTCATAGTTAAGTGTTGAAACTATGGTAAAAGGGGACATGTAAAGAAGGGTTGCAAAAACCCCAAGAGGGAGAATGCTTCTAATAAGTCCTTGAATGCAAGTGAAGATGTTTTAATTTCTTCTTGTAATATTGTTTATAATGATCATTGGTTGGTTGACTTGGGATGCTCGTTCCATATGATCCCGCATAAAGAATGGTTCTCCACATATGATAAATATGATGGAGGTAATATATACCTTGGAGACAACTCTTCATATCCGATTGTTGGGAAAGACAAGGTATTGTTGTGTTTCAGTGATGGGAGGATTAAAACCCTCCTTGAAGTTTATCATGTTCTTGGATTAGCTAGAAATCTGATTTCCATTTCAAAGTTGAATGATTTAGGAATGTATGTAACTTTTGAAAAACATAGCTACAGATTAGTGAGAGGAAAATTGGTGGTAGCAAAGGGGAAGAGATTGGGAAACCTATTCAAGCTTGAAGCCACTACAGTTTGTAATGCCTCCTATGTATCTAAGGCTAGTACTGAAAATACATGGATGTTGTGGTGCTATAGATTGGGCCACACAAGTAATAATGTATTAAAAACTATTAAGAATAAAAAATTGTTGAACGGTTTCTCCTATTCTGATGAGGAATTTTATTTATGTGAACATTGTGTGTTTGGTAAACAAAACAGAAAATATTTTCCTTCAAGAAGCAATAGAGAAAAAGAGAAGTTAGAAATTGTTCATATGGATGTGTTTGGGTTTGTGGATATTGAATCTATCTGAAAATATCGTTATTTTGTTACCTTCATTGATGATGTATCCAAATTTACATGGATTTATTTTATTAAACATAAATATGAAGGTTTCACTAAGTTTAAGGAATTCAAGGTCTTAGTAGAGAACCAATTAGGTTTAAAGATTAAAATATTAAGATCTAAAAATGGAGGAGAATATTTCTCTAAGGAATTTGATGAGTTTTTCAAGCATACAGGTATAATCAGACAAAAGACAACTTCATATACACCATAATATAATGGTGTTGCAGAAAGGATGAACCAAACGATTATAGAAAGAGCCAAAAGTATGTTGAGTGATTCACAGTTGAATAAATACTTTTGGGAAGAGGTTGTATGTACTGCTTGCTACTTGATAAGTAGATATCCTTGTAAGGCTCTTGATTCGACTCCTTATTAAGTGTGGATAGGTAAGAAACCTTTAGTTTCACATTTAAGGATTTTTGGTTGTGAGGCTTTTGTTCATGTGCCTAAGGAAAAGCAATCTAAGTTGGATTGAAAAGTAGAAAAGTGTATACTCATTGGATATGGTGATAATGTTAAAGGTTATAAGCTTTGGAATCCACTAACCCACAAGATTATCTTTTCTAGAGATGTTATTTTTAGGGAACTTAGAGCTATTTCTGAACTTGAGCAACTAAAAGAAAAAGAAGAAAAGGTAAAGAAGGTGCACTTTGATTTAGAGCAGCAAGGTGCACCCCATGAAGAACATAAGGATGGATTGGGCGGTGAAGAAGAAGAAGATTCGAGTAGTTCTGATGAAGATGAGTCTATTGTTACAGAAGAAGTTGGTATATATGATCATGCAAAAGGACCAGTTGAGTCTCATACTCCACCCTTGAGGAGATCCCCAAGACAACAAAATATAGTTGAAAGGTATAGCCCACCAAATTTTTGTTGTGCATATGCTTTATTGAGTACTAACGATGAACCTAGATCCTACAGGGAAGCTATTTCTACAGATGATAGTGAGTCTTGGTAGTTAGCCATGCAGGAGAAGATGATGGCCTCAGACTCTAATAACACATGGGATCTTGTTCATTTTCCCAAAGGAAGAAAATCCATAGGATGTAAGTGGGTCTTCAAGAAGAAGTTTGGAGCAGACGGTTGATTGGAGAAGTACAAGGCTAGACTAGTAGCCAAGGGCTACTCCTAGAGAGAGGGAGTTGATCTTAGTGAGATATTCTCTCCTCTTGCTAAATTTACTTCTATTAGATTTCTCTTATCCATTGCTACAACTTATGATTGAGATATTGAGAAAATGGATGTTAAGACTGCATTCTTGCATGGAGATCTTGGAGAAGAAATATATATGCAACAACCTATTGGTTTTGAGGTAAAAGGAAAAGAACATTGGGTTTACAGGTTGAAGAGGTCTCTTTATGGTTTAAAATAGTCCCCCAGAATGTGGTATCAAAAGTTTGATTCTTTTATTTCGAAATTGGGTTTTGTTAGAAGTAAGGAGGATCATTGTGTTTACATTCATTGTGTGGTGATTCTATGCTGGTTATTGTTTTGTATGTTAATGACATGTTACTTTTCAAAAATACTAAGGATATGATCAGTGAGCTTAAATCCCAACTTTCAGGTGCATTTGATATCAAGGATCTTGGAGCTGACATGTATATTTTGGGAATGTAGATCAGGATAGAGGAAACAAAAAGCTTTGGTTATCACAAAGTAAGTATGTGAATACTATTTTGCAGAGGTTTATTATGCAATATTGTAATCTAGTTAGAGTTCCTTTACCGATTGGTACTAATCTTTCATTAGATATGTGTCCAAAGACTGAGGATGATCTTGAGGATATGTCTAATGTGCCATATACTAGTGTTGTAAGGACTTTGATGTATGCAATGGTTTGCACTAGACAATATATTGCACAAGCAATGGGAGTTTTGAGCAAATTTATGTCTAACCCTAATAGACAACATCAAAATTATGCAAAGAGGGTGTTTAAATATCTTGTAGGTACTCTTGATCATTGTTTGGTTTATTTTGGTACTGATAGCACGCTAATTAATCTTTGGACATACAGGGTTTTGTTGATGCAAATTGGGTAGATGATTTGGATAGTCAAAGGTCCACTAGTGGCTATGTATTTAATCTATTTGGAGGTGTAGTGAGTTGGATGAGTAAGAGGCAACCCATAGTTGCTTTGTCTACCATTGAAGTAGAGTATATGGCTGCTACTAATGTCTCTAAGGAGGTAGTTTGGTTGATGAGAATGGGTATAGGTATTGGATTTGATTGCAAGATCATTCAGATTAGTTGTGATAGCTAGAGTGCTATTTGTTTAGCCAAGAATCCTATGTATCATGCTCAAACTAAGCATGTTGATGTTTAGTATCACTTTTTTCGAGAGTTGGTTACAAATGGAAAGATTGAGTTGAAGAAGATAGACAATTAGAAGAATGTTGCAGATTCATTGACCAAAACTGTGAGCTTAAAGAAGTTCATGTGGTGCAGAGAGGCCATGGGCCTCCTTTCTAGTGCCTGATTATTTTTCATTTGATCTCCTATGGGTTGATTTACAATGTATAATGTTAAGTGGGAGAATGTTGGGATAAGGTGCCATTAACCTTATAAATCCCAATATTGCATTTATTCCATTTATTATTTGTTATTAGTTATTACCCATAAGGAGTTGTACAAGTTTCACCGGTAGTGGTAAAATTTATTTACTGTCCATGGTAAGTTTCAGAGTTACCGATAGTAATTACAGAGTGAATTTTACTATTGGTAAATGTAAAAACTTATTGTAACAGAGGTTATGTGTTTCCACTTGGAGAATCAATTTTTTTTTGCATGTATGACACACGTCATAATGTTTGGTGGGTGCATGCAAATAATCTAAGACAACTATAAGTTGTCATAAGATTCTATGACACTATGACGCATATGGTAGATATGGTTGTTCTACATTTTCTCTATTTATTCCAGGCACCCATCTTGGATTGCATGCATGTTGAAGGTATCTATGATGGTTATGACGTATCATAAGATGCAGTAAGTTTCCATGCATGGTTATGGGCACCCAACTTTGGAACGGTCTTTTTGACACTTGTACATTGCATGTTGATGCCACTTTGATGCTTGCATGTGGGAGAGAGAAATTGAACGCCTAGGCCTTGTTGGATACACTTTTCTATAAGTATTTTCCATGTATTTTTTGTTGCATAACAATTTTACAAGTACCCAAGTTCTGCCGGAGTGAAGGTTGAAAGATAGAGGAAGTTAATGTATTTGTAATCTCCTTTTGTGAAGATAATACAACTTGGCCTCTCTTCTTGGTGGAGTTTTTTACCTAAAAGGGTTTTCTCCATGTTAAATACTGTGTTGTGTGCTTCATTATACTTTCGGTGGGTGATCCCACAATACTGGTTTACAATTTTTGGCCAAAAAGGACACTGAACTAATTTTTTCTAACTAAATCTTACTTTCGGGAACCTATAGCGGCTAAACCATGACGAATTTGAAGATGATGAAAACTAGTGATTTGTGAAATTTTGTCTATAGATTCTAAATATATTTTTTTCAAAATTTTGGAATCAAATTGCACTTCTTTTTCCATCTCCTTCAAAAACTAGTTTTTTTAGTAAACACCATTTTTAAGGAGTGATGCTCACCATATAACACAACTTTTTCCATGAAGGATAAAATTCTTTTTTTTTTCAAATTTAGATTTGTAACTACGATATCTAGTTCTTCCAATTGGTTTCATAGTGTTTTATTGAATACGTTTTCCTTAATCAAGTTTCAAAGTCAATCCAATTACAATTCAAACATAGGTGAACTGTATAACACAACTTTTTTTGTATGTATCAAAATTCAATTTTATTTTTTTTGTTAGATCAAGGACTTCAATATCAAGTGCACTCATATTTAAAAAAAAAAAAATCATAATCTTCTATTTTTCCACATGTGCAGAATAGAGAGCTTGATTTTCAGTGAAAAACCTACATTCACAAGAAATAAAAATAAATATAATAATAAAATTGAATTTATTTAAAATTATACTTTTTGGGAAGCTTATAATAAAGACTACATACTTAAAATAAATAAATTTAAATGAATTAATTTGATCCCCCAAAAGGTAAATCAAAAGTGGTTTTTTACAGCATTTTGATAGGTGTAAAGGAGACAAAGTTTAATTTTTTTTAGGTGTAAAGTGGTTTTTTTTACCTTTTGGGGATCAAATTAAAAAAAATTGAATTTCATGAAGTTTTGACCAAGTTAAGGTGGTCAGACATACAAGTTTTTATATTTTTAAAATTGTAATAAAAATTCATAATTAATTATTTACTTGGAAAAAATTATAAAAAATATGTATCACAGAGACATGAGTCCTCTACTTATGTCTAAAATATTATAAAAAATATTATCATTTTATTGTGGTTAGGGTGGTCGACAGGATGCCTACTTCTTATTTTTCCCAGAAATTTAAGTACTATTGCATTAAAATTTCAAATTTTCACCAAATAGATTTAAAAAATAAAAATAAACCTTGTAGTTTAAAAAATATATTCAATTTGCTACAGATTATATTCTTACATATTTTTGAAATAATATAGATAACTTATTCAAATTTTTACATCAAGTTGCCTAACTCTGATTTTTCTGAATTTTTTGCCACTTAAGGGCCTATTTTTTCCATGATGATCCTGCACATACCTTGATGTGTAAGTGAGTTGGAAGGAGAGTATATGATATGGAGGTACTACATAGTACCTTTGGATTTGGACCAGATCTCCTCATAAAGGAGGTCGTTGTCCCCATGTGGGTGAGAGGACATGCGAGGAATTAAAAATTTCTCAAATATCCACATGGGAACAAGAGAAAGAATTTAATTTTTTTTAGAATGCATTGGGGGATTAAATGTGAATTAAAAATTCACATGGGGAATGGAGTGCCTTCTCCAAAAGGAGAAAGCCTTTAATAAGGTTGACTTATGACACATTCCATAAATGAAATGGGGATTAGGTTGACCTAACTAAGTGATTAAGGTTGTACAAGTACCTGAGTAGAAAAATTAATAACATATTAGAGGCAAGTGGGAGAAGGGGAAGAGTTCACATGTGGCTTGATGTGACAAGTCAAAGATCACATGGGGAAGAGAAAAAAGACTTTAATATTCGTTGGAAGGATAAAAGGAATTAAAAATTCCTTGAGAGGTTGATTAGGCTAGTTAATGAAGGATTAGAGGAGGGTTAGGTGGCTAAAAGAGATTAGAGGCCAACTTGCAAAAGTTGGAGGATGTGACACATCCTAATCAAGGATTAGGCATGTGCACATCCCTAATGATGAGATTAGGAGAATAATTAAGATTAAGAATGGGATGTGACATGTGAGGAATTAAATAAATGTCATATTTATTTAATTCATTTGATGAAAATGAGGATTAAAGAGATAAGGTATTTATTTATTAAATACCATAGGGATTTGGAAGAATTAAGGATATTAATTAAATAGTAGCGATATTACTTAATTAATGCAAATAAGGGGATGCTTAGATGAAAGGGGATAAATTTGGATAAATTAAGTGTCCAAATTTAGGTGTCTACAACTAATATAGGAAAAATGGTCCAGTATGTTTCAATTGTAACAATCTTGGACACCTTGCAAAATTCTTTAGGAACATAAATATGAATAAAAGAGGTCTGGATTATAAATGAATAAATTCATAGAAAGACAATAAAGGAAAAGAAAAGGCTTATGTGGAAGAGATAAGAGATTAGATGAAGAAAACATGGGTGAAGAAAAGTGAATCTGATGAAGGAAACAAGGCTATATTGGAAGTTCCCTCCGGTAGCTCTTCCGACATCTAATATCAGGCCAGTGGCCTAGGGGAATTTTTCATGAAGATCTCCTATCCCTCGGTATATAATTGACTCCAAATTGTTGGATGTTGTCAGTCATTGTGATATTCATTAATGGAAATTTTAGCAATCACTTGTTGAGTTGAATGAAATGTTAAAGGTCCGAAGTTGAATTCTTGGCTTACTGTTTGAGTTCGTAGAGTGACCAAAACTTCTAGGGAAACACATTTAATGTGGCATAAAGTAAAGTAAGTGAAGTTATAAAAGGGACATTTTGAACCCTAATTCATCATTGTTCATTGAAGGAAAATAGTTTGAGAGCTTTTCTACAAAATTTTGAAGGTGCAAAAGGTGATCCTTATAGTGAATTTCTAGGTATTTCTGTTGATCATTAGTTTCATATCTATTTTTGCAATCGGTAGAGCTTTGTTTGGGGTGAATCATGAAGAAAATCAAAGGAACCTTAACCCTAGATGAGTATAGTAGTAAAAATAGTAGGGATGAAAGTAATTTGTTGTTGCTCGCTGATCTCAGGAGGCTTGAAGGATCTAAGAATAAAAGTTGAATTCTTGGCTTGTTGTTTGAGTTCGTAGAGTGACCAAAACTTCTAGGGAAACACATTTAATGTGGCAGAAAGTAAAGTAAGTGAAGTTATAAAAGGGACATTTGGAACCCTAATTCATCATCGTTCATTGAAGGAAAATAGTTTGAGAGCTTTTCTGAAAAAATTTGAAGGTGCAAAAGGTGATCCTTACAGTGAATTTCTAGGTATTTCTGTTGATCATTAGTTTCATATCTATTTTTGCAATTGGTAGAGCTCTATTTGGGGTGAATCATGAAGAAAATCAAAGGAACCTTAACCCTAGATGAGTATAGTAGTAAAAATATTAGGGATGAAAGTAGTTTTTTGTCGCTCGCCGATCTCGGGAGGCTTGAAGGATCTAAGCATAAAAGTTTGGATATATGGAACGAATATCCTCATCTTATCAATCCTGAAGTAATTCGGTTTGTTATGAAAAAATTGGACGGTTCAATATCCTCACTCTTGAAATTTTTTATCAAATTACTAAGGATGTGATTAGAAATCTAATGGGCTTATGCAATGTTGGTTATTTACCGAAGAAGAAGTCAATTTACAATGTTGAGGTTGAAGCCCTAACCAGAATTAGGGGAGATTGAGGGATTTGATAATTGAATCGATTAAAAATCCTTTGAAAAATTATGTGGCACATGGAATCTCATACAAAATATTCTTGAGAAACCAAGAAGGATCAACCTCGGTAGGTGCTACATATATCGCTCATAAGATGATAATTGAAAATGAAGATTTTGACCTATGCAGTCTAGTAAAGGGTCAAATAATGGAAAATGTTCAATTAACAAAGGATATTGACTACCCTTTCAGGTTTGGTACTCTGGTAATATGCATTATGATGTATTTTCTAAACTGTTTTCCTATGAAAGCAAATGTAGTATGGAGAGAAAATACGCTGGTTTGTAAGCAAACATTCAATCATTATAATTCTTTTGAGAATTGTGAAAAAGTGTATGAAAGCTTTTTTAGAAAGGTGTTAGAAAGGTTTGGGGAAGGTGTTGTCCCTATCCCAGTAAAGATAACAGAAGGAGGGTCATTCTCTGACAAGGCTAAGAAAAAGCAGAAGAGAGGAAGTGATATGGGCGATGTCACTCCATCGGTACCTGAGTTAGCAAAGATGGAAGAAAAGGGGAAAGGTCAGTTAGTTGTGGATGTAGAAGATGAATTTTTTGAAGAATATAATCCAAGAGACCAACCAAAACTAGTTGAACCAGTTGTGGAAATTGCAGAAGAAAGTGATGATGAAGGCGCTCTATTTAAAGCTAAGATATTGCAAATTATTCAGGATGAGGGTGGTATGCAAAAGATATCTGATATATGGTTAAATGGACCATCTTATGAGCAGGATGTCATTGAAAATACTCTAGAAAGGTACTTTGTTGATAATAATATTGAATTGGAGATTCTGCAACATGAACTTCCAAATGAGCTAATCCAATGTATCTAGGAGGATATGGCTTCTGTGCCTCTGGACAAAAAGAGGAGATGATTTCTCATTTAAAGATCCAGTTTAGGCTATCTCTTTCCAAGTTGAAGAAGAAAATGAATGAGCTGAGACAATGTATTGATTCAGGCAATAAGGTACTCAATTATTGTCTAAGGTGGCCTCATGTGGTAGGCAAGTAAAAGGACAAGTTGCAGGAAATTGAGGGTGAGCTTGTCAAAATCAGTCATGATTACATTATGTTTTTGGATAAGGATGGAGAGGTCAAGAAGAAGGTTCATGCTATGTAGGATGAGCATACAAAAGTCCATTGTGCTAGGAATACTCTTATTGATGCCTTCTAGAAACTAAAAGACCTAACGAAAGGGAGATTAAAGCAATTGATTGAAGTGCTCAAGTTAGGAGAAAAGCTAGAAGTTGCAATGACCATTCCTGAGTCACTTATCCAAATCATCAAAAAAAACTTTAAAAAAATAGCCTGATCATTGCCATTGGAATTGTAGTGGATTCCTAGAAGAAATTCCTTCCAGAAACTAAAGAGGTATAATATAATCTTCTGAAGTCTTGCTGTAGTTGTCAAATTTTGTTTAAAATTTTGGGGAGAGAATGGAATTAAAGAAAGTACAAAGTAGATCGGATATAAATAGAGCTTTGTCATTAATGTCAAAGGGGGAGATAATGAGTGAAAAATTTCCTGGACATCCATTGGGGGAGTAGTAATCTTTTTTTTTGGTTTTGACACTTGTCAAATTTTCACTAAGTGTTTCCATAAATGCCAAAGGGGGAGATTGTTGGCATATGGCTTTTAGAAATCATTTTTTGATACTTGTGTTGTCATTGATGGTAACTAGATTCATTAGTATGATCCATAGTATTATCATTATTCATACTAGCAAAGAACTTGAGTTTCTATACTCTTCTGATAGTAAGTATGAAGATCAAGACATCCGGTTGCGCAAGTGAAACTGCGCATGATATTGCTCTCTATACCGGATCATTATTTCATGGTGTGGACTCCAAGGAATATTTCTTGGCAATTACACTATCCTCTGATAAGTCTTGTGGTATTGTATCAGTTGAAGTTGGAGTTAAGAGATTCAGTAACATGATTCATGGTTTATTTTCCATTGTGGCTAACATGTTTCGTATGGTGTATCATGGATCTATGTGGCATATGTATTTCATCATCTCTTATGTTTTTAATACTTTTTTGGTTCCCACTAAAGTCTATCCGACTTGTGTGGATTTTCTTAACTTATAAATTAGAGATGTGAGCTAACATAAAGAAAAATATTATATTCCATTGTGTGGCCGACATACTTTGAATTTCTGGTTAGCGGGTATATAAAGGAGATCGGTGATTCATTTTAATAGAGATATGAAGGTATGTGTGTGAGTGTGTGAAAGAGAGTATGTAAGCATCAGGGAAGGAGTGAAAAAGAGCATATCAGTTTTTGTATGTTGAGTAGTGCAGAAGTGTAGTCTGGTCAAGTGATCCAGAATCTGATATTAGGCTTCATTGGAACTGAATTCAAGCATTTGTTGATGCTATATTCTTAATTCAAGTTTTGTTGTAAACTTTATCTTATCTGTAGGTAGTGAGCCTCTTTCTTTTGAGCAGTGAACTCTAGGCAGTGTGCCTGAATGCAAGTGCATTCCCTCTTTTATTTACTTTAAACAGAGTAAACATTGTGGATTAATCTGCACCGTGGTTTTTCCCCTAACAAGGTTTCCACATAAAAATATCTATTGTTATGGTGTTCATTAATGTTCCTGAATGCTTTAATCTGTTATATGCTAAATGACATCATATTGTTACTGTTAATGGTTTTTAGATCTATTTTTATTATTGAAATTCTAGAACACTAATTCACCCCCCCTCTTAGTGTTCCCAGTGTCCAACTCACAAGACATCATTATTTGAATTTTAGTACCTAAATATATGCATGATACAACATAAAATTAAAGCAACATAGTTCCAACACCATGAAACAAGAACTAAAAGGCCATGAAAATGACAAGGGACCATTTTTCTACAACACATTTAGCCCCCACTTTAGTGAGAGGGTGAACCTGCTTGAAACTCACACTAAAGTAGCCATGAACATTGAGGGGAGGGTTCAAATCCTCTCATGTTATCAAGATGGAATGAAAATGATCAAGAGAGATGATCAAGCCTCTAGGATGAAGATCCCATGGCAAACTAAAAATAAGAACAAAAGAACACACAAGTGTTGAGATGAATTGGATGAAGCTTCGATCATCAATCCAACTAGTTGTGAAAAGATATCTAGGTTGATTGTTTGAAAAAGAGAATGTGTACTCACTCTGGGACCACAAAACTTTAGGTTGTCCATGGGGTGAGAATGTCCAACTGTATAATCACTTTGGGGCCATGGAACTAGTTGTCCATGGGGTGAGAAATCCCAAAAGGTAAGGTACATACACTAGTTGGTATGCACTCACAAAACACAAAAGTGGCTATGGGGAAAAGTCATGCCACTAGGTGGGCTTCCTGCTCAACGATGTTAAAGTTATACCACCTAATAACTTTAACAAGGCACCACAAGGAAAAAGATAAGAAAAATTTTTGCATACAAACAAGATGGCACCACAGGGATGCAAGCTGTGTTATGCAAGGTGGCAAAAAGAAATGAAAAATGTAAAAATGCAAAAATGTAAGGTGCAAAAATGTAAGAAGTTCAAAGGATTCTTGTTTAGTTTATGCAAGGTCAGTCACTTAGGGAACATTGTGTCTAATGTCTCCAAGAGAGGACCAATCAAAGAATAGTATATTCACAACTTAGGGGATGTAGTGTGTCGCATCAAGCCACCAAGAGGAATGCAATATGATAAAAAAAGATCACACTTATGAAGGACATCACACCCAATGTCATCCAAAAAGTGACAAAAACATCATATAAACAACAAGGCTACACTAGGAAGCAAGAATGAAAATGAAATAAAGGTAGTGTATGCCCCCCACTTTAAAGGAATTTCTACACATCATTCTATGATAAATTAATTTAAAGTAGAGAAGATAAGAAAGTGAAAAAAGAGAAGAAGACATGAGAGCCAACCTAGAAATCCCTATGCCAAGTCATATGTTTCAAAGCTAGGCTAGCTCATGTCAAAGAAAATGAAAAGCAAAGAAAGTGATTTTCCCCCCAGATAAGAAAATACACCAAACACATAAGAGATCCATGGATTTGGGGTCAGTGTATTTGTTTCTGCAATGTTTTGATTAAAGAGCTTAGAATTATCATCATTCCCCAAAACACATAGAGTTGGAAGAATGACACAAAGATCAAAAACAAAGGAAAAAATAAAGTCTATTTTGGGTCAACATGGAAGAGACATTGTGGTCTCAACGCATTGCATCATCCCCAAAGGAAAACACAAGAAAAAAGAAAATGAAAATGAAAAGGCGAAAGGAAATGAAAAATATTTTGAGTCAACATGAAGGAGACATTTCAGTCTCAATGCCTTGCAACATCACCAAAAGGAAAACACTAAACAAAAAGGAAAAACAAAAGGACTTTGTGGGTCAACATGGAAGATACATAGGGCGTCTCTATGCTTTGCATCATCCCCAAAAGGAAAACACAAAAGAAAAAGAGAAAAAGACAAGGACCTTTTGGGTCAACATGGAAGAGACATAGGGAATTTATACACTTTGCATCATCCCCAAAAGGAAAACATAAAATAAAAAGAGAAAATGCACGACGAATAGAAGAATAGAGGAATGAATAGAAGAAGTTTACAAAGAGAGAGAACATCAAACACACGATATGGGGGAGCACAATACACACATAAAAAAGAAAAGGACAAACGGACAAGTTATGCAAATGTAAGTCAACCATCTAACAAGTCATCCATCTCCCAATCATGTTCAGTGTAATGTGAGGGCGGTTGACTGTCCAAAGGAATAATTTCAAGTGTCGAACCAAGAGTTGTGCTAGGTTCTTCACTTGGTGGAGAGGATGTATCATTTAAGCTCATTATAGAGGAAAATAAAGAATTTAAATTGTTATGTGCTTCTTCATCAATTTTGGAAATTTTTGCATCATCATCACCATCATCATCATTATCAAGATTAATGGCAATAGGAGGATGAAGGGTGATTTCTAAAGATGGATGTATCAAAAGATGAGGTTGTTGGATTGGCTCAATTTTTTGTGAATGTTGTATTGGATTGTCTTGTGGTGGGTCAGGAGAAGGAGGTTTGTCATCTATTACTTCTATCAAAGTTAAAGGTTGATTGTCATTATTTTCTTCTATGCGAGATTGACGAGCAAGGAGATGACGATGACACCTTCGTTCCCTAGCATCACGGTTTTGTTTAATTCTATTTTAGAGTTGTTGAGGTGTAAGAGTGGATTGAGTCATCATAGGTTCTTCTACTTCTGAAGAAGGAAGAACAAAAGAAACAGAAGAGGATGGATCAACCACTTTCTCTTTTTCTTTGTAAACTTGTTTAAGGCAAGGAGGCCGAGCAGGGTTTGTTTCATATTCCCTTGGTTGTTTAAATGATGGTGAGGAAATATGAAGGGGTGATTTTTTAGGAGGTTGAATGGTTTTCTCAATGTCAGACTCAGGTTGAAGCATGGTTTCATCTATGATAGGAGGTGCGGAAGTGGGTGGGGACGAGTTTCAAAGGGATAATTCAACTATCTTTTTGGCTTTAAATTTTTCATAGGCTATGAAAAAGAAGTCCTTGTGAGGGGTGATAGGTTCTATGGGTTCAAGCCAGAAGGATTCTAATGAGAAGTTACCTTTGCAAGATAAAGGATTAAAGCCACTATGGTGTATGGTGACTATCTCATTATCATGTGGAAACTTCAAGCACTTATGAAAAACTAATGGGACCGCTTTCATTGAGTGAAGCCAAGGGAGGCCTAGCCACAAATGAAATTGGTTAGATTGTGGAATAATTGAAAATGTTACTTACAAAGTTTTAGGTCCTATTTGTAGGGGTATCATGATCGATCCAATCATAGTGCTTGCAAAACCATTATGTGTTTTAATCCATGCAGTGGGTTTATTGTAATCATCTTGATATAGTTCATGTAATACCAAAAAATCTTTTATGATCACGTTCGCACCACAAGCGAGATCTATTAATATCCCATTATTGGGATTATCATAGATTTGGCCAACTATGTAGAGAGGACCATCAGGAAGCTTTAGGAGTATCTCTTTAGAAGAAAAAGTGATATCAAGTGATTTTGTGGTTTGGCCCTTATGAGGGATAATGTCTAATGTAGCCACAAGATTATCCATAGGAATGGCTTGGGTAACAATAGGAATTGTATCATGTTGTTCATTATTGGTATCAACAATCATTACATCAGGCTTGGAAGGTTCACTAGCCTTGACAAACGAGGTAGTATGTTTTGGCATAGGATTGGTGGAATTTTCTAAATTTTGATTAGGAGGTGCAACAGACTGATTGCCTTGATCATTAACACCTGCAATTGTCAACTCACCTGAATCAATGAGGTCTTGAACTAAATGTTTAAGATGCTTACAATGTTTGGTGGCATGGCCATTTTGATTATAAAAGTGACAATAAGCATTAGGTTTGAATGTAGGTGGTAATGGCTGATTTGGATCAAGTGGTTGAAGAGGTGGAAAATTGAGCATGCATTTTTGGATTAATTGGTTCATTGTGTGATGGAGGGTATTAGGTAAAGGAGTGAAATGTATGTTAGGATCTCCATAATGATAAGGCACAACTTCCCTAACAACAAGCACTTGATTCATAACAGATTGGGTTGGTTGTGGTTGAGGTTGAGGAGGCAGATTAAATTGTAAAAAGCCTCTATTAGGTTTGTAGAAGTGGTGTGTGTTGTTTTTATTTGGATTGGTGTTTTCTAGTTTCTCAACTTAGTTGGAAGTGGATTTTGGATCACAACTTGAAACCAAATTTATTTTAGTCACATAAGGTTGCACATAAATGCATGAATGAAGGGAATTTCATCATGGTGAGTTTGTCTTGAAGGTTGGTCTACAAATTTTTGATAAACATCTTCTATAGATGTGCATCAAGAAGTTTGACATCAATTTGAGCATATAAGGATTGGTAATGTGAGATGAAATCCATCACTTTTTCATCTGTGTGTTGTCTACATCTCATAAGGTCGGTCATTGTCTTTTTAGGTGTCATGTGAACTTGAAAGTTACTAATGAAAGCATCCACAAATTCATTAAATGAACGGATGGAATGATTGGGAAAGTTGGAAAACCATTCTAAGGAAATGTCTTTCAAGGTCTGTGGAATTTTTTTTTCTAAAAGTTTATTGTCAAGGACAAAGTCACTACACAAAGCTGCATAAGAATTAATATGGTTGATAGGATAACCTTTTCCTCCATATTTCTCAAACCGAGGCATTTCTATCTCTTGTGGCATCGAGGTATGTAAGATTTCTAAGGATAAGGGACTACTACAGACATGATATGTGGTTGGAGCTGGTTGACCCTGAGTGATGTTGGAAAGTTGATGTTGCATAGATTAAATGGTAGTGAGAAGTTGTGTAAGAAGAGGATAGGGGTATGTGGGTTGAGGTGGAAGGGAAAATGGTGGAGTGTAAGTGATGTTGGGAGAAGTGAAAGGAATGCTAAGAGGTGTGAAAGTGGTAGAAGGGATGTGCAATTCCACAAAGGAAGTAGGAATGCTAGTGGAAATCAGGAAATAAGTAGCCTGATGCATAGTGATATGGACTTGTAGATTGGTATAAGTCAGGATGGAAGCAATGGTTGAAGGGGGAGGAACTTGAGGTGATCCTTGGCTTACAGGAATGGTTGCGGATTGGATGTTTGAAGAGGCATGTTTATTGTAAATATCAACAATTTTACTCATCACTTGCAAGCCATCATCACTTTCAATCAAACGATGAAGATTCTCAATGGCAGGTATGGTAGTTGTGGAAATGTTTTCAAGTGACAAGTCTTGTTGTAAATGTGCAAAGTCCTCATGAATATTAATGACCTTGTCTTGCAAGAGGGAATTGGTTTGGTTGTCAACATTCATTGGATGGAAAGGTAAAGGTATGGAAGTGGTATTGTGAGGGCCTAATGTGCCATTTTCCATACTAGGAGTAGGAGCTCATGAGATCCCACGGTCCACAACAAAAGTGTTATCACGTGATGTCATGAGTCTAGAACTTCGTCTCACTAAAGTATTATCAATGAGGCACCAAACACTCATGCAATTACCACAAAGAAGGGGTGAAGGCCAATGCAAGCTAATCTAAGAGCTGTAAAATGAAAATAATAGAAAATATGATAACTATAACAGAAAGCTAACTATAGAAAAGAGAAATGCAAACAAATTCCAGAAATATTGTCTGAAAAATGTAGGGGGACTGATTCACCCTGGGTGGCAAATGAGTCCTAGTATGAAGTTTTTTAATTTTTTTCAAAAATTTTAAGATGATTTAAATGCTCTATAGTATGCAATTTTCAGATGCAGAATGTAGATTTTGACTTTTTTCAATTGGATTTAATGAAAAATTGAAAGCTAAATGAAAGTTTCACTAATGTAAAATGAAAAGTCCTAGAATGCAATAACAAATCAATGTCTTAATTGAATGCTAATGAAAATGGAAAGTAAGATGCAATATGTGAATGCAATCAGAAATTCAAAGTGTCCAAAAGTTGGGTTTACCAAAATGAAACATAGATTTTTGGGACCCTATGGACTACTCTTGCACTTCTAGGGTTTTTCACCTAAAAGGAGAGAGATAGGGCCAAAAAAGCTTAAATGTATCACCTAAATTAGGATGTGTGTGATGTGATATGATGTAAATGAAGTTAAATAAATGAAATATATTAATATAGATGACTGAAAATGAATGAAAAAGTGCAATTATGACTATGTTTGAAAACACATTATGATATGCAAACAACTATGTAAATGAAGAAATTATGCAGAACATAAAGTACAGGGATGAATCTGAGTGCACCTGGGTGAAATGTGAGCTTTCTGGAGTGTTCTATATGTTGATGAAATTTACGAATTTTTCACGGTGGGACTCATTCGCTCAGGGTGGCGAATCAGTCCACCTACTGGTAAAAAACTGTCGGGAGTTTATTTCTGTTTGTCGGGATCTGAAATCTGACAAAACTCAAGTTTCCAATCCTAAGGTGGGACTCATTCACCATAAGTGGTGAATCAATCCTCCCCCAATTTTTTGAAAAAATAGGAGACAAATTTGCAACACCAGATCTGAAAATGTTTGCTTGTTGGGTTGCCGAAGTCAAATCTATAGAAAATGGACAAATAGCTCTCTCCAAGCTTGATTTTGACTCAAGTTGACTTGAAGCACTTAGTTGACTTGAAAATCACTCTTCAACACCTAATAACCTGTCAAATCTACAAACAAAGGGCTACAAACAAACAAGCAAAAGGGGAAAAATGATTAGGGGTTTTCCTTGGTTAAACCCCACTTTTGGTAATTAAACCCTTGAAAAGACAATGTAATGAAAGAGAAAGATAAACTAATAACATGCAAGTGCTATCAACTCACCTAACTCTTGATGATGAAAGTCTGAAGTAATGTCAATGGTTGCTTCAAAGTGCTTGAATAGTGCTTGAATTGATGATGTAAAATGCTTGAATGCTTGAAATGTAGAATTAAATGCTTGAATGAGTGAGGAGATCTAAAATGAGATGAAAATCACTTATTTATACAATTGTTGTGCCTTAGTATCTATTCATACCTCATCACAAGCCGACATGAAGTGATTTTGAATAAAATCCCGAAAGGAAATTTGAAATATTTTGAATTTGGGGTCAAGGGGGACTCATTCACCACCCATAGCGAATGGGTCCCACCTAGGAGCTAAAAACAAGTGTCAGGAAAAATGTTGTGTTTAATGTTATTTTTTAGGATAACATTCAAAAATACACTTAATTAAGACATATGAGGGCATACAGAGACAAAATAAAGCATGAGAAGGGTGTAAATAGTGAAAATATGCCTAGAAGAGCATGAAAGCTTGTTACAAGACTTTACAAAACTTCATAATAGGGCTTGTTGGTCAGTGAAAATGTGGCTTTTAGGTGAATTTCAATAAATAGAATCTAGAAGAATGTAGAAATGTCTTACAACACTTCACAACACCTTCACAAGACATCATTATTTGAATTTTAGTACCTAAATATGCATGTTCAAGCCATGATACAACATAAAATTAAAGCAACATAGTTCTAGTACCATGAAACAAGACCTAAAATTCCATGAAAATGACAAGGGACCATTTTTCTACAAAACAACATCATCTTCAAATTCCTCATGGTTTAGCAACTATAGGTGCTCGGAAGTGAAGATCTAGTTAAAAAAATTAGTTCAATGTCAAGTTTGGCCAAAAAGTATAAACCACTATTGTGGGATTACCCAGATTGATTTTGGTGTTTTAGAGAGAAGTGTAAGAATGGTGTGAGTAGTGTGCGAAAAGTGGCATACATGATACAAATTTAATCATAGTTTTGCGAATTGTGTCTCAAAGTGTGTGAATACAAAGCATAGCAAAACATTGATCTAGATTAGTGCAAAGATTGTTTTGTACTTCATTGGAACTGTAATCCAGCATATTATAGATGCATTTTTAATAGTTCAAAAGGTTGTGAGCCACCCCTTTCTTCTTCTATCTAATTCTCTGTGGGAAATGAGTTGGAGAGTGAGTGCACCTGCTGTGATCATTTTTGTAATATACTATATCCGAATATAATATGTTGTGAGCTAACCCTCACCGTGGTTTTTCCTATTTTGTGTTTTCCACGTAAAAATCCTTGTGTTCATGTGTTATGTGACTCTATAGATTTTTCATGCTTTCATTCATTATTGTAGTTAAATATATTTTTGTAATTGGATGGCTAATGTCAAAATGGTTTAATTGAATACTAATCCACCCCCCTCTCAATATTCTAGGTGTTCAATAATTGGTATCAGATCCTAGTTCCTTGGAAGAAGTTTTACCACTTTGGGAAGATCTTGGAAATTGAGCACATGACTGATAGAAATATTCCTATTCCTTTGGAAGAGATTCTTGCTATTGGATATACAAAAGAAGATTGCATGCTTGAAAAAGATGGAGAACTCAAAGTTTCTCTAGAAGATCTTAATGTTGAAGGTGAAAATAGAGGTCAAAAGGAGAATCTTAAAGAGGCAAATGAATGTATCAAAAAACTGAGGGAGTAGATCAAGAAGTTCAAAGCAAGGCATAAGGAAGTCAATGAAAAATTGAAACAAGCAAATGAGAACATTACCTAATTGAAAGTACAAGTGGAAGAAAAGAAAAAGATTGAGGAATGTCTAAATGCAATGGTAGAAAGAAAATCTAATGAATGCATTAGGCTTGAACAAGAAGTGGTAAATCTAAGATTAGATCTAGAGAAGGCAAGAAGTCATGAGGAAAAAATCAAGGAAAGTTCTACAATGCTTGATGAATTGATTTCCAATCAGAAAGCATCTAAAGAAAAAGGTGGTTTAGGTCTTGAAAAATGAGAAAGATCAAAAGCAGCTTAGACACCTAATACATGAAAGAAGATCAATGAATCAGAGAAGACTAAAGACAAGAGGAACAATGAAAAATTCCAGAATCAAAGAAGCAATGCTATAAGACCCCCATATCAGACAACCAAATGTTCAAAGGTACCCATATTTCAATGGTTTTTGTTATTTTTGCAATAAATATGGACAGAGGACAAGTGAATGCAAAAGTCAAATGATGAATGCATATACCAATCGTAGAATGGTTCAATCTTTCAAAGGTTACTATTATACATGCTATGGATTTTGACACAAAGATGATCAATGTAGATTTAAAATGAATAGAAGGAATAATTTTCAAAGAAATGTCATATGCAACAACTGTAGTAGGCCTAAACATATTGCTAAATTTTGTAGAAGTAAAAACATAAGGATGATTTGATAAAGAAGAATGAACTAGTCAAAAGGATTGATCCAGTAGAAGTAAAGAAGCAAATGGAGAAAGAAAGAGGATCCTAATAACAAGGAAGAATCAAAGACTACAAATGAGTTTGTACCACCCTTTGGTACAGATAATTCCTATGGGAATTGAACCTAGGCATTGGCTTAGGAGGAGAAATAATAGAAAATCAAATAAACCCCTTGCCTATATGAGGTGTCATCACTTGGCACAAAGATATATCATGAAGAATAGAATGATTGATTTATTGAAGAAGAATATGGAAAGAAATATGCTAATGCAAAAAATTTTGGAGCTTGAGAAGTTGACTATGCATACATTTTTTGGATTACCAACTTTATGGTTGGTAGCATTTATTGTAGAATTAGGTCAAATCAGAGTGTTAAAAGCATATTTGATAAGGAAAATTCATTTCATTAAATGAATTTGAAGGAGAGTAGAGAAGAATGCTCTTAAGGTTTGGTTTTTTTTCTTTTCTTTTTCTATGTGCTTCTGCTTGTTGGTGTGTGGGGTTTCATTGGAGGGGAGGATACTTTTTGAAAGACCTCTTTTTTGCGATTCTACAAACAACCACTGCCCTTGTCTGTTCTTTTGGGTGGAGTTTCAGATTTTGGCCTTAGCTAGCCTATGTTGTGAGGGTGTGTGATCTTGGTCAACCTAGCAGGGTCTTAGTGTTTTCCTTTGCATGGCTCTAGGGGAGACATCGGGGGTCAAATACCCTTGGATTTTCAAGCTGCATTTGGAGCTTCTTCTCCAAATTGTTTACCGAGGGTTTTTAATAATAGTTTTTTTCAAATGATTCAAGTAATGGTGGATTTTTTCCAGTTGGTGGTCCTCATATACCGAAGATAAATGGTTGCCTAAAACAAACCAAAGATAGGCTAGTGTTGGTCATTCTATATGAATCAATTGTAGAGGATATTGAATATTTCTCAAAAAATCCTTATTTTACCAATTTTTGGGAATGAGGGTCTCACTCCAATTCTTGGAATCGTGGGCTCATTGTACCTAGTCCTTGGAGGGTGAGATGGAAATAATGTTAGCAAACAATTACTTCATGGTGACATTTAATTGCATGGTAGATCACAATAAAGTGTTTGAATGTGGACCTTATTTCCGCAACTAGGTTAGTTTATTCATTAAACCCTGGCATGTGGGTTTTGATCCTTCAGAGGAGCTCTCGAATAGAGTTCCGGTGTGGGTTCGTCTCCCCAGATTTCTAGTTGAATATTGGTGCAATGACATTTTGCAGAGAGTTGCTTCACTACTGGGGAATCCAGTGGGTCCTTCTTAGCAAACTCAGGATATAAAGGTAATGAATTTTGCTCGAATTTGTGTTGAAATGGATTTAAATATCCCTCTTCCAGATTCTTTGGAAATTCGTGCGGGTTCATACTCTTGGGTGCAACAACTAGATTATGAGGAATTGCCCTTTCGCTATCATATTTGTCATGAATATGGCCATCTACAGAGGAGATTCCTGAAGCCTAAATATTTTGTGTCTCAGGTTGCTCAGCTTCCTAGCAATCCTCCTAAAGTTGTAAAAGGGAAGGACCCTGTTCCTGGTGAGGTTGTTGGTGTGGAAGGTTTTATTCCTACTAAGGCTTGTAATAGGAATTGGGATCAAAAGAGGACTCTTAAGGAGAACCTAGTAGGAGATACCTTTAATAGATTTGAGGTTCTAGATGATCTTAGTAAGCAGGAAGTGAATCTAGGAATGATGTTTATGGATCAGGGTGTTTCAAAAGGGGTTCAGGAAGGACTTATTCTAGATTTCAACCAGACTTCTCAGGAGACTGGAGCTTTGCAAATGGTAATGGATCAGAGTTTGGTAGTTCATGGGAGGTCTGAGACTCTTTTGGATATGCAGATGGGGGAGGGAGATATCTCTACTCCATTGGTGAAAGTGGGGTCGGAATCAGTAAAAGGTAGTAAGGGTCCTCCGTTGGGAATTCTTTAGAAAGAACAAAAGAAAGGGGTTGCAGAAAAGTATTCTAAAGTTGGGAGAAAGAAGGATTTGGAGAAAATAAAGTTGATGGGGGAGAATTTGGTTGAGTCTGGGTCTATTAAGACCCTGGATTCCCATTTTTCTAACCCTCCAAAATGATTGTCCTTTCTTGGAATGTAAGGGGCTTGAACAGTTGCCCTTGACAAAAATTTGTTTGTGATTTGTTGAGAACTCATTCTCCTGATGTTCCTTTTTTAAAGGAGACTAATTTAACTATTGAAGGTGTGATTAGTTTGTGGCCTAAGCTATGGGGATAGGGTGGTTTCCATTATATTGGGGCTCATGGTAGTGCAATGGGGGTGACTTGCTTATGTAACCCAATGAAGATTCCTCCTCTTTGGTGGTTGTCGTCCAAGTCTTCCATCTTTGTTGTTGCTTCAAGTAGGGAGTTGGGGGAAACTATTCTTCTTTCAAACATCTATGCACCTACTAATTTTCATGGTAACCAGTCATTATGGTATCATATTTATTTCATTCGGAGCCATGCTCCTTTGTTCCCTTAGATTAGAACAAGTGATTTCAATGTCATTATTGAGTTGGATGAGAAGAAGGGTGGTATTGCAAGATTGGAGCCCTCTGCTTTCCTGTTTCATGATAACATCTCTGCATTGAATCTGGTTGACATTAAGCCTCAGAATGACCAGTTTACTTAGAACAATAGGAGATTGGGGGAGAGTTTTATTATTGAGAGACTATACTATTTCGTGGTGTCTTGTTTCTAGGTTGGTGGAGGATAGTCTACTTGCTTTGAGATTTTGGATTGGAGGGGCTCGGATCACTAGCCTATTAAGTTATATCCTACTTCGGCTCATGTTGCTCGATGCCCTTCTTTCAAGTTTCAACTTATGTGGTTAAGAGATTCTTCTTTTCAGGTGCATTTGGTTGAATGTGGAGGTGGGGAAGACCTGATTTTGGCACTGCTATGTATTCCTTTTCCAAATAGCTACAATATATTAAATATCAACTTAAAAGGTGGAATAGGTAGTGCTTTGGCAATATTTTTCATGCTAAGGTTGCTGCTCAAGCTGACTTGGACATCATCACTCAAGAGATAAGGGATTTTGGTCTATCTAAAGAGTTACTTAGGGAGGTGGCTAGGGCTTTGAAAGCTTTGGAGGAGTGTGAGTTGCATGAGGTGATTTATTGGAAACAAAAGGATTGAGTTGAGCGGTTATAGGAGGGAGACAAAAACACTGCTTTCTTCTTCAACATGGTGAAGGCTAGGAGACATGGTAATTCTATGCTTATTCTTGTGAATGACAAGGGTTAGAATTTATCTTCTTTGCAAGATATGTCTAGAGAAGCTTCACAGTTCTTTGCTTCATTATTTAGAGAGGACTCTCAGGATGGTTTGGTGGAAGGAAACCAAGTTCTTTCTTGTACCCCCTCTTTGGTCATTGGGAAGATGAATGAGCATATTTTCAGCAATATCTCACTAGAAGAATTAGAGGATACTATTTTCTAGATGAAGAAAGGGAAAGCCCCAAGCCCTGATGGCTTTTTGGTTGAATTTTTTCAAGAATATTTGGATATCATTAAGTTGGACCTTTTGGAGGTGGTTTGTGAGTCTCAAAGGAATAAGCAAATGTTGTGGGCTTTAAACTCTATATTCCTTTCTCTCATTTCGAAAGGTGAGGGGGTGGATCGTCTAATTCAATTCTGACCCATTTCCCTTTGTAATGTGGTTTACAAAATCATTTCCAAGTTGATTGTTGAAAGGATGAAGTGATGGCTTAGAGGGCTTATCTCTAAGGAAGAGAGTGGTTTCATGGAGGATTGGAAAATTATGGATGGGGTGGTCATTTCTACTAAGACCATCCATTCTATGACATCCTCAAAATATAAGGCTATGTTCATCAAGCTAAATATGGCAAAGGCCTATGAGAAAGTGAAGTGGTCCTTCTTGCAAAAAATTCTTATTGCTTTTGGTTTTGTTGAGGAGTGGGTCCAGTGGGTTATGTGTTGTGTTACTTCCACTTCTTTCTCAGTGTTGATAAATGGTGAGCCTAATTCTCTTTTTAGTGCTTCTAGGGGTCTTCATCAAGGGGATCATCTCTCCTTATTTATTTATTTTTATTGTAGAAGGCCTGGGGAGACTACTGAAACATAATTTGGAGTTGGGTTTTATCTAGGGATGGAGGTGGGGAAATGGTTTGCCTCAATCTCACCTACAATTTGTGTATGATACTACCTTGATGGGTTTGGCTAAGATTAGAGAAGCTATGAATTTGTGCAAGGATTTGGATATATATCTTGTTGCTTATGTTCAAAGGATTAATGAAGATAAATCTCCCATTTTCTTCTTCAATACTTTGAGGCTTATTCAACAAAGGATTGCTCGTATCTTGAGGTTCTAGATTGGTTCTCTCCCTTTAACTTATCTTGACATTCTTATCTATGTTTGTAGACTTCCTAGGGATTCGTGACAAAATATTTTGGACAAATTTCATGTGAAGGTTAATCATTGGACTCATAGATGGTTTTCTTTTGTTGACTATGTTTAGCTACTAAAGTCTATAGTGCAGGTTCTTCAGGTTTATAGGTGCATGTTACAAGTGGTTCCAATTGGGTTTGTGAAGGACTTGGACTCTCTAGCTAGATAATTCTTATGGGTAGGTTTCTTGTCCTCTTCCAAGTGGAGCTTGGTTAAGTGGGATATTGTGAGTAGCTCGAGGTAGTTTTGGAGTCTTAGATTGCGGCTGACAACTTGGTCTAGGTTGGTATTGGTTGCAAAGCTTTTTTGGAGGTGGTGTATGGAGCAGGATCATATCTAGGCCATGATTTTATCTCATAAGTACCTTCTGGGGGTTCTAAAGGAGGAGCTTCCTAGGTTTCCTCAGGTGGGGAAAGGTTATGTGATTTAGGGAACACTTAAAAAGGGGTTGTGCTGATCAAGGAGGGCCTGTTCTAGATATGTAATAGGGGGCCAAGGATATCTTTTGGTCTGATTCTTGGGATATATTTTCGCCCATTTTGCATCTATATCCTAATTTGGTGAATCGTTGTCAACACTTTTTGGAAGCTGGTTGGTCAAAGGTGAGTAATTTTAAGAATTTTTATCCTTGTGGGAAGATGGAGGTGGCTAGGTGGAAGGATACTTGTGATTGGCCTGTTCTTGCATTGGAGGAGGAATGTGTTGAGCTTCAAAATATTTTGGCTGGTAGACAATGTTTTTCCCTTAGGGATAAGGATATTCTAGCTTGGAGCTTAAATCCTAAGGGTGCCTTCACTATGGCTAGTAGATATCAAGAGTTGTTGTCTCGTAAGTTTGGGGGGGTGGGGGTCCCTTGGTGGAAAAATGTGTGGAACAAGTTTTCTTGGCCAAGGTGTAATTTTTTTGTGTGGAATTTGGCTTGGAATAGATGTTTGACTTGGGATAATATTCATAAGCAGGGATTCCAGGGCCCCTCTATTTGTATTCTGTGTGATTGCTATGAGGAGGATTCTTCCCATTTGTTTTTTCATTATCATTATTCTATGATACTTTGGCATTTTTGTTGGGGTGTTTGGAAACATCCTTGTGTTCATGCATCTTCCCTTGTTGAGTTCTGGAGTAGTCTTGGAAGACCCCCTTCCTTGGCCTCTTTTCTCTAGATTGTGTGGAGCATTGGTCCTATGTTCATCATGTGGAAAATTTGGTTGATAAGGAATCATAGGATTTTTTTGTGGGGATAGGATGATGGTTCCACAGGTTTGGCACAAAATTATTGGTATGATCCAAGAGATGATGGAAGCCAAATGTAAAAAATATTTTCCATTGGGAAGAAGTGATGATAAGATTGTGAATAAATTGAGCTTGTAGGGGTTGACATCAGTCTCTGCTTGTGTCAAAAGTGGAAGGAAGACTAAAAAGAAGGTTCAAAGGATTGGAAGATGGGTGCCTCCTCCAATGGATTTTTTGAAGATTAATACAAACAGTTCCTCTAGGGGTAACCCTAGGTCTACTAGGATTGTTGCAGTTGGCAGAGACCTGTTCTGGTTCAATCATTTTCTTTTTCTCCATCCATGAAGGAAGGAATTCTAACAACTTTATGGAAGGGTTAACGATTTTTTGGGCTATTAAGTGTGCTTGTTCCTTGGGCTAGCAAAGGATTATCTATGAATCTGATTCATAGATTATTGTTAACATGTTTCTTGAGAAGAAGGTGGTTGAGGTTAATTGGCATATTGTGTTGGTGGTTCAACAGATTTTGCAGAGGTGCTCTACTTTGGAAGTGGTGTCTTTGGTTCACATTCTACATGAATGGAATAAGGTTGCTAATTGTTTGGTTAAGTTGGCTTCTGAGCATGAGGATGATTGGAATATTGAGGGGTGGAGACAATTATCATTTGAGTATGGTCAGAATTTAAAGAGGGTCATTGTCGATGATATGGAGGGATAAGATGTCGATGGTTGTTTGGATGGTGGCTTTTGTTTTGGATGGATGTTTTGGTGTTTTCCTTTATGGGAGCTTATGGTAGCCCCTTTTAATAAAAAAAGGAGAGTAGAGAAGAAAGAAGTGGAGGTGAAGAGTTTGAAGCATCTCTAAGTTGCAGAATTTCAAACACCCTACTTCGTCAAGGAAAGAAAAAGGTATTTAGCAATCCCTACATACTCTATTTTTTTGGAATTATCATTTGAAGGAAATTTGGATGCAATGGTGACACCATAAGTTGTAGATGTTGCCTAGAGACTGCAACCCAAATTTAGAAGATACTTAGGTGCATTCTCATACATACCGCTCTGGGTTCTACCTATTGAAGACATTAGGGCTTACATTCATGGGAATATGGAAGAAAAATCCTCCAAAAATCCATTGAACCTATGGATAGATGAGTTATTTGGAGATGATTACACCTTAAAAATAGAGTACAATATCTTGATTGAGAAGAAATTAGATATGTGGCATTGGTTTTGAAACTTTAGCTATGAAGAGAAGTGCATTAGAATGGCCTTAAGTAGAATTCATGATTAGTTTATGTGGATTGATGGCCTTCACATGATTACCAAGGAATTAATTAGAGAGATCACTAGTTTATGGTCCACCGAACTAGTTCCAATCTAGAAATCCACTAAGAACAAAGATATAATGGAGAAAGTGGATGCTACAATAAACCCTATAAGTAGCCCACTAGTTAGATATGCAACTATGGTTATTGGAAAACATATTTATAGAGACAACTCAGTCTTTTCCACAACAATTCATGTGGCACTGAATATGACTAAGAAAAATGTTGAGTATGACCTCTGTGAGTCGCTCTGACAACAATTAATGGAGAACCTGAAGGAAATTAAGAGGAAGAAGCATGCATTCAGGTATGGAACATTGGTGATATGATTGGTTTTCTACTTTTCGAAACATTTCCTTGCAGATGGAAAGCTTAATTGGTCAAGTCAAAAGCCTAATGCACACTAGATCATAAGAGACTATATGAATAATCTTGGATATATGGATGCTTAGGGTGATTCCCTTGTAGTATTATTTGTAATGTATCAAAGAAGAATGAAACGTTGACTTCAGTGCCCTAGAACTGAATATCGAAGGACATATGCATATAGATGATGCTCAACATGAGCATGGGATTATTGGATTAGTGGGTAAAGCTATAAAGACAGTACAAGAGATAACACCTAAAACAAATATTGTTTCATCCCGACCTACAATGGAAAACTTCAAGTTACTGATTGATTCCTTGAGGGAATATTCCTCTAGACTAAGAGAACAAGTTGAAACATAAGTTGAAGTATGGCTTGTAGAAAATAAATCATTAGAAATTATAGAGAAGTGTGCATCTACACATAACAAAGTAAAAGAAAGTTTGAAGGATGTACAAGCCTGTGAAGAGGAAGCAAAGACCCTATTTGTATATTGTATGAAGTGATTGGATGCCACATAAAGCATAAAGGATGTTATGAATGAAATTGAGACACAAATGGGAAATGTATCAAATGCCTATGATCGAGTACAAGATAGAAATGATTAGACCTGGACTGCTTTAGTGAACTTACATGAAAGTAATTTACTCTACAAGGCCAAAAAGGAGAAATAATCAAACAATTTGAGAAGCTAAGGTACTTGGTGAAGATGAAGTACATACTTGTCTCAAGTGCCCTTACTAGTACAAATAGGTCTTCAGAGATAAATCTTACTCCTTGTACTCTAGAAGAATGAAAGGAGATGCTAGTGAAGCTTGAGTCACAATACAAACTATTTGCAACAACAAAGAAATAGTGGGAAGAAGGTAGATCTAGTTGGCAAGTAATCTTGCAGAAGCTTTAAGGGTCAACATCTTTGAGTTGAAATTTTTTACTCATGCATTTTTCAAAAATTTCAGATTCTTGTAAAAATATGTGGATCGTATAGGAGATTTTGGTTAACTTCCTAATGGGGAGTTAGCACACTCATACTGTTATATCTATCTTACATCAAAGGGGAAGTATACAATTATTTGTTGTTGTTGTGCACACCCTTTTCCATTGATGTCAAAGGGGGAGAGATATGCAAGAAAGCTACTTGGGGAGAGATATTCAAAAATTCATTTGGGGAAAGAAATGTTTTGGAGAATTTTCTTGATATGCATGTTTCCATCAATGAAAAAGAGAGAGATTGTTGGAAGTGATGATATAAAGGGGAATATTGTTTGAAGTTTTTCATTGATGATGTTATCTAGAAACATGAGCATGGTATGTACATTCTGTATGATTTGGTGTTACCATTGATGTCAACATTGTTGTGGATCATTCCAACATGACTTGGAACTATTGTTTGAAATTTTTTGTATAAGACAAGTTGATCTAGAAAATATAGCTACAAAAGGAAAATTTCTATGTATCAAATCTCCCAGTATAATGGTTTAGTATGCCATTTTTTTGGGTTGCACTCCATCGCAAATTGAGATGTCACTTTGTGATTCTAAAAATATTTTTATAATCATTAGATGTATCTAAATACAATATTTTGTGTTGTTTGGTGAAGTATTTAGGAAGATTTGATTGAGAGAGTTTGGTTCTGTATATTGTAGTTGCTTTTTGTACAAAGTGTAAATGTGGGAGATTCTACATTCCTTTGCAGATACTTATTTTGCTATGTGATGTTGAAGATAAAAATTTTTATTTTGTTTGAGTGGGAATTCAAAGTAAGATTGATTTTTGAGTCACATGTTTGACAAATTGGGTAAAATATATGGAAGTTTTGTGTTTAGGCATTATTTGAGGCTGACCTAACATGTTTGATGTTAAGCAAAGGAAAAATAAGTGTTGCTATCCTATGCAAGATATTTTATAGGTCCATACCAACCTATTTTAAGGTGAATTGAATTTTGGATTAATGTATGAGATATGAATGAAATGTTTTAAGGACGAAAAATTCAATTTTATGTGTTACTTCTAATTAGGATGACCTAATTGAAGTTACACTTGATGTGGATATAAATCATGGATTGATTATGATGTTTTGGAGAGAAGTGTAAGAATGGTGCGAGTAGTGTTCAAAAAGTGACATATATGATAAAAATTTAATCATAGTTGTGCAAATTATGTTGCAAAGTGTGCAAATACAGAGCAGAGTAGAGTGTTGATCCAGATATATGCAAAGAATTTTTTTTACTTCATTAGAATTGTAATCCAACATATTGTAGATGCATTTGTAATAGTTCAAAAGGTTGTGAGAAACCCCTTTCTTCTTCTATCTAATTATCTATGGGTGGTGAGTCCACTAGAAATTGAGTCCACCTGCAATGAGCATTTATGTAATATACTATATCTAGATATAATATATTGTGAGCTAATCCTCACCGTGGTTTTTCCTATTTTTGGTTTTCCATGTAAAAATCTTGGTGTTCATGTGTTATGTGATTTTATGGATGTTTCATGATTTTATTCATTATTGCAATTAAATATATTTTTATAATTGGATGGATAATTTCAAAATGGTTTAAAGAAATACTGATCCACCCCCCTCTCAACATTCTGAGTGTTCAACACATCTAAGGTTATTGTTAGTGATTGTGATCCTATCTTTACTAGTCACTTTGGGATAGATTTATTCTCATATTTGGGTACGAAATTGTCTCATAGTTCATCATACCACCCTCAATCTAATGGGGAAACATAGGTTAATAAATTTTTGGAAGGATATCTACATTCTTTCACTTTAGATAAATATTCTCAATGGGTAGATGGGCTACCACAAGTAGAATGGTGGTATAAAAATTCCTTTCATAGTTCATAAAAAAGTTCTCCATTTATGAAATGATATGGATATCATTCTCCTTCCATCATATCATCATTAAAGGTGTCACCAAGATTTTAGGAAGTGGAGGACTATTAGGATAGGCAATATTATAATTGCTATCCTAAGTTGATTTATGTGTCTCCACTTTCTTTGGAAAGTGTTCTAGAGGACATGAGGGACAAAATATTTATTGTTTATTTTCTATGAAAATTTGTAATTGCATTCAAAGAGGTGGACCCTTCACAATGGCAGTTACAAGGCATCCCGGGAGAATATTCTTGCTAGGCATCAAACTTTTCGAGTTGGGACCACTTGAGTGTGCATGTACTTGCATTTTATTTGCATATTTTGCATGCTCTTGCATGGTGATGCATGAGCTTGCATGTAGCCATTAGAGCCGTTCTAGACTTGTGGAGCACTCAAGTTTGACTCATGTTGATTGGTTGTGGGTTAGGCACCCATGTGAAGGCCATGTGATTATTGAATATTTTATTCCATGTTTATGGGCTATCCACTAAGTAGGGTATGGGTTTTTCCATATGGTTTTCTTGCTGTTTTGGGATACCATTTGTGGTATTCTCTCCCACAAACTTCTATATATTGGAGCCTTGGGATGGTAGTTTATTATGAGTTTTTTGTAGGTTGTCAGGATGATGAAATATTGCTAGATTACAAAGAGGATTGTTGTATTGATGTACTTCCTTAAAGATTAATAAAAACATTGGATCTCTTTGGTTGTGAAATTTTTTCCCAGAGGGGTTTCTCCATTTATATCTTGTGTCACTTGTGTTGATGGCATGGTATTGCAGATTTTTATTTCATTGTTACAATTGTCAATCACTTAATCATTTTATGGTAATCTTGTAAACATATTTTCAAATTTAGAACCACGTGTTTATGTTCAAAACTATTGAAAGTTATACCTTGTTTTTCCAACATTTGTCATCAAAGCTAATGGCTCTATTAAGAGAGGGACACCTTTATTTTGAGTGTTGAAGGTTTTTTGGTTGTAGTGGGAGCTTGTGTATTGTGGGTTTTGTAGATTTTTGAAGAAGATTGAAAATAATTGCCTCTACCTCTCATTTGGATATTGAGAAATTCATTGGATTTAGCTATGAGATGTGGAAGTTGAAGATGGAGGATATTTTTGAAGAGAGAGATAAGTGGTTGGAAGTTTCAAGCCAAAAAAATCTAGAGAAAATGTCAGATGAAGATTAGAAGAAAATGGATAAGAAGGCACATGGAACCATTTGATTGTGTCTTGCACATTCTATCCCCTTGAATGTTTCAGAAGAAGTTGTTGCATATAATTTATGGAAGAGGACAGGTGATATCTATCAAACTAAAAGTTTAACTAATAAGTTGTATCTCAAAAGAAGTTTGTGCTCTATGAAAATGAAGGATGGTGATTCTATTGCAGAATATTTAAATGCTTTTAATATGATTTAAAGTCAGATTGCATTAGTAGATGTTAAGTTAGAAGAAGATAAATGTATTTTTTTTTCTTGCTCTTTACCCAAATCTTAGGAAAATCTAAATGTTACCATAAGTGGTGAAGGTACAAAATTGAAGATGGATAGTCTCATTCCAATACTTCATTCGGAATCTAGATGAGAAGAACGTCCATGAATACGGGCTCCCAAGATGCATTGTATGTGTGAGGAAGGTCCAAAGAAATAGGATTTCCTAAAGGGGACAAGAAGAGAGACAAGTCTAAAGGACATTCTAAAACCCCTAGGAAGAGTAGACGAAAGTGTTGGAATTGTGGTAAGAGAGGGCATGTGAAAAAGGAGTGTAGGAACAAGAAAAAGAGTTTGGATGCTTCCACAAAAAAGTCCTCGAAAGATGGTGATGCTAATGCTTTGTTTATTTCTGCTAACACTATTAGTAATGATGCTTGGCTTATTGATTCAAGTGCCTCCTACCATATGAATCCTCATAAAGGGTGGTTTACTTCATATTCAACTTATGATAGGGGAGAAATTTTCATTGGTGATGACAACAAAAAGAAGATTGTTGGTAAGGGAAAGGTAAAATTATGTTTTAGTGATGGGAAGGTTAAAACCCTTGATCATGCTTTACATATTCCAGGACTTACAAGAAATTTAATTTCAATATCCAAGTTGAATGATTCTAGAATGCACGTGACATTTGACAAATCTAGTTGCATGTTGGTAAGAGGGAGTTTGGTGATTGCTCAAGGTCTCAAATAGAAATTTTATTTAGGCTTAATGCCTCCACTTTTTGTAATTTTCCAATGTAACTGGCACTGGAAATTCATGTATGTTATGACACCATATATTGGGTCACATAAGTGAAAAAGGTCTTAATATTATTTTGAATAAAAATTTGGTTGATGGTCTTTCTGATTATTTTGTTGGTAAAAATTATTTTCATGAGCATTGTGTGTTTGGTAAATAGAATAGATCATCATTTCCTAATGGGACTAATAAAGCTAAGAGATCATTAAAGATCATTCATTCAGATGTTTTTAGACCAGTGGATGTTGAATCTTCTAGAAAATCTTGTTATTATGTTACTTTCATTCATGATGTGTCAAGAGACTCCTGGATTTATATTATGCATGTAAAATCTAAAGTTTTCAATAAGTTTAAGGAATTTAAAGCCTTATTTGAGAAGCAAATGGATTATAAGATAAGGGTGTTGAGATTTGACAATGGGGCTGAATATTTTTCTAGGGAATTTGATGATTTTTGTAAGCATGTAGGTATTGTTCGATAAAAGAATACACCTTATACACCTCAACAAAATGGGGTATTAGAAAGAATGAACTGAACCTTAATGGATAAAGCTAGGAGAATGTTGAGTGGTGCTAAGCTTCATAGATGCTTTTGGGAAGAAGTTGTAAGTACTGCATATTATTTGGTTAATAGATTTCCTTGTTCACTTCTTGTTGATAAGACTGTTGGAAAAACAAGGACAAACAACTGAGGAAGGGGTGAATCAGTTGACACAAAAATTTAAAATTTTCTAAATTAACTTAACCTTAATCTCATATCTAATGAATAAACAATTAATCACAAGAAATTAACACTAAGAGACAAAGAACACCAAGATTTTTTATGTGGAAACCCTGTTAGGGGAAAAACCACGCTGGATGTTAGCTCACAAGATTATACTCTACTAAAAGTATAATGGAAAATAACAAGGGGAATGTACATGCATTCAGGCACAGTTCCTAGAGATCATTGCTCAATTATAAAAGGGGATCACTACCCAACAGAGTTGGATTAAAAATTTGGAGGACCGTATGAATTGAGAAAATAACTTCTACCTAATATATTTGCAATCTCAGCCCAAATTTACAAATAAATTTTTACTGCGAATCCACCAAGGTCAGCCACAACATAGTGGAGACCCAAATTAACATCTCCAATATGAAAATATTTAAATTAACTTCACCTCAAAGATCCACAACACACAACCACCAACATGTCAGCTAGAAACATGAAAAACCAAACATGCACAAGAAAAGATCTTCAACCACAAGAAGACCGATTAATGTGGACATACCACAAAGATAGAGAATGATCTAGAGATGTTTGAGAGCACCAAGAAACTATAGAGAAACATCCACACCAATTGAGATAACCAAAATCACACAATCTTCATTCAGGAACACTGACAGAGACCAACAAAACACTGTTAGACCATAACATACTAAAAAATTCATGCGGACTTCTGAAACTTTTGGTAATTAATCTAGATAAACTCAACAGTAAACCATTTAATCCACATCAGCTAATCTTCAACGTACATAATAGGACACCATCATGACCTGCACAGTTCCACTGGGAACACATAACACTTTCTTTTACAATTTTCTCAATATCCTCGACATATACAATAATTGATACACCAAATGCTAATAGTGTTGACATCAATGACAACCACATATCATCAACACATCCACAACATCCAACAATCTCCCCATTTGGCATTGATGGCAACACATGATGTGAAAAATACCATCAACCCAACAAACTGACTTCTTCTACACTTCTCCTCTCAACTAGAATTCTCCCCACAAAGATTTTTCACATTACACTTCTCCTCTCAACTAAAATTCTCTCCACAAAGATTTTTCACATTACACTTCTCCTCTCAACTAAAATTCTCTCCACAAAGATTTTTCACATTACACTTCTCCCCCTTTGACATCAAGGGAAAAGCTAACAATTACCTTTCCATGTACACACTTTGAACCATATATCTGCACATCTAACTACTCCCCCTGAGTAGCAGCCACAAAAACATCAATTTAGATCAAAATATAGCAATGAAGCTCACAGATTGATGCAAGAAAATGCATCATTTATTTCTTATCAGGAGGGGTAATTACCCCTAGCATTCCTCTAAGATACTCAAAATTTTCCTTCGGCAAAGGCTTCATAAATATATCTATAATATGTTCTTTGGTAGGAACATACTCCAATTTGACTTCTTTCTCATTCACTTTTTCCCTCAAGAAATGAAACTTGATTGATATATCTAAAGTCTTAGAGTGTAGTACTAGATTCCTTGAGATATTTATTGCACTTGAGTTTTCATAGTATATGGAAATAGGCTAGCTTCATATATCACCCTAATATCTCTCAACATCTATTTCATCCATATCACTTGAGTACAATTATTAGCAGCAACAATGTATTTTTCTTCAACAGTAGATAGAGAAATTGAGTTTTGATTTTTACTTAAACATGATACCAGCTTCTTCCTTAGGAAGAAAGCATCACCACTAGCACTTTTCTTGTCATCTACATCACCAACCCAATCTGCATCAATGTATCACACAAAGTGAGATCATCATCCTTTGGATACCAAAGTCCAAAGTCAACTGTTCCTTTTAGATATCTAAAAATTATTTTGATAGTAGTCACATGTGATTCCATTGGATCAACCTAAAATCTAGCAACCATACATACAACATTCATAATGTCTGGTCTAGTTTGTTTCAAGTAGAGAAATCCACTGATCATTGACCAATACCTAGTTTGATTTGTCTTTGGAGAATCATCATTTTGTGTTAACTTACATTCAGTCACCATGGGAGTACCAACAAATTTGGAGTCATCTATTCCAAACTTTTTCAATAGTTCTTTCACATATTTGGACTGAGATATGAAACTCCCTTGGTCTATTTGTGTAATTTGTAATCCCAGAAAGAACTTCATCTCACCAATCATGCTCATCTCAAATTCACTCTTCATCTCATCAACAAACTTCATACATAGATTTTCATCACCTCCAAAAATGATATCATCAACAAAAACTTCTATAATCAACTCCTTATCGTGATCTAACTTGAAGTATAAGTTGATATTAGCAGTATCTTTAGTGAATCCAAGCTTTAGTAGATGTTTTTCCAATCTAGTGTACCAAGCTCTAGGTGCTTGCTTAAGTCCATACAAATCTTTCTTCAATTTGCAAACCATATCTCCCTTATCTGTTAGCTAAAGTCCATTTGACTGTTCAATGTATACTTCTTCTAGTTCTCCATTCAGAAATGCATACTTCATGTCCATTTGATAGATTTTATAATTCTTACGTGCAACATAAGCAAGAAATAATCTCATAGCTTCAATTCTAGCTATAGGGGAAAAGGTTTCTTCAAAATCAATACCTTCCATTTGAGAATAACCTTTACATACCAGTCTAGCTTTATTCCAGACAACTTCACCTTCTTCATTCAAATTGTTTCTAAATACCCACTTATTACCAATCACATTTTTGTCTTTAGGCCTAGGAACTAGTAGCCATGTGTCATTCTTCTCAATTTGTGTCAGCTCTTCCTTCATAGCTTCCAAACTATGTTCATCTTGATAGGCTTTAGTGACATTCTTAGGTTCAATCTTGGAAATAAGACAATATTCTTCTACAATTTTTGTTTTGGTTTGCACTCTACTCTACTCTTATCTCCTATGATTTGACTTTTAGAATGATTCAACTTTACATATCTTGGTGTTTTGTGAATTACTTGGAATTCTAACTCTTTTGATCTTTCTTCTACACTTGCACTTTTATGTGCTTCTTGACTGGCTTGATTTACCAGAACAAATTGAGGTTGCTTCACTGAAACATATGGAATAATCTAAAGTAGATTCGATGTCTAAGTGTTCTTCCCTTAGCTTGTGTTTCCTTCATCTGAATCATAGCTGCATCGTCTAGATGATTTGACAGAGTCCTCATCAACTCTGACATTTGCACTCTCAACCATCTTTCTCAGTCTTTTGTTATAGCACTGATAGGCCTTTCTCTTAGTGGATAACCTAGGAAGATCCCTTCATCGCTTCTAGCATCAAATTTTCCTATATCATCATCTCTCTTGATATAACACTTGCTTCCAAAGATCTTAAAATACTTGACAGTAGGTTTGTGACCAAACCATAACTCATAAGGGGTCTTACCAGAATTGCCATTCATATTTACCTGGTTCAAGGTATACACAACAGTGCTTACCACTTCACTCCAGTACATTTGAGACACATTTCCTTCCATCATCATGGTTCTGGCAGCATCCAAAAATTTTCTATTCTTTCTCTCTGCAACTCCATTTTGTGGAGGGGTTCAGGGAGCCGGTAACTGTCTTTTAATTCCATGCTCTTCACAATAAGAGTTGAACTCCTTAGAAATGAACTCACCACCTCTATCAGATCTCAGACACTTTATTTTTAGACCTTTATCATTTTTTCCATAGCCTTGAAACTTTTGAATTTCTCCAGTGCTTCACATTTTTCTCTCAAAAAGGAAACCCAAATCATTCTAGAGTAATCATCAATAGCCAACATAAAATACCTTTCTCCATGAATACTTCTGACTTTGGAGGGACCACAAAGGTCAATATGTAGCAGGTCCAACAAATTATTTGAATGAAACTATTTGCTCTAGAATGAGACTCTAGTTTGTTTAGCCATCTGACATTTCTTACAGATTACATTAGCAAGCTTCACTAATCTAGGCATACCTCTTACTGCTTGAGTAGAACTTATCTTGATACTATTGTCAAATTTTACATGAAAATATCCTATGCCACAACCAACTTTCATCTACTTGAGCAATTAAACAACTCCCACTAGTAGTATTTAGATGAAAAATATTACTTTTTGTTTGCTTTCCTGTTGCAATCATGTTCCCAGAACTTCCACGTATCTTGCATCTTCCATCTTTGAACTGAAGATCATATCGCTTGTGAACCATTTTTCCAACACTCAACAATTTATGCTTCAGGCCTTCAACATAGAGGACATCATCTGTGTTTTCCTTACCACCAAGGAAAATAGATCCTCTACCATGAATCACACCAGCATTGTTATCTCCAAATCTTACAACCCCACCGTCATACTTCTCTAGACTCACAAATTTTCTTTTATCACCAGTCATATGATGTGAGCATCCACTATCAATGACCCATTCATCTTTTTCTTCAACTTGAGCTGCAAGAGATTTTTCATCTTTAGTAGATTCAGTAGCCACAAGATTATTTTCAATGGTAGCAATGGAATCCCAATCATCTTCTTTACCATTATCTTTATTAGACTCATCATCAGTCACTGCTTCTTCAACAAAGTAGCATCTCTTCAGGAATCTATACTTCTTAGGCTTAGATCTAGGAACTCTTTCAGGACATCTTGATGCAAAATGACCTATTTTACTACATGAAAAACATTTAATAGGTAACACATCTTCATACTTACCTTTTCCTCTCCCTTCTTGCTTTGTAATCAGTGCTTCTAGTTCTTCTATCTCTCTTTCTATATCTTCAAGCTGTTTCAATTCTTCATCATACTTGGATATCTTTTTGGAACTCTCTCTGAAACTATATCTTTTCCTATTACTTTTGGATACAATAGCCTTGAATGGAGATTCAGTCTTCGGTGTAGATTCACCAAATTCACTTATCTCAAAGACAACAAGCTTCCCGATTAGTGTATCTCTTGCCATCTTGTTTACTGATCTGAATTCTTCAATATCATGAACCTTCATTTTGTAGGAAGGAGGCAAGGATTTGAGTACATTAGCCACAATTTCATCCTCACCCATAGAACCATCGACACATTTAATACCCATCACTATCTCATTTACTCTTTGCATAAAAGAAGTGATATTTTCATCTTCACCCATCTTTAGATTTTCATATTTTCCTTTCAAACTTTGTAGCTTAGCCATCTTCACCTGTGCATCTCCTTCATTCAAATTTTCTAGTTTCGTCCAAATCTCATGAGCTATTTGCAGACCTACCAAATTAGCCATCTCTGAATCTGTTAGGGCACTCACCAAGGCTTCAATAGCCCTAATATTACTTTCAACATCTTTGATCTCATTAGCAAAAGAGGGACCATTCTCAGGAATAGTATAAGGATCTCTTGTGATCTTCCAAAATGCTTCACCAATACACCTTAAGTGACATTGCATCCTAATCTTCCAAAGTGAATAGTTAGTGCCATCAAATCTAGGACTGTCCTTCTTGAATGTTGCCATCCTAGATCACCTCAAGCTATTAGACTTCTTCTGAGGAACAGGCTTTGATACCAATTGTTGGAAAAACAAGGATGAACAACTGAGGGGGGGGGGGGTGAATCAGTTGTCACATAAATTTAAACTTTTCTAACTTAACTTAACCTTAATCTTAGATCTGATGAATAAAAAATTAACCACAAGCAATTAACACATCAAAGAGACAAAGAACACCAAGATTTTTTTACATGGAAACCTTGTTAGGGGAAAAACCATGGTGGATGTTAGTCCACAAGATTATACTCTGCTAAAATTATAATGGAAAATAACAAGGGGAATGCACATGCATTCAGGAAAACTACCTAGAGCTCACTGCTCAAGGGGCTCATTTCCCAACAGAGTTGGATTAAAAATCTAGAGGGTATGAACTGAGAAAATAGCTTCTCCACAAGCCTGATTACAGTTCTAATTAAGCTCAACACTTCTTCACACTTTGCACAATCTTCTTCACACTCTGCTATGCAATTGAATGATATTCACACATAGACACATGGGAGAACACAAAGCATTGTCTTCATCAATGAACTAATCACCCTTATATATCCACTACATGAGATTCCATCACAACTTCGTCAGCCAAGAAAATAAAATATATTTGCAATGTCGGCCCAGATTTACAAATAAATTTTTAATGCGAATCCACCAAGTTCCGCCACAACATAGTGGAGACCCAAATTAACATCTCCAATATGATAAGACTTTAATTAATTTCACCTTGAAGATCCACAACATGCTACCACCAACATGTCAGCCAGAAACATGAAAAATTGAACATGAGCAAGAAAAGATCTTCAACCACAAGCACACTGATTAATGTGGGCATACCACAAAGATAGAGAATGATCTAGATACATCTAAAAGCACCAAGAAACAATAGAGAAACATCCATACCAACCGAGATAACTAGAATCACACAATCTTCATTTAGGAACATTGATAGAGACCAGGAAAACACTGTCAGACCACAACATACTCAAACCTTCACGTGGACCTCTGAAACTTCTGGTAGATGATCTAGACAAACTCAATAGTAAACCCTTTAATCCACATCAACTAATCTTTAACGTACAAAATAAGACACCATCATGACCTACATAGTTCCACTAGGAACATAGAACACTTTCTTTTACAAATTTCTCAATATCCTTGACATATACAACAATTGATACACCAAATGCTAATAGTGTTGACATCAACGACAACCACATATCAACAAGACATCCACAACATCCAACAAAAACTCCTTATGATGTGTGGATAGGTAGAAAGCCTTCTATTTCAAATTTAAGGGTCTTTGGTTGTGAGGGTTTTGTTCATGTGCCTCAAGAGAATCATTCTAAGTTGGATCCAAAATCACATAGATGCATATTTGTTGGTTATGGTGATAATGTAAAAGGTTATAATCAATGGAATCCACTAACTAGGAAAATGGTTTTCTCTAGAGATGTAATTTTCAGGGAGCTTAGAGCTTACTTAGGTGAAGAACAACCAAAGGAGAAAGATAAGACAAAAATAGTGCACTTCAAGAAAAATATTGAGAAGCAAGAAGATGCTCATGTGGAAGAACAACCAGATGGATTTGAGGATGGAGTAGAAGAGGGTTATAAGAGATTAGAAAGTTTAGATGATGTGGAAGATGAGCATGAAGAAGAAGAAGAGCAGTAAGATCCCCTTACTCCTACCTTAAGAAGATCCACAAGGCAACAAAATCTAGCTGACAGTTATAGACAACCTAATTTTCATTGTGTATTTTCTTTTTCAAGTACTGACGATGAACCTAGATCCTACAGGGAGGCTCTTTCATTAAAAGAAAGTGAGTCTTGGATGCAGGCCATGTAGGAGGAGATGATGGTTATGGATAGTTTTAATACTTGGAATCTTGTGAGTTTTCCCAAAGAAAGGAACTCATCCCATTGGTTTCAAGTGGGTGGGTATGTGCAGGATCATCATGGAAAAAACATGCCCTTAAGTGGCAAAAAATTTAGAAAAATTAGTGTTAGGCAACTTGACGTAAAAAATTGAATAAGTTATCTATATTATTTCAAAAATGTGTAAGAAGAGAATCTGTAGAAAATTGAATATAGTTTCTAAACTACTAGGTTTATTTAAAAATAAATAAAATCTATTTGGTGAAAATTTAAAATTTCAATGTAGTAGTACTTAAATTTCAAGGAAAAAATAAGAAGTAGGTGTCTGTCTGACCATCCTAACCATAATAAAATGATAATACTTTTTATAAGATTTTATATATAAGTAGAGGACTCATGTCAGGATGTGATGCATATTTGTTTGTAAATTTTTTTCCAAGTAAATAATTAATTATGAATTTTTATTACAACTTTTAAAAATATAAAAACTTCATAATAGACCACCTTAACTTGGTCAAAACTTCATGAAATTTAATTTTTCTTTTTTTAATCCTATAGTATATGAAGCATAGAATGTGATGCATGTTTCAGATTCAAAAAATGTGATATTGTTTGAAAGTTATAGATGTTTTTCAATCAGCCTATCGATTAGGACTTTAGTCGTAATTCTAATAGAAAATGAATAATAATAATTTATTAAATTCAAATTAAAGAATAATGTATATTGGTTGAAAGTTGAGAATCTCCTCTAAAAACCCTTTTCGTTTCATCAATTTTGGGTAAAAAAAAGTCGTCAGCCACATACCCTACAAATACCCATAATATTGCCACTTTTTGGCCCATCATGATCCTGCACATACCCAGGTATTTAAAAATAAAATTGGATTAGATGGTAGGGTAGAATAGTACAATGCCATATTAGTGGCCAAGGGCCACTCCCAGAGAGAGGGAGTTGATTTCGGTGAAATTTTCTCTCGTTGCTAAGTTAACTTGTATTAGATTCTTATTATCTATTACTATTTCTTATTATTTTGAAATAGAGAAAATGGATGTTAAAATTTCTTTCTTGCATGGGGATATTGAGGAATAAATTCAAATGTGACAACCTACCAATTTTGTTGTGAAAGGAAAAGAACACTTGGCTTGCAGGTTAAAAAGATCTTTATATGGTTTGAAACATTTACCCAGGATGTGGCACGAGAAGTTTGATGCCTTTGCATTGAAGTTAGGTTTTGTTAGAAGCTAGGAGGATCACTATGTTTACATTAAGGTTATTAATGATTAGATTTTAATCATTGTCTTGTATACGTTGATGATATGTTGTTTATGGATAACAATAACTTGATGATTAAGGAGCTTAAGACTCAACTTTCTGGCACATTTGATATGAAGGATTTGGGGGCTACAAAATATATTCTTGGGATCGAAATCAATAGGGATTGGGTTCACAAAAGGATTTGGTTAAGTCAAAGTAAGTATGTTGATACTATTTTGCATAGGTTTAATATGCATGACTGTAAACCAGTAAATATTCCATTTCTAGTTGGTAATAAGTTGAGTTTAGACATGTGTCCTAATTATGATGATGATGTTGAGGATATGTCTAATATTCCTTATGCTAGTGCCATTGGTAGTTTAATGTATGCAATAGTTTTTACTAGACCAAATATAGCCCAAGCAACGATATTTTTGAGTAGGTTTATGTCTAACCCTAGTAAAGAGAATTAAACTTTTGTTAAGAAGGTTTTTAGATATTTGTGTGGTACTTTTGATTATTTTTTGGTTTATCACGGTACTGATGATGTGGATAAGTCATTGGACATATAGGGTTTTGTTGATGCAGATTGGACAGGTGACTTAGATAGTCAAAGGTCCACTAGTGGCTATGTTTTTACTTTATTTGGAGGTGCAGTGAGTTGGATGAGTAAGAAGCAGCCTAAAATTCCTTTATCCACCACAGAAGCAGAGTATATGGAAACTACACATACTTCTAAGGAGGAATTTTGGTTATGAAGACTTGGTAATGGCATTGGTTTTGATTGCAAGACAATAAGGATTGGATGTGATAGTCAAAGTTCTATATGTTTAGCTAAAAATCCTATATATCATGCTCGTACTAAACATGTTGATGTTTAGTATCACTTTGTGGGAGAAATGGTAGATACTGGTAAGGTTTCGATTGAGAGGGTTGACACTTTAGATAATGTTGTAGATTCTCTCATGAAGCCAATGACCATGGATAAGTTCTCTTGGTGTAGGAAGGCCATGGGCCTTGATCACTTTACTTGATTATATGTTTTATTTGTATCTCATGGATGTAATTGCAATGCATAATGTCAAGTGGGAGAATGTCAGGATAGGTGACATTATAATTGCTATCCTAAGTTGATTTATGTGTCTCCACATTCTTTGGAAAGTGTTCTAGAGGACATGAGGGATAAAATATTTATTATTTATTTTCCTATGACAAATTGTAATTGCATTCAAAGAGGTGGACCCTTCACGGTGACAGTTACAAGGCATCTCAGGAGAATATTATTCCTAGGCATCTAGCTTTTTGGGTTGGGATCACTTGAGTGTGCATGTCCTTGCATGTTATTTGCATGTTTTGCATGCTCTTGCATGGTTGGGTGCCCAATTTTGCATGGTGGCACATGAGCTTGCATGTAGCTATCACATACTTATGGAACACTTGGGTTTGAATCATTTTGATTGGATGTGGGTTAGGTGCTCATGTGAAGGCCATGTGATTATTGAATATTGTATTCCATGTTTATGGGTTATCCACTAAGTGGGGCATGGGTTTTTCCAGGTGGTTTTTCTTGTTGTTTTGGGATACCATTTGTGGCATTCTCTCCCACAAACTTCTATATATTGGAGCCTTGGGATGGTGGTTTAAAGTATGATTTCTTTGCAGGTTGTCAAGATGACGAAGTAATGCCATATTACAAAGATGATTGTTGTATTGATATACTTCCTTGAAGATTAACACAAACATTAGATCTCTTTAGGTGTGGATTTTTTTTCCCATAAGGGTTTCTCCATGTATATCTTGTGTCACTTGTGTTGATGACTTGTGGTATTGTAGACTTTTATTTTGTTGTTGCAATTTTCAATCACTTAATCATTTTATGGTAGTCTTGTAAACATATTTTTAGATTTGCAACCACATATTTAAGTTCATAATTGTTACAATTTATATCCTGTTTTTCCAACAAGGACCACTTGGTTCATCAACATGTACTCTCAAGACTCAAAGCTCAAATATATAGTCATGGCATAAAATTAAATTAAGTAGTAGGTGGATCAACAGCATACAATGAAATAAGTTTCAAAGTTGGGGATTAGGTCTTCTTGAGATTGTGACTTTACAAGAAAATGTCACTAAAGTAACAAAAAAATAGCAACAAGTTGTCTCAAAAAATTTATGCCCCACACCAAATCATGTAAAAGATAGGTAGTGTTGCTTGCAAGCTAGAATTGCTACAAAAACAAAAATACATCCATTTTATCATGTTTATTGTTTGAAGAAGGTAATTGGGCATAATATCCCTACTCAAAAAATATTACCAAAGATTGATGAAGAAGGAAGAATTACATTGGAACCAAAGTTCATTCATGAAATACACATAAAGAAGCTAGGGACTAGAACACTCATCAAGAGTATCTCATCCAATAGAATAATTTACTAGTTTAAGATGACACATGAGAGGATGAGGATTTCATTTAGAAACATCCAAACTTGGTTAGCATTAAGTACAATTCTTCTCTGACGATGGGGGGCATACTACACCCTTCATATTAGTGTACATAGGGTTATAGAGTTATAAGTAGTCAATTTGTGGATACCTTAACTCTTAATTACATAATATTATCATTATTATATTTTTATTTAGTTATTTAGGTCTAAGGATTATATATGGTTATCTAAGTTGGCAAGGGTGATAGCCTAGGCATAAATAAAGTGTATATAGGAGGTAGTGAGTCTTATTTCCTCATTAGATTGTGAATTATGTTCTCATTGGAGATATTTGGAGGTTTCCCCCCTCAAATTGGCTTGTTATTCTCAGTTATTATCAATTATTTGCAACACATTTCATATCATATTCCTCTATTATGCAAGTTGTTTCATAACAAACTTATAATTAGCAAATTGCTAGTGGTACAAATGAAAGATCAATTAAACATTCATCTCATTCATATATTTACTATACAAAAATCAACTAAATATTGAGAATTAATGAAGTAAAATATTTATTGTACAAGTTCCACTAGTATCAACAATTTATCCTTCTTTTACAAATAAAAATAAAATGCCTTTTATAGGAGAAGGCACAAAAATCACAACAAAATTAAATGGCTAGGATTCATCCTTCACCAAGAGTCCCTATTTATAAAACATTAATGGTCTTTTCAAAACAATAGCCATTATCCATAAATAAAAATATTAAATCCCACCCTTAGAATAAATCAAAATATTTAAAGCAAAGTTGAAATCAAAAATTCTAAAGAAAAGTCGATCTCATTTAACAATTTATTAAAATAATTTTTTAATGGCATAATTTGCAAGGCTAGATGCTAGTTGGAAAAGCTAATTTCTAAAATATGAAATTTAATTCAATCAATGAAGCAATATAGTGATATTTTTGCTAGGGGTTTTTCAGTAGTTTTTTGCCACCCTTATAACTCTTTGTGCCCTTGGTATAGGTTTTCTTGCAATATTTTTCCACCCTTATGTCACTCCATGCCCTTGGTATAGTTCTTTTGCAATCTTTTGCTACTCTTATGTCACTTCATTCCCTTGGTGTAGGAAATATTTTTCCCTTTTGCATTTCTTGTTAGGTTTTCTAGTAGCTATTTTAATGGCCACAAAATGTCAACCTAGCAATTTATGTTGTTGTTGAATGTTTAGAAGCTCTAAGAAATGACATAATTCTAAATAAGCATCCCCAAAAGTTTGTTTCGAATGTGTTTCACAAGATAAGTTTTTCTATCAAATTGTTAGTGTGGTGCTTCCCATCCATAAATTTGATAATACATACTATAAATGGTAAGATAATTTTACTTTGATATGATATTTTATAGGGAGAACTTCCAAAAACATGCTTCATGAATGATTAACAAGCATTGGGCCCCACATGGGGTCAAACATGTGATGTTCAAAACCTTAACATTATTTTTTTCTTTTCTATTGTGCCGGACCTTGTCATGTTGAGGTTATCCACAAACATGGAAAGTGGTATATCCATATGCCCATGTTAGTATTTCAACCATGGACTAGTATTTTTGTCTATGATAAATGATATTTCATGTGCCTATGTGGCTTGAGTTTTCAAGGTTGTCTTTTCCATATTAAAACTTTTTTAACTACTATTTTTGTCTCTTTAGGAGAATTTATGTGTTGAACTAAGTAGAATCTACCAATTTTCCCTAAAAAATGGGTGTGTGTTGAGATTTATATTTCTAAAGACTTCAAGTGTGTTGATATTTGATCTTTGTAAAGACCTAGTGTGTGTTATACCTTAATTTGTCCAATGCTTGTTTTCAATTTCAGTCTTTAGAGCATAAAATTAAATATTGTCCTCTTGTTTATCCTCATAAAAATCCCTCCTCCCTATATCTATTGAGGATACTCCTTCAAAATCTAGTAAAGGGTGGACTATAGTTAGTAGTCATAAAAATAAAAGTGCAAACACTAGTGGTTCTAAGCCAAAACCCCTCCTAAGTCTCACAACCTAGCTTCTCAAGTTCAACAAGGGGTGTCTTCAAAAATTTCTAAGAATGGGAAAGAGGTTCCCTCCCCCCCCAATGGGTAGCCTTCCACTAGATGACGATTCTAAAAAATATCACAGTAGCTAGGCATCTATTTTATCCTTGCATTTAGAGACACTTATTCATTATCCCTCATCTCCTGATAGTATATGCCATTTTCATAGCTTGCCAAGGTAGTTGGAGAAGAGATAATATATTGAAAATTCTGATCTTTTCAATCCCCAACATTCAATTAGGGATTTTACGAGAGATGAATTAATGAAAAATAACTATTCCTCACTTGAAGAGATTGATATCAATGAAGTTCTCCATGATTCTTGTCAATGAATTTTATCTCCAAGAATGTTATATGTCCTACTAACCTCCCTAGGAAATATGTAGTGAGATATATCTATAAAAGTTAATAATTTTAAATTATCTTTTCTTATAGGACGTCAAGATTAATATTTTTTTAATTTCTTCTACTTGTCATGTCATTTGGCTAGCCAACTCTTTTTTTCAACAATCACAATGCTAGTCATGGAGGGGTAATCACTTTGCTCTCTACTAGGTGGCATTGACATGTGGTACATTAGGGGTCTAACCCCACCAATGGGGTGATTTGAATCCTCTTAAAATTCCCACCAACAACCTCTTTCCATCAAAATTGAATTTGCTAAGGTTTATTATCCTATTGAGTGTCCCTTCATCCTAGCTATGCTTGAAACCATGGAATTCGGACATTGGTTCATTTAGTGTGCACATACGTCTTTTGTTGATGCTTTTTCTTGCATTACTATCAATGGTCAACAATCCATTTCTTTTAGGTTATTTTGGTTTATTCACCAAGAATGCCCCTAACTACAAGTTTATATATATACTTGTTGCTAAAGGGTTTGGATGCCTCCTAAGTTATTTTTATTCTTAAGGAATGATTAAAGGTAAATTTCTTTACCCAACTCTTCAAATCAGCTAATGAATTGTCATTTTGTTGACAATTACTTTCTCACTCTCTTGGAGGAAAATATCATAAAGAAAGCTTTATAGTGCTTGGGATTTTTTCGCAAGGCCTTGGGCTTTACCATTCAATGGTATAATACATAGTGTTGTTAGGATTCATGCATATTGGAGCAATAAACATTAACAATTATATGTAGGTTAAATAACCCAAAAATAACAATGAAGGATAACACAAAAGAGATCAACACACAAATTTAACGTGGTTCACCCAATATGGGCTACATCCATAGAAACTCAACCACCCAATGATTTTATTATCTAGTGTAAAATAGATTACAATCTTGTGAACACCATACCACAACATACATCCCAAACGCTTATAACAAGCTTTTTAGAATCTTCTAGAATTAGGGTTTTACAAGGTTGTTTTTCATTTGACATGTTAATGGGAAAACCTTGACGTGTCAATGGGAGTAAACCTTGACGCGTCAGTGGGAAAACCTTGATGTGTCAATGGGATAAAACCTTAATGTGTTAATGATTTTTTTTTGAGGTGATGCCTTGAACCTCATTTCTTGTTACGAGTGCACAGTACTTTGTATGATCAATTGCCACATACCAACAATCTCCCACTTAGAGACTAATCATACTCCACACCAAACAAGTGCTTCTGGCAATCCTTCCTTCCTAAGCCTTTTTTGATTAATGTTTTCAAATGAATGTGGTATATCACAATGACATTTTTAGGTTCTAAGGCATACCCTTTACCTTTTAGCAATTTCTGGCCTCTTTATGGTAAGATAAATTTTCCATAATTAAAAAAAAAGATTATTATATCACCAAACCCTATCTTTGGTAGGAAAATTCTGAATCTTCTTCAAGATTCTTCCAACCACTTATGTCTACTACTCCTCTTGCCAGGTTCCCTCGAAAGCTTCTTATTTGAAATTAGAGAAGATTCTTCATGATTTTCTTTTGTCTTCTCTAGATAATCATTAAGGTTTCCATTAGTTGGCTTGGGAGTTTTGTTGTCTTCCTCATGAGTCAGGAGGATTGAGATTATACTCTACTCAATGAGAAGGCTTGGCACACTACATGAAGTGGATTATTCATGCTCTTCAGAGTAATGAAGTCAAGAAATTTTTCATGGTTGCATTGCATTTCCTTTGGGTAACTAGTTGGGTAACTAGTTTAGAAGGGGATTGAAGTTCATACCCTTATGAAAGAGGTTCAAATTCAAGGGACCTTTGTGATGAAAATTATTTGCCAACTTGGGAATCTATGAAGCCTTGGCTTCTTTTGAATGATTTTAGTTTTTGTATTGGTCATTTCATTAACTAGCAAAATCTTTGGTGGTCTCTTATTTTGGATGTCAAAATCGTTCTCTTTCAAGGACTCCTTATGTTTGTTCTCTAAAATTTTTCAAAAAGGGGATCAAAACACTCTTAAATATCTTCTCCATAGCTACTAGGAATCTCTTCTCCTAGAATTAAATTGCAAATCAATTCCAACTTTCTAGACATGATCAAGAAACCTTTGACACAATTTTAGAAGCCATTAGATCTTTCAAACTTTGGCGGAAAGATTGGAAGTGGTATCCAAACATTGATTTTCATTATTACAAGCCTTAGTAAGGGTATCATTGGATTTCCCCTCATTTTCCAAAGGTTCCCACCTTAAATCAACAGTGGTATTTGCAATCAGCCATGTTAGTTTGGAAATAAAATTTTTAGACTGTTTGGTCAAATATGTTGGAGCCAAAATTGACTCACTTTGTGTAGTGTTTTCTTTTTCAAGGTATCTCATTTGGTTCAAGTGTTTGGCCCATTTAGGTATTCTTGATCCTTGAATACCCTTTTTGTAGACATCAAGAATCTCTCAAACATTTATTTTGGTTTTCTCCTATATCTCAAAATGTTTGGTCTTCGATCGATAACTTCTTCAATCTATTCATGCAATATTTTTTTTCTTGGCATGTTGTCTTATTAGGGGATTGGTCTCTCATCCCTTTTAATTCATTTAGTTATGGAATGCTTTTAGGGTTGAGATTCTCTTTAGCATATGAAAAGATAGAAATTCTACTATTTAAATTTAGAATGTTTTGTTCATCAACACTTTTCAATATATGTTAAAGCTATGCTTTTTTTAAATTTGTTATTGTACATTCAAGTGCTAGCTAACAAAGTTGCACTTGAGTGACCCACTTACAGATTTTACCAAATCATTGGAGTAATGCCTTGGGATATACTATGACTAGTACTCCCCTGATTACCTCATCTTGTTGAGGTTGGTCTTCTCCTCATGGGCATCAATGAAGTCATAGGCAACTTGTTTGTGGTCATCAAGGAACTCATTCATAGTGTTTTCCACCTATATTGAGAAAGGATTGTGCTTAGTGAGGTTGGTCGCAGCTTGAAAATAGACACTTGGCCTCTTTGTTGCCTACTAGTGAAGGTTCGTCAGATTAGTCAAACTCTAACAAATTTCCCTAATTGATTCTTATCATCTCTCGTGCTCAAATGATCAATGATAAAAAACAAGAAAGAAATACTAATAATAATGATAGATGAAACCCTCCTACAATTGCCCTAGACTCCCTGGATGGAGTAAATCGGATGACATGTATCGTCCTTCCCTACTCTTGCTTATATTGTCGAGCAACTTTGTTTATATTTCATGATAACTTCCTCAAGCCCTTAAACTTTATTTGAAATTTTAAAGTGTAACTTTTTCACCCACCTTTTCTTAAACATATTTCATAATTAAGCATACTAATTCTTCCTTTCTGAGATGGATTCTGGTTCATCGCTGCCGTTGGGAACTTCGACTAGCGTTAGATAATATACGACATCCGTATGAATGAGCCTCTCGAGGCTGCTAAATCTACAGTTTGTGGCTATACTTTGCTCACAATATTCTAATACCTGTAATTGTTACCTTCCGCTGTCTCCTTGATGGAGAAGCCGCATGTCGTCATTTTCCCGCTTAGCGCAGGGATGGGGCATTTGCTTCCATTAGCTGAGTTTGCAAAGCGGCTCTGTGCGTTTCATGGCTTCTCCATCACCTTCATCATCAGCAGGTGGATGTGGACATCTCAGCAATCCTCTCTGCTACAACGTTTGGCCTCTTCTGCTCTCGACATACGCTTTACAGAGATTCCTGACATCACTATGGATGAAGATGAGCAAAACATGAAAATTATATCACGCACTTCCAAGTTCGTGGTGAGAGCAAAGCCACACATTGAAAACGTTCTGCAATCGTTGCGCTCATCTTCGCCCATCTCTGCCTTTATTACAGATTTATTGTGCACGGAACTGCTCGATGTTACCACGAAGCTGAAGATACCAAGTTATTTATTCTGTCCCTCTTTGCTGCTTTTGTTTGCGTCATGTTACATCTTCCAAAACTCGTTTCAGAGATCAAGATTTCATTTGAATACGCCGATTTTGAAGTGGAGATACCAGGGCTTCCGTCGATTCCTGCCAGAGATCTGACCAGTTCCGTTCAGGACAGATCGAATTCTGTGTTTAAATGGATTGTCCACCATGCCTCCCGCTTGACAGAAGCATCAGGGATTCTCATAAACACATTTGCTGAACTGGAGGAGGAAGCCATGAAAACCCTAAGCACGCCTGCAGCACCCTCCATCTATCCAATAGGTCTGTTGTCTGATGCTCCCGACGAGTCCAGATGCCTCAAATGGTTAGATGAGCAACCTCCCTCCTCCGTTCTGTTTGTGGCATTTGGAAGCGGAGCCGTTTTGTCGAGGGAGCAAATTACAGATCTGGCGATTTGACTAGAAGCCAGCGGCCAACGGTTCCTCTGGGTACTGCGTGGGTACAAATCTGGGAGCTCTTCTTCTCCGGAAACGGATATTTCTCAGCTTTTACCGGAGAGCTTTGAGAGTCGAACCAGGGACCGCGCGCTGGTGCTTCTTGATTGGGCTCCTCAGGTCCCCGTTCTTTCTCACCCATCTACCGGAGGCTTCCTTTCTCATTGCGGGTGGAATTCTACGCTGGAGAGCGTCTCGCAAGGAGTTCCTATAATCGGTTGGCCTCTTTTTGCCGAACAGAGGATGAACAAGGTCATGCTGGTGAAGCAGATTCGGGTAGCTATAGATTTGAAGATGGAAAGCAACGGTTTTGTGAGGAGAGAAGAAGTGGAAAGAGCGGTGAGGGAATTGATGGAAGGAGAGGAGGGAAGAAAGGCGAGGGAGAAAATGAAAGAGTTGAAGGAAAAGGCCAAGATTGCAATGATGGAAGGAGGGAGCACAATGAAGGCCACTGCCGATGCAGCCAGAGATTTATTACAGAGACTTAGCTTGACTCCCTAGTGTGTAGTGTGATGTAGGCCAAATTTGTGTGAAATTATTGTGAAATTTGTTGCTTTGACAGGGGCTATACTTCCTGTCGAGTTCTCTGCTCTGTTCAGCTTGTTGGCAAGGTCAGGGTACTTTTTTTTTGTTGAACAGAGCCTTATTTTACAAGCAGAAATCTCATTGTTTAAGCATCTTTTTTTTATCAATTGAACTCGAATTCTGAGCATTCTGTTCCCGCTTGATAATAAATCTTTCTTGTAGGGTTTTTGATAAGCTGAGATAGGAATGTAAAATAATGATTTGCGTGTTTCGTTTTGTTAAACTCCACACGTTGATGCAGACCTGGATGGGTATCCAACTGAAGACCTCACGCTCTTAGTCTTTTTCATGACAAGAATAGACAAATTTTAAAAAAACACAGGGGTTCAAAATTTCATGTGCACACACAGAGAACAGAACATGACAGATGGAGCAACATTTACAGTCTTTTCTGCTCATTAGAATAACAAAATATAAGATTTCAAGCTATTTTTACTTCTGTCTACATCATGCAGACATGGGATAAACTTCCTCTGTCTCAGGAGTAAATTTCCTTGGTCTCCAGCTCATGCTAACCACCTGAAAATTTTTAACATTCCTCTCAGAACCTACACGCAGTCTCTCTCTTTTTGGTTTCCTACGAACTGTTTGACAAAATACAAATCCTAAAACAGAACAATAAATACAATATGATAAGAAATAAAAATTTCATTGTTATTTTCTCATTTTTTTGCTGATTGCAGTCAAATGCTGGATGCTCCTGCATCACAAGTTGAAAAACACTGTCAATTGTATTTTTCTTTGAATTGTCTGCTTTTTTTTTCAGGGTTTTGCAGGTCTAAAGTTAAATGTAGTAATAATATATTACACAGCTATCTGTCTAAAATAGATTTGTGTGTGAGGGAAGCATAAATTTAAAATTAACCACATTATAATAACATATATGTAATACCTATGTTTTTACCATTTCTTTTTAAATTTACAATCAGAATGTTTTTAATAGAATAAATAATATATGGACATAAATTTGTTTTAATATAGTGTTTGAAGTTTTATTTATATTAATGAAAATCATAAAATCATAAAATATAAATGAATTAAAATTAATCTATAGATAATAAGGGATAAATAATAAATTATATTATTAAAAGAAAATGTTTTTAGTTTATTTGAGAAATAAGAAGGATCATCTAATAGATATTTGATTTTTTTTTTTTATCATTCTTCAGTGAATTTTATAGATGGTCTTAAACATCACCATAAACTGCACTGTGCCTGGTAAACCTTTTTCATGTGACCGATGACGCTAGCGCAACACAGCCTCTGGTACCACGGGGAGGGTGGGGAGACTAGATCTCATGACCTTTTTCTTGCAATAGAATGCTTGAACCAATTGAGCTAGACCCACTGCCCCCAAACAAATATAAAATTGAAGATAGAAGGAATGTTTTATTTTTGTCTCCCACCCCTAAAATGCCCCTAAAATAAGGGATGGTAGATAACCTTAAAAGGATGCGTCTCAAGTAGACTAAATTTGCAACATAGTTTAGACCATATCAAACTTAAAATCTTCAATGTTAATCTTAGGGATGCATCCCTAGAATACAATTATTTTAGACTAAATTTTCCACATAGTTTTAGACCATATCAAACATAAAATGTTCAAGGTTAATTTCTTTCTAGTTCAAATCTCAACCTTCAACATGGATTTGGTTGTTATTTCATTGAAGGGATGGTATTTAATTTGCAATTTTTTTTCCCAAGTTAAACATCAATTCTATGAAAAAAACTTTAATTCTATAGCTCTAAATTGCAAGAATGACTTCTAACTAAGACCATATTTTTTATTACATCACTCATCAATTGAACAAATAATTACTTTTGACTCAATCATTTTTAACACATTTATATGTCTTTTTAAATATTCTTTATTAAAAGAATACAAATGTAACAACACTTTTTAGTTAGCTATGTTCACATTTCTTATTTTTGAATTGGACTCATTAAGAATGTGTTAGAAGAGATTTGGACTTGTGGTCATGATTTTCTAGTGAAATTTTTATATTTATGTCATTTTTATTTAGGTTTGGGTTTATGTTGATGAGAAAGTTTTAATATATAGATATATTGATAAATAGTATAGTTTTATATATAATTAGATATTTTAATTTGTAATATATATTTATCCATTACATAAATTCTAATATATTTATCACATAGTCCATTTATATGTTCACTTATTTGCATACATCATTTAAAAAAAAAAAATATTAAATCTTTTTGTGATCCTTTTGTTTCAAAAACACCAATTTCAATTTTGACTTGAGACTATTGGGTTCAAACCCTAGAATCTCATACATCCTTGGTCCTTTTTTTTAGTTGTGGTTTACTTTTGGCCTTTAGTTTGTCCAATACATCCATATGCATATTTTCATACTCTACTCTACTAGTAACTAATTTGACAACTCTCATGTTGGTCCATGAACTTTCCTCTGGTTGGCCATTTATTATTTTTGTCATGCTTTAATTTTTGGTTTGGCCTTGTTTTGCTTCTAAGGTGAGATTTGATATGAGAGCATGGAAGAGAGATATATGAGTACTAACAAAAGAAGATAAAATTAGAATGAAGCATGGATGTAATGGATATATGATAATATATTGTGATATGATGAATAAATGAGAAGTATATGAAGTTGTTCATGTATGAGAGTTGTATAAGTGTATGCTTATTTTAGTTTGTATTGCTCTATATTCCAACACAGTTGTTTTGATCCTCTTTCATATCCATCATTTCAAATTGAAAATGCAACATCAACATAAAAATAACACAAATTTCTAATATGTGATTCATTGTCAACATTTAGATCCATTGTTGAGACCCCAATTTGTGGCTGCATAAGAATTTTTTATTAAAAAAAATAATTTATAGTAAAGAATACTATGAGGGAAAGGAGTATTAATAATAGCATAAATGAGATGCGTAGTAGCACATACTTAGGTGCTAAACTTTGGTGACGTGTTATGCACCTAGGGGATGATGATGGATGAGGGAGATCTAAAAGGACATAATTATTGAGACAAATATAATATAATTCTTGGGAAGGATAAAAAGAGATTAAGAATGGATACAAACTAATTAAAAGGATATGATAAATGAAGACATCAAGAAAAGGACATTAGAATTGAGATGTAATTGAAAGGGAGCTAGAAGGTTATGGCCGCTAATGTTAACCTCCAACATTAACCTGTGAATTTTACCCATTCACTTTTGAGCGTATATGAATGATAAAATTGTTATAATTGCACCCTATTATTGACACAATTAGAAATTAAAAAAAATATTAATTAGTGGTTATAGTGGGCGACAATTTAGACATGTGAGAGCCATGAGTGGGTGACACCTCTAAACGGAGACTTTTTGACCCTTGCATGCTTATCAGACCCTCCCACATTCGTCGGAAATACCCACAAGCCAAAACAATAGCTATAAACTATTAACTCATGTGTGAATAAAATCCAAAAAAATAATCTTTATCCGACATACATAACAAGGACCTTTCCCCTTGTGAAAAAAGTTATCAAGAAGATTGCATAAATATTGACATCTAAAATGCTTCACATTTTTAGATAAGTTCAGATTTCTACCTCTTATTTTATATAAATTACCATCTACGTAACCAATACAAGTACTTTTTAAAATGAGTGGTGGGAAAACTAACTGGCTCTCGATTCTGGATCAGCTGTTGCCGTGAGGAACTTTGTCTACCGTTGAACATACGCAACTCGCTTTCCTAACTTGTGTGGACTCTCTTATTTCTGCTCAAATTTTTTATTTTCAGCTTCTGTAATTGAGGCCGCCATTAATGGGGAAGCCTCATGTGGCCATCTTCCCGCTCAGCTTCGCAATGGGTCATTTGCTTCCATTAGTTGAGTTTGTAAAGCGGCTGTGCGCTTCTCATGGCATGTCCATCACCCTCATCATCAGCAAGTGGATGTGGACTTCTCAGCAACCCGCAGTGCTTGAACGATTGGCCTCTTCCGCTCTGGACATCCACTTTAGAGAGATCCCTGACGTCACTGTGGATGAAGACGAGGAAGACATGAAATTTGAAACTCTCATATCAAAGTTTGTGCTGAAAGCGAAGCCACACATTGAAGACGCTCTACAATCCTTGCTTTCGTCTTCGCCCATCTCTGCCTTTGTCACAGATTTCTTCTGTACTGAGCTGCTCGACGTTGGCGCCAAGCTGAACTTGCCAATTTATTTATTCTTTCCCTGCTCGGCTTCTGGTGTTTGTTTGATGACGCATCTCCCAACACTCGTCTCAGAGATTGAGGTGTCGTTTGAAGACGCCGATTTTGAAGTGGAGGTGCCGGGGCTTCCGCTGATTCCTGCCAGGGACCTGCCCACTCTCATTCAGGATAGGAAGGATTCCGCGTTTAAATGGTTTGTCGGCAATGCCTCCCGTTTGAAGGAAGCATCAGGGATTCTCATTAACACCTTCGCTGAGCTGGAGGAGGAGCCCATCAAAGCCCTTAGCACCCCTGCAACACCCTCCATCTATCCAATAGGTCCCTTGATTCTCACAGAATCTGATACCCCTGACGAATCCAGGTGCCTGAAATGGTTGGATGAGCAGCCTCCCTCGTCCGTTTTGTTTGTGTGCTTCGGAAGCGCAGGCGTTTTGTCGAGGGAGCAAATTACAGATCTGGCAATTGGACTCGAAGCCAGCGGCCACCGGTTCCTGTGGGTGCTGCGCGGGTACAAATCTGGGGACTCTTCTTCTCTGGAAACTGACATTTCTCAGCTTTTACCGGAGGGTTTTCAGAGTCGAACCTGGGACCGTGGACTGGTTGTTCTGAATTGGGCCCCTCAAGTACCGGTTCTTTCTCACCCCTCTACCGGAGGCTTCCTTTCTCATTGTGGGTGGAATTCTACGTTGGAGAGCGTCTTTCATGGAGTCCCAATGATCACTTGGCCTCTTTATGCCGAACAGGGGATGAACAAGGTCATACTGGTGAAGCAGATTAAGGCAGCCATAGATTTGAAGATGGAAAAAAATGGATTTGTGAAGAGAGAAGAAGTGGAGAGAACAGTGAGGGAGCTGATGCAAGGAGAGGAGGGAAGAAAAGCCAGGGAGAAAATGAAAGAGTTGAAGGACAAGGCTAAGATGGCACTCATGGAAGGAGGGAGTACAATCAAGGCCACAGCCCGTGTAGCCACAGATTTATCAGACTCAACTGGGAACGTAAAATAAAGATATATATATATTTTGGCTGGTTAGACACGGAGATATAGTCCTCGAATCTCTACTACTAGATCGATTGGTGATGATGTATTTTGTTTTAGAGTGATTGCTTCTATTCTATCAGTGAGTATCGTTTATCTGAAACCATCAAGCCTCTGCTCAAATGATGCATGGTGTTTTAGAGTTGAGAAATCTGTTAGTAAATTAAGAGTTTTAGATCAAGTTCTGTTAGAGTTTAGAAAATGTCAATCATAGAATGATCATGGTTATAAATTTCAATTTAAAGTTAGTTTTAATTGTGTGCTCTCCAAATTATTCAGGTAATTTTGCGATAGACCAATTCCAAATTGCTGTTCAGATCTCCACCTACTGGTTCTATTTTTAATGGAAAATAGAGTATTAAATCTTCTGTGTCTTCAGATATGAAGACAAATTCTATAGCATATGACGTCTTTTAAAAATAGTGACCACAACAAATTTTAGATAGCCAACAACTGCAACAGACTATTGCAAAGCCATCAAAAACTACATTTCCAATTCTTATCCCAATATTTTTTTTTTTTCAATGCGCATATAGAACAGATAAGTGGCCAGGTTTTTTTCTTTTTATAATCAAATCTTCTTTGGATTTTTATAAATTTCAAAATATTTCTTTATTTTTATTTTTTTATCTCTTTTTCTTTTAAGCTCTTTATTATAATTAATTGTAAATGTCTTCTATTATTTATTTGCTTTTTATTCTGTTAATAGCTTTCCTTTCTTTTTTCGGTGGTATTTTCTTTTTTCAATTGTTTAACTTGTCTTTTGTCTTTGCATTTTTATTGGTTTCTTTTTTGGTTGTTTTTCTTATTCTTTGAGTTTGATCTTTTTCTCTCTTTGATTTTTAATATTTAAGCTCTTCCTTTTTTTTCTTTTCCTCTAATTTTATTTTTGTCTCCTTTATGTTTTATTTTCCTTTTCCCCTTTTTCCTTTTTAGTCAATTTTTATTATCCTTTTTTAAATTCATTTTTTTAAATTATTATTTTTCTATCTTCCCTTCCTCTTTGATTCTCATACCTACCAACCCCTTCCCCCTTCTTCTTTTCCATTTTTAATTGGTTTGGTCTGCTAACATTTTTAGAATTTTGCTCTCTTATATTCTATCTTCCTGATAATGGATCGTGTACTTTAATCTAAAACATTGAGGAAAAGAAAACTTGACCTGGTTAAAACCAAAAACTGTTCACTATATATTTCTTTGTTTAATAAGCTCCTATAAATCTTAATTCAAGATCTAATTTAGATGAAGAAATTTATGAAGAGTATCTCTTCTAACACTTCCATCCAATCCAAGATAAAGATAACAAGAATAATTAGGTATTTATAATAAAATAAAATTTAAATTATATAATTATTTTTAACAAACACCCACCATGCAATTTTTTCTTCATTATTCAAAACAATTATGAAGCAAGTTGACTTAGTGACAAATCAAATCCATCAATGAAAAACTCATAGAGATGCATATCACCAAAGGGTGATCCCATAATAGTGGTTTACAATTTTTGGCCAAACTGGACACTGAAATTATTATTTTTAACTAAATCTTCACATTCGGGCACCTATAGCGGCTAAACTATGAGGAATTTGAAGATGGTGCAAACTAGAGTCTCATCACATTTTGTCTGTAGATTCTAAATATATTTTTTTCAAAATTTTTGGAATCAAATTGCACTTCTTTTTCCATCTCCCACGAAAATAGATTTTTTTCAGAAAACAACATTTTTAAAAAGTGACGCACACCGTATAATGCATAACCTTTTTTCCAAGAAGGATAAAATTCTAATTATTTCAAATTTAGATTTGTAACTCTGATATCTAGTGCTTCCACTTGGTTAGATAGTTTTTTATTGAATATTTTTTTCTTAATCAAGTTTCAAAGTCAAACAAATTACAATTCAGACACAACGTGACTATATAACGCGTAACTTTTTTTGTATATGTCAAAATTTTATTTTATTTTTTTTGTTGGATCAAGGAATTCAATATTTGGTGCATTCATATTTTTCAATTTTTTTTTTGATAATCTTCTATTTTTCCACATGTGAAGAACAAAAAAAATCATTTTTGATGAAAAACCTATGTTTAATTAACTTAAAAAACAAATACATAACAAAACCAAAACATATTAAAATTATATTCATTGGATAGCTTGTTCTGAGGAATACCATAATCATTTGAAATAAATTTTAAATGAATTCATTTGATCCCCCAAAATCTAAATCAAAAGTAATTTTTATCAGCATTTTGATAGGTGTAAAGGAGACGCATTTATAGGTATGGTTTAAAACTAGTGAGGTTCTATCCAAGGGGGTTTGATCTAAGGTGATTTGATCAAACCCTCTTCAATTGGAATCCTTAAAATGGAACTTTTTAAGGCTTAAATCATTATATTTTTAAAAAATATGTGATTTCAGCTCAAATTCGTTCCTCTTAGGAATTGTAAACCACTATTATAACAGCACCCCAAATTTACGAAACAAAGTTATTATATGATTTAAGGAGAAATAAAAAGATATAAAAAAGGTCAAATTTGTGTTTTTTTAAAGATCCCAAAACTAATGCATTTGTTGAATTGTGACTTGAAAGAGATTTCACGTCCATTCGTGCAATCATAATGGTATAAAAATTAATGTTTGGTATAGGTGGTTGATGGTATTTGATCAACCTCCTTGTAACAACTATGAGGTGTTGGGTATGTGCAAGATAATCATGGAAAAAATAGGCCCTTAAGTGGCAAAAACTTTAGAAAAATCAGAGTTAGGCAACTTGATGTAAAAATTTGAATAAGTTATTTATATTATTTCAAAAATATGTAAGAATAGAATCAATAGAAAATTGAAATTAGTTTCTAAACTACTAGGTTTATTTTTTTTTCAAAAAATCTATTTGGTGAAAATTTGAAGTTTCAATGCAGTAGTACTTAAATTTCAAGGAAAAGATAAGAAGTAGGTCTTTATCTGACCACACTAACCACAATCAAATGATAATATTTTTTTATAGGATTTTAGACATAAGTAGAGGACTCATGTCTAGATGTGATGCATATTTTTTTGTAATTTTTTTCCAAGTAAATGATTAATTATGAATTTTTTATTGCAAATTTTAAAAAATATTAAAAAATCATATGTCTAACCATCTTAACTTGGTCAAAACTTCATGAAATTCAAATTTTCTTTTTTTAATCCTATAGTATGTGAAGCATAGAATGTGATGCATGTTCTGGATTCAAAAAATGTGATACCATTTGAGAGCTATAGATGTTTTTCAATCAACCTATCAATCAGCACTTTAGTCGTAATTCAAGTAGAAAATGAATAATAATTATTTATTAAATTCAAAGTAAAGCATAATTTATATTGTTGGAAAGCTGAGAATATCTTTTAAAAACCCTTTTCATTTCATCAATTTTGGGTAAGAAAAAAGTCGTCAGCTACATACCCTACAAATACCCATCATATTGCCACATTTTGGCCCATCATGATTCTGCACATACCTTGTCATTATATGTTTTGAGAAAATATTACTATGATTTTATTCTTCATGAAATTATCAATTATTTTGATATGAGGGAGTTTTAGAATAGAGGTGGAGGCTCTATCCAAGTCAAAGTGTGAGATCATTAGGTAGAAAATCGACAGTGAAGACTCCTAGCACAAAAAAATATTCATTATATAATGGTGTCATAGTCATTAAGAATATTGTAGAGGTGAAGAATCTCCATGTAATTACTAACTTCATGGACACACTTATGTAGTGTGACATTAATATGTTCTAGTTTCATAGTTCAACAAATGATTGTGTAGTGAGATGATCTAGTTCTATTGATGTGACCTCCCACTTATAATAATATAACTACTATCATTTATGCTCTAGAGACGACCCTGATCAATAGGGTGTAAAAAATATCACATCTCATGAGTGTACTCATTTTTATTATAAATGTATTGGGAATATATAAGATGACCAAGCAACACAAAGTGGTTAATTATATGATATGGTGATCACTAATGATTGAGTATACAATTTACTTAGTGATAATATAGAAATATTTTAATATAAATTTATAATATATATTTGTTTAGCAAGGATATACAATTATTTTAATCTCATCCAAAAAAATATCTATTGGACTCTTCTTAAGACATTTATCAAGGCTCCTTGGAATGCAATGCCATGTCATAGGTAGGAGTGCTCACATATCATCAACATGTTGGATCACAATCACCATGAGATGGTGAAACAAGGTTTAGTATTGCATCATTTTGTTCTAACCTTTATGCTCAATTGTTGTTTTGTATGTGTTGTGAGTATAATATGTGAATTTATTTTAATTAGTTTTTGTATGCTTGTATTTTGTATGTACTCAATATCATTAATAGCCATCATACAAAATGCATCACTAGTTTGAATATGATAAATCCTTACTAGGTAGATGATTATCAATATCACAAGTCATATGGCCATCATTAATCTCATTAATAAATGATATAAATTTAAAATGTGCTAACATTTTAATGCTAGAAATAATTAAGATCACCAAATATTCAATATTAATGATGCTTTATTCCTAATCTATTAAATTATTTATAAAAATCATAAAATATTGGATAAAAAAGGAAATAAGGTTTTCAAAATCCTAAATTTTAAACCTCTATTGAAATGCCATAATGCATAAGTAGATAAATCATAGAGTAAGATGATCTATTCTTAGCTAAACAAGCCATAGTGATACAAACATAGTGTGATCTTCAAAGGAATTAAAAATAATAAAGTCTTAATGAACACTCAACTTTGACATGACTTAATTAGATATTTCATTATATCAAAAAAAAATCTTGAACTAACCACATGAAAAATATTGTAACTATAAAATTTCTAGTGGTATGAGAATGATATCAATCAAACATTTATTCATTCACATATTAACCATAGAAAATTATCTCTCTTACGAAAAATATGATGTAGTCGCTGAGCGGGAAGAGGATCTCACATGTGATAGTTTGAAATCTGTTGAGGATGAAGGTAATGGCAGCAAGGATGCAAAGGAAGATGGAATTCATCTTGCTTCTCTACTCGCACATCTTGTGTTATTTATCTTACGATTATGTGCAAGGGGAATTCTTGGCACATTTTTTTCATAGATTTTCTTTCAAAGACTTAGCTTGTATGATGATTTATTTATTGAAGCGTGAAACATAAAAATGTGGTATACCCTAATTTTAGTGTCCATATTGTGGGGTGTATTCCACCATTTCTATAATTTTATAAAGATGCATATTGACAAGGTGCATAGATTGACTTTGAACCTCTGAGGTGAGCCAAATAGACATGAATTTGAATCCCTTTTTAGGATAGGAATGATTTGTAAATTATTTGAAATGATTAAACTAATTAAACTATTTTACCTAAAATGATAAATGCATTTCCCGAAAGTGAATAGACTAAAACAATAATTTGTATGTGGATCTCAAAGTTGCAAACCAATGTGTACCTATCACCAAAAGTAGGAATTGAGTGTTGTAGCAGGATTGGGTCACCCCTAGGGGATTGGATCTTTGTTAGGGTGTCTTTCACAATTTTTGGGGTCCTATAGTGTCAGATCTAAAATTATATTTTTTGGTTGTCCTACTATCGCAATGTCATCAATAAATTCTACAATTGAGTTTTTGTGTCGTGACATGGTTGATGAAAAAAATTGTAACAATGAAAAATTGGCTTCAAGATCTCTTCAATACTTTTCCAACCAGCAACCTGCACATTCACAAAGAGGAAAAATGTTGTTCCATATAGGGGCTTGCCTTAGTCAAACCCCATGTAAGTGTTCCCACTTCCATAATGGCAATGTCAATGATAAAACCTTAATGGAAAGGAAGGAAACATTGAATGAACCAAATGCTACAACTCACCACCCTTCAACGGCTTCCTCAAAGGACTGAAGTCACACACATACCTTCAAGGTCTTGGACCTTGCTTGATAGATTTTCTTGAATTACTGAATGCTTGAATGCTTAGAGACCTACACCAATGTTAGCCTTCACATAGCATGAACATGAACACATAAAATTTAACATGATGCTAAATCTTGAATTACAATAATAATGCTCTAATATGTTGCTATTAAAGCTCACCTCTAGCTTGTTAATAATACTTAGATTTCAAATGGTGAAATGACTAGGTATTTATAGGTGTTTATCCAATTTCCTAGAAATTGGATTCCAAAAGCTCACATGGGTAAGTGCAAAAACATGGGGGACCAAAAAGGGGTCTTAAGTGGCCACTTTTTTTCTAAAACCAGGAAATACTAACCTTGGACATGAAATTGATGATAGTTACACTCAAAAAATTTAGATGCAACAAAAACAAGGATTGTAGTGCTTCGAATCTACTTTTTAAACTACTATTTTTTTAAAAAATAGTAGAGATTAAGGGGTTTAAAAGAGGTCTGAGCTATAGAATTTGGTGTTGTTTTTGTCAAAAAAACATAACATCTAGTGACTTTTGTAGCTCCCTCAAAAGGTTTTTTTTTGGTATTTTTAAAATCCCTTCAATGAGAAATTATCTAACATGTAGCTTATGCCTATTTTTTTTGATAAATTTTTAATGAATATTTGATTTTCTACTAATTTTCAAAGTGGACATTTCCTGAAAAATAAAATTTTGACTATGCTACCCTTATAAATTTTGAAAATTAATTGAAAATATTTTTTTCAATATGTGTAGAATGGAGTCTAGTTTCTAAAAAAGTAATTTATTTGAAATTTTGATGAACAGTTAATTTATAAAGAAAAACTACCAAACACTAATTTTTACCAAAAAATAGAGATGCAAACAAAAGAAATTATGGATCAAAGGCTTAACATTGACAAAATTTGAAAAAAATTACATCGTTAGTGTATACACCTAAAAATGGTCACATCACAATAGTCTAGTAATTAATTAAATATTTTTAATATTTAATTAAATCTTTGAATTCAATCTACATATAAATAAATCTAAATAATTTATTTATATTGTTCATTCTTTCATTTCGATTAAATAAATAAGTTTATTTAATCTCTTTTCTTATCCATTTCTTAATTAATTAAATAAACATTATGATTTATTTATATTAATTATCCTATAATCTTCGCTTGAATATTTTATTCAAATAAAGATTAAATATTCTTATCTTCCAAAAATCTTCTAAATTCTATTCACAATTAAATATTCCAAACATTTAATTGAGTCTTATATAGTCCTAAAATCAAATATTTCAAAAATGTTTTAAACCCACATAACACATAAAATTAAATAAATTTATTTATTTAATTTGGATTATCTACAATAACTGTGAAATAACTTCAAACATAAAATTAACAAATTTTTCTGTTTTTGAGCAACGTTGTTCCCATGGGTTGAAGAAAAACCTCCATTCTTCTCTCCAACCTCCCAACATCTTCTATCTTCCTCTCAACCTCTCCATGTCTCACCATTCAAATTTACCGGACAATCTCACAACCATTGATCTTTGCTAGCCAGGCTCTTGCCTGCAAAAAGCTATAAGAAGGATTGTCAGGTCTTTAAAAAAAAGAGAAGATTTTGTATGGGAAAACTATAGCCAATCTACAATAGCACAACCTTTTAGCATTCATAGCATTCCAAATTTTAGCATAGCATAGCCCAACATATTAGCATTCCATATCATGTCCTATCAACCTCATATCATAGTTTCAATAGCATTCATAATCCACAACCCCTGTGCATAATCTACAGCCCCTGTGCATATCTGTATACCAACATTTCACTCCACCAACATATAGGATAGAGAAGTATTCTCCCTTTGCATACTCGTTCTACAGGTTGTCATTCTGAGAAGCTTTGCTTATACAATCTGAGAGCAACAACTTCAAGCAAACCAGTAGAGATAGAGGACAATGGAACGATTCTGAAGAAGCTCTGTTTGATTTCTTTGATTTCATCCTATTTAGCTTTCTTTAGTTTAATGTTGCATTGGTGTGTTTTTGTCATATCATTTTGATACTAACATTTCCCACAAACATTTTTGGTGCCCACCATGGGGCTACTACCCCAATTTTAACATCTTTGCGTAGAATTTTCTGATAGGTTACGGCTGGAAGAGCATATTAGCGCATCAAACATGTTTCAACGCATATCACACCTAGTTTAACGCTCTTTAACTATGTTTTAGTGCTCATTGCAGGTTCTTCAATGCCCATGGAGGATTATCTAGCACTCTTTGCAGATTCCACAGTGCATTTTAATGATTCTGTAGTGCTCTTTAATTATTTTGTAGCGCTCTTTAATTATTCTGTAGCGCCCTTTAAAGATTCTATAGCGCCCTTTGCAGTTTCCTTAGAGCATTTCTATTTTAGCACATTTTTTTATTTTAGCATAGAATTTGTAAGTCTGCAACTGTAATCTGTAACTTAAGTAGAAAAATTTGACTGGATCTGACGCGACCGCGGCTAGTAAGAGCTTAAAAAATAAATAAAAATGAACCAATCCTAGGATAGTCACTTAATTAAAATGAACCAATCCTAGGATAGTCACTTAATTTAAAAACAAAACAAACCTAGGATAGTCACCTCATTTTCTATTTTGGACTAAAAAGAACTCCATGTCTTTGTGAAGCAATATCTTCACCTAGCATAGAAAACTATTTATTTGGGCTTAAAATTGAACTCTTGCTTGCTATGATTAAACAATGATAGGCCTATGCTCTCCCCTTAACTGGGTGATCAAAATGCCAAACTCATCTATTCTATTTCATACAATTTTAAGTTTTGTTAAAACCTTTTAGAAGGCCTGCTATAGTGGGAAAAGGTACTCACCCTACGGGAATGACCTAAGTGGGAACAACTAAAGCCAAGTTTTCCAACCCACTTTAATCAAATGCAGATGGTTGATGAAAATCCCATTTGATGGTAGTGTGCATTGATAACCATCCCCAAAGACTTTGTTCTAAAGGTTGAGAGGTCTCTTGAGGGAGTATATCATTTGCCGCACCGAACGAAAACCCATATTACGAACTTTAGAACTAGTGGCTAACTTGTCAATTTCTGAACATCTTAATTCTCACAATGCAAGGGGAGGGAAGAATCTGCCCCCAAGATACTCACCATATAACTACCATAGACCCTGAACATCGACTATTCTCTTTGGTTAAGACTTGGAAAAGGCAAAAACACGGGCGCCATTTAGGGGGTGACAGGGCTGTGTGAGCTGACATAGTTTTTAGATGTGGGCTGTGAAATTATGGTGACCTTTTGACCATAAGAGTGAGTCTGTTTAATTTATTTTATCATTGGTTTTTGAAACAACTATTATACAACTTGCTTGATGTGTCTTTGAAACATTAATTTAGTAAAGATCATCCAAAACTTACAATTACATTGATTACTCTCATGTTAAGAGATTGGAAATCCACAACCTTTGTTAAGAAATCCATTCTCAAACGAATCAAAAATCCAAAGAAACCACTTAGCTACAAGAAACTATTGAAGAAAAGATGATTCTTGTATCAAATTCGAAAGGTTTTACTTAAACATAGAACCTTTATCCATCAATATCATGACCGTGTTAGAGGTTTCACTGATGATTATGTTGTAGAACCATTATACTCACGAGCTTTCTTTCAAAGAAGAGCCCTTTCTCAAAGGCACAAAAACAGTCAGTGTATTCATTCTTCTTATATTCCCCAACCTGCAATTGTATATTCTACTCGTCCAAATAAATTTCTGCAATAGAGAACTCAATCACATTAGGCATTTATCACAAATCCATCTTTTTACGAAGCTACGATCAAACTTCATAAAGTGTAAAATCATTTTTCTTGGTCTTTTGCTTAAATTCCTGCAAACAGGATTTTCATCCTTTCAATTAGGGAAAACACGAGCTAAAGACTAGAAATCCTTTAAGTCATAGAATTTTCATTCTATCCCGACTTTCATATCCATCAAAAATTGCACTATTTCATTCTTTTGATCAAAAGTTAGTAGAATTTGGGGAAAAGTTTATGCCTAATGTCATGAGATCTTGAAAGCACATAGAAAAAGATGAAAGAGAAAGTACCACAAGAAAATGGGTGATAATAGTGATAAAGAAGAGAATACATTTCATACTGAAGAGATAATAGAAGAAAAGCTTCAAGAAGCAGAGCATGATCCCCAATTCCATACTCTTATAGAAAGGATTTTAGAACAAAACAAAGAAAGATATTTCCTTTCATTAGCTAATCAAGGAGCTAAGTTACTTGCCGATTTTGATATAGAAGGGATTAAAGAGAATCCTGAAACTCCTAATGATTTTAGTGCCCTTACTCAACAGATAAAAGAATTACAAGGGAAAATAAAGGAAATGCAAGGGGGTGCAACAAAGAAGTATGTTTTGGATGACATATGTCCTTATCCATTTGATAGGAGTATTCAAATGATTCCTTTTCCAAAACATTGTGAAATCCCTAAATTTGATAAGTATAATGGGAAAACTGACCCCATTGAACATGTGAGGGATTTCTGAAATATGAGTCTAGAATTCGCTTATGAAGATACCTAATTAATGCGATTGTTTCCATGAAGTTTGGGTGGACAATCCATGGAGTGGCTTTCCAAGATCACTCCCCCCATCAAAACCTTTGAGGAGTTAATAAATCAGTTTATATCACAATACGCCTACAACATCCAACACTAGATAACCATGCTTGATCTTTGCAAAGTGAAGCAAAAAGTAGGGGAATCTTTCACTACAATTTTGCAAAGATGGAGAAGATTGTTTGCATGATATTCCCGTCCTATTCCTAAAAAAGGAAAGATGGATATCTTCATCAATAGCCTAGATCAAGAATTAAGCTACAGGCTTAATCTTCATTGTCCTCCTAACTTTGAAAAATTGATTGAAAATGCAATCGCCATTGAAGGGGCCTTAGTCAAAAGAGGAGTAATAAAACTTGATAATCCAAGTTCATCCAACCATAACAACAATGATAAAACAAGTTTTTGGAACATAAATAAAGATGTTGTCAATGATAGTATAGTGGATGCAAACAATCTATGAAAAAGATCATCTATCTTCAACCTATCAAGTGCTCCACGAAACAACCAACAAGAAATACCAACCAACAAGGAAATACCAACCACCAAGGAAACAACAATCAACAATGACAAAACTCCAATCAAGAAAGCATGACCAATCAAAATACCAAGGATAATCGTGGTAATTTCAATAACAATCTTGGCACTACCCAAACATCAAATCCATCTCAAACTTCATTCTTTCCAAATTGACAGAATTTTACCCCTTTGGGTCTATCTCTTGAGTTTGCTCTCAAGGAGCTTCTCAATAATAAGGTTATCACCTTACCACCACAAAGATATTATGAGCCACGAGTCAAACCACCATCATGGAATGACTCGTATTATTGCAATTATCATCAATGTAAAGGTCATAGAACAAATAACTGTCAAGCCTTGCGAAATCTAGTACAAGATTTAATTGGCAATGGCACCATCACAACTGAAGGACATCATACCAATGATGATCATCAAGCATTCAAAGATCCTTTACCAAACTATCAGAAGGGGGAAACATCAGATACCAAAGCAAAAAGTATAAATAATGTTGAAGACAACATAATCCGCCACATTTATGCAAATGATCAGCGGGTTAATGTTATCAAAATCAAGGAAAAACAAGAATATCAACAGGTTAATGTGACTATGAGAGGACAAGCAAAAGTTGTCTTAAAAGGAAGTTCATCTAAGGTATCTATTCCTCCTCCAAGTCATTATAATCTAGTTGATCAATTGAGAAAAACATCAGCTCAAATCTATCCTTGAACTTCTCAAAATATCCCCCGTACACAAGAATATTTTAGAAGAAGCTCTTGTAAACACAACTGTCGACACTGATCTAGATGTAAACAAATTTCAAGCCATGGTGGGACATTTTTCTTCCCCCACTTGTCTTTTATTCTCAGAAAAAGATGATTCCTCCATAACACATCCGCATAATTCATCGCTTTATCTTGAAGTCATGATCCATAAACATTGAATCAAACGTGTCTTGATAGATGGAGGAGCCAGTTTAAATATTTGTACCTTAAAGCTAATACATGCTTTAGGAATATCAGAAAATTCCATTGATCCACGAAGGAAAATAACTATTAAAGCATATGATGATGAAGAAAGAGCTTCTAAGGGACTAATAATGCTACCTATCAGAGTGGGACCTATTGTGAAAAATACCTTTTGTCAGGTTCTAGATCATGATCTTTCCTATAACATACTTTTGGGTCATCCATGGATTCATGATATGGAGGAAATACCATCAACGTACCATCAATGCCTCAAGTTTCCATATGATGGATAGGAAATAACTATACAAGCTGATTACAATAGCACCCAAACTTGTTCAAATCTCCAAGCAACTCAAGACGCCTTTGTGCCGCACAATAGGGAAGCTCTTACTGCTTCTTCTGATCTACAAGGCCAATTGCAAGAATTGAAAAAGAATCTTGACACCAAGCTACATTTAAAAGACAAAGGAGTAGGCGAATATTCGCTATTCCTTTCTAGCTTACCTCCTTCTCCAAGGACAGATGGTCAACCAACCCTATCAAATCAAAAGATCACAACAGCCTCTACATCCCAAAATTTTGTACCAATCACAAAGTTTGATGGACAAATCATTAAAGCTAACACTACCAAGGAAGAAGCTAAAGATAGGGACATCCTAAGCTGGCTATACAAAGATGAAGATGAATTTGTCTTGCACATAAAGTTACCTACTGAACAATATGGCAAAGGGTATACTATCATGCAAAGAATGGGTTATGAGGGAAATGGTCCTATAGGAAAAAGAAAAGAAGGAATCATTGAGCCAATTCAACCTATTTCAATACATCCAAAGGATAAAACAAGACTTGGATATGGTAAAGATATAGAAGAGTCAAATTCACAGCGAGTACAACAAACTCATGAAGGAGAATCAATTTCAGATAAAGCCCATGAATATGTCACTCTACAAAAAATTTATGAATCAGTTTTCCAATTGCAGAATGGTTCAGACACTGATTCTAATGAATATGAATGGGACACCATCTATAACGATGAATTTTGGAGAGACAAACAAGTTGATACCATACAAAAATATGCACTCGTTCTCATACAAGGAGAAAGCTCGGGAACACAATCACTTGAATTTAAATCATGATATGATGATGACTCAAGTGAGGATGATTCAGATTTTAACGAGATTGATAATTGATAGGAGAATACCATCATAGACCTTGTCCATCATGAAAATGACAACCATATCATGACTTTAATAGCTCAAGACGTTACTCCACCTAATGATCTCATACCTTTAGTCTATTTGAAACTTATTGATTGGGACAATGATGCACCTATTCATATCCCTACATTCCATGATGATGAGGATATTGTAAATTTCCTTTGTTCATCTAATCAAGAAAACAAGTTTTCCATCAAAGAATCTCATAAAAAAGATTTTGATAGGGAGGGTGTCAAGTCTCTTAGCTATAAAATAAATGAAATAAAAGATGGATCTATCGGTGAAAACCAAAAAACGGCAGTGGTAGATCACAACAAGAGAAAAATAAAGAGTGAATCCGATGGTGAAATTTTTTTTGAGGCATTGAAGGATGAGAAACTTGACACTATTCCCAAACATTATCAAGAAAGATCTTCTATTTTGATTGAGCCAACATAATCAATCAACATAGGTACAACAGAGTAGCCAAAAATCTTGCAACTTGCAGCATCATTAACAGTAGAAGAAGTACTAAAATTCACAGAGTTCTTGAAGGAGAATCAAATCAATTTCACTTGGTCATATGTTGATATGCCAGGGTTAGATCCTAATCTGATAATGCATCATCTATCTATAAACACAGGGGAAAAACCTATGAAGCAAAAACTTAGAAAAATGCATCCACATGTTGCATTATTGGTTAAAGAAGAGTTAAAGAAGCTTTTAGATGTTGGATTCATTCGGTCTATTGACTATGCAAAATGGATCTCCAATATTGTACCTATTTCAAAGCTGGATGGAAGGATTAGAATTTGTACAAATTTCAGATATTTGAACAAAGCATGTCCCAAAGATGACTTCCCTTTGCCAAACATAGATATGATTGTTGATTTAACTGCTGGCCATGCAATGTATTCATTAATGGATGGATTTCAGGATATAACCAAATAAAGATTACACTAGAGGATCAAGATAAAACAACGTTCACATGCCCTTGGGGTACCTATTGCTAGAACATAATGCCATTTGGGCTTAAAAATGTAGGAGCGACTTATCAAAGAGCAATGACAACAATTTTTCATGATATGATGCATACATTCATGGAAGGTTACGTCGATGATCTCCTCACCAAATCTAACACAAGAGAAGGACATCTAGAAATCTTGTTAAAGATCTTTATCAGAATGGAGAAGTTCAATGTTTGACTCAATCCAAAGAAATGTGTCTTCGGCATTAAATCTAGAAAACTCTTGGGATACATTGTTTCAAAAAAAGGCATAGAGGTTGATCTAGGAAAAGTACAAGCTATAATGGACATGCCACCACCACAAAATATCAGTCAGCTCCGATCACTGCAAGGATGACTACAATCCATCAGGAGGTTTATAGCTCAACTGGCAGACAAAAGCTTACCATTTACACATCTATTGCATAAAAATGTCCCATTCAAATGGGAGGAAAAGTGTGAAGCAACATTTAATTAGATCAAGCAATATCTCATGAATCTACCATTCCTAATTCCACCAGTTTCAAGAAAGCCATTCATACTCTATATTTCAGCTACAAAAGTATGTTTGGGAGCATTACTAGCATAGGAGGATTCTACAGGAAAAGAAAGGGCCATATACTATATCAGAAAAACTTTAACAAGTCATGAACTAAACTACATTTTCATTGAAAAAGCTTGCCTAGCAGTAGTGTTTGCTTCCCAAAAGTTGCGCCACTATATGTTGGCTCATACAGTTAAGCTGATAACCAAAATCAATCCACTAAAATACCTCTTACATAAAGCTACCTTAATGGGAAGACTTTCAAAATGGGTAATGATCTTAAGTGAGTTTGACATTCACTATGTAGATCAAAGAGCTATAAAAGGACAAGTCATAGTAGATCAGTTGGCCGAAGCACCTTTACAATAAGAAAACCCAATGCACATTGAATTTCCTAATGCAGACGTCTTCACAACAACAATTAAGAAATTATGGGCATTGTACTTTGATGGATCTTACACACAACATGGCTCGGGGGCAAGGATTCTTTTTGTCACACCTGAAGGACATACCATTCCAAAATCATATCGCTTGATGTTTCCCTGCACAAATAACATAGTTGAATATGAAGCATTGCTCTTAGGAATGAAGATAGCATTGGAATGGTGGATTACAGAGCTGCAAGTCTACAGTGATTCACAACTTGTCATTAATCAAATCAATGATGATTATTAGACTAAAGATGATAAGCTGCTACCTTACAAGAACATGGTGGACGATTTTAAAAAGTATTTTGTGGCACTCAATTTTTCACAAATCCCAAGGATTAATAATGAAGTTGCAGATGCAATGGCTACAATTGCTTCCTTGTTACAATTATCAGAAAATAAAAAATGGTATGAATTCTTGGTGGAACAATTGTTTTCTCCCGCCTATGATAATCCTGAGACCCAAGTCATATGCCATTTAACCGGTTTTGATTCACCTTTATATGGAAAGACTTATACCTACCTGAAACATAACATCTTACCTCCGGACTTATCCCGAAACCAAAAAAGGAATTTCATACGCCAATCATCTCGCTATACCTTGATCCCCGATATCCTTTACCGATGTGGTCTTGATGGTATGCTCCTTCGATGTCTTGAATGTGATGAATTTTAATAATCTTTACAAGAGGTTCACGGTGGCATTTGTGGAACTCATTCAAGTGGTTTAACCTTAGCCAAGAAACTTGTTAGAATGGGATATTATTGGCCTACCATGGAGAGAGAATCTTTTACTTTTGTCAAGAAGTGTTCTAAATTTCAGAACCATGGGAATCTTATTCATGCACCTGCATAGGAACTACAACCTTTCACTCTGACATGGCCTTTTTCTCAATGGGGACTAGATCTTGTTGGAAAAATTCATCCTTCATCATCAAATGGGCATAAATTCATCATCACAGCTACAAATTATTTTACAAAATGGATCAAAGTTGTTCCTTTGACAAACGTGACCGATAAACAAATCTCTTCATTTATCTTGAATTACATCATCTGCCAATATGGAATTTCTAATTCTATCATCACTGATAATGGGAGGCCTTTCAAGAATCAGGATGTTGATGAACTTTGTGAAAGATTTCACATCCAACATAGGTTCTCTACACCTTACTATCCACAAGGAAATGGTCAAGTTGAAGCTTCAAACAAAAAAATCTTGAAGATCTTGAAGAAGACGGTAAATGATGCTGGTCATGATTGGCATGTCCAGTTAAATCCAACATTGTGGGCATATAGAACCAGCATTCGCACATCAACAAGAGCTACTCCATATGCCTTGGTATATGGGGCAGAAGCGATCTTACCATTGGAGGTTAAAATACCTTCGATTAGGGTCTCACTCAAAAGATTGATAAATGATGAAGACTACCGAGTATCTCGTCTGCAAGAGCTAGAACTGTTAGATGAAAGACATCAACATGTAGCTAATCATTTGAAGGGTTATCAACAAGTTATGTCCCATAGCTACAATCACAGAGTTAAACCACAGACATTTCAGGTAGGTGATTTAGTCTTGAAAGAAAATCCACACAATCAACAAGACAGAAAAGAAAGGAAAATTTGAACCAAATTGGCTTGGTCCATTTGTCATCATTGCAGCATATGGTTCTGGAGCATATCAGTTATCTACAACAGAAGGGGACCTGTTTGAAGAACTGATCAATAGCATTCATTTGAAGAAGTTCTATGTTTGAATCATTAAAAATTAGAAAAAGTCTTGAAAAAATACATAAAAATCAGAAAAAGTCCTAAAAAAATACATAAAAATTAGAAAAAGTCTTAAAAAAATACATAAAAACTCAGAAAAAGCTCTATTTTTTTTTTTTTAAAAATTCACATGATTTACAAAAGTGCAATAAAAACAAGTGGTGAAAACCTGGCAAACAGGCGCTACTTGTGATCAAAATGGGCTTCTCTATCTATTAGCTTATGTCTTGCATTCACTTTTCGGCATCATCTATCCATATCTATCATCTATACATATCTATTATATCCATATCATGCAATGAGAATCCTTGTGTTTCATCATGGCTTGATGAAATTTGTACATATCCATACTATTTAGGTTGTGTTTACACTAGGGGCAGAAACACAGACTAAACAAGAGAGGGGAAATGAGCATTTAGAACATCACAAACAAACAAATGATAGTTTTCCAAAATGCAACATACATTGATGCATCAAATCAACTACAACACCAAAACAATACTCAATGCCAATGAAATCAAACAACATGGTCAAAACAATGTTAATCAAAACACAAACATCAATGTTGTTAACCAAGTTGGATGATCTTGATCTGAATAATGTTTAGAATACTTTAGGAAAATTTTGAATTTTTGGTTGATTTTCTATCATATCTCTGGAGCAATTCGATGATGTACTGATCTAGAAAAGCAAGGAAGGAGTATGATTTTTCTTTGTCTAATGTTTGTGAGTGAATCATTAGTACTATGCAAATTGGTCATGAGACATGCTCTACTAAGTATCATTGATGACATTTCAGAATTTGCATGGGAAACAGATTAACTCTTGTTTGTTTATGCAAGCGATACTCAAGTCATCTCGGTTCAATTATACCTAGATGCTTGTACTATCTTGCTATATCAAAAATCATGAAAGCAATACTCAAGTCATCACTGGTGCTAACATACCCTTTGATGCTTGTATTAACTTTCAACATTTCAATGCTCTATGATGACACAAAAAGCACAAATAAGATCTTAGAATGGTAATATTGTACAGATACCTTGCATGGTTAGTATAGATTACATTCATTTTAGAATCTACATTTTGAATTTATAAATTTTTCCAAAAGCTAGCAAAGTATCAAAGTTTCATATCTTTCCAATAAATGACTAAGTATATTTGACATTCACAAAAAAACATCATCATATACATTTTTCATAACATATCATTTTGTTTGTTTCCATACATCATACATCACGTCATAAATCATATCATAAGAATCATCCATAAATAAAATAGATACCCATCACATAATAAAGGTACACATACTCATCGCACAAACAAATCATCGATGCATATCATATATCTCAAAAATGAATGTCAAAATATACAAATATGTCATCTATGCATGACATAATATGCATCATAAAAAATGGGACCATATCAGTATGTATACAAATGTCTCAATAGGGTATCAATAAGACATCATGCAAAATGTACTACAAACTGCTATCCTCTAATGCTGCCAGTCTCGGCTCTGTCCCACCTACCCCCGATCCACCTCGAGGTCAGTTCGCATGTCTCGACCACATCTCTATCCACCTGTACAAGCTGCGGAATCAACCTCCATGTCTTCGGGAATCGCTCTCGTAACTACAAGACGCTCAATCTCTCCTATTGAATAGGAAGAATCATCAAGTCAAAGCAAAATCAATATCAAATCATCATGACAAATCAATCAAATCTGAATATCAATTTATCAAAATCCTGTTTGCTTTTAACAACTTTGGAAGCAAACTTATCAACAAATTATTTTGTTTTTCATCATCATGGAAAGAAAATTTATCAAAATCCTATTTGTTTTTAACAACTTTAGAAGCAAAATTATCAACAAACTATTTGTTTTTCATCATCATGAAAAGAAAATTTATCAAAATCTTATTTTTTTTTAACAACCTTAGAAGCAAACTTATCAGACAACTATTTGTTTTTTGTTAATTTGAAAGCAAATTTATCAGCTACTATTTTTTTTCCAACAACCTTGGGAACAAATTTATCAGAAAAACATCATCAAATTAGGGCAATGCAATACACAAACAATCATACTTTTCGAACGATGAATCGACATCTTAAAAATCATAAAAATTGAAAAATTCCAACAAATCTAAAAATTCAAAAAAAAATTCACAAAAATCAAAATCTTATCAATTGATCGTCCAAGGGGGTATATACCTATCAACATTCGACAATCAACATTTGGGGAAAATTTCAAAATTCTTTGAAGCAATGTGTAAAACACATCACTTCAAAGAGGGGAAAAATGTATACACCTAAAAATGGTCACATCACAATACTCTGGTAATTAATTAAATATTTTTAATATTTAATTAAATCTTTGAATTCAATCTGTGTATAAATAAATATAAATAATTTATTTATATTATTCATTCTTTCATTTCAATTAAATAAATAAGTTTATTTAATCACTTTTCTTATCCATTTCTTAATTAATTAAATAAACATTATGATTTATTTATATTAATTATCCTATAATCTTGGCTTGAATATTTTATTCAAATAAAGATTAAATATTCTTCTCTTCTAAAAATCTTCTAAATTCTATTCACAATTAAATATTCCAAATATTTAATGAATTCTTCTAAAGTCTATTCGCAATTAAATATTCCAAACATTTAATTGAGTCTTCTATAGTCCTAAAATCAAATATTTCAAAAATGTTTTAAACCCACATAACACATAAAATTAAATAAATTTATTTATTTAAATTGGATTATCTACAATAACTGTGAAATAACTTCAAACAAAAAATTAACAAATTTCTCTATTTCTAAGCAAAGTTGTTCTCGTGGATTGAAGACAAACCTCCATTCTTCTCTCCAACCTCCCAACATCTTCCATCTTCCTCTCAACCTCTCCATCTCTTACCATTCAAATTTACCAGACAATCTCATACCCATTGATCTTTGCCAGCCAGGCTCTTGCCTGCAAAAAGCTATAAAAAGGATTGTAGAGTCTAAAAGAAAGAGTAGCTTTTGTACGGGAAAACTGTAGCCAATCTACAATAGCACAACCTTTTAGCATTCATAGCATTCCAAATTTTAGCATAGCATAGCCCAGCATATCAGCATTCCATATCATGGCCTATCAACCTCATATCATAGTTTCAATAGCATTCATAATCCACAGCCCCTGTGCATATCTGTATACCAATATTTCACTCCACCAGCATATAGGATAGAGAAGTATTCTCCCTTTGCATACTTGTTTTGCAGGTTGCTATTATGAGAAGCTTTGCTTATACAATCTGAGAGCGGCAGCTTCAAGCAAACCACTGGAGATAGAGGAAAATGGAACAATTATGAAGAAGCTCTGTTTGATTTCTTTGATTTATCCTATTTAGCTTTATTTAGTTTAATGTTGCATTGGTGTGTTTTTGTCATATCATTTTGATACTAACATTTCCCACACATAATTAGATATCTTTAAGAGAGAGCCTAACATTACCCAGGTGTTCAATTTGTTTGACCTTGAAACACGTGCAAACTTGATGCTTAGCATGAACACGATTATGTGAAATATTGTAGAATTTACAAAAACACATATTTGGATGCTGGGAAGGCATTCCAAGCCTTTGGATTTTTATTTCAAAGAAAATACCAAGCCTAAGGCTTAGGGATTTCCAAAGCAAGAAATAACATGAACGTGTTATAACACACTCATGTTATTTCATAGTTTTGACATATTTTTTGCATTTGTGCCCAAGACTTGTGATCCAAGTGGATAATTTCCACAAAAAATATAGAAATAATGACCATGTTGAAGTGCTTAGAAAAACAAACCCAAAGCAACTTGAATGGAGTCAAAAGGAGTTCGTACACTCAAGATATGCTCAGTCAAAGTTGGGTCAAAATAGGGTACCAGAGGCAAGACATTTAAGGAAAAAATGATTGTTAAACTATAATTGGTCAAAAATGGCGTCAAATTGAAGAGCCCGTTGCCATGATTCCAAAACCACTTGTTTTGATTAAATTGGAACTCGTACGAGAAAGTTGTGACAAGTCAAAGTTTGTGCAGTAAGGTTGACTTTGACCATACGAATGTTGACATTAGCATGACGTCAGCATGTTGATGTGGTAGTCCATGTGGTGATGTGGAAAAATCAGGCACTGACATGTGGCAGTCCATACATCAATGTGGATGCTAACTATGCAATAACATGGTCTAATTGGGTTTTGATGAGGTGTCTTTGGCAGCAAATCACTGGGTGCCACATGGTGCAATCATAAGGCACCATGTGGTATCCCTCTCCTTCGGTCTACAAGTGAATGGTTTACACAGTTTTTTGTTTACCAAAAATTATGAGGTGGGGGTTGAACCCCCAACCTCCACGTTCCAAGTTGAGCACTCCACCGTTACACCACACAACTTCCTCAACAATATATGTACCTCTGGTTTCTTTTATCATATATGAAAAATTTCAATGAAAATGAAGGCTGGGGGGTTTGACCTGCCGACCTCGCCCCAAACACTCCCCACTATTTCCACTAGACCATCACTTTCCTTGATGAATTACAAGGGAGGCACATGGGTTTTAATAAAAAATTAAAAGCCAAATCTTTTAAAAAATAGATATTGACCCCTATTTTAAAAAGTAAACCCATTAAAGATCAAAGCTAATTACATGGAGTTATAAAGGGGCTACAAATATTATTATTGTGATATGTAAAGATTTGAAAAGGATTTTTGAAAGGTTTAGGAAAATAAGGGAGATTATTAAAGAAATTTTTAAGGATTTAGGAGCATATTCTAAATATTTATTATTGTAAATGCGGAGATTTGTAAATCATATGGTTATGAACCATATTGGGTAAATTTGATGTATAAAAAGGGGGGAGTAGCTTAAGGTTGGGGAAGTGATTATTGAGAGAATTTTCCTGAAGAGTGAGTGTTCAACTCTGTGCATCAGAGCGTCATACTATTGCACTTGAAGGAGGAGAACTTTGAAACTATTGTGACTTGGAGACTTGACACTATGTTTAGTTGAAGCCTTGTAACCATATTGGAGCATAATAAGGATTGGTCACTCTGTTGGAGAGGTAGCCAAAGACATAGCCATATTGGTGAACTCCGTTATCAACCCATGTTTTATCTTCTCTCTTCTATCTCTCTTTTGTTCAGTTCATCACTTTATAATTGTTGTATTTATTTAAGCATTTCAATACATTTTTAAGAGGTCTTCAAATTAATCGTTGTAATCATTAAATATACACATGCAATTTTCATAGATCCTAATAACAAATCAAGTTGGTCTTAGATATGTTTTGACTAGTATTGCAAAAGTGAATGCTAACAAGATCCAAGAGCTAGCAAGGTGAAGGCATGCTTGTAGAATATAATCCTGAGATCGATAAACAAAGAACTTTTCCATCATCAAAGATGGAAGAAACATAAGCTGGGAAAAGTTATGAGCTCAATGAGAAAATCTTTCAATGATCCTTTCTTGACATGAAAGCTATGGTGGAAGAGCTCTATCAGGAAAAATAAGAACAAAAGAAACATGAAAAAGGAGGATTGTCAAAGCAAGAAAAGTGTGAGGATGATGAAGATTAGAAGGATAAAGGGAAAAGAGAAGAAGGTGATGAAGAGCCTCCAAAAACTCCTCCATCTCCATCTTCTCCATCTTCTTCTAATTCTACTTCTTCCATTAATCCTTTCAAAAGTGCACATAAGCCTACAATCAAATTGGATGTCAAATTTGAACTACCTAAATATTGTGGAGAGTTAAATGTTGAGAAATTAGATGATTGGGTTCAATAAGTAGAAGTATACTTTAGGATTCAAGGCATTTTAGATGATGCTTCTAAAATCCAATTAGCTACTCTTCAATTAAGAGGAATTGCTCTCACTTGGTGGGAGAGTAAAACTCAAGCATAAATTGCTCGTCACAGTAGTGTCAAATTTAACTTGGATGGAGTTTAAGGTTGCCCTTAAAAAAAAAAATTATCCCTTAGGCCATATGCAACAGTTAACTATGAACTAGAAAACTTTTAGGTAGGTGAAGGGTCAATCTGTTTAGGACTATACTTGGGTATGTGAAGGATCATCATGGAAAAAATAGGCCCTTAAGTGGCAAAAAATTCAAAAAAATCAAAGTTAGGAAACTTGACATAAAAATTTGAATAAGTTATCTAGATTATTTCAAAAATATGTAAGGATAAAATCTGCAACAAATTGAATGTAGTTTCTAAACTACTCAGTTTATTTAAAAAAAATCTATTTGGTGAAAATTTGAAATTTCAATGTAGTAGTACTTAAATTTCAGGGAAAAAATTAGAAGTAGGTATATGTCTAAACACCGAACTACAATGAAATAATTTTTTTATAAGAATTTATATATAAGTAGAGGAATCATGTCTCGATGTGATGCATATTTTTTGTAAAATAATTAATTATGAATATTTTATTACAACTTAAAAATATATAAAACCCATATGTCCGACCACCTTAACTGGGTCAAAAACTTCATGAAATTCATTTTTTAATCATATAGTATGTGAAGCATAGAATGTGACTTAATATTTCAGATTCAAAAATGTAATACCATTTGAAAGCTATAGATGTTTTTTCAATCACCTATCAATTAGGACTTTAGTCATAATTCAAATAGAAAAATATTATTATTTATTAAATTCAAAGTAAACCATAATTTGTATTGGTCCAGAAAGCTGAGAATCTCCTTTAAAAACCCTTTTCGTTTCATCAATTTTGGGTAAAAAATAAATTGTTAGCCACATACCCTACACATACCCATCATATCATCACTTTTTGGCCCATCATGATCCTACACATACCCACTCATGAATTTAGAAAGCAGGATATTGCACTTAATATTTCATTATACACCTAGGACACATTGCTCAAGTATATAGGTGGTCTTCATTTTTACTTTAAGGCATACCATTTTGGTTTTAAATCCTAATAATTTGATGAAGTATGTACAAGCCACACATTTGGAGTCAAGAGGTAAGAATACTTTCAATGAAAAGTTTGATAAGAAGCCATCTAAGATTGAAGGTAAATCCAAAGGAAAAAGAAAAGGAAAAAAAGACAACAACCATCAAGAGGGCATGAGAACTCTCAAAGTGTCTAAGCTACATCAGGAACTAAGGCCAAAGAAATATGGAGGAAACAAAGGAAAATAGAAGAATGTTGTTGTAGTACAATAGGATCTTGGATTTGACTCTAGGGATGTGACAAAAATTGTTGCTACAAGGATCCAAGGTAAAAGAAAAGGTATATCTCTCTTTCCGATACAATTTTTTCAAATACAAGTGCAAGTGAAAGTAAAGAATCTTCTCCACCTAAGATTGATAAGCATTGAAATGAATTATTTCACTGTTTAGCTGTAACAAAGCATACTAAAGTTGATACTTTGTTTGATATGGATCTCGTAAATTTAATATTTGAAGAAGTTGTTACTAAATTGAACTTGGCTACAACACCCCATCCGAAGCCATATCCACTTGGATGGGTTTTGCAATGATGCACGCTTATAAGTAACGCTAAGTAATGTTAAGATTTGCTATCATGCAAACTTTATAGATGAGGTAGAAGTTGATGTGGTTCTTTTTAGATATTTGTGGTATTATAGTAGGAATCCCTATATTTATGATTGAAAGACAATCTTTATAGGGAGAAAATAAATATCATATTTTTAAGGATGGTAAAGAATTCATTGTATGGGCACATAAAATTAAGACTAATCTAACATTGGTGAATAACGGGTAAATGAAGAGGTTAGTCGGCTAGTAAGAAATTTATATTAATGATTGTAAAAGCCAAAGAAGATTATAAATTTGAGGCATTCAAAGGGTGTGATCCAAAGCATAAATCTGAATTGGTCAAAGTAGTTTCTACTTATGATGACTTATTTAAGGAGTCAAAGGGATTGCCACCAAAGAGAGAGATACAACTTGAAATACTGTTACAATAGGATGTGCCTCTTCCAAACATCAACATGTACCATCTATCAAATATGCAGAATGAGGAATTCAAGAAGCAGGTCCAGGAGTTGGTTGAGAAAGGAGTTATTCATCCAAGTACCTCTCCTTGTGGTTCTCAAATTGTGTTGGTTCCAAAGAAGGACGGATCTTGGAGAATGTGCATTGACTACATAGCCCCGAACAAGATAATGATAAAGAACAAGTATCCTCTTCCCCAAATAGATGATTTACTTGATCAATTAAAATATGTAGTTTATTCTCTAAGTTAGACTTGTGTAGTGGATATCATTAGATAAGGACTGCAAAAATTGACATTTGGAAAACTGCATTCAAGACAAAATGGGGACTATTTGAGTGGTTGGTCATGCCCTTTGGCCTATGTAATGTACCAACTACCTTTATGAGAGTCATGAATGATGTCTTTCAACCTTTCATTGATGATTTTTTCATAGGCTAGTTAGATGATATTCTTGTATTCAGTAGAACTTGGGAAGAGCATGTAATTCATGTAAAGAAAGTTTTTAATGTTTTGAGGAAAGAAAAACTCTTTGTAAAGATTTCAAAATGTGAATTTGTTGTCATCATTAGTGTACTTAGGCTATATCATAGGAGGTGGTCAATTGCAAGTCTAGACCCTGTGAAGGTTGAAGTTATTGTAAAATGGCCTAAGCCAAGTATAGTCACAAAAGTCAAAAGTTTCTTAGGTGAAGTTTAGTATTGGAGGAAGCTCATCTCCAACTCCTACATTGCATTTCCATTTCACACATTAACTAGTATGAAGGCAACTTTCCAGTGGGGAGGCCTATAGAAAAATTACTTCGACACTTTGAAGGAAAAGTTGAGCACCACACTAGTTTTGTCTTTACCATATCTACAACAACCATTCGAGATTGAGATAGATGCAAGTGGGTTTTCCATTGGAGAAATACTTATGCAAGGAGGTAAACTAATCTGCTATCACTTATAACCTTTACAATTGTAGTAAATAACTATCCTACTTATGATAAGGAACCTTATGCATTAGTTCAGAGTGTTAAAAAATGGAAACAATACTTAATGGGTAAAGAAACTAGAATCCACACTTATCATCAACCACTTCAATACTTACACTCACAATCCAAACTGCAACAAAGTAGGCACTTTAGGTGGATGGTTTTTCTTCAACAATTTCATTTGGTTATTAAGTATAAAAAAGGTTCCCATAATAAAGTATTAGATATGTTTTCTAGGCCTCCCATCATTACTTTTATGATTATTCTTCAAGGTAGGCCTATGGTACATGAAAGTTTTTCAGGAATAATACACCAAGGATGAAGACTTTAATGATATTTATTAAGCTCTAATTGTTATGTAGAAGAGAAAGATTACTATGCAAGATAAATTGTTGTATCATTTAGGAAAGTTATGTATTCCAAAAGGTGAACAAGCACACGTAATCAGAGAAGCACACACATCATTGATTGCTAGTCACTTTGAGGTAAGAAAAACAATGGCACAACTACAAAATACTGTTATTGGCCTCATATGTAAGAAAATGTATCCAAGTACATTAGAGGTTGTGTAATGTGTGTAACAAGCAAGCCTAGCAATAGGAAATTAGGGTTGTACACACCTCTACCTGTACCATACTCTCCATGCCCGAGAGTGTTTCTATGGAATTTGTTGGGGTACTACCAATGTCTAGGAAGGGACATGATTATCTATTTGTGGTAGTGGATAGGTTCAGTAAAATGTGCATTCTGATTCCTTGTAAAAAATAGGTCACAGCTAAGCTGACAACACATCTATACTTTCAATTTGTATGGGTTCATTTTGGGCTTCCTAGTTCTAATGGATTAGATCGAGATTCTTGATTCTTGGGATAATTTTGGTTAGCATTGTGGGAACTCATGGAAACTAGACTAAAGAAAAGTACAACTTTCCATCCACAGACTAATGGATAGATAGAGGTAGTGAATAATATAGTTGTGCATCTTCTAATAGGTTACTACAATAAACATCCTAAGTTGTAGGATGAGAATCTACACTATGTGTAGCATGCTTACAACCATGCAACACACTCTTCTAAAAAAAGATCTCCTTTTGAAATATGTTTCGGGTATCTCCCAAAAACACCAATGTACTTTGCTTTTGGGAAGGATGATATTGAAGATGGATGCCATGATGCAGAGAAGGATTTGAAGTTCATCCAAAAATTCCAAGCAATTCATTAGGTAGTGGAAGCATAGTTGGAGAAGAGCTAGGAAAAGTTAAAAGACTAACATGATAAGCATCGTATTGATCATGAATTCCAGGTTAGTGATAGAGTTTGGTTACATATCAACAAGGAGAGAATGCAAGGTGAAGGAAGGAATCTCAAGCCGATCAAGTATGGTCCCTTTGAGATCCTATAAAAGATCAATACCAATTCCTTTCACCTAAATCTTCCTCCATACATGCACACTTACTTTGTTGTCAATGTAGAGTATTTGGAGTTGTATGAGCCTCCAGTAATACTAGATGATGAGACAGATGTTTAGGTTCCATCAGCTAATGATCTTTGACCTAAGTATATGATAGAGTTGCAAGAGGATGTCATCCTAGACAGGAATGTTAGGACTTCACAAAGACAAGTTGTTGAGTACCTTAGAGTGGGATTGAATGGGATGAATCCAAGCAAGGAAAATTGGATGGAGACTGGTAAGGTGAGGGAACTTTACCCTCACTTACTTTTTGAGTAATCAAGCTTTCATAGGTCTAAAATCTTTCTAGTGGGGAGGATTGATCTAGGTTGATAATTTTCACTAAAATTTGAAATGTTCCATATGCTCCGAAAATCATCACCATGTCAAAGTTCTTAGAAAAATGAACCCAACACAACTTGAATGGAGTCAAATGGAGTTCATAAGCTCAAGATATGCTCAGTCAAAGTTGGGTCAAAATAGGGTACTAGAGCTAGGACACAAGGGGAAAAAATGATTATTTTGTAATTGGTCAAAAATAGGGTCAAATTGAAGATCTCATCTCCATGAGTCCAATGCCACTTGTTTTGCTTGAATTGGAGCTTGTACATGAAATTTATGACAAGTCAAAGTTTGCATAGTAAGGTTGACCTTGATCATATGGACACTGACGTTAGCATGCTGATGTGGCAGTCTATACGGTGATGTAGAAAAATCAGGCCTTGACAAATGGCATTACATGCATTGACATGGATGTTGACTATGTAGTAACATGGTCCAATCAAGTTTTGATGATGTGTCTTTGGCAACGAATCACTAGGTAACACGCGGCCCAATCATAGGGTGTCATATGGAACCCCTCTCCTCTGGTACATGGGTGAATGGTTTTCATAGTTGTTTGTTTACCAAAAATTATGAGGTGGTGGTCAAACCCCTGACCTCCATGTTCCAAGCTAAGCATTGCACCATTACACCTTGCAACTTCCTCAACAATATATGCACATCTGATTTGTTTTATCATATCTTTGAGAAAAAAATTGATGAAAATGAAGGCCAACAGGTTCGACCTACCAACATCATCTCAAAAACTCCCTATTATTGCTGCTAGACCATCACTTTCCTTAGTGAAATACAAGGGAGGCATACAAAGTTTAATAAAAAATTAAAAGCCAAATCTTTTAAAAATTAGATATTAACCCCCTATATTTAAAATTAAACCCATGTAAAGATCAAATCTGATTACATGAAGTTATAAAGGGGATACAAATATTATTATTCTGACATGTAAATATTTTAAAAGGGTTTTTGAAAGATTTAGGAAAATTAGTTCCAGATTATTAAAGAAATTATTAAGGTCTTAGAGGGATATTATAAAGATTTATCATTGTAAATGGGGAGATTTGTAAATCACATGGTTATGAATCATATTGGGTAAATTTGATGTATAAAAAGGGGGGAGTAGCTTAAGGTTGGGGAATTAGTGATTATTGAGGGAATTTTCTTGAAGAGTGAGTGTTCAACTTTGTGCATCAGAGTGTCATACTGCTGCATTTGAAGGAGGAGGACTTTGAAACTCTTGTGACCATGAACTTGACACTATGTTTAGTTGAAGCCTTGTAACCATTTTGGAGCATAATCAAGGATCGATCACTTTGTTGGAGAGGGACCCAGAGATGTAGCCATATTGGGAAACTCCCTTATCAACTTGTGTTTTGTCTTCTCTCTTCTATCTCTCTTTTGTTCAATTCATCACTTTATTATTGTTATGTTTATTTAAGCATTTCAATATGTTTTTAAGTCCTTCAAATTAATCATTATAATCATTAAGCATATGTACATGCAATTATCATAGATCCTAATAATAGATCAACTTGCCTAAGAAAGACATAATGCGGGCATGTTATAACGTGCTCACATTATATCTTGATTTGTGTTAATGCTAGTCTATTATATGTATGTATATATATATATTTGTATGTGTATGTATGTATGTATTAGTGTATATATATGTATGTATGCATTTATGTATCAATATATGTATGTATGCATGTATGTATTTATGTCTTCTTATAAGTATGTATGTATGTATGTCTTTAGAGGGAGGGAGAATTTTAAGAGAGAGAGAGGTAGGGTGGGAGGAGAGGGATAAAGAGACCTAAGAGAGAGAGAGAGAGGCAGAGGCAGTGAGGCAGTGATAGAGAGACCTAAGAGGGGGAGAGGGGCTGGAAATGAAAGACCAATGGAGGGGGAGTGGGAGACAAGGGATGGAATGATAGGACTTAGCTAGGTAGGATGGGAGGGATAGAGGGAGAGAGAGGGAGAGAGGGAGAGAGGGAGAGGGAGAGGGAGAGGGAGAGAGAGAGAGAGGGAGAGAAAGAGAGATTTATCTAGGTAGGTTGCTAGAGGGAGAGAGTTGAGAGATAGGGAGAGAAAGGGAGTGCAAGAGAGAGGGAGTGAGAGAGAGAGATAGGGTTGGAGTAAGATGGAGTTATCTAGGTAGGGTGGGAGGGATAAAGAAGAGAGGGGAGTGAGAGAGAGAGTTACCAAAGTAGGGTTCCAAAGGGAGAGACCTCAAAGAGAGAGGGGGCGGGAGGGAGAGACCTGGGAAATAGGGAGAGAGAGAGAGAGATAGGTACATAGAAAAAGGGATAGGATAGATAGAGACAATTAGAGAGGGTAGGGGAGAGGGAGGGAGAGAGAGGTGAGATAGATTGATAGAGAGTGAGAGACGTATAGGGGTTGATGGTATAGGATTGAGGGATTAGGGTTAAGGGTCCAATATATAGGGTAGAGGGTTTAATGTATAGGGTGGAGGGTTGAAGGTTTAAGCGTTTAAGGGTTGAGGGTTTAAGGGTTTAAGAGTTGAGGGATGAGGTTGAGGGTTTAAGGGTTTAAGGTTGAGGGATCAGGGTTGAGGGTTGATGGTATAGGGTTGAGATATTATGGTTGAGGATCAAATGTATAAGGTAGATGGCTGATAATTGAAGGTTGAGGGTGGAACATTGATTTTTGGAACCCTATTAGAAACTTACCCTTCTAGGATCTTTCACCTAAAAGGGAAGGAATAGAGTTAAAAATGCTTATGTTCCATTCAAAGATCAATGTGATATGTATGGAATATGGATTCAATGTTTAAATGTAAGAAACTAATAAGATTGATTGACTAATGAATAGATATTAAAGGAAAATAACTTGTTTGAAAACACATTGTGTATTGAAAAATCACCTACAAATGAATGGAGAGATGTAACATAAATGAATCAGACTAAAAGAGTGCACCTGAAATGTTGAAGAAGACTGGAAATTGCTTTTGAAATGTTGTTGATGATGTTATTTAGGCCTAGAGGGACTCATTCTCCATCTTGGGTGAATCAGTCCTAATTCTAGTAAATTGAGTCGAGAATCTATTTCTATCAAAAGGGCGTCAAAAAATCCATAAAACATAAAACTAACCTAGAATTGGGACTCATTCACCACCCATGGTGAATGAGTCCACTTTTGAATTTTTGAATATTCAAGAGTGGCTTTCAGAGCTTCAGATTTGCACTTCAACTTCCTACAGGTGTCCGATTTCGAAACTATGATTTACTAGCCTAAAAAATGAGATTTTTTTGATGCTTTGACTTTTTGAATGAAGAGAGGACTTTAACAACCTTGCAACTTGTTCTTCAATGATTTCTAAACTTCCAAAGGACCTAAATCTACAAACACACAAGAGAAGAAATGTTGATTGTTAAGGCATGGGGGTTTGCCTTGGTCAAACCTGTTTAGGTAATTAAACCAAAATGATAAAAGAATAGAATGAAACATGCAACAATGGAATAGATTAATTTTCCATGATGATAGATCTTGAAATTATACAACATAATATATAGAATCTTCCCTTGGATGTCTTAGGAAGCTAAATTAATGACTTGCAATGTGAAAGCCCTAACTTGTTTGAGAAGATAGATGATGATGTGATTGAGTTATGAGATTAAGAGATGAAGGAGAGATTAACAAATAGGACATTGATGTGAAAATGAGGTGAAAATAACTTATTTATACAACCTTGTGCCTTAGTTACCTATTCATACCTTATCACAGGTTGACATCAAGTGATTTTGAATAAAAACCTAAAAGGATATTTTAAATTTTTTGAATTTGGAGCCAAGGGGGACTCATTCCCCATCGATGACAAATGGGTCCCACCTAGGACCTAAAAATGGGTGTTTGGAATTATGTTGTATTTAATGTTGTTTGTCAGGATAATATTCAAAAATACACTTGATTAAAGCATATGAGGGCATAAAGGGGTCAAATAAAGCATAAGAAAAGTGTAAATAGTGAAATCAATCCTAGAGAAGTGTGAAATCTTGTTACAAGACTTTACAACACTTCAAAATAGGACATTTTTAGTGATGAAAAGGTGATTTTTAGGTGAATTACAATAAATAGAGTCTAGAAGAGTGTAGAAATATCTTACAACACTTCACAACACCTTCACAAGATGTTATTAAATGCATTTTATTTATTTTTTAAGGGTCCAAGAGCTAGTGTTGATGCATAAAATGCCTCACAACACTTGAATCAAGGCCTCATTAAGTCCATTTTATCATGAATTAATCCCATGTCAAGAAAAGGGTCCATTTTTTATAACACATTTAGCCCTTACTTTAGTGAGAGGATGAACTTGCTTCAAACTCACACTAAAGTAGACATTCAAGAGAGATTCACATTCAGGGAAAGCCCCCAAGATACAAAATCATGCAATGGAAAGAGCAAGAAAATAAGAAAAGATGTACTCACTCTGGGGCCACAACACTTCAGGTCATTTGTGAGGTGAGAAGGTCACAATATACTCACTCTAGGGGCATAGAACTAGTTTTTTGTGGGGTGAGAAATCCCAAAAGGTGAAATACATATGCTAGTTGGTATACACTCACAAAACACAAAGGTGGCTATGGGGAAAAGTCATGCCTCTAGGTTGGCTTCCCGCTCAACCATATTAAAGTTATACCTCCTGATAAATTTAACAAGGCGTTGTAAAGAAAAATGATGTTGATACTTATAGACATTGTTAATGTAGAATAGTGTAAGGATTTTTTCAAAGGGATTTTTCTTTGTTCATGGGTATGTGTAGGATCATCATGGAAAAAATCGGCCCTTAAGTGGCAAAAAAATTAGAAAAATCAGAGTTAGGAAACTTGATGTAAAAAATTGAATAAGTTATCTATATTAATTTAAAAATATGTAAATTTGGTATTGGCATGGTGTGTTGGTTTAATGGTGGTATTGTTGTTCTTGCCACCAAGGTTCTAACCCCGTTGGGGTGGTATTGTTGAATGGTTGTATTCCGGTTCATAGCTCCGGTCAAAAGTGTTCACCCCTTGAATAAAAAAAAAAAAATTAAAAATATGTAAGAATAGAATCTATAGAAAATTGAATGTAGTTTCTAAACTACTAGGTTTGTTTAAAAAGAAAAAAATCTAGTTGGTGAAAATTTGAAATTTCAATGCAGTAGTACTTAAATTTCAGGGAAGAAATAAGTAGGTGTCTGTTTGACCACCCTAACCACAATAAAATGACGAATTTTTTTATAATATTTTAGATATAAGTATAGGACTCATGTCCTGATGTGATGCATTTTTTTTGTAGTTTTTTTCCAAGTAAATAATTAATTATGAATTGTTTATTACAAATTTTAAAAAATATAAAAAACTCGTATGTCTGACCACCTTAACTTGGTCAAAACTTCATGAAATTCAGTTTTTCTTTTTTTAATCCTATAGTATGTGCAGCATAGAATGTGACACATGTTTTGGATTCAAAAAATGTGATATCGTTTAAAAGCTATAGATGTTTTTCAATCAGTCTATCGATCAAGACTTTAGTTGTAATTTGAATAGAAAATGTATAATAATTACTTATTAAATTCAAATTAAAGAATAATTTATATTGGTGGAAACCTAAGAATCTCCTTTAAAAACCCTTTTCATTTCATCAATTTTGGGTAAAAAGAAGACGTAAGCCACATACCCATCATATTGCCACTTTTTGGTCCATCATGATCCTGCACATACCCTCATGCTATGTCTCATCTTAGGGAACATCATGTCCAATGTCTCCAAGAGAGGATAAGTGATCTCATCTTGGTGAAAATTCTAGCTAATGCTTCGAAGAGAGGAAATCGCAAGAAAAAGGAAATAACACAATGAAATGTGAGTGGTGATGTATGCCCCCACTTTAAAGTAGTTGTGACCACCCATACTGCAAGCAATTGCTTTAAAGTAGAAGAAGAGAGAAGAAAACATGAGAGCTTATGCGAAAATCCCTATGCCAAGTTATATGTTTTGATTAAGCTACATCATGAAAAATGGGCATATGTCATATGCAAGCCAACTTAAGGTAAGTCGTCCATATCCCAAGCTTGCTCTTATGTATTCATGAAAAGTTAACTAGCCAAAAGGAGGCAACCAAAAGTGACCATTGTAAGAGGATAAAAAATATAATGAAGTCAAATCTTGAGCATTTTGTGAGATGATAGTTTGAATTTTGTGGGAAGTATGATTTTCAAGACCATTAATTGTGAAGGATGAGTTAGGAGTGTGTTGTGTGAGACTGAATGAAGGTGGGTAAAGGATGAGAGGGTTGTTAATATTTCCTACGGGATATATATGCGGTCCATTGATCAAAGGGGATTGAATGGAAATTTATACATTCATATCCTCAACAGTCTTGTTTTGATGTATATCTAAGTGAGGGTAATCAAGAACCACTTGTTTTCCATAGTCTAATGCCACGATATTCTCCCTAGGAGGAGAGTTTGAAGGAGAACAACAAGCCACATGTGCTTGACAAGTAGGGATTGGTTCTTCCACAATAACTTCATTGCCAATAGGGGAATGATCAAGGATGGGATTATGAGGAGGGGAGTGATGATTATGAGAGGATGTTAGTTGAATTTCCATTGTCATTAAGGGCTCATTCTCTTGTTCCATATTATCTACCCTGCAAGGAGAGCTTGTAATATGGTCATCGAAGTTTAAAGGTTGTAAAGTAGCTTCATCACAAGTGGAGGAGGCATTAACAGAAGGACCACTATGGTTTGCAAATAAATCTTCCCATAGGATAGGGACATTAGGGAAGGGAAGATCAAGGGTGTCATGATGCTTAATAGGGGTATCTTCTAACACCAACCTATCCTCTTTACATCAAGGAGGGATATTAGGAGATGGACAAGATTGATTCTCATGAGCATGGAGACTTGGTAAGGTGATTTTGAGGAATGTGTCTATGATCTCATTTTCTTGTTGTGCAAAGTCATCCAAAGGGGAATAAAGAGAGGGACAATCAAGACTTTAAAGGCTTCTAACTTCTTGCACCAAAATACCTTTGTCACTAATAGGAGAGGTATCAGAAGAAGAACAAGTATGTGTTATAATTGTCTACATTTCCATTCTCACCAATGGGTAATGTAAGATTAAGGATTGTATTAATGGAATGTTTCTTAAAGTCCCTATTATGGTAGGCAAAAGAAAACTCATAAAAGGGGATATTATGCTTATTAAATCCATGTTTAATCCAATCAAGAGCATATATTTTGAAAGAAAACATGATAAAATGAAAGAAAGTACAATGCAATGTAATTCTCAATTTTTAAATGTTTGTTTATGCAATGAAACTATCGAAAAATGATATGTTGTGATGGTAAAAGTGAAATTAAACAATGCATGAAATGAGCTAATTGATTTTTTTTTTAACAAAATGTATGCTACATAAATGCAATTGGCTGATATATATACAAGTTAAGGCACCAAACAAAATCTAAAAAAAATAAATTGAATTTTGTAAAATGCTTTTTTAGGGGTTAGAAGGGATTGATTCACCCAGGGTGGCGAATGACTCCCAGTATGGACTTTTTTCAAAAATTTCAAAATTTTTTGACTCATTTTGATGTGTTATGAGTGCTATGATGCAGTTCAAAATGAAAAATGTAGAACTTCAAAAATTTTCAATGATGAAAGATGCAAAAATGCAACCCATTATGCACTCTTACGCATGCAAAAATGAAACCCTAGAATGCAAGCTAACTAATGCAATGCAATGCAAGAAATTCTAGGATGATTAATGGACTCCAAAATAAAAAAAAGAGGGGATTCAAATGTTGGGTTCACCAAATGGAACATTGATTTTTGGAACCCTATTAGACACTTACCCTTCTAGGATCTTTCACCTAAAAGGGAAGGAATAGGGTTAAAAATGCTTATGTTCCATTCAAAGATCAATGCAATATGGACAGAATATGGATGCAATGTTTGAATGCTAGAAACTAATAAGATTTATTGACTAATGAATAGAAAATAAATGAAAACTTGTTTGAAAACACATTATGTATTGCAAAATCACCTACAAATGAATAGATAGATGTAACATGAATGAATTAGATTGAAAGAGTGCACCTGAAATGTTGAAGAAGATTGGAAATTTCTTTTGAAATGTTTTTGATGATGTTTTTAGGCCTAGAGGGACTCATTTTCCATCCTGGGCGAATTAATCCCAGTTCTGGTAAACTGAGTGGAAAATTTGTTTCTATCAAAAGGGTGTTAGAAAATACAAAAAACATAAAACTAACTTGGAAATGGGACTTATTCACCACCCATGGAAAATGAGTCCACTTTTGAATTTTTGAATATTCAAGAGTGGCTTTAGGAGCTTTAGATCTACACTTCAACTTCCTACAGGTGTCTGCTTCCGTAACTATGATTTATAGGCTTAAAAATGAGATTTTGTTGATGGTTTGACTTGTTGAATGAAGAGAGGATGTTAAAAACCTTGCAACTTGTTCTTCAATGATTTATAAGCTTCCAAAGGACCTAAATTTGTAAACACACAAGAAGAGAAGAAGAAATGTTGATTGTTAAGGCATAGGGGTTTGTCTTGGTCAAACCCCATTTAGGTAATTAAACCAAAATGATGAAAGAATAGAATGAAATGTGCAAGAATGGAATATATTACCTTGCCATGATGATAGATCTTGAAATTCTACAACATAATATTTAGAATCTTCCCTTGGATGTCTTAGGAAGCTAAATTTATGACTTGGAATGTGAAAGGCCTAACTTTCTTGAGAAGATAGATGATGATGTGAATGATTTATGAGATTAAGAGATGAATGAGAGATTAAGGGATAGGAGATTGATATGAAGATGAGGTGAAAATTACTTATTTATACAACCTTGTGCCTTAGTTACTCGTTCATACCTCATCACAGGGCATCATCAAGTGATTTTGAATAAAAACCTGAGAGGAAATTTTAAAAAAATTGAATTTGGAGCCAAGGGGGATTCATTCGCCACCCATGGCGAATGGGTCCCACCTAGGACCTAAAAATGGGTGTCAGGAATTATATTGTATTTAACGTTGTTTGTTGGGATAATATTAAAAAATACACTTAATTAAAGCATGTGAGGGCATAAAGGGGTCAAATAAAGCATAAGAAAAATGTAAATAGTGAAATCAAGCCTAGAGAAGCATGAAATATTGTTACAAGACTTTACAACACTTCAAAATAGGAATTATTTAGTGATGGAAAGGTGATTTTGATTTTTAGGCGAATTGCAATAAATAGAGTCTATAAATGTGTAGAAATTTCTTACAACACTTCACAAAACCTTCACAAGACCGCATTAAAATCATTTTTTTTAGTTTTTAAGGGTTCAAGAGCTAGTGTGGATGCATAAAATTCCTCACAACACCTGAATCAAGGCATCATTAAGTCCATTTTATCATGAATTAATCCCATGTCAAGCAAAGGGTTTAATGTATAGGGTAGAGGGTAGAGAGTTAAGGGATTAGGGTTGAGTGGTTAAGGATTGAGGGTTGAGGGTTTAGGAATTGATGGTTTAGGGATTAAGGGTTGAGGGTTTAGGAATTGATGGTTTAGGGATTAAGGGTTGAGGATTTAGGAATTGAGGGTTTAGGGATTAAGGGTTGAGAGTTTAAGGGTTGATGGATTAGGGTTGGGGGATTAAGGCTTGAGGGTATCGAGTTTAAGGTTTGAGGGATTAGGGTGTAGGTTTTAGGGTAGTGGGTTAAGGATAGAGTGTATAGGGTTGAGGGTTTAGGGAATAGGGTTGAGGGTCCAATGTATAGGGTAGAGGGTATAAGGGTTGAGGGTTTAGGTTTTAAGGGTTGAGGGTTGAGAGATTAAGGGTTTAGGGTTTAAATTTTGAGGGTTGAGGGATTAGGGTTGAGGGATTAAGGGTTTAGGGTTTAGGGTTTAGGGTATAGGGTTTAAGGGTTGAGGGATTAGGTTTGAGGGATTAGGGTTGAGGGTTTAGGGTTGAGGGTTTACGAGTTTAAGAGTTGAGGGTATAGAGTTGAGGGAGTAGGGTAGAGAGGTAGGGAGAGATGGAGGGAGAAGAGAGATAGATAGGAGAGAAGAGTACAGAAGGAGAGGTAGATGAAGGTTGAGGATCCAATTTATAGGGTAGAGGGTTGAGAATTGAGGGTATATGGTATAGGGTTGAGGACCTATATGGTTGAGGGTTTTGAGTATTGGATTGAGGGTAGAGGGTTGAGGGATTAGGGTTGAGGGATTAAGGGTTTAAGGGTTGAGGTTTTAAGGGTTTAATGGTTTAGGGATGAGGGTTGAGGGTTGAGGGTATAGGGGTTGATGGTTTAGGGTTTAAGGGTTGAGTGTTGAGGGATTAGGGTTGAGGAATTAAGGGTTGAGGGCTTTAGGTTTTAAGGGGAGAGAGAGAGAGAGGTACATAGAAAATAGAAAGGAGAGGGGGGATAGAGAAAATTAGAGAGTGTAGGAGAGAGGGAGGGAGATATAGTGAGGGAGAGAAAGGTGAGATAAATAGATAGAGAGAGAGAGAGTGATTAAGTGAGAGATGCATAGAGAGAGGGAGATGGTAGATAGAGACAATTAGAGAGTGTAGGAGATAGGGAGGGAGAGAGAGGTGAGATAGATAGAGAGATATGGGTAGGAGTTTAGGTATTATGGTTGAGGTTCAAATGTATAAGATAGAGGGTAATATAGAGGTTAGAGGGTTAAGGGTTGAGGGTTTAAGGGTTTAAGAGTTGAGGGATGAGGTTGGGGGTTTAAGGGTTTAGGTTTGAGGGATTAGAGTTGAGGGTTGGTGATATAGGATTTAGTATATAGGGTTGAGAGTATAGGGTTGAGGGATTAAGGTTGAGGATCCAATGTATAGGGTAGAGGGTTGAGAATTCAAGGTTAATGCTTTAATGTATAAGGTAGAGGGTAGAGGGTTAAGGGTTTAGGGTAGAGAGTTTAAATTTTTTAAGGGTTGAGGGATTAGGGTTGAGGGTAGATGGTTTATGGTTTAAGGGTTAAGAGGAAGGGAGAGATGGAGGGACAAGTGATATAGAGTGGAAAGAAGAGGAAGGAAGGAGAGAGAGAGACGAGGGTTGATGATCCAATGTATAGGGTAGAGGGTTGAGAATTGAGGGTATAGAGTTGAGGACCTATATGGTTCATGGTTTAGGGTATTGGGTGAAGAGGGTAGAGGGTTAAGGGTTTAAGGGTTGAGGTTTGAGGGTTTAAGGGTAGAGGGTATAGGGTTGAGGGATTACAGTTCCCTAGAGAGGGCAGTATGGAGGGAGAAGTGAAATAGAGGGTTGAGGGATTAGGGTTGAGGGTCTAATGTATAAGGTAGAGGGTATAGGGGTTGAGGGATTAGAATTGAGGGATTAAGGTTTGAGGGTTGAGGGTTGAGGGTTTAATGGTTAAGGGATTATGTTTGAGGGATTAGGGTTGAGGGTTGAGGGTTGAGGGTTTAGGGTTGAGGGTTGAGGGTTGAGGGTTGAGGGTTGAGGGTTAAGGTTGAGGGTTGAGGGTTTAGGGTATTGGTTTGAGGGTTGAGGGGTTAATAATTTAAGAGTTGAGGGTATAGGGTTTAAGAGGAGGGAAGGATAGAGAGATGAGGATTGAGGATCAAATGTACAGGTTTTAGGAGAGAGAGGGAGTGGGAGGGATAGAGAGAGAGAGAGGAAGGGGTGAGAGGTAGTGACAAAGAGAGATAGATTATGGTTTAGGGTCTAAGGGTATAGGGTTAAGGTATTAGGTATAAGGCATAGTTTCAAGGTTGAGGGTTTAGAGTTAAGTGAGAGTCCTAGATGGCTAAGGAGGGATGGATGGCTAAGAAGAGAGAGAGAGAGAAAAAACCTTAGGAAAATCAACATTTTCATAACACAAGTGCATTTTGTAGAAGTTAAGATATAATTGTGTTGTATAGAAAGAAAAAATGTGCTCACATTATAATGTGAGCACATTTTGGCTTACTATAAAAATGGTAAAAAATTCATAACATTCCTGATCTAGGCCAACATGCTCTATTATTCTCCTAGTTATGTTTGTGATCTAACAAAAACAAGATTTTTGATGTTGTTGGGAAGTGCACACGCAAAGTTTTCACATTCTACCACCTTTGCATGAACTTTCCACCACCTTTTTATATATATCAATTGAAGTCTCAATTTTTGTAGTATTGCAATGTTAAATGTGATTGAATTGTAGGAATTTAACATTATACATTGGTTATTTGTATTTTATTTTAGTAATTCTATTCAAGAGTGATATACAATTGAACATTGTAAAGGAAACAAGCTTGCAAAAACAACAAATTGTTGAGGAGATTGATGTAATAAGAAAACATAACTACATAATTGGGTGGAACTCCTCCATTTGAATATCTATTTGTTAGGTATGTGAAGTATTTACACATTTTCTATACATTTTCCTTAATTATATTATGTCTATTTATCATCCCTTATCATACATGTTTAATACAATGCTTTGATTTTGTTATTATGCATATTCCATGTTCATCATTTTTTGTTTGTCATTACAACCTTAGCCCCTCTTGGCACATTTTAAACTACAAATTCTTTACACTTGCTAGTTACATTTTAAACCACATCTCATTGAGGCATTTTGTCAAACCAATTGACCTACCTTGTGTATGATTTAACATTTTGTATACACATATATATGAGAGTATTATAAGTGTGGGTCATAGAAGAAATTTGTGAGTGTTGAGCTTTCAACTATAGAGGTGTTGTTGTTTTCATCTAGAGCAACATGGTGTTTCATGTGAGCTCCTTTTAATTCATGCTTCTAGTTTGCCTAGGAATTCCATTTTTATAGGGATGGTTGTGATAGTTGGGGTTGGTGGATGTTCTTTCTTGCAAATTTTATTCAAAATATTTTAACTTGGTAAATTTATGCTCAATTTATACTTGCTAGTTTTCACCCTATGTTTTGCAAAATGGGAAAGTCTAGTGTGTCAATTCAGCCAACTAGGAGGTCTGGCCGACTTAGTGTGTTTGAGTGTCATGAGGATATGTCAAAGTAAGAAGTACCTACAAATTCTTTGGTTCCAAAGGGTAAAAGGAAGGCCCAAGGTAAAAATAAAAGAACCATTGTCCAAAGTACCTACAACTTAAGAAATAGGACCATTTTAGAAGAATTGGTCAAAATTTTGAGGGCAAGGAGTAGGCTGAGCCTATAAAGAAGGCCAAAAAAAGGAACAAGGGTCATAAGGCCTACCTGGGAAAACATAATTCTCCCATTGTGCTCTTTGATAGCCCTTTGGATGGTGAAGGTGATATTGACTAAGGTTACGACCATTACCTTCTCTCTTTGGTGTTGTATAATGACTCTGACAATGATGTGGTGATGGTTCCTCCTATTGCGTCACAAACAAGGGGTGGTTGATCATCCTATAATGCTAACAACTCAAAGTAGTGTCTCCTCCTTGTTTTTATTTTTGATGACACCATGGTTTCTGTGACATGAATTTCCTTTTTCAATGTGTCTATGGTGTTGGTATTTTACTCTTCCATGCTGATGTGGAAGTCCTCTGACTCATATGATAAGGAATTTTTCACTCGACGTGGACATTATGACAACAAATAATGGTACCTTGTGGATAAATTTTGTCTTTTTCATTCCCCTACTCCAAAATGATTGCATGTAACTACGTGGGGAGTTTCTCAAAATGGGTTAAAATTAGGTTTTTAAATGAAGTATGAAATGTAACCATAATTCAACCAGATGCTTGTTGCTCCCCTATTTATAAATGGGATTTCATGGCTGATTACAAAGTTCAATTTTTTTTTAGTCTTAGAAGGGTCTAGGTTAAATCCAAGCTCAAAGAGCAATAGAATGTAAATAGATAAGTTGATGAATATATCAAAAGTAAGTTTAGGGTATGAGTCATAATTTATTTTGATCATAAAATGGTTTTACAAAGTAATTATATTAGTAATGGAAGAAAATACTAGTTCTAAAATATATGAGCTCTCTTGTGTATTTTCCTTGCAAGTTATGAATGAGATTGTTAATAATAGTTTCATTTGTATTATGTCACTTGTACCAAATGAATGGGTTTATTTGTGATTCAATTCAATGAGTTGACAAAATGCTAAAATAAGGTCATGGGTTTGTGGAAAAGAATGTAGGGTTCAATAAGTAGTTGCATTTTAAACACAGTGAGTTGGATGCCACAAAGTATCATGCCTATAGTCCTCTGATTACTAAGTTAGATTGTAGTTGTATTACTAATTAATTAAAAAATATGACTCTATTATTCCCTTAGACAAGGCATTGGTCCTTTCATTAGTTTGTCTTGTAACTAATTGAGTTAGTGGTGAGTTCCTAGCTAGATACTTGAAAAAAGAATGAATACATAAACAAAGACTTTCAGTTACTCAAGTAGTACCACACTCCTTGTAATAGGTAGTAACTTGTTAGAATATTTTCCAAGCCTTTGATGATTTCTTCTTGTTTTCACTTTCTAAGGGATTCATCTATGTGTGGAAATTATTTTTGAACAAGTAAATAACTTATGAGCACAAGTGGGATTACCCTCCTGGGTTTCGTAGAGCCCGAAGAGAAGTGAGGTCTTTCAGAGCTTCACTTATGTGTTGGAAAATACTTACCTTTGTTAATAATTGAGTTCTAGCAGATTCATAGATGAGGGATAAGATTAAGTTTGGTTCATAAAAAATAACCAACAAAATTGGTGACTGTGGTGGGGCTAATGTGAAGATATTCTGAGTGAAGATCATTTTGCCTTAAAAGAGTCAAATTATTTGGTAGGGGGTTATGTTCTCAAGCTTGGTTTTGTGTCAATGAGCCAATATTTAGTAGTATGGAATGATTTTGTTTTCTTTTGTTGAAAAACTTGCAAGTGTTGAAAATATTTAGCATATTTCATGAATATTTGAAAAATCACTCACTAGATGTGGGTGGCAACTTTGCTGATCTTTGTACTAGTATGATTTATTGCAAGATGGGATGAAAATTTATTGGAAACAAGTATAAAGAGTTATATGTGGATCTATTGATTAATTAAGGTTAAAGGGAAACCTATTCATGAAGGAAACTTCATATTGTTGAAATGGGTTCCTCTATAAAGGAGGTGGCAACTCTATGCATAAGAACTTGATGAAGGCATGAGGAATGTTCTAGATCTGTAAAAAAATTCAGTCAAGGGCACAATTCAGAAGTAATTACACTATATCTAGGTATTTTTCCCTTGTTTTGGTTTTCAATGAGGAAATAAATATGTGAAAATCATGTTGAAATGATCTGGTGAAAATTAGGTTTCCCTATTATGTGAGTTAAGCACAATTAGAGGGATGACAACTATTCTATATACTTCTAAGGTGTGATATGTGATATCTAAGGAGGGTTGAAGAAGTATGTTTATTGCCTCTTAGAGAGTTTAAAGTATGAATATGTTCGAGCTCAAAAATGTGATTAAAATTAAGGAATGAGGCAGTAGACAAATCAATTATGGAGTTCAATTTGAAAGATTAAATAATGGTATAAGAGAGATGTATTACTCTCCTACATTTCCCTATGGAACATCAAATAAAAACATGCAAGGAATGCATCTCTTATCATACAATCAAAAGAAGTTCTCTATTGAGATATATAAATCATTAAGTTTAAATGGTATTCAAGGTTTCCCTAACAAAATTCGAAGTGACATTAGGAAATTTTTCCTAAATTTATAGGGTACAATTTTGAGTTAACATTTGAACACTTGAATGCATTCATAGATTTGATGGGAGATTTTGAGATAGATCATGAGGATGTGTTCATGAAACTTTTTGCTCAGACTTTAAAGGAAAATGCTAGAAACTAGTTTTTATATCTACCAATCTATTATGTAGCTTCGAGGAATGGTTTCATGGTTACATTTATGGAGCAATTTGGTGAAAGGGTCAATCTTAGTTTGTTAAGGAAAAGAGTTATGAAAATCCAAAAGGACGAAGATGAGATGGTTCCTACTTTCAACCTCATATTTGAACAAGCAGTAAGAGATATCCCTGAATACCTAAGACCTAGTGATGTAGAATGTTTGATTATATATTTAGGTACATTTGATAGTGAAATGAGTTATTTGATAAGGGATAAGGAACCCAAAACATTGCAGTAGGCTTGTCACATTGCTATGGATATTGAAAACATTGTGAAATAATCAATGATGAAAGGGTATATGGTTGCAAGTGTTTCTTGTCTTGGTTTACATCAAGTGAGTGGATCTCCTAAAGATGAAAGTGATGATCAAGGTGATAATGATTTAGATATCTCATTGTGTTCACTCTCACAACATGTTAATCATGGATTGATTTAGGATATACTTCAACAAAGTTTAATTAATAATGACTAGGTGTGGTTATTCCAAAGACTATCCAGCATGAAGAGATATGAGGATGAGTTGCCATATGAGTTGTTAGCAAGGTTCTTAGATGACCTGCTATAAATTCCTAAAGGGTTATGACCTATATATTGAAATTGCATTGACATATTTTGTGACATTTATGAGCCAGGACTCAGTGCCTTGCCTAAGAATTGAAACCTCAAGATTTTGATCAGATACTTGATTGGATTAGGATTGTTGAGGAGGCAAAGAATGAGGTTTCAAGCTCATAGTGGTAATTGTCCTAGTGAAGGCCAAATTTTTACTCAAGTAATGGGTAAGGATGTATTAGAAGAAGAATATCTATCTAGTAGTGTGGGTGATGAAATTGTCACATTTACAAAAACTACTGATATACCCTTGAAGGTTGGTGACCAAGATAATGAAAATAAAGATTCTAATTGCTCTCCACAGGAATATGAATCTCTTTGTGAGACTTACCTAGAGATGTCCTTCTTTCCTAAAGGATTCAGTTGTACTAGTCTTCATGATTTGTTACCCTTAGTAGTAAATGAACAAAGTTCAAATGAAGGACTCATGGAATGTAGTTCAACAACATCGGAATTGGAGTGTTACAACAATATGATCAATGATGAATTTCAAGACAAGAATGACTGTATTCAATAGCCTTTGTATGAGCTAAATACCAGAAGTGATGAAATTAAAAATGATATCCAACAATGTCATGTCCTTAATGGCTTATATGAAAGAGAAATGAATTGTGAAAAGTTCACGAAGGATATGGATATGATTGTTTTAATAGGGAACCTGTTGAAGAAAGGAATGAAGGAGCTTGTTTGGATGTTAAATTTTTAGGGTATAATGAGTCCCACAAATACAAGTCAAAATTTTTTTTAATTGATGGCATACTTGAATACCATAGTGCTGCTTACATCAAGCTTGAGATGCTTGCATCATCCTATGAAGTTTTTTGCTTCAATTTGAGCAATAATTGGAGTAAATAACTAGAGTATGCAAATGAAATAGAAACTAAAATAAGCTTTGGTTCCTGGGATGGTAGGGATGATACTCTTTGTGGAAATATCCCTAATATGAATGAAGGGAAGAATGTTATGGGGTTTGATGAGTTGAATTCCCAATATAATGGAACATTTGGCAACATAGCTAGTTCATACTACTCTAATGAATATGAGCACCAATTTGAAATGAAGCTTGTTTATGAACAGTTCTTGTTTATTACACAAAGTGAATCTATACCTCTAAATGGGGACCTTGGAAGGAGAATATGTGAAGATTTCTAGCTCAATGAGCAAAATGAATCTGATATCAATTTGAATGATGATAATGATCAAATGGATTATGAATTTTTTACTTTCCCAGATCAATTAGATGTGAATTTGGTGGAATATAATGGTAAGTTGAGTCAGATAGAGTGACACACTAATCATATATTTTAGTTAACACCTAACTACAATTCACAGAGGGACATGAATGAAAGAGATGATTGCAAGTTTAGAAACATGTCTATGGTGGTTGAAAGTAGTCGCCATAACATGACCGACTAGTGGAACATTCATAATAGTGTCTTCAGCCTTAGCATGGTGCAAATGGTGGAAAATAGGGTTTTTGGTAGAGGTAGGCACCAGTTTTAAGGTTGGTTTGGCCTTGTAACTTATGTAAATGTTGTACATATGTTATTTCATTTGGGTTTGGTGTTATTTATTCATCCCTTGTTTTGGTTCTCTATTCTTGGTTTGCTTCACTTGAGATTCTAGACTCTGTCTTTGTTTTGGAGAAATAGACATCCCTAATTGGAGCCATTGATGGAACCCTCAAAATTTTTGGTTCCATTTTTGAAAATTCTACATTTCTAAACATGCCTCTCATGTTTGGATTTTCAGGTTTTGCAATGTTGTTATTTTGTTGTCAATTTCACCTGGGAAACCCTTAAGTCTAAGCTCTTGCAATGTTCTATTTTTTTGTTGACCTTCTGTTGCTCATTACCAATCATATTAAAACATCTTATGTCACTGACAATCATGGAGTAATTGGTCCCTCATGCCTAGGTTAGAATTTCTTCCTTTTTATAAGGTTGAATTAAAAGCCTTTTTGGCCTTTACATCCTTTGCATTTTATGACTTAAAATATTGTGAATACCTTTTTGTACATCATACTAGGACTTTCCCCTTCATTAGAACAACTTATGGGCACATGCTTAAAAGTTTTCATTTAACTCCCTTCAGCCATCTCTCTTTATCACTCATCGTAGATAGTTTCTAAAAGGTATGTTTAAATTGGAAAAAAGCGATGGGCGATGCTCATGCTTCTCCTTGTGTCATTGATTTTTCCCTTATTGCTCATAACTCATGAACCTTAAGTATTAAATTGGTGATCAGTGATGACCTCCAAAAAATATTTTTTCTCATGGATGGTTGTGTAATTGTAATTCTCAAATAGTGATGAGCGATATGAAGTGTCTCCTATGTTTCATGTATCACAGATTGATTTTGAATGTCAAGTTTTGTATTAGTGATACATGATGCAAAAGTTCTATATAATCACTGGAATCTCTCATCGCTAATTTCTTGCAAAATTTATGAGTAGAATTAGCAATAAGTGATAGCCCTAGTGCTTTTGTATTTTTCTCCTATCGCTCATCATAGATCCTTTCCAAAACTTAAGTTTCAAAAAGCGATGAGCAATGTAATTATCCATTCAACTTTCTTTTGCTGATTTGGATTGATCTTATGAGCGATGTCTTTTGTATCATTGATTTTCATGCAGGTGCAAGTGCCTTAATATTGCTTCATCACTATAGCTCCCATTGTTGATGTGATCCAATGTTTGAAGTTAAATCAGAGATGCATGATGGGAAAATGAATGTGATCCAAGATGGGCCATATTTTCAAGGGCTAAGATTTCATCGCATGGATGCTTGCATCGCTGATAGAACTAGTGAAGGATGAAATATTTTGACGATATGTGATAGCTACTAATGAAAAGGAAATGTGGCAAAACTTGAGGACATTGTATAAAGCAAGGAATAAAGTAGTGAGGTGAGTGGAGAACCATTGATGTGGTTTTAAAGTAGAATGATCAATGAGCTAAAGTTCATCATGTCAATACTATCATCATTGATTGAACCTTGGGAAGATGGGGAAAGCTTGCGATGAGCGATGGAATGTATGAAGGATTGTTCTCTCCAAATGTCAACTTTGTGTACTTCATCGATATTAATGAAGGAGCATAGATTGAGTTGGTGATGCATGATTATTTTCAAATCATTGGTGACTAATGAGGATTAAGGTTTTGATGTGGCAACTTTTTGAGGTGGCATTACAATTTTCTAGGAGCAAGTTGTAAAAGATAGAAAAAATGCTCAAGGTTTCCATTCATGAAGTTTTAAATCCTCAGAGATCGATGGTTCAAATTTTAAATTGAGTTGCTAAGTTATCAACTCACTCGTGTGACGATCTCTTCAATCATTAATTGCAACATGCTCCAAATGGTCTATTTAATACAAAATTCCTACCGTTTGATCTCACCATTTTTAGTTCTACAAAATTATGAAGTCTGGTTCATAGAAATAATGTGTGAGTGTTGAGCTTTGAAATGTACATGTGTTGTTTTCATTTGGAGTAACTTGGCATTTCATGTGAGCTCCTTTTAATTCATGCTTTTAGTTTTCCTAGGAATTCCATTTTTTTGGTGTTGGTTGTGATAGTTGGCATTGGTTGGTGTGCTTTCCTACAAATTTTATTCAAAATATTTTAAACTGGTAAATTTTTGCTCAATTTATACTTGCTACTTTTCACCTTGTGTTCTACAAAATGGGAAATTCTGGTGTGTCAATTCAGCCAACTAGGAGGTCTAGCCAACTTAGCATGTTTGAAAGTCATGAGGATATGTCTAACCAAGAAGTCCCTAGAACTTCTTTGGTTTCAAAGGGTAAAAGGAAGGGCCAGGGTAAAAATAAGAAAACCATTGTCCAGAGTACCTACAACTTAAGAAACAAGACCATTTTAGAAGAATTGGTCAAGTTTGAGGGCAAGGAGCAGGATGAGCCTACAGAGAAGGCCAAGAAAAGGAACAAGGATCATAAGGCCTACCTTGGAAAAAATAATTATCCCATTGTGCTCTCTGATAGCCCTTCAGATGGTGAAGGTGACACTAAATCAGGATACAACCATTACCTTCTCTCACTAATGTGGTATGATGACTCTGGTGATGATGTGGTGATGGTTCCTCCTATTGCATCATGAAAAATGAGTGTTCAAGCATCCTCTAATGCTAATGACTCAAAGTATCGTCTCCTCATTTTTTTTTTTGATGACACCATGGTTTTTGCAACAGGAATTTCCTTTTTCAATGTGTTTGTCGTGTTAGTCTTTTACTCTTTCATGTTGATGTAGAAGCCCTTTGGCTGATGTGATAAGGAATCTTTTTCTTGATGTGGATGTTATGACAACAACTAATGGTACCCTATGGATGAATTTTGTCTTTTTCCATCCCTTGCTCCAAAATGATTGCATGTAACTTCCTAGGGAGTTTCTCAAAATCAGTTGAAATTAGGTTTTGAAATGAAGTATGAAATGTAACTGTAATTCAACTAGATGATTTTTGCTCCCATGTTTATAAAGGGGATTTCATGGTTGATTATAGAGTTCAAAATTTTTGAGTCTCAGAAGGGTCTAGATAAAATCAAAGTTTAGAGAGCAATAAAATGTAAATAGATAAGTTGATGAATATATCATAAGCAAGTCTAGGGTATGAGTCATAATGTATTTTGATCTTAAAATAGTTTTACAAAGAAATATCAATAATGAAAGAAAATAATAGTTCTAAAAATTGTGCTCTCTTGTGTATTTTCCTTGCAAATTATGAATGAGATTGTTAATAATAATTTCATTTGTCTTATGTCACTTGCACAGAATAAATGGGTTGATTTGTGCTTCAATTCAATGAGTTGATTAAATTCTAAAATAAGGTCATGGTTTTGTGGGAAAAGAATATAGGGTTTTGTAAGTAGTAGTATTTTAAACACAACGAGTTGGATGCCACAAAGTAGCATGCCAACAATCCTCTGATTGTTGAGTTAGATTGTAGTTGTATTACTAATTAACTGTAAAATATTTCTACATTATTCTCTTAGACAAGGCACTGGTCCTTTTGTTAGTTTATCTTGTAACTAATTGAGCTAGTGGTGAACCTAGCCAGATACTTGAAATAAGAATGAATTCATAAATAAAGACTTTCAGTTACTGAAGTAGTACTGTATTCCTTACAATAGGTACTTTACTTGTTAGAAGGTTTTCCAAGCTTTTGATGATTTCTACTTGTTTTCACTTTCTAAGGGATACATCTATGTGTGGAAATAATTTTTGACCAAGTAAATATCTTATGAGCATAAGTGGGACTACCCTCTCGGGTTTCACCGAGCCCGAATAGAAGTGAGGCCTTTCAGAGCTTCACTTATGTGTTGTCCAATCCTTACCCTTGTTAATAATTGAGTTTTGGTAGATTCATAGATGAGGGATACGATTAAATTTGGTTCATAAAAAATAACCAATAGGCCAAATGGTTAAGACTTGATCCACCCCCTTTTTCTTTCTTCTTTTTGTCTTTGGAAGTGTATTCTTGTACCTAGTTGTTGCTTCATATATTATTCACATGTGTGTTCTCTTGGGCCTATGATGGTTTTCTATAGGATCTTAATCCTATGGAATTGATCATCCCTCTTGATTGTTGTCCTATCTCATTAGCATTGGTACACTTGGACCCCTCTTGATGTGATTTTGTCTACTTTAGTGTGTGCTTGAAGCAAGGACCTCCTCTCACTAAAGTGAGGGCTAAATGTAGTGTAGAAAAATGTATCCCTTTACATTTTCACACTTGTTTGGGCCCTCCCTACTAAAATTGGGCTTCTTTATGCCTTATTTGGTCCTATTTTGTATCCACAAGCCTTATTTAATGCATGTTTCTGAGGATAATCCTAACACTTATTAAATGAACAATCATAATTCATGTTTTTGGGTTGTGTGTTCAAAATCTAGTGATTTGGGACTCATATGCCACCTTGGGAGTATGGGTCCCACCTAGGTTTCAAGGTTTGATCTGGACTATTACATAGAACTTAACATTTCATGAAGTTTGTGTCCCAAGCTTAGGCCACTGGGACTCATACACCCCAACTGGCATATGATTCTTGCTTTAGATTGGACCTATTTTGAATTCAATTCTTGGTGGGATTTTATTCTCCTAGATATGATGTCAACTTGTAGTGTTGTAATTTCAAGAAATTTGGCATAAACAAGTATAAATACAAGGTTATTTCACATAATTTCACCTAAGCAATCTTATGAAGCACTCCTATAGAAAATTTTATGATCAAGAGTATTCAATAGGATTCAAGAGCAAGTTATCAAGCATTTGGAGCATCAATTTGAGATTCAAGCATCATTTCAAAGTCTTGATGCATCATGTGTGTTTTTGAGCTAACATTTCTAATGTAGGTTTTCATGATTCAAGCAAGTATTCAAGATCAAGTTTCAAGCGTTCAATCAAGAGTCAAGATCCACATTCATGCTATCTATTTCACACAATATTACAAACTTTATCTCAAATTTTTGGTACGTTGCAACATTGCATATTGTTCATTCATCATTCCTTCATTCTATTTCATTTCATTTGAAGGTTTGATTACCAAAACAGGGTTTGACCAAGGCAAACCCCTATCCACTAACAAATCAACATTTTTTCTCTCTTCATGTGTGATTGCAGATCTAGGTGATTCGGAGCTTCAAGATAATTTGAAGACAAAGTTACAAGATTGAAGAAAGTTGTCAAAGTTGTCATCTTCATGAAAAACTCACTTACAAATCAAAAATCAAACTTTTCAAACCTAAAGATTGGACAAGAAGAAAGTTATAGATCACTCAAGGCCATAGAATTTTCAGTCAAAACCTAATACTGGGACTAAATCTCCACCATGGGTGTATGAGTCCCAGTATACCCATTTTCCAATAGCACATTCCAGATTTAGCACATAAACCCTAATTGGGACTAAATCGCAAAGTTTGGCATATGAGTCCCAGTGCACATCAAGATTAATAATTTTTAGAGTTCTCAGGTCTTGCTTAGTCATCTTCATCTTCTAGGTGTTTCTCTGTTCATCCTTAGTTTATTATTCTAATTTTGAGTTCATATTATAGGTTATATAGCTAGATTTTCATATTACATTCATTTATTTCCTTCTAAGCATTTACTTAGTTGTGAACCCCCTTTAATCATACATAAGAAAACCCTCATATATAGTCCTTCCCTCAATTGAGTCACTTAGTTGAGGGATTTGTTGGGACCTCCAAAATTTGGCTAAATTTTTTAGGGCCCATGTAATTTTTTTCCTAATGCACTCAAAAGTACCCTACAGAATAAGCCTAAGTAGCTCACTTTGGGAGCTTATAATTTGACACCCATGAATTGTCATGAAATATCACTTTGGGGAAGTGTTGAGCACCTATCGGAGATGGTGTGTGACCATTTGCAGCTTCCTTGGATTAGTTTTGGGGATTTTTTGAAGTCTTGGTTTCAAGGTCCAAAAGTTGGTTTGTTGTTTACACATGTTGCGCCTTTATGAGTAGGTCATCTTTGTGATGTTGTATCTTTGTGCCTACTGATTATTAAGAAAAAATCATATTTTTCCATGATTCTCTATACCTTTATGAAGACCCATGTTAGTTGGCATAGTCCCATGAATATATTTTCTAAGTTTTCTAGCTTGAATCCGTTTGCAAAAAGTTCAAATTTACAAACTAGACAGTGTCAAATCTATAGAAAGTAGCCTCACATGTGAGTTGACATTTTGCAACTGGATGATTTTCATGAAAAATGGATTGTTGCTCTACATTCATGTACTCCTCTGTCCAATTTCAAAATCCCGGGATCAGATTTGCTATTTTTTCAAGATCAAAAGCAAATGCAGTTTGTTTAGTTTTACATCTGCATTTCTGATAATGTTTCAAGGTGGTCAACTTTCATCCCTAATATCTTGTGAAGAATAATGACTGAAGAAAATCCCTTTTTCACACATACTCAGTGTACTTAGATGAACTTATGTTTCCAGTGGCAACCCCTAGAAGCTGTTTGGATATTTTTCAAAGTGGTGACTTTGAGAGCCATGATTGGTGTTAAACATGTGCAGTTGTAGAAATGCCTGAGCGAGCAACTTTGTTGATTAATATCTTTCACCTCAGGATCCATTTTTCCAATCCATTTGTTGCACTACATTCTTAGGTCAAGTGTCTACATGCCTACTCAATTTCAGGCTCCCTGGATAAGTTCTAATGGGATTTAATCATTTTTTGATTACGACAAGGCCAAAAATGGTGTTCTAGAAAGTTTCAAAATTTTCAATTCTAATGGCAACCCATTTCTTGTTTGGGTTTGAAATATCTACAATGCCATTTTCATCAAGTTTGGAGGTCATTTGGTACATTATTTTAATGTGTTTATGGTGTGGCGAACACGTCCTGGGAATCAATTTAGAAAAGAGGTACCTAATTCTTGATGGCTAGGTGAAATTTGAGGAAATTAGTTTTCTAAATAATTGATAATGGTTGCATGCAAAAAATCTTGGCTCCAGGGGTCAGCATTTGTGCATAGTGAAATTTCTCCATTTGGCCTACAATCGTAATTAAAATTTTCCTATTTTCTAATGTTCTCAAATGTTAATATTTAAAATATTGTGCATTTGTAAAAAATGCATTTAGGGCAATTATAAATGCAATTTCAAAAGTTTGGGAGGAAAATCAAGTTTAATTCTTGCTTTCTATTGGCCAAAGTCACGACAACACGATCTAGCATGCTTCACAAGAGAACTCATCGCTCATCTCTAGTTTGAAGCTCTTCTTCCCATTTGTATTGGCGATAGGCCATGGTAGTTCTTCTTCATCGCCCATCACATATTGAATAGTCTCCTTCCTCATCATATTAGCAATGAGCGCCCATCGCCAATAAATGTCTCCATTTTCTTGTTGTAATAGCTAGTAGTGAGCTCCTGGGTGTTGTCAGATGGAAATATTTGAGGAAAATTTGATGTTGGGGAATTAAATGTGAAGATGATTTCACAAGTAAAAATAGAGGAACAAAGAGGGATTTCTACAACTGATAAATGTAATCACGTTTTTGGTCTTCCAGCCAATTTTTGGAGGCTCTATTTGATCAAATTTTTCTGCCCCATGCTCTAAATCCGTCCTTTGACCATTCCCAATGCTTGGGAAGGTATTTTAAGCATGTTTTAGATGAATTTTGGTTACTAGTAGTTGCAAAAATGCCCCTGCATCAAGAAAAATGACCTGCACATTTTCTTTGGCTATGGCTGTTAGGATTCATGGTGCAACAGTTGAAGTGAATGATAGTCAACTTGTGGAGTTCTAATCATGCATCACCAATAAGTATCACATTTTCCACTTTGGATCAGTGATGGGCAAGATTTTCTTCTTCTCCATCATTCATTGTTAATTGAAATTAGCATTCCCGAATATATTAGTGATCGACGATGAGATGGGTTACATATTTGTTATCGAGCATTGCCATTTCATATTTGTTTTCCCAAATAAATTCATGATATGCGATGGTGCTAAGAAATACTGGAAAGTAAGTTTGCGGTGGGCTCGTGCTTTCAAGAAGATTTGAAGGTAGTTTTTAATGTTCTAGAGGTAATAAATAGTTGTTGCCTGATAAATTTTGAAGTATGCATCATTTAAATGATAAATTTTTAATGTGCGAAGTAAAGGTGAAAAGTGAGATTTAAATAAAATTTAAATTTGCTCGACAATGTAGCAATTGCAACCATTTTCATAAAGAAGGTGAATATTTTAAAACATAAATTGAAAGTAATGAGGGCATGGGTAAATAATTTTATAATGTGAATATTTTATTCACTATGGGATGTTTTCTCTGTTGGAGAAGATTTTTTCATGGAGATGACCATTTTCACATAGTTGGGTGAAAATGAACAAGGGGGAGATAAAATATTTTGCAGGGCAATGATATTTTTCAATAGGAGAACAAAGAGAATCGTGAGTTTTCACAAAGAGGAATATTTTTCTGTTGTAGGGTAGGGGAGTGAGGAGCAAGAAAATAGAGAGCAAGTTGAAGATTCTTCAGCAAGTAAAGGGCAGCTATAGATCAACAAACCTAAATGTGTCAGGTGTCTTCTTTAGATGACCATTTAGGGTTTTTATCTTTCCTTAAGTGTATATTTTTTGTTTTAGAAAGGAGAGGTTGCTTTTGTAATTTGACATAGAGAACACTATAATGTGAATACAAAGCATTTTAGTGTTAAGTTTTTGGGTTTGAGTTTGTTAATATTTATGTAATTTTGATTACAATACTGGAAAAATAGTATTGAATGTTCCAAGTTTAAGACTATTTTACTCTCCTATGTGTTGGTTTTACAAATTATGAATGATACAATCAAGGTTGTCTTATTTGTCTCTATCAATTTAAGATAGATATGTGGCTCTATTCTTGTTTATTAATTCAAAGAATTAATGTAGGTGCTTGAATATGGCTATAAGTTTGTATTGAATTGAGTGCTAGGAAGCTAGTAAAAATTAAATGTTGGAAATTGTTGGATGGTGTGATGTGGTGCTGATACGTGGTTGTCATTGATATCAACACTATTAGCATTTGATATTCTAAGTGGTGTATATGTCGAGGATATTGAGAAAATTATAAGTGAATGTGTTCCAAGTTCCTCGTGGAACTGTATAGGTCATGAAGGAATTACGTTATGTACGTAAAACGTTAGTTGTTTTGGATCAAAAGGTTTAATGTTGAGTATGTCTAGATCATCTACCAGAAGTTACAGAGGTCTGCATGAATTCATGTGCAAGTTGTGGTTTGACAGTTTTTTGTTGGTCTTTGTTAGAATTTTTGAGTGAATATTGTATGTTCCTGGTTATCTCGGTTGTTGTAGATGTCTCTCCGCTATTTCTTGGTGTTTTTAGATGTCTCTAGTTCATCCTTTATCTTTGTGGTACGTCCACATGATCTAGTGAAGCTCGTGATTGAAAATATTTTCTTGCACATGTTCATTTTTTCTTGTTTTTGGCCAACATGTTGATGCTAGTGTGTTGTGGATGTTCGAGGCATGACTAACTAGAGTATTCTTGTTTTGGAGAAGTGAATTTGGGTCCCCACTATGTTATGACCAACCTTGGTGGGTGTGCACTAAAAATTGAATTATGAATTTGAGTCGACATTGAAAATATATTCTTTTCATTTGGTCGACTTTGTTATGGTGAAATATTTGTGGTGGATATATAAGAAGTGATTGTGTGCTAGTGTGATGAGCATGCAAAGTGTGGTTAGTGTGTTGAGTATGTGTTGTGAGCTCTTGTTTGCATAAGTGTGAATATCATTGAAGAGAAAGTGTGTAGAAGGTTGAGCGAAGCATGCAAAAGCATTGTGCTTAATTAGAACTGTAATCAGGCTTTAACATAAGCCATTCTCTCAATTTAAATTTATGGATAGTTTTAATCCAAATCTTTTTGTAAGATAGTGAGTATTCTATTTGTAATTGAGTAGTGAGCTCTAGGAGTAGGTGGATCAAA